>CM054382.1:13270000-13870000 GCA_028858755.1 Ara ararauna | reverse complement strand
ATTGGGTGACTGATACTAATTGTGTTCTGTGTTAATTCTGTAGTTACTGAAGGTATTTATTATCTGCGGGGTGTTTACTCTTCCAGTTGTTTTCTGTCCTTTTTAGTGGAGGGATGTTCTGTGTCCCATTACTCCAAGGAAGGGACTGTTCAGACTGTAGGGAAGCTGGATGGTGTAGGACCACATTTGGTGTGCTGTTCCTTGGCAGTTCAGTCTCATTGAACTGACTGTGGGCCTTTCTCTTGTGCTGGCACTTACGCTGGTAGGTTGCAATAGGATGTGGGGAGCTGAGCCAGCCAAAACTTGACTTCTGTAGAGTGATGGGTTTCTGGTTGACTTGGGTCTCTGAACTGGCTTGTAGCCTAGCTGTAAGAGCACGAAGATTGGTGTTCAGAGGGTATGGCCTTCTAAGTGAATATGATCCCTGGAAACTTATGACTGACCCTCTGGCAAACGGTGGGAGGACCAAGACCATAGTGATGATGAAACCCTCTTCACCTTGACGAGCATGGTAGCCACTGTGTCTAAATGGCACTTGTTTGCTATGTTTAGTCCTTGTTGTTTCAGAACGTGTCTTACTGGTTTTAGAACACCCTTGGTAGCATGGGAAACAGTAAAAACAAGTATAAGAAGAAAAAAGATTCATAGAATCACAGACTGATTTGGGTTGGAAAGGGCCTTAAAGCTCATCCAGTTCCAACCCCCTGCCACAGGCAGGAACACCTTCCGCTAGAGCAGGTTGCTCCAAGCCCTGTCCAACCTGACTTTGAGCACTGCCAGGGATGGGTCAGCCACAGCTTCTCTGGGCACCCTATGCCAGTGCCTCACCACCCTCACAGGGAAGAACTTCTTCCTAATATCTGATGTAAATCTCCCCTCTTTCAGCTTAAAGCCATTCCCTTTTGTCCAGTTACTACCTGCTCTTATAAAAATTTCCTCTCCAGATTTCTGGTGGCCTTTTTAGGCACTGGAAGCTGCTCTAATGGGCTCCCCAGGGCCTTCGAAGCTGCTCTAATGGGCTCCCCAGGGCCTTCTCCATGCTGAACAAGCCCAGGTGGGATTGAACAAACCCAGATTAGATGCATGAGATCAACAGGAAGAACAGTTCTTCCACAGTTGGATTAACTTTTTTTTCAGCAACAAGTAAATAAAGTAATTTTCAAGATTTTTCTAATAATTTGTTAATGTGTACATAAATATGCAGGCCTTTCTGTCTGTATTATGTATCTAGATGTCCAGAAGTGCCAGAAGAGGGCACTGATAGTTCTCGTTATATTCTGCTGGTGAAAGGCGTCTTGCTCGCTCCAAGTCTCCTCAGAGTCTCTTGACTGTGGTCTTTGGGCTTCCCTGACAACAAGGAAACTGTCATGTTAATTGGCTTCAGTATATAAGGAGTTTACTTGCTGTTAATAATGAGTTGATTGCATGACTATACATAAAATTCCTGGGTGGTATTTTTTTCCCTGTAGATGATTACATTCACATGACTTGGGTGGGTTTTTTTGTTGTTTAATACTATTAAACATTACTATCCTTTTAAAGATTAACATATAATATTTTTGAGTACATTCTGCTTCCCTGTCTTTTTACCTGTAGGTGGTGCTGAGGTGAAGCAATGTGCTTGTGTTCTTATTATAAGGGTATTTATATTGGTTTGTTTGGCTCTGCTGGCTCCTCAGGTTATCCTACATTACGGATAGAGAAGAATGATCTTAAAAGTGTCACTCTAATGGAAGCAAAAGCTAAAGTGAAGGACATAGCCATCTCCAGGGAGAGGATCACTCTAAAAGATGTGCTTCAAGAAGGTATTAATAGGACACTTGTAGGATACAACATGTTATGTGTGTGTGTGTATATATATATATGTCTATGTATTCTTTAATAGCTAGATTTTTCAGGAATTAATCATGGGTGACATTGCTGATCTTTGTAACTGTGGTGAAGGAGAAGAATGATGTCTTTGCAGGAAGACCTGTCTTTGCATTTTGGGGGGTTGGGTGGGGAAAGCAGTTTCCAGAATTCATTAGAATGGGAAGCAACAAGTCATGCTCAGTAAATCATTCAGCTTGTCTGTTGTAATAATCTGGTCCTTTATTTAAAGGTCCTTTATTTAAAGGAAAGGGTTAGATGTTAAAGGAATGAGGAAATCGGTTGTCAGTGGCAAAGTAACTCACTTTTGTAAGTTACTGCAGGAGAGGTTCTCCAGCAACAAAAAATGGAAAACAAAAAAAACCCCTGAAGCCCACAAAAACCTCAGTTGAGAAATCTCACTGTCTCAATTTGATAGCTTCCAATTGGAAATCTGGTCAGCAGATGCAACATTTACAGCTCTGATATGAAAAATACAGAGATTACCTGATTTAGTTTAATGTTTACTTTGGAAGTGCTCATGCACAGCATTAGTTGGTTCTTGTTGATTCTGAATTTGGGAAATTGGCTTAAATATTTAAATAATTGTCATTAATCTTTACTGCTGAACCTTCCAAGTCTGTGTTCCCTGAGCCTCATGAGAAATCAAACTTTTGAAGCTGGAGATCTGAGACACTCATTCTTTAGAGGCAGAACTGCTAAATGTGTTGCATTGCTGACTGGAAAACAATGGGAGGATGCTATGCTCCCTGTTTAATGTATGCCTCTAAATCTCTATGGAGGTAGCTTTGTGCTCCACTCCAGTGGTGGTTCTGCAGAAAGCTTCCTTTGCATGCAGGATGTACTTTGTTTTCCTTTGTACTGTCTGCTGCTTGTAGCTGTAGTGTTCAAGAGTCATCCTATGACCAGAAGTGACTCAGTGCTTCAGCTACACTTCAGATGTTTAGCACCAAGTGATAAAGCTGCTCTAGTCCACCAGATGTGGCTTAAATGGCTGTTGAATGTGATATGGACCCAGTTAACACTGGGATCTTGTTTCTTGGCTTCCAGCTCTTATTTTAGTCTATCAAAACCACCAAAGTTAGAGAACTTAAAGACAGGTCCTAATGAGCAGTTATCAGTTTTAGTTCAGGACTGTAACAGAATTGAGTCTCTGTTATCTAAAAACAAAACAGCTTCAGAGGCGAAGAAGTGAATAATAGAAATGGCTGCATAAAAATTTTAAGAATTCCTAAGTGCTGCCAGTGGAACTTAAACATGTTTTGCAGATCTTGGTCAGCGATTCAATATAAACGTCAGGGTAGCTTCCATAACATAACCTTCCTTAACATACTAAGAACTTAGAATATTATGGTTCTGCTGTGGTGTAAAGCACCAGGTCTCAGGGTGCGCAAAGGAAGATGGGTCTTGTATGGGCCTTTTGTATTGCTGGGCTTGCACAGCACCCGATTCTGAGCCTGCCTCAAGCTTATATTATACTAGATGCAAGACAAAAATGTAGGTGTCTTAAGAAAAAACCCAGAAGCTTCTCATGAAATAGGTGTGCTTTAGCAAATGGATGTTCACAGTACATGCACCTTTTACTGTTTTTCTGGTAAAGAGATATGGCTTTGATGGCCAGTCTGGAGTGCAAACAGCATAACCTGGGAAAAGCCTGGAGGAGAGCAAGGCAGAAGTAGCATGTTCACAGCACTGTCTCTAAATGTTACAGCACACCAGTGACATCTGATTCTTGCTAAGATACCAGTCTTTCAGGTTACTGTTTGTTTGCTTAAAAAAAGCCAAAACCAAAACAGCAAAACCCTGAGCTGTGACCATACAGGCATGTGGTGTTACAGTCTTATTGTGTTTAGATATTAGATTGCATGAAAATTACTTTCCAGTCATACCTGCTCTTACATGCTTCTTCATTCTCTTTAATTTCAGCATTTATAAATAGATAGCTTCATACCAGAACACATTTCAGTACAAGATGCTCTCTTCCCTTTGACTTATGTCTGTGTATTGGAAATACATACTTAAGGCACTTTCTTGATGTCTTCAAGATCTAAGATAGGAAGGTTTTAGTTTACTGTTCAATAATTCATCCTGTATATTTATGGTTAGACTACATTAAGATGATGCATATATTGGTGCCGTGGTGACAGAGTGACAGAAAAGTGTTGCCAACCCGAGTTGTATAAAAACTCAGTTCTCTTTGTGTTACCACTCTGTAGTTGTTCTTTTCCCAGCTGTTTAATGTAGCTCCTTTTCCTGCAATAGCATCATTTAAATTTTGTGGATGCAAAAATGTTGGAGAGACTGAAAAAAGAACCCAAACGAACCCAACACCTTCCAGCTGAGGTGAAACATTTGATTAGTGTGATACTGTTTGTTGCAAACTGTTCCATGGGTGCAGGTTGGCTGAAACCAGTATTGCCCTGTGAAGATTTAAAAAAAAACCAAACCCAAATAGCAAACCAGACTTCATGTTTTTGAGAAATGCTGGAGAATCCCAGACTGGTTGGATGAGAAAAGGTTGGAGCTGGTGTTTAGTGCAGTTGTCAAAAGACTGAACTACCGAAAATAACCCCATCATTGGTACTGATACTTAATTTAACTCGATTCTGCTGCTGTTATTGGTCCACTCTGACAGTTGGCACCCAAAGTTTTAGTTACCTAAAACTTTCGGCAATTATTGCATATAGTTCTGAATCCACCTCTTGCTGGAGAAGTGATTGGGTTATTATTGCTGACTTAATAGGGCACTTGGGACTTAGGCTTCAGCTGCAATTGTCCTAAGTTTTTGCTGTGGCTGATATGTTTTAAGGTTGAGTTTTCTTAATCTGAAATTCTGTTAATGTTATCAGTGTATTTTAACCCCATCATACTTACTGTATGTTCTCTTCACAGGCACATTTGGGCGCATTTTTCATGGGATTCTAATAGAGGAAAAAGACCCCAGTAAAGAGAAACAAGTTTTTGTCAAAACTGTTAAAGGTATGTTCACATTGAGGAGTGTTTTTGTGTCCAGTTGTGTGGGTTGTGGTGTGTGCTGAGTGCATCAGATCTGTCTTTAAAACCAAACCCCTCCTCTCCAAAATATGCAAATTACTACTGCTTAAAAAACAAAAGCAATTTGGATGCTGCCTTCAGGCAGAGAGAATAGAAAACTTATATGGAAGAAGAATGTGTGGTTTTCTTTTCCTCTATCATATCGCTGTTCTTTTCATCCACAGTCTTTTTCCCTTCAAATTGCTGAAAAAGGCACCTGCAGTGCATTTTTAAAACCTTTTATGAACATATGTGGTTGTACAGAAAATAGGGCGTAGTTTCTGCTATATTTAAATTTTGCTACTGAAGCATAAAAATTATTATTTAGAATGTAATTTATAAAAATACACCATCTTTGTTCAAGAAATACGTTGTTGGAGTTACTTAAGTCATGATGTCATGCATGGGTCAGAGCAATCCCAGGCACAGCTGCAGGTTGGGCAGGGAAGAGATTCAGAGCAGCCCTGCACAGAAGGACTTGGGGGTGTTGGTTGATGAAAAAATGAACATGAGCCGGCAGTGTGCGCTTGCAGCCCAGAAAGCCAACCGTATCCTGGGCCTCATCAAAAGGAGCGTGACCAGCAGGTTGAGGGAGGTGATCCTGCCCCTCTACTCTGCTCTCGTGGGACCTCACTTGGAGTATTGTGTGCAGTTCTGGTGTCCTCAACATAAAAAGGACATGGAACTGTTGGAACAAGTCCAGAGGGGGGCCACGAAGATGATCAGGGGAGTGGAGCGCCTCCCGTATGAAGATAGGATGAGAAAGTTGGGGCTGTTCAGCCTGGAGAAGGGAAGGCTGTGTGGAGACCTCATAGCATCCTTCCAGTATCTGAAGGGGGCCTATAGGGATGCTGGGGAGGGCCTCTTCATGAGGAACTGTAGTGATAGGACAAGGGGTAACGGATTCAAATTTAAACAGGGGAAGTTTAGACTGGATATGAGGAAGAAATTCTTTACTGTAAGGGTGGTGAGGCACTGGAATGGGTTTCCCAGGGAAGTTGTGAATGCTCCATTGCTGGCAGTGTTCAAGTCCGGGTTGGACATAGCCTTGGGTGGCATGGTTTAGTGGGAGGTGTCCTGCTGATGGCCGTGGGGTTGGAACTAGATGATCTTAAGATCCTTTCCAACCCTGAGTATTCTATGATTCTATGATGAACAGACTTAAGAAACAACAAGGTAAGTATAGGTGAAAACTGTATTACAGATAGCCTGCGTGTATATTACATAGCGTCCATGTGCATCCTTTCCTTTACACACATTGTAAGAGTTCTCTAGTACTTCAAACAGTTTTGCTGAATTCCTCATACAGTAGTTGCTTCACCAATTAATTTTGTCATTTCAGTTGGGTGTATTACTGCCTTTTGGTTTTCATTTTACAAGTTCTTTAACTCTTTAAAACAACCTCCAAACCCCCAAGCAACCCCCAAACCAAACAATTAGATTTATAAGATTTTCAACATTTTTTTTTTTCCTGGCTAGTAATTTTTAAAGAGACTCATTTTGAAGAGGAAGGTGGGAATTGGTGATGCTGCTGACTTTTGTTGTTGTTGAATCTTTCTTCTATCCATTTATTCTGTGCCATTTTAAAGAAAAAGACATTGTTTAAAGGAAGCAACCTTCTGTAGTTGGTGTGTTTCTCACACAGTCAGATGCTTGTGATAATAATAAAAGAAAGGGTATGTGAGGAGCCACTGAGAAAAATATTTATGTTCACTTTAAGGGTAGGAGTTTCTTGAAGTCAACCTGATTTGGAATAAAAGTAGCTAAAAAAGAGGTTCTTAGTTCTTGAAACAATATGAAGTGGCAGTTTTTGTGATGGATGCTGTGGCAGTGACAGGAAAAGGGGGAATGGCTTTAAACTGACAGTGGATAGAGTTAGATTAGATACTAGGAAGAAGCTTTTCAATATGAGGGTGCTGAAGCGCTGGCAAAGGGTGCCAAGAGCAGCTGTGGCTGCCACATCCCTGGCAATGTCCAAGGCCAGGTTGGACAGGGCTTGGAGCAGCCTGCTCTAGCGGAAGGTGTCACTGTCTTTGATAAGCTTTAAGGCTTCTTCTAACCCAAACCTTTCTGTGATTCTATGAACACAAGCAGTATGAAGTTAGCTTACTTCCCTGCCTAACAAATCCTTGCCTCAGAATGGGTCTGGTATGGCTGAACTGTAAGGCGGGATGGGTACCAACAGGGAAATATTGCTTTGTGGGCAGCAGGAGGGTCACCTGCGAGTAAATCTGTCTCAGCAGAACTTGGTCTATCCTCTGGCGCAACCGTTTGTATTTCTCCTAATGTGATTCACGGAAGGCTGGACAGTGAGGATTTGCAGCTGTCATATTTTCTGTTCTTGTCTCTTGCATGTCCTCACGGGCATTCCTATATTCAGAGTGTCAGTTACTCTTGTAGTCACAAGGTGCTTCCATTATGTCTTCAGGAGTGCCTCTAAGGTGGTATGCTTTCATTCTGTAGGACTTTTCCTCCCTGTAAAGTCCAGAGGGTGTTTCTGGAAAGTAGATATGCTGCCTCTTTGGAAGATGTTGGTAAGCTACCATTTAGCACGTTGGTGGTAGTTTGACCTGTGTCTACTGAAGTAGTCACAGCTTTAACAAAAGTAATGGTCCTCCTATATAAAGGCAAGTATTTTCCTGTAGTGACTTCTAGCAAGAAGCAAAAGAGAGGCCCCTAGTTAAAGAAATAAAAAAAGTATGGATCTTTTCAGTGTTTTGGGAACTTTTCCTGAATTCTGTCCTCTTCTGTTGCCCCTCCTTGACAAACATTTCTATCATTTTTCTGTGAGGTAATTTCCAGAAGAGTTAGCCCCTAAGTCTTAGACTGAGCATGGTGCTTCTCTGCATTTGATGAGGCAGTCTGATGTGGGGCATCATTCACCAGGGCACCTTAATCTGTGATCCCCTTCACTCTTTTTTTTGGTGGTTCCCTGTCCTTATTCAGAGTCAACAAATGCTACAGCTCTTGTGAGCCCCAAACCTGTTGTGAGCTAGGGCAGTTTGACATCTGTACAGCACCACTCAAGCGTGATTGCTTTTTATAGCATTGGATTAAATGACAAGACAAGATTTGTGAGAGCATCTTAATTTAGCTGCCTCCCATCACTACTTATCTTACTGCTTTACCAAAATGGGGCTTCCAATCCACTCTTAATGCCATATTTCTCCCTTACAGTGACTTGTATCTTTGACACAGCACATGTCCTGATTTCAATAGCCCTTCCTTTTGCAGTGAAAGATTTTCTGGCTGCAGTGAACTGGAGAATGGTCTTCAGGGAGTAATGGTATTCATGTAATTGTCTCTAGGGAATTTGTCAGTTCTAAAAAGGATCTATATGGACAAAGTTTATAATAGATTTTGCTGATACTTGTCTGTGAAACAATACTGTTTTGGGCAGCACAACGTTGCTAGGAAAATAACTATAAACATCCCCACTTCTTACAGCAGTTCATTTGAGATGCTAATATGAAGCAGCTTTGTCTTCGTACTCTGGCTGTGATTGTTATATGTGCAGCTGGGTCATGTAATAACTTGGGAATCTGATCTGCCTGTGGGGGGAGAAAAAAAAGGAAGAATGCTCTCTTAACCAGACTTCTTCCTTGATCTCATTCATTCTGTGACCACACACACACTGCTGTTTTGGCACAAACACAGGAGTAGGGCAGGACCACAAAGGTGAGAAGATGGGTATGAGAACTATTAAACTGACTTAAGTATCTCTGTTGCTGAAGGCAAGAAAGGAGCCTGAGGGTCATGGAAAAGAAACAAGGAAAAAAGGCTTTGTGTAGCTAAGTGCTCCAGAGCTGTCTTGTTTTACCAAGTGGTGCACTGTGGATTAAGACCAGTGCTACCCCGAATAATCCAAATTAATGGGGAAGGGGTTGCATCTTCTGGAAGATGTGAACTGAAATTCTTTCAGCAGGTGCTGAACAGCCTCAATGTTTAACTTATGCTGGGGGCCCCAGAGCTTGATGCAGAACTCCAGGTGAGGTCCCACAAGGGTAGAGTAGACGTGTGTCGTGGTTTAAGCCTCGCAGCCACACAGTTTCACTCGCTCACTTCCCCCTCTTTCTTCCCCCCGCTCCTGGAGGGATGGGAAGGAGAATCGAAAGAATGTAACTCCCACAGGTTGAGATAAGAACAGTTTATTAACTAAGGTATAACATAAATCACTACTGTTACCACCAATAATAATAATGACAAGGCAAATACAAGGAAAGAATACAGTCGCTCACCACCTATACCCAGCCCAACCAAGCTGTGCACCCCCACCCTTCCGGGTCTCTGCTCTCCATTTTCACATCCTGGGCATGACGTGCTATGGCATGGAATACCTCTTTGGTCAGTTTGGGTCAGGTGTCCTGTCTCTGCTTCCTCCCGGCTTCCCCTCCTCCCTGGCAGAGCATGAGGCTCAGAAAGTCCTTGGTCAAACCAAAACATTACCAAGTAGTAACTGAAAACACTGGTGTTATCAGCACTGTTCCCAGGCTGAAAGTCAAAAAACACAGCGCTGCACCAGCTACCAAGAAGGAGAAAAATGGCTGCTACTGCTGAACCCATGACAAGGTGGAGAATCACCTCCCTCAACCTTGGAACTTTGTCTAGACATGACCTTTGTTGGTGCAGTTGTCTACTGTGTCGCTGGATATAAGTGACACCTTCACCTCTGCAGAATAACTCCAGTGTACTGGCATACAGGTGGCTTTGTGTTAGGTATTACCATTTGAAGCAATATTGATCCCAGCAAATTTTGTAGAGTGGTAAAGGTAATGGAGCAAGTCCACTTTAACCACTGGTCATGCCCAAGAAAGCTCAACAGGTAGTGCAAATGGGACTGGAAGGCTTTCTTGTGCCATAGGCAGCCCATGTATGTTGGCTTTTAGGAGAAGACTTCTGATGTACTAAGAAAGGTATCAAAGAAGGGTATTATGCCTTTCACGTAATGATTTCGGAATAATGCTTGTTAGGAAAACCTGTGAAGAAAGGTCATGCCATAGATAGAACAGCAGGTTCCTGTCATAATGGATCTCTTTTCTGTTCCTCCTTCATTTGTTAATGTGTTACAGGATCCATAACCTTTCAAGATGGGTTATTTCCAGTATTATGGACAAAGAAGAATGCACTGTCAGTATTCTCATTTCATATCTCAGGAAAGAAGAATGTTGTGGCTGACATGCTCATCAGACATAGTTAGATCTGTATTTCCCACTCTAAGAGGAGCCCTTCTCAGTTTGCATATTTCCTATCTCCTTTTCCCCAAGAGGATCAAAAAACAAGGACAGTTGTCTAGTTATGGCAGTAGCTGCAGCAGCCTTTCCCACTTTCCTTCCCTTATGTTTTCTAGCACCGTGGTAAGGTGTTGAGCATTACTCTAAACCAGAAGAGTGCAAACTGAAATCAAGTAGCCTTGATTTTTCTGAATTTAGTACATATTCTGCATTTGGAAGTGATCTGCTCTTAAAGGAATCAGTAATACATAAAAACTGAGAAAGCCTGGATCTGCCTCCCTTTATCCTGAAAAACTTTAAGTCAAAGAGGCTGCTTGGAGAGCGTGACAACTTCTTTGGAAATCTGTCACATCTTTTATTATAAAAATAGAGTATGAAGGCAGAATTCATCCCTTGATGCCAGAAGTTCACTCCAGATCCCTTAGAAGAGTTTTTCTTTCACCTAACTGTAGTGCGCTCCAGAGAAGAGTTGTAACATGCTCTGGGTAGTGACAATGCTTCTACCTGCATGTTCATGAAATACATTAATTTATAATTTTTTTTTTTTAATGCTATATCATCTAACACTTTAGAGTGTGTCTGGATGCCTGAGTCTTCCATTATATGCAGCATTCTGTGCCAAAGAGGAGAGCTCAAAAAAATGCGTATCAGTTGGCAAAATTAGAGGTAGCTTTCTGAAAGCTCTAATAACTTTGGGAGTACAAAGATCACAAGCTGTAGGCAAAAGGTGTCACTTGTTCATACTTTCTCTGGAGCCCTCATGTTGGCCATCCCATTGTTCTTTCGTATTTGCTGTTTACAGTTTCACTGTGTATTAATTTGCTAGTTGTCACTGTAGAAGTTTTAGCTTCTTTTACATTTCGACTTTTCTATGGATAATTTGCTTTTGTTCTTTCTTTAAATGGACATTCGTGAAGATGGAGGATGCATGTCTCATTACCAATAAGAAAAAGAATCTATTAACCTGTACTATATTTGGGTATTGGCATTTGTGGATCAACACAACCTGAATAAGTTCTTTGTTAGAAAGATTAAATACTTTGCTGGCATGTGCTATCTTCATTGTGTTTCTTGCTCTACAGTAGAATTGTTTTATGAGGTTGTAATGCTTGACTTCCAAATAGGAGGTTTCCAATTACTCTTAAGTTTTGGAAGTGTCTTAGTTGGCATGTTTCTCAAAAGCTGGCATTGCATCTCTTGCCAGTGATTAGCAGATCTCTCCTGCCTTTATATGGCATGAAACAGACTGTCTTGTGAATCTTATAGTTCATCTTATGTCAGAAGAGGAAGAAAACACACAGTTTTTGCCACTGATTTAAAGAACACACTGTTAAATGGCGCTTTTCCTGTGAATGAGAAAATTCTTTGTAGAACAAATGGAATTGTATTATTCCAGGAACATACAAAGTGAGTTTGAGTGGTGCAGAGCCCTGACTCATTTAATACATTCTAGCCAAGGTACACTTTTGTTAAAAACAACTGCTCGTGCTGTTCAAGATAACCTCACTGCTTCCATTTCATTTTCTAGCCACTTAAAGCTTTTCTTATATACAAGAAAAGAGTGTTTGAAAACAAAGTACCCATGAAAAGCCCTGGAAACGAAGTCATAGTATGAGTGTGCCTAACTCTTAAGACTTCATTGTTTTACCACCTTAACAAAGATTTGTTCATGCCGTCATAGGTCACTGAAGGACTCTTTCAGCATTCTTGGCTACCTCCAACATTATACTTTTAAAAAACTTTTATTGTTAATGTAGTTCAGAGGAGATGCTCGAAGTGCACCCATAGAGTCAAGACGGATCATGATGCTGTAATGGAAGCTTCGGAGAAGGACTTTACCCATGAATTCATCTGGTACAGCTAAGGACTGCAGCTGCCTTTGGAGTATTTGTAGTACACAAGAGTTTTCTATTACGACACAAAACCTGCACTTTGCAGTGCAAATCGGTTGTTGAGTTATAGATGTGAGGAAACATGTTAGAGCAAGCGGGACTTAACTGTCCATAGTGTGCCAATCTGTTACTGCTCAGTGATGGTCCATTTTGGCCTGCTTACAACCTAGCTGAAGGCAAGTGGGTGACCCTTTATGACTTCTCCAGTGCAGTTAGGAGGTGTAGGAATAGAGATCCTGGGAACTTTGTCTATGCAAAACGGGAGAAAGCAATACTTAAGTGACATGAATTAGTATAATAAGCTTTGTGTTAACTAAGTTGAAGGGTTTCTTATTCATAATAGACATAATTAATAGTATACCACAACCTCAAGCATACACAGTTGTACCCAAGGTACCATTCTTCAATTGCGTTGCATTTTGTGTTCTGGGTGGTTCATTCGTAAAATCACTGCCTTGTTAAAATATATTATTTTAAGTTCTTGCCTTAAATATAGAATCATAGAATCATAGAATAGTTAGGGTTGGAAAGGACCTTAAGATCATCTAGTTCCAACCCCACGGCCATCAGCAGGACACCTCCCACTAAACCATGCCACCCAAGGCTATGTCCAACCCGGACTTGAACACTGCCAGCAATGGAGCATTCACAACTTCCCTGGGAAACCCATTCCGGTGCCTCACCACCCTTACAGTAAAGAATTTCTTCCTCATATCTGATCTAAACTTCCCCTGTTTAAATTTGAACCCATTACCCCTTGTCCTATCACTACAGTCCCTCCTCAGAGGGAAGAATGAAGAGTCCCTCCCCAGCATCCCTATAGGCCCCCTTCAGATACTGGAAGGATGCTATGAGGTCTCCACGCAGCCTTCTCTTCTCCAGGCTCAACAGCCCCAACTTTCTCATCCTGTCTTCATACGGGAGGTGCTCCAGTCCCCTGATCATCCTCATGGCCCTCCTCTGGACTTGTTCCAACAGTTCCATGTCCTTTTTATGTTGAGGACACCAGAACTGCACACAATACTCCAAGTGAGGTCTCACAAGAGCAGAGTAGAGGGGCAGGATCATATCCCTCGACCTGCTGGTCACGCTCCTTTTGATGAGGCCCAGGATACGGTTGGCTTTCTGGGCTGCAAGCGCACACTGCCGGCTCATGTTCATTTTTTCATCAACCAAAACCCCCAAGTCCTTCTCTGCAAGGCTGCTCTGAATCTCTTCTCTGCCCAACCTGTAGCTGTGCCTGGGATTGCTCCGACCCAGGTGTAGGACCTTGCACTTGTCATGGTTAAACTTCATGAGGTTGGCATCAGCGCACCTCACAAGCATGTCAAGGTCCCTCTGGATGGCATTCCTTCCCTCCAACGTATCAATCGGACCACACAGCTTGGTGTCATCGGCAAACTTGCTGAGGGCGCGCTCAATCCAATCCCACTGTCCATGTCACCGACAAAGATGTTAAACAAGTCTGGTCCCAACACCGATCCCTGAAGGACACCACTCATTTCTGGTCTCCAGCTGGACATTGAGCTGTTGACCACAACTCTTTGTGTGCAGCCATCCAGCCAGTTATTTATCCACCGAGTGGTCTACCTATCAAATTGATGTCTCTCCAACTTAGAGACAAGGATGTCATGTGAGACAGTGTCGAATGCTTTGCACAAGTCTAGGTAGATGACATCAACTGCTCTACCCCTGTCCATCAGTTCCGTAGCCCCATCATAGAAGGCCACAGTATTTAAGTTAATTGTTAAAAGTATTTAACCTCCCAAAATCAGAGTATGGAATCCTGTTTCTATAGAAGAAAGTTTATGACAAAAAAAATCAAAATCAAGAAAAGAGCTGCTTCTAGTCTGAACTAAATTCCTAAGAGTCTTTATAAAGGAAGATACTTGAATTTAAAGAATTAGGGAAAAGTAGCAAATTCCTGAATATAATCTTCAAAATGCACTGTATCGTGTAATCGCAATTCACTACGAAAATACCCAGAGACCTAAAATAGTACACAATACACCAAAAAAATATTGAGTGCCAGCTCTGAGGTTGGTGTCCAGAGTACTGTACTTCTTAATTTAAAGATTTGCTATTTCTTATGCTTCTCTAGGGGGGGAAAAATCATAATCTCTAGTACACTTTAATATACATGCAGTTAAAATCACTACTTGTATTTCAGTGTTATCTGCTACCCTTTAGCGTTTGAAAGATTTTGAAACATTACATCAGTTATGTCTTTATTACCCAGTTTCACTTAACATTGGCTTACACTTTTCAGCTTCATTTGAAGTTAAATGGATTATTGAGCAAAGAGCCTTTTATTTGTTGCTATTTTCTGCAGCTGCTTGGGCTCTGGTAATATTGTTATGAAGGGGAGTAGTAAATCATTCTTCTCTCTGCACTTCTCTGTGGTTTAAAATAGTGTGTGTATTTGTAATGTAGGAAAACCAGAACAGCATTCCCTGTTTTAGCAGTGTCATAGTGAATCACTTCCAGAACTTATTAAAATTAGGCTTGGGAAACTGTGAACTGCATTGCTTTTGAAAGTGAGCTTGTATGGTTGTGGTGTGGAAACAAACATTTCAAGATAAGTACCCTTGATACCAAGATGGGAGGAGAAATCCTGCTCTATTGAAATTTGAACAACAGTAAGCATCGTGTCCCATGATGTAACCTCCTTATGTTGTCATTTGTGTCTGTGTGTCTTTACATACAAGAGATTTGCGTTCTGTAGGATGCATGGTTATCTTGTAGAGCGGATGGTTGTTGATGTGTGAGAGTATAGCTGTTACCTGAATGCCTCTGTAACCATCTGGACTTGCATATGCAGTAGAGCTGCCAAACAGCAGCAAGGTTTTTTTTCCTTCACTTCTATGGCAGGCAGAAAGCCATCAGATGTACTACTGACTTCCATGGTAACTTGTCACTGTCTGACTGTTAGGGCCTCTTGAAGTTTTAAAGCATAAATACTTGTGCTTGCTTTTTTTTCTACCTATGAAAAAGCAGATTGGATCATGGCTACTTGTATTCCTTAAGCAGCTCATCTTTCTGTGGAAGGATCATTCTGAAAATGACTGCTAGCAACATTAAAAATGTCAGGTACAACAGAAGCAAACTCAGGATAGTCTGAGTGTTGAATTTTGTCCAAAAGCCAAACTTGGGTAGAAGCATTAAAGCAGTATTCAGGCATGCATTCCCTTTGAACTGGGATTGAATTCTGCCTTGGGAGAAATTTTACGTAATTAATTGCTGTGCAGAAGGAGCATTAATTAAAAAGGATGTGTTGATGCTAGGAACCTTTCTTAACTGGAGCTGAACATTTAGGGCAGTTCCAGTACTCCATTCTCAACTCCTGTGGATACAGTCTGTGACCATTGTGCATGCCTACATGCTTTTCACCCTTCAATAACCTGAGCTTGTGGACTTTGCCACTGTATATTTGGAAAAGCCCACAAGTCTGAAAGATAATAAGGGTAATAGAAGCTTTGTGAAAACAGGTGGCTGTATAGAACATAGGTTGTATAAGTGTTCTGATGTTGAGGAATATTAGCTTTCAGTATGAGACAGAAGGAAGCTTGCACATGAACAGGACTTTACAAAGGGTCCAAAGGTGAGAGAAGCTTCAGGTAGAACATCTTTTTAAATACTGTGGTCAGAAAATATGCTTATCAGAAGTCTTGGGCTTCCTGGCTATAGTGTTTGCAGAGCTGCTTCTGATGGGAGTGCTGAAAGAAATTGCTCTGTGTTACTGCCCACATAACCCTTGGTTATATTGCTTTTAAGATTCTGCTTTGCCTTCTCCCTGAAGAAAGAGATTTCAGTGACCACGCTGTGGTCTAAAGTCCTTAAGCTGTAATGCTGTGCTTTGCTATTTTGAGATTCTAGCAGGTCTGACATAAAATGTTATTCTTGAAAGCCATCCAGTTCATCAGGTAACCCACTCCATAGCCAGGTAATTGCTGCTTTTCATCTCTGGTAGGTAATTTGAGGTGTGGAATGTGTCTTTTCTGATACACTACCACCTAGTGAATGCAGAGCTTGATGTTCTGCAATTGTTATGAGTGCCCAGTCTTGGAGCAAGCAGATTGCTGTAATGTCAGTGTCATTGCAAGACTTCAGAGAGATTTTTTTCCACATGGGTGTTACAATGATTCATGTGAGTGACTGATGATGAACAAAGATTTTAAAATGCAGTTTTGCAGACGGGCTTGGAGAAGTTGGTAAAAATCGACTGGGTGCTCTTTCTCCCCATGAACCAGGAAGGGCCTCAGCACATAGAACACTTGCCAGAATTGTGTGGAGAGATTAGCCTCTTAGAGTAGTGCCAAGAGCCCTATTGTGCCTGGCTCTGTACAAATAACAGAATATCATGAGATAAACTTGCAGCCATATTAAAGCTTCTTGAAATGCTTTATCTTGCTTTGTGCCTTTGGGTACGCTTTCTCAACCAGGCTTTTGGCACAGGAAGGGTAAAATCAAGTGCTTTAAAGCATCTTCCTAGTTCCAGAATGCATTTACATCTGTATCAGACAGTCCTGTTTTTAGGTACCTTCCAAAAGTTTGCCCTTTTTTGTCTGAATTGAACATCTAGGATTTGTACTGGGTATTAAATCCTTCTCTTAACTCATGTGACCTGAAGTGTCTGCTATTGAGTTGCTCAGGTGTTCGTATGTGATATCCTTGTGAAAGTAAAAATAGATGATGCTCTTTCAGGGCTTAGAAGCACTGACCTGGCTATGCCTTATGATCAGCAGGCTTCAGTTGCATGAATTGTTGAGCACCGACATATTCTTCATCACAAATAGTGTTTATATCGCAAAGGGAAGTGTAGCTTTTTTTTTTAAGGCTCTGAAGAAGTTGTTTAACAAGCCCTTGTTGCCTTGCCGTGGAGCGTTTGACTTAAACTCAGGGCTGTTTCCTGATGCACAGATTTAATGGGAGACTGTGGCCTCCTCAGTCATGGTTTTAAGTTGCTATTCTAATTTAAGAGGTTTCTGGCCCTGTTGGAGACTTTTCCCCTCCTCTTTAGCTGTGTGTGTGGCTGTGTTCATATCAAATGACTTCACAGGTACAGAAAAAAGGAGCCACAAAAGCCTGTTGGCAATCTTGTGTTTGATAGGATTGGTCCCTAGGTTTTGGTTTGCGTGGCTACACAGACAACTCCATGAATAAAGCGTCCGCGTGCGTGTGCTTACATGTAATGCTTAGAGATTCAATATACATTTTTGGCACAGGAATGCACTTTGACCCAGGCAGGAAAATAAAATCTCTAGGATTCACCTTAGTGTGTCCTCGTAAAACTGCCTTGTGAAACAAGCTGGAATTGTCCCTGGCTTTGCTTTGGGGCTGCCTGTTTCCTGTATGAAAAGCCAGAAGTGCTTTGGATTTTCTGGATCGCTTTTAAGGGTTTTCAGTGCAAGACGGTCAGATTCGCAAGGTCTTCTGCAGCAAAATGTGTCATTACCAAAATCACCTTCTTCCTAATCTATGAAGACCCATCTGTTGGATGCTGAAAGTGCTTACAATGTATTAAATATGACAGAGTTTAAATGTTTTTCTTGTGTAACTAAATAAAATGGCCTCAGAAAGTTTAATTGCAATGGGGCTATTGCAGTAGCATTATATGGGTGGGATTTTACCCCCTTTTGACTGGAATCACTCAGAGTAGTGATTTATAGTCTGTTTTGAATTGTATCTAGTACAAAACCACAATAATCAAATTGTGTGGTTGTTCTAAATTGGCACTGGTCTAAGCTGGAGGAGTGTTAAACTTGTACTGCTATTGTTTGTTCTAAGTGTGTTGAATTTGTTGGTGTTCTGTAAGTTTTTTCTATACAGAAAACAAGGAAATAATATTGATAAGAGAGCACAATACGGATGCTGGGACTGTTTCAGTAGATAAGATTTAGATTTCCGTATATACTTGAATGGGAGTCACTTGTCCTTTTTGGGTGCTCAACAACTACAGCGTAGTGTCTCCAAGCTGAAAGAAAATGAAATGTAACACCATCCTGCTGAAAAACACCCTGTGTGATGGAAAGGGAAAGGCATCAGCGAGTGTTGTCTCTTAGTGTTAGTATGAAGAGATGATAGGTACATTGTCCGAACCAGATGAACTTGTTCTGTAGATTTTAAAGCCAATCTGAAATAATCTCCAATTTAGAGCTTTGAATTATTGCATGGTGGCTCTTACAATTAAAAGCAAACCAGTTAAGCAAGCACAGAGTCAAAAAGTATATAAGCAAGTTAATTGGCTTAAACTCACGCCCAGTAATCTCTTTCCTCCCTTTGTCACATGCAGGGTTGAAGAGATTTGTGGCCTTTGAGTTCCAGTAATTAATGCACTTCAACCTGAAGCTGTGTGCTAGTGACCTTTTGGCAGTTCCTCTAACTTCTTGTAGTATGCTACTACACCTCTATTTATTAATGCTTTTTGCCCTGTATCATAGTTGGATGATTCAGCCATTCATAGAGTCACAGAATGGTTTGGGTTGGAAGGGACCTTAAAGCTCATCCAGTTCCAACCCTCTGCCTCAGGCAGTGACACCTTCCACTAGACCAGGTTGCTCCAAGCCCCTGTGTCCAACCTGGCCTTGAACACTGCCAGGGATGGGGCAACCACAGCTTCCCTGGGAGCCTTGTACCAGTGTCTCGCCCCTCTCATGGGGGAATTTTTTCCCAATACCTAACCTAAATCTCATGCCTCTATAACTTAATTTTAATATAGTGTCTTGGATTTTCTTGTTTGTTTTGAAGTCTCTCTCATACATGTCAAATTCATCACATAGAAAGCGCTTGAGTACTGTTGCTGCACAGTAGTTAGGACCTGACCTTTCTCATGCCTCTGTGTGTTGGAGTGCAAACTAAAGGCTTCAAGTGACCATTACGTAAATGCCTCCAGCACTGTAAGAACCTGTTCATACTGTCCCCCCGTATGTACTTGTTATCAAATACAAAGAAATGCACTGTTTTGATGTGTCCCATAGTACACCAGAGCTGTAATTGTTACTGATCTAATGGCACCTTTGTATCTGGACTTCTCTAGAGTGCTGTGGTTTGGCTTTTGGCGGTCTCGGTGCTTCCAGCCTGTACAGGGTCCAGGCAATGATAGTCTTTAGGGCTTTCCAAGCCCTAAAGTTCAGTGCCGCTGGCCTGGGACTTGTATCTGCATTTATAGCCTCATCATCTTCTTCCTTAGGGCCTGTATGCTTTTGGGAAGGCATGCCTCCTTTTTAATCTCTCCTGAGCCAAAATGGTAGAGCAGCCTTTGAAGTAGTTTGCCTTGGGGATGTCATTCCTTTCCCTGACTTAGGGGAACTTTCTCAATCCAGCTGATATTGACTTGCATGATTTCTGATGAACCCTTCTTAGGCAGGAGCTATATTGTGTCTGGAGCTGTCTACATTTCCAGCAGATCTGGAAAGCTAAATGCCAATTTGTGTGCCAGTTATGGTTACAGCCTATCCATTTAGCTTGCTATTGCCATGATGGGGAGGCCGTGCTTTCCCTCTGGGCTTTGCGCTTACTTTGTGCTCATCTGCACGGACCACATTCACCACTTAACTCGGCCAAAAGTTGGGGTTTTTGGGTTTTTTTCAGGGTTAAAGTGCAATTAGGAAAGGGTGTCAGGGCTGGTGCTGGTAGGAGGGTAGGACTATGAGGAAGGGAAAAGAGCAGATGAATTCTCTCTTCTTCTTCTTCCCAAGTCAATAAAATGTTGGTTTGACTCATCTGTGATATGTAAATTCATCCTAATGTGGCAAGGAAAATTGATTGGCCTTAGATGGGCTCTCTCCTGTGCTAGCTTGCTGCCTAGGCACACTGATGCTAGTTCTAGCATGAAGGAGGGGCAGAAAATGCAGCCAGGCATGAGGAGGGTGGGATTGCCAGAGCTCTGATTTACATCCCATTAGATTCCCCCGAAGGGAGAAGAAGACAACCAAAAAAAACCACAAAAATATTTGTGGGGAAGGGGCTACAGGCAATACTTCTGCTTCTGTCCAGTAGACGTTCTGATTGCTGAGGGTTACCGAGGTTACAACATGTTTGAATTCTACTTGGCAGCAGTGATTTTTATGTTTTTTGAAAGGTGGGGAAGAGAACAGAAAACACTTCCAAGGTTACCAAGAGTCAGCTGCTTCAAATAGAGAGCAAGTAAATAAGTAAATCTAGAAATAAATGGTCTCCATCGATGTGGCAGTAAACTGCGGAAGCCTATGCTGGTAATTCAGCAGCACAGTGAAGCGATGTCTTCTGAGTACATCTGTGGCTTAAGGAAACGTATGGCTTGCTTCCCTTCTTCCAGCAGCACCAGCCCCATGTGCAGGATGTGACCGTGCTGCCTAGAGGAGGCAGTTCATGCCTGCCCAGAAGCTGTCAGGAAGTGGCAAAAATACAATCTGTCAGCACCTGGAGTGTTTGATTTCCTTTTTCGGCTCTACCCAATTTGTTTAAGCAGAAATATGCCCTAGAACTTGGCTTGCTCATTTGTTTTTTTTTTTTAATTCCATTTTACAAAAATAGGCAAACAAGCTCTGTTTGTGCTCAGATGACCTCAACTGACTTGTAAATCTGGACCAAATATCAGTATGTTGTTTTGTTTCCAAAGTTATATCTGGGGTTCCTTTATTTTTATTTCTTTTTATTAGATCAAGCCTCAGAGGTACAGGTGACAATGATGCTGACTGAAAGCTGTAAACTCAGAGGACTTCATCACAGGTAAGCTGTTAGTGTTTATAAGCAAAACTATAACTATGTGAGCTGAAAATACTTTTGCTTAAAGTTCCCTGGGGGAGAGGAAACTACTCTTTGTTTTTCTTCCAGAATTTGGCAATGTTTTGTATGTTTCAAATTTTTAAGCCAAAAAGAGCTAAAACTGTATTTGTGTCACTTTAAAATACTGAATTCTAGATATGCTGCTTATTGCAGAAAGCGCTTATAAGCTTTTTTCTTAGCTGCTTGGTCTGTAGCAGTGTATGGAGAAAGGGGGAAAGTCTTTGGTGTTTCAAACCTCTCAGTAAAATATGGGTAGTTAGTCCTTTTATATACCCTTAGTTTTTACAGAAGAAGGTGCTGCAGGCACATGTTGGTTTCTGCTGGTTCTTGCACAAGCCTAATTGTTAAAAGTGGTGTATCTTCATGACGATACCTTCCAATACCTAAAGGGGCCAACAAGAGATCTGAAGAGGGACTTTTGACAAGGGCCTGTAGTGGCAGGGCAAGGGGGAATGGCTTTAAACTGACAGAGGATAGAGTTAGATTAGATACTAGGAAGAAGCTTTTCAGTATGAGGGTGCTGAAGCGCTGGCAGAGGGTGCCAAGAGCAGCTGTGGCTGCCCCATCCATGGCAGTGTTCAAGGCCAGGTTGGATGGGGCTTGGAGCAACCTGGTCTAGTGGAAGGTGTCCCTGGCCGTGGCAGGGGGTTGGAACTGGATGAGCTTTAAGACCCTTTCTAACCCAAACCAGTCTATAATAAGAGTAAATAAATGTGCAGGTTGATTGTCAGTTTGATTAATTTACTAGTCTGGTTTGTATCATTCATAATTTTCTGCATGACACAGAAAATTACTGTGTTTAGGTAGTATCCCACCTGGACACAAGGAAATGTTTTTTTGGACTCTTGCACGTGTGTTGTCCTAGTATGGCATTGTAGCATCACTGATGGGATGTATTCTGAAAGAATTAATGACATGTTTTTTGGGGGGTGATGACTTAAGTTTTTTAAATTGATGCCTCAAACAGCTTGAGTTAGGGGCAGTTTTGCAGCTTGGATTAAAGGCTGAAATTGACCTTAAGGATCTTCATTACTGGCAAGGATGCAGATAAGAAGAAACCCACACTCATTGTCAAGTCCTTAGGCTGTCAATTGATCTTTTTTTTTACTGGTACTGTGAAAGGAAATAAGAATGGTTCATGCACAATGATTAGTTCTATAGTGCGTGCAGAAGATCCTTTTCTAAGAGTTGTTCTAATTAAGGCCTTACCTAAAATGAGGGTTATATTAAGAGGAGTAGCAGGTTCTTGGGGAAGCATGCTTAAAATTGAGACAAAATGAAACACCCCCATCTCATAACTCAAAATCAGCTGCTGTCCCCCCTTTTACAAGTCCATCCAACTCTTTAAAAAGTCCAAAAAGCTTTTTCTCTGTACACTGCCTATAGAGCTGGGACCTTTATCTTGATCAAAGGTAGATGGTATGTAGAGCTCATGGGTGTGACACCTGACTATCCAACATCTTCAAGTAAGAACAGGAAATTTCCCAATTCCTTTTGAAAAATAATTTTTGGAGACTTACTAATATGTTTTCAGGAGAAGATACAACTTTTTTAAAAAGCTGTTTGTGGAAAATTGAAACTATATATGGTTTGCTTCAAGTTTCTACCAATAGGTATGTTGAAACTATAGTAAGATACTTAGAAACAATGCAGCATGGGGGTTATCTGAGCCAGAAGGAGTGCTTTAAAGTGATTTAGTGGCGGATGTGTCAGTGTTAGGCTTACGGTTGTACTGGGTGACCTTAAAGGTCTTTTCCAACCTAAATGATTCTATGATTCTGAAACGCGCATGATGAAACTCCTGAGGTACTTCTGCATTTAGAGTGCAATTTAATGTTTAGTTAATTGAAAACTGCAATTACCTGTTGTGGCATTTTGAGGTGGATCAAACATGGTGTTTTGACTTTGGGTTTTTTTTTAAACCACTGTAATGGAGCTATATGTTCTTGTATCTGTGGTTGCATTTAGACTTCCAAGCTGAGGATATATTACTTCTTAATATAAACTATAACCTGTATTAACAGAAACTTATTTCAGCCCTTTTGGACCAAGTGAAGACTTTTGGGGAGTTCTTCCTAATGGGAAAATACTCATATAATCTCATTAAATAAAATAAATTATCAAGGGCTTCAGTTTTTTGGAGATCTCATCCTCTGCAATTTGTAATGCAAGATTAAATGCTTTTCTTCAGTGTTGAGTTGTTTTCACTTACTGTGTTTAGGGATCAAGAGATTTGGATCAAGAGATTTTTCTCAAATTTCAGTCTCAGAAACTTGGGAATTTTTCTGTCTGCCTTCCAGGAATCTGCTGCCGATCACTCATGTTTGTATAGAAGAGGGAGAGAAACCAATGGTGCTGCTGCCATACATGAACTGGGGGAACCTTAAGCTATTCTTGAGACAGTGCAAGCTGGTAGAGGCAAACAATCCTCAGGTACACTCTGAAATCTGTGACTTCTTGCCTGTTGCACTTGGACTTGGTTTGTCATCTGTGTATGTGCCTTTGAAAAAACAGTTGTAGTATTCACCTATTAGCTGGTGACAATAAGAGAATTGACAAGCGGGATCCCAGCAGGCGTTTGTCTTGATTTATACAAGGAAAACATTCTTGGCTGTGTTTGTCACGGATGTTCAGATAGCATGAGGCTGCATTAAACTCTGGTTCAGGTAGTGCCTGGTGTATCAACCCATCTTAAAAAAATGTAGAAGATGTATATGGTTGCGGGTTGAAGTTAGAATGCCCAGGGGGAAATTGTGTATGAGGAAATATGAGATTTACTGATTTTATTTTTTGTATAATTAATAGATTATCCCTTTAATTACTGTAGTTCTTAATTTCATAGTAAGCATAAAGCACTTCTGTGCTGCTGTAGGCTTGTTAATAAGTAAAGTAATTGGATTTATTTAACTACATGCTAAAGGAAGCGATCTGCTGGTTTTACTGCTGTGTGTGCTCTTCAGCATTTGTAATTTTACTGTGTTTCAGTGGAACCTGTTAAATACATTTCATGAGAAGTGACAAAATATTCTTGGATGAGAACATATTTTGCTTATTTTTAATAATCTGAATAAGCATTTAGTGATGTATGTGTGATCCCTCTTGTCAGGATTATCTTTTCTTCAACTTCACCTTGGTTTGTCTTGCTTTAGGCTAAATCAAGCACAAAATGAAACCTTGTTTCCCCAGGTCAGCATTTGTCCCTGTTATATACCAGATTTCAAACTAGCATGAGCCACCTACCTCTGTTAATCTGCAAAGTGTGATAAGCTGCTAGATTCTTTCGGCTTGGATTTTGCTTGTTTTGCTTAACTATAAAAATGTGACATTTGGTGTCTTACTGTAAGATGAAACTTTTCTACAAATACCTAAAGCAAACGCTTTGAGGTTTCAGCAGTAATATATGGCTTCTGTTCTTAATAAACTGTTCATACAGAAGCATTATTTAAAGCATTATTGTTTTAATTTAGCATTTGGTTTATTTTGATCACAGTCTTGCAACCTCAGTGTGTCCATCTGCTTACTGAGGTTCTGAAACACTGTAAAAATGGAAAAAGAAGTCCAAGGTGTACATATGTGCAAGGGTTTAATTTACACAGGACTGTGAAGTTGTAAAAATAGATGCAGCAACAGCCTTTGATACTCGTTTTCAGCAGTAGATACTTACTGTTGCTTGTGCTCCGTTAAAGGTGAGGGGAAGAGTCAAGGGCACTAGTATACAACAAAAGCACCTCATGGGCACTGGCCTTACAGTGATGGTTGTTCTCTGCTTTTGCAGGCAATATCCCAGCAGGATCTTGTACATATGGCTATTCAGATTGCCTGTGGAATGAGTTATTTGGCCAGACGGGAGGTCATTCACAAAGACCTGGCTGCTAGAAACTGTGTGTAAGTACTCAGTGAGGTAGAGTCATTTTGCAGACAATGTTGTGTCAGTAGCTAGAGCCCACGAAAGGGGAGTTAGAACTTTAAGGTCCCTTCCAACCCAAACCATTCTATGATGGCTTTCTTCAATTGATCTGATCTCTACTTCACAATATGCAATTGTTCAGGTTTTCCAACTTTTGGGTGAATAGTTCTGTCAGTGAAATTGTTTTCCTCCACCATGAAGTGAACCAGAAATTGTTATTTTCAAGGAAGCAGAACAACCTCATCTTAAAATACTTTTGCTAGGTTTTGTCTATCACTTTTTCAAAGACTTGAAAAATATTAAAGCTCCCCTTAAGCTTTAATAAAAAAGTTAGGATATCTTTGGCAATTTATAAATGGATTTTTGTATGAAGTTGCTTTTCTTCTTTTTTTTTTTTTTTCCTTAAAGGATGGCTTAATGGCTTTGATAATTCATAGATTTTTTTTTTTTAGTTGTCAAATGATGAATAGATATGGATGTGCTTTAGAATGGTAGGAATGACATGCCAAGGCATGTTTTGAGATAAATCTTCTGACTGGACTATGCTCAAAATGTAGAGACTGAGGTGTTTGGTGGCTTTCAGCTAAACCAATCACTTGGAGACTGCCAACTGTGCTCATTCTTCATCTGCTTTAATACATAATAAGGGGAAACAGAAAATTAGTTAGCATTCTGCCTAAACTTCACTGAACTGAAAGTATAACAGAAGGCAGTTAGTGCCTGAGCATAGTTTTACAATACCTGCAAATAGGCTCATAATTTACATCATAATGCAGTTACTTTTCAGAATTAAAGATACTCCTTCTTCCCCCTGGCTATACACTGATCTGTTAATGAGCTAGTAATGAAAGAAGAGGACAAGGAAGCAACATCGGGTTTATACCTCAGGGTTGTGTACAAATTGTCAGTGATGTACCTTCTAATGAGGTAACTGAGCTGCTGATGAATATAGTCTTTAACCTGGAATTGCCTATTAGAGGTGATTTTGAGATGTGGTGAGCTCTGCTTTACCATAAACAAGCTTTTAGGTCACAAATAATACCAGTTGCTTTACCAAGATACTACTAGATCTTACTGTTCTTAAATCTGTGGCTCTTTATTGGTATGGAGGTACTATAGCTGAAATTTAATTGATTTGAAAGAGGATCTCCAAGTGAGCAGGAATAATTTTAGGGAGTTGTTTGTTTGCTTTAACTATGGGTGTTGGGGTTTTTTTTTCACTTGTAAATGTTTGATTTTTATTTCATCTAAGACTGCTGATTTTTCTAGTGCTTATCTGTTAATGCAGAATAAATATGTTCTTTGATAATGTTTGATTATCGTAGAATGTGTGTCCTGCTCTAGAAGAATGCTAGTCCTTTGAAATGTTGATAGCATGATTAGTGTTCCCCAATTAAATCCCAAGTCTGAAACTGAAGATTGAGCATAAATATTTTCTGTAAAACTCTAATGCCAAGTTTGCTAAATGTTTTCTGTTTTTTTTTTTTTTTTTTTAAATTAGCATTGATGATGCACTTCAGGTTAAGATTACAGACAATGCTCTCTCTCGAGACCTATTTCCTATGGACTACCATTGCCTGGGAGATAATGAAAACAGGCCAGTTCGATGGATGGCTCTTGAAAGCCTGGTTAACAATGAATTTTCCAGTGCTAGTGATGTAGTAAGTGTTTGGGAGTTGTTTTTATTTTTTGCTTGGTTGGCTGCTTTGGGGTTTTTTTTCCCTCCCTCTTACACTTTGTAAATACATTTTCTTGACGTTCTTCCCCTTCTTCAGCCGTACTGAATGAATAACAGCGATTTGCCCAGAACAGCATCTCTATACACCTGCTTCCTGCATTTGCTGTTCATAGCAGATAGTTCAAAGGTCAAGCAGGCCCTTCTTGCATGGCAGAATATTCCGTTATACCCTGTTTTCTTTGGTAGTCTTAGCAGGAAATGCAGTTAAATTCAGTGAGTAGCCTGTATTGGGACTTGTCTGCTATTTGAATTAGAGTCCACATTAGCTATTTGATCTAGAGTCTAGAACAGAGTATTTCAGTTGCAGTCTCACAGATAGAGAAAGGAGACTAGGAATTGCGTCCCTTGACCTAGTAGCTATGCTTATGCTAACAAGGTGTCCCTGCCTGTGGCAGGGGGTTGAAACTAGATGAGCTTTTAAGGTCCTTTTCAACCCAAACCATTCTGTGATTCTACAGTCCTTGGTAATGAAATTTGTTACAAGCAATTCAGATGGTGTCTGTTAAGATGCAATTGGTGCGTGTTGTACTCTTGCTTTTTGGACGCATTTCTTTAAAATGGTTTTGCTGGCTTGAAATATTCCTAATGTGTTCATTCTCAGCCAGCATTTTCATCAGTCAACCAGAACATAGAAAAACAAACCACGATTCCTGCTGAATTTTAGTTCTGTGTTTTTTCCCTCTATTGGAAATGAAGCTCTGTGTCTCTTCGTGCCATTTTTTTGTAGCTACTTGTGGAATTGCTACAAGAAATCTGGAGATTGCACCACCTATGTTTTGTCATTCGGGTCTCTTGATACCAGCTAGTAAATAATTTTACTTGTACTGTGCTTGCATGTGACTTGATTGGTTGATTTTTCATCACCTTAAGCTCCTTTTGGCAAGTATTGCTGGCTGAATGTGTTGAGTGCTGATCCAGCTGTCATGCTTCCTTAGATGAAATCTTTATTTTTCTCTTGAGTCCAACTTCTGAGCCTGTATTCAAAATATACAGATGACTGATTAAAAAAAAAATTAAGGTTTCGTTCACTCTACTCTTCTGAATCTCTGAATTTCACAGACCTCTGAGGAATTTTCTGTAGTATTTTGAAGAGGTAAAATGTAATATAAAATTGTTTTTTGAAACTGGTTTAGTGTTAAATGTTCCTTAGATTTG
Source organism: Ara ararauna (assembly GCA_028858755.1). Taxonomy (NCBI): domain Eukaryota; kingdom Metazoa; phylum Chordata; class Aves; order Psittaciformes; family Psittacidae; genus Ara; species Ara ararauna. The sequence continues at coordinate 13,842,409 of CM054382.1, read as the reverse complement.
TTATGTTTTCTGAAATGTCACACTGAAAAAATGCAGTAAACATGGGGTTTTTTTTTTCTTGTCAGCACTTAGATTTAAGTGCACTAAGATTCAACTTAACATCTGTTCTGTGATTCTTAATTGTCCCCAGTCAAGACAATGTATGGTCATGTTGAACTTGTGTGCATATATACAGCATTTATGTAAAGCTTTCTTGGTTTGTGTAGTCCTATTTATGACTGATTCTGGTGGAACACCAAAACTTGGCATGTTCTGTTAATGCTCCATGCTATTTCTTCTTAGTGGGCCTTTGGAGTAACGCTGTGGGAGCTGATGACTTTAGGACAGACTCCATATGTTGATATCGACCCATTTGAGATGGCTGCTTATTTAAAGGATGGCTATCGAATAGCTCAGCCCATCAACTGTCCTGATGAACTGTAAGTCATCATGTTTTCAGAGGGAAGATAAAAAGTCTATTTTGTAACCGTCATGTTAAGCCAACCTTATCGATGACAGAGATGAGTTTGTCTTCCCCTGCCTTTTAGACAATCCCTTGTGCAAGTATTTGCATGGCATACGTCAAGGCACTTGGGCTAAAATTAAATGCTTTTTGTTGGTGGTGTTGAGTTCATTTAATCCTGACCCAACTCTTTTACTTACTGTGACACATGGGAGAAATGGGGTTGATCAGCAGGATGGGAGGAGGGAGGCAAAGGGGCAGCGGTTTTCAGAGCTACAGTGTAGGAAGCCACTAGGTAGAGGGAATCTCTGTTCTGTCAGCAGGACTGTGGAGAAGTACTGTGTTTATTGGTTAAATGACAGTGCTTGAGGTGTTTTTCCTAATCCTAATGGCATAGGAGAATGCAGTCACACAGGTACTGCCTTCTGCCTTGCGTGTTCTTCCAAATCCCCTTCCTGTAAACCTACCAGAGAAACACTTTAAGCTTCGCTTTTACAATAGTTGAGCAATTTTCCATGAACTACATATTTCTTCTTCATGGGCTGCCTCTGACTTGTATCTTGTCCATGCACTTCCAGTCACAGCATGTTTATTGATCATTCCAGGTGTCTTTTTTTTCTGAAGCAGTTGTTCAGCATGGTGTATCAGAAGATACAGGTTCCTTTTCCCTCTCCATTCAGCGTTTTTCCAGTGGCAAATGCTGTTTTTCACTTTTGGGTTGGGATGGTGGTCACCTGGCTTACATTCTCGTATCTTCGGTTTGTCTTTGCTGTGCAGGTTTGCTGTGATGGCCTGCTGTTGGGCCCTAGATCCTGAAGAAAGACCCAAGTTTCAGCAGCTGGTGCAATGTCTAACTGAATTTCATGCAGCATTGGGAGCCTACGTCTGAAACTGCAGAAGAAGATTCAATTCACTGATTGGGAGAAGGCATGGCATACATCTGCAGCTCCATGCATCACTCGGACTCACACACGTGATGTGTATAAAGCAACACTAAAGGGAGAAAGCACTTCTTCCAAAACACTGTGCCTTAGAATGCCTTAGTAGTCTGGAGTTTTTTTGTAAGACCTCTTGATGTTGAATATTTTCTAGATATCACTTTTGCTAAGTTAAATCGACACCGTTTTATTTGCCATCAGGATTTTTAAAGTGTAGTGATAGTGAATTTAAACACGAGATTGGGATGGACTTTGCACTCTTACAACAGACACGTGATTATTTTTTGAAGGGTATATTGAACAGGTAGAAAAGTGAAGCATGGGAAATCAATGCAAAAACCACACTGCAGAAAACATTCCCTGCTTCTTAAAAATGTTGAAACTGAACCTTTCTGACCAGCTCTAGTGTTTGTACTTGTATGTATCTGGAATAGCTTTTTAGTATCCACTTCTATTTTGAGACAACAGCACATTGTGGTTGGATCCACAAGCGGCATCTTTGTTAATCCACAAATGCTTTTTTGGAAAAGCTGGTCTTCAGGATACAATATCTCCTTTTTAAAGCAGTAAGTGATCATGTAAAAGTGATTCCAGTTTACCTCATACAAAGAGCAGTAAAGGAGGTGTAAAAACGGTGCCTCTCCTTTCAGATAAAAGGCTGATTTTTTTTTTTTTAAGATGATTTTATGTGCTAAATAGAGGCCTTCAGAGAAGAGCCAAAGCAGCCCTTGTGTGGGAGTCTTTCACCTCAGACTTCTGAATCGGAGTTTCTCTTGTTCAAAAAGGTACTGATTGTTTTTTACGGGCTTTTATGGCCTGAAATGGGCTTAAATATATAAATATATATTTGTAAAGACACTTGCAGAGTAAAGAATGTTTTTCTATTATATCTAATGTGAAAGATTGGTCCCTCACATTGCCCCGTGTGTTGACTGTGCAGGGTGGTGTAGTGGTGGTGGTTGCACTGGAGCTGGCGTGAAGTCAAGGCAGATTGCCAGGCTCCCTCCTTGCAGAACCTAGTCCCTGAGACTTAATAGATAGTCCTGCTGCCTTCTTCAATCCAAATATCCATTCTGTTCCAGGTTATCTTGAGTTGAATGTTACTTAGTAGGACTGAGCAAGGTATTTCAGGGAGAATATGTGGTGACCCATTGATTGAACCTCAGGAATTTTAATAGTCTATATATGTAACAAAGATACTTGTAGAATAACTTAGTGTTCCAGGTGAACTATAGGTTTCATCCTCTACATGGTGGCATCAGGCAGGTTGAGCTTTAGCACAATGTGAAACAGGGAGAATTGCCTTTTGTCTCACTCCACCTTCAGAGTAAAGCACCTGTAGCCTCATGTGCAACTGCATGGCTAGGAGCATTGCCCTGACCGGCTCCATAACAGTTGTGGCATTTTAGGCAACTTTGGTCTGCAAGTACAAGCACCTGGATTTGGCCATGTTGTGCAGCTGGATTTGGCTGTGTCATGCAGATGTGCAGAGGTTTTTTTCTTTCCAGAGTTCTGAACTTTGCTGAAAGAATACTTTCTGATTGGCGTCTTGTGAGGCAGAACTTTGCATGGGCTCTTCTCAGTCTTACTGGCTGCCCCTTTGCATTGCTAAGCTAAGCAGAAGTGCCCCTCCAAATGCAGGAGCATTTTGTACTTCTGTACTTCGGTGTTAGTTATCTGTGGCTAGTGAACCAAGGCTTGCTGTATCCTAGAAGGAGCTTTTCCTGCTGGCTCTAGTTGGGACATGTTATGATGGGTTGTGTTCGCTTGAATGAATTCAGACTGGTTTCATTTGGCTGGCTTTGGAGACACTGAGTTTGTTGGGGATAGCAGTAAGGCTTTGTGTGGACTTTCATGGTCTTTTTCTGTTCTGACCCAGGGAAACTACCTAATGTCAGTACCTGTTTATGATGACTTGGTTGTTAAAGCTCTCGGTGTCGGTGTTATTCATACCCAGACCTGTGTTATGATGGGATCTACAGAGGTCATAGCTGTAAGATTTACTTGAGATTGGAAAACAGCCCAGGTTGAAAATGGTATGCATACTGTATGTGCTTCACAGCGTAGAGTCGCATGCATACATATATTGCAAGATCTGTTCACATCTGATAGGTGTGTGTATCTGTATCTGCAGTGATATCTAACTGCTAGGGTCTTCCGGTGGGTTGGGGAAGCTGCTCCACTTCATCAGCACAAGCCAAGGCATCAGTAAACTATGTCAGCTTTCCCTTTGCTAGATTATTTATCTATTCCCAGATGAGTGTGCACATCAGTAGAGACTGAGAAGTGGTTTAGTGTGGCAGTAAGATACAGATACACCTATCCGTTTTGGAAAATCTACTTTTCAATTAAACATGCTTCACCTACAGGGTTTAAAGCTAAGATAGGCATTTTGCTGGTAGCAGAGCTACCTTGAGTAGATGACTCGTATGAGTTCATTGTACCTAAAGCCCTGGAGGGAAGAGGGGCCCAAGGAAGCTGGTTAATATTCAAGGATCAGCTCCTCCAAGCTGGGGAGTGATGCATCCTGACAAAGAGAAAGTCGGGCAAGAATGCCAGGAGGCCTGCGTGGATGAACAATGGGCTCCTGGACAAATTCCAGCACAAAAAGGAGGCCTACAGAAGGTGGAAACAAGGACAGGTATCCTAGGGGGAATACAGAGAAATTTTCTGAGCAGCCAGGGATCAGGTTAGGAAAGCTAAAGCTGTGATAATTAAATCTGGCCAGGAACTTTAAAGGGCATCAAGAAAAAGGTTCTGTAGGTACATTGGGGATAAAAGGAAGGCAAGGGAAAATTTGGGCATCCTCCAGAAGGAAATGGGAGACTTGGTTAGCTAAGACATGGAGAAGGCCAAGGTACTCAATGACTTTCTTGTCTTGGTCTTCACTTGCAAGAGCTCCAACCACACCGCCCAGTTTGCACAACGCAAAGGCAGGGACCAGGAGAAAGAAGAACTGCCTGCTCTAGGAGCTCAGGTTTGAGATCATCCAGGAGACCTGAAGGTGCACAAGGCCATGGGACTTGACGAGATGTATCTGTGGGTCTTGAGGGAACTGGCAGATGAAGTTGCCAAGCCATTATCCATCATATTTGAGAAGTCGTGGCAGTCCAGTGAAGTTCCTGCTGACTGGAAAAAGGGATATACAATCCTCATTTTCAAAAAGGTAAAAAGGAAGACCCGGGGGACTACAGACCAGCCTCGCTTCAGTGCCCAGCAAGATCTGTTTCCAGGAACAGATCCTCCTGGAAACTATGCTAAGGCACATGGACTATAAGAAGGTGGTTAGTGACAGCCAGCATGGCTTCACTAAGGGCAAATTATGCCTTACAAAGTTGGTGGCCTCCTGTGATACAGCCACAACATTGATGGATAGGGGTGGAGTGACTGATGTTGTCTACCTGGACTTCTGCAAAGCATTTGACAATGTGCCTCATGACATCCTTGTCTCTGAACTGGAGAGGCATGGATTTGATGGACGGACCACTCGGTAATAAGGAGAGGGCTGGAGCATCTCTGCTGTGGAGACAGGCTGAGAGAGCTGGGCTTGTTCAGCCTGGAGAAGAGAAGGCTTGGGGGGAGACCTTAGAGCAAGCTGGACAAGGCTTGGAGCAGCCTGGCCCAGTGAAAGGTGTCCCTGCCTGTGGCAGGGGTTGGATCTAGATGAGCTTTTAAGTTCCCTTCCAACCCAAACCAGTCTGGGATTTTATGGTTGATTATCACAGGATTCAGTGTGAGTCCAGCCATAGCCTTTGATCTCAAAACAGGAATTTTAGTGAGAAGGCATTGGGAAAAATAAATCTAATTAAAATAAGAAAAAGGGAAGGCAGCCTCCTAAGACTGGCAGCCTGCTGAGGATTGATGTGAGTGATGTTTGATCCAGACAGCTTCCTGGAGCCACAGAGTGCACGATCAGGAGCCAGTCTGGCAGCTGAAATCTGTGGTGCTGCTGCTGGAAGGGAGGCTTTTACACCCTCACAAATCCAGGTTCTTGCAACCAGATAAAGACATTCCTGCAGCCATTCATGTGCTTCACCAGTGATGCACTTGCTAATTGCTGCTTCCTCCCTGGCAAGGATGTGGAGAACATACCTTCTCTCTGGGGTGCTGCCTTGCAAATACCTGTTTGAAATGGGATTGCAGGGAGGGCATTTTTGAGGGGGTACAGAGAACATGTTTATTTCTGATGGCTCGTCTCATTCCTGTAAGGAGTAAACTTTGCCTATCCTGACCTGTAACTGTATCTTGCCTTGGAGCAGCATCTCATGTATAGTGCTGCTAAGTAAGCACTTGCTAAGTGTTGTGTGTTTGATAAAAAGAGGAGGCTTGTATTACCATGCAGTAGCTCTGTCGCAGAAGGGAAGATCTGAATGTAAAATTCAGTGTTTTTCAAGGTCAGTTATTAGCCTGATTTGGGTCAATTATACTGGGCCTAAAACTCGGGGAAAGCCTGGTGTGTGTTCTCATGTGCTGGCTTATATTGGTGTCCTACAGCTCCACCAGAACTGCAGCAGCTGAACGCACCTTTGATAGTGCTGTCTGTGTTTGAGCCTTCTGCTGTCACGCTTCCCTTGCCTGGAAAAGGCAATAATAATGTTGGGTCTGTCTCCTTCCTTTAATGGCACAGAAACTGTTCTCAGTCACATAAACAAGCTCACTATAACTCTAGGCCCAGCTCTCACTCCAAGGCTGATGCTCCAGAGAGCAAATACGCTTTTCAAGGCTGCATGGCAGCTGAAGCAGCCAAACATAGCAGCTTTATAAAAGCTTCAAATCGGAACCTTTTTCCACTAATAAACCCAGGAAATATGCAAAGCTAAAATAACTGCCCCAAGTGCATTTCTGATTCAGCTGTGAGCTTCTGTGCATTCCTAGGGTGGGAGTGGCTGAATGCATCAAATAACCCAGTCTTTTCCTCTCCCTCCCTCCTGCCCCCAGCCTCTTCTTCAGCTCTGTAGTTTCAGCTTCTACCTTGTTTTTTCCTGCTCAGACAAGATGCACTTCATTTTAGTTTATTGGAGCCACAACACTTAGCAAGTAAGCAGAAACCTGAGCACTTGGGCTCATTAGTGAGACAAGATTCATCTGTCTGAAACTAGTTTTTAACAGAAGGACCTATGTGGTGCAGTTCATTTCATCGTGTAAATGACAATGAAAATGGCTTGGACCTATGTCCAGAGACACTTGGGTTTATTTCCAGAGGCATACCATAACTGTGGTGGGGAAATACACGGTGGCTCCCTGATGGAAGTCACTTGGTCTGCAGCCACGTGTTCTGTATCCCATCCTGTCCTCCAGCAGGCGTGCCTGCTTGTAATGGAATCATTGCTTGAAGACATAGGAATGGCTCCTCTTCCTCCTCACATACCCTCTTCAGATTGCGGCAGAAGATCCCGTGCATTTCATAGCCCTTTGGGACCTAACTCAGGGGCTGCCTCTGATCCAGCAGGCTGGGAACTACTGTGTTGTGCAGCTTGTGTGGGAAGGACCTGCAGCCAAGTGTGGTCACTTGGGGACCATTTTCTGGAGCTGTCCAACGCCTTCAAAACCAGCGTTTGCGGTGTGTGGTTTTTTAAACCCAAGTTTTGTGCAGGCCCCAGGCGTGCTTGCCCATCAAAAGCTGATTACTCTCTAAGGGGCCACGTTAGGGGTGAAGGTTAGGGAAGGTGGCTCCGTTATGTTTGTGATGTTCCAGACTCTGGATTAGATTCAGAGAAGGCTGGAAGCCGAAGTTGAGTCTGTTTCTGCTGAGAAGCTTGGGGGAAAGCAGGCAGGAATCTCTTCTGGGTGTGCTTGAGATGCGATAGCCTGTGCAGAATGCAAATCAAGTGCTGTAGCTAATATGTGAAAGCTGTCTTCAAGCTTACCTAGGTCCTAAAGGTCCGGCTTAGGGCTGCGCAGACACATGCCCAGACCCTCTTGTGACTCACATCTCTGTCTAGGCAGATTTAGTCTAAAGCTGCTGTGAGCGTTTCTTGGGTCTTCAAGCCCCCTTGCCTGCAGAGGAGCTGGCTGTCTCTCAATCAAAATGGAGCTGAGCTGGTGAGGTTTTACAACTGTCCTCCAAAGTTTTCTTTTAGTTAAGGGCAACCCACAGACAGGAAAAGCTGGGGATGACCCATGCTCTAGGAGGAAAAAATAAATGATGGTCCTTTGTGATGCAAACTGGCATCATCTCCATCTCCCTAGGAAATGCTGAAGAACAGACTGAATAATGGTGCTTGATTGCAACGGGGCTTGAAGGAATAGGGAAGTGGACTGACTAAACTTGTCTTTGCAGAAATGTCAGAAGTCTTCAGGAGTAAGCCTGGAGGTGGGAAGACAGCAAGCTGGCTTTGGAAGAGAATATTGATAGGATGAGCTTGAGAGAAGGATGACACAAGCAGCATGAGCAGTGAGATAGTCAAATACCACATGAGAGCCAGGTGTGCTGGCCTGACAGGAGGCTTCAGTCTTTTGTGCTGGGTAAATGTGATGTTTGGAGTTTCTTTGATGCATAAGCAGCTGGACAGGACACCCCTCAGAAAGAAATCAATTCTGCTTGGTGGTGCATGGGACCAGCTGTAAAAATTACCTGAGAGCTGCTCTGTACCAACGACCAAACTTGCTTAGATCTGCAAAGTAAAAGAGAGGAGCAAAGGGCAGAAGAAACAACCCTTAAAAATGTCCCACGACCTAAAAAAGAAAAACCAACTAAACTAGCATTTAACTTCAAATAGGGGAACTGTGTCAAAACAAAAGCAGTTCAAGGGGAAAAAGAGCAGGCTGTCAAAAGGGTAACATTCTCTGAAGTTCTCCCTGCAGGACTTCACTCCTGGTTTAAATGCTTGCCAGAGAGCTAAAATCCAAGCTTTAAATGCCCCCTTTCAGCTGGCAGTTTTTACCTGTCAGCAGATAAAAGCGCAGAGGAAATACTCCTGAAGTTTAGGGGCAGTTCATGCTACTGTGTGGATGATATCCCTGCTGGAGTGCCATGAGGTTCAGGCAGCTGGGAAGTGCAAGCAGGAGGGAAGGCAGCACTGCTGCTGCCTGAGAGGGGAGCACAGCAAAGCTGTGGTGAGCAGCACCCCCTTTTTCCACTCTTCTTGTAAAGCGTGTCTTGTTTGTGTACTTCATCATGCTCAGACTGGTGATGTCTGCTTTGGAAGGCTGAGGGGAGGGTTTCAGACAGATTAAATAGTTTTACTTTCACTTACTTTAAAACTCCAGTTTTCTTTGAAGAGGAGGATTTTGAGAAGGAACAAAGTGCCTGATGATGGACAAGCTGTACCCTGTGTTGCAATAGTCAGGCTCCCAAGAAGCAGTTAATCACTAAGGGCAAGGTTGTGTAAAATTGATTGTTTTAAAAAGATATTTTACATAATAAAGAAGAGAGAAATTTGTGGCTGAGGCCTCACTGAAGTGTTTATAGGAGCAGGAAGGAATGGTGGAGTAGCAAGGCAACCTGGACCATACAGCCAAAGCCTAAGGGAAGAGCTGACACAGCGAAGTGCATCAGCTACTCGGGGATCTGTAACAGTGGAAATGTTTGTGTCTGCTATAGGCAAAAGGGCAGAGGGGGTTAAAACTAGCTTAACTTGTGATTTAGAGATCTAGATTCATTTAGCTGCTCTGCTGCAAGCTTCTGCTACATTCAATAGCTCACTCAAACTCTTGAGACCTTGGTTTGCCCTTCAGAAGGTGTTGCAGGGGAATTGTGCAAAGGAAAAATGGGAGAAAACTGGTAGTTGCTTCCAGCTTCTGTTCGGGGAAATTGTCAGTTACTTAGTGGTAGCACAGGGGAAATAAAAACCGTGAAGACAGAATTGCTGACAGCTTCTTTGGGATCAGTGGGAGGAGGGAAACCTGCACTGCATCTCCAGGCGGCCCTTCTATAAGGTGCCATCATAAATTAACTACCAGATTTTGTCTCTGAAGCAAAGCAGGAGGTGATTAAAGGGACTGAGGTGACGGTGACCAATGGCCTTGAGCTCTTACAACAACACACTGGGGTGATGAAAACCCAATGAGAAATTTGCTAGTAGAACTCTTTTTCATCCAAGTTTGTCCTTTCTTCAGGCAGGGTGATGTTGAGTTATGGGTCCAGGTTGTCTGAGAAAACACCATATCTAGTCTGCACGGTAGCAGAAATGTGGGTGGGAATCAAGGCTGTCTCCATCAAAAAAGGCTGTCTGCATCAAAAAAGGCTTTCTCAGTGTCAGTGTGTCCATCAGAAATCCCTGCTGCTTGTAGCTGTTGTTCTTGGGGAACAAGTTAAACGTCAGGTCAGTCACTCTTCCTTCCCCAATGTTATTTTAAATGGGGATATCTTGGTCCTATCTGCAGAGACTGTTCCTGGCTTTGTTTTGGCAATCTTGGAATGCAACAAAGAATGTGAGTTCTGAGAAAAGCTGTGAGCTCCAGCTCTGCTCGGCATTTGGGCAAAACAGTGTGATTGTATGTCAGAGCCAGTTTTGTGTTTCTGCAGAGAGTTCTTGTGCCTTGGGGAATCCGTACTGATGTGTACTCGACTCCTCTGTATTGATGCAGCTTGAGATGATGTTGGCTGCTACCCAGCCTCTCTCCCTCCCTGTGGTGCCAATTTTGCAGAGCATGTGACTGAACACTTGAGTCTTGGCTTTTTGGTTATCATCTCTGAAGACTCTTGGCCAGAAGAATGTACTTGGGAGCAGTGTGAATGCGGCTTCCTAGAACCAGCAGGACTTCCCTGGGTCAGAACAAACTGCCCACATGTTAACGTCACACATCTTAAAATGTGTGCTCACTTAGGCTGGGGCCATCTCTATAGATGACTTCTTGCGACAGTGGAGCCTCAGTATGATTCATAGACCTGCAGAAGAAATGCTCAGTGCTCTATCTTCTGCATGAGTTTGGATTTGAATTCAGTGATGGTGCTGGTGGGGCTGTGTGCTTTCCACCCCTGGTGGGGGTTATGCCAGCTCAACTTTTTAGGTGCTTTGATGCTTTCTCTGGGATATCCTTTTATTGTTTGGCTTTAGTGAGAAAACTGTGTCAACCCTACGAGGATATGCAAGGAGTCCTGGCAAAAGAATGAGCTAATTCTTTTGAGAGAACTCAGTGATAAGAATTCACCTTTCCCCTCTTGACCTGTTACAGCTTAGATATTTGTCTTGGGTGAATGTTGATGTTCAGGTTGTTGTTCTGCTCCTTGTATTAACTTGCCAAATGCAGTCCCATTCCCTAGCACGTTAAGAATTACTGCCGAAGTAAAAGATTTCAGAACAGCCATACTGGGGCAGATCAAGGGTCCTGGTCTTTTCACCACCCAGCCCTGGTCAAAGCAGATGCATGCAGAGGAGAAAGGGCAGGCTTGTGCAGCACATCTTTTTGAGTCCTCTTGCAGCCTTCAGCCCTTTCCAGCTTGGATGATTTTCCAAGCCAAATGATGCTTCCATTTGCTAAGACATGAATGTCCGTTGTCCAGTCTTCCCTTGAAACCCTGTGCGTGTTTAGCATCCCCAGCACCCTGTAGTGAGGAACTCTGCCGCTCAGCTGTTGAGAGAGCCATCTCGTCGTTGTTGTGCCCTTGAGTGTGAAGAGCTCTGGATATCCCCTGTAAGTCATCCATTTCACAAGGCCCAGGGGGCCATAAATATGCACACAATTACTAGTGTGGGTCAACTGTGGATTTACCTAGCAATGTAATGAAATTTGTCATTGTCTTTTTCCCCCTCTGATCCTTTCTGCACAACACTTCACACACTGATTCCCGCTAAGGGGCAAGCTGTTGTTTTCAGGGAGTATTGGAGGTACACTAAGGCTTCAGGGATAAATTAAAATGCTGTTTTCTAACACCTGGTTGCAGAGCTGCAATAGGGTTGCCCTTTTTCCTTGTGCAACACTCATGTAATGAGGAGTGCATCTCATCAGGAGCAATTATCTACACTGGAAAGCTTAAGTATGACTCCCAAACAAGTTTTAAAGAAATAAAGCCAAAACCATTTAATAATAATAATAATAAAAAGCTTAATGACCTTGGAGCTCTAAGTTTTGCTACAAGAAGGGACTTGCGGATATTGTCTCTCAGTCTATAGAAACACACAACTCTTTCCAACCTCCTTTGTTCCTTTGGATACCAAGAACCATTCTGGGTGTGTTTCTCTAATCTTGAAATCTCTGAGCTTTAAGGAAAAAAATTAAGTTAATTAAAACATTTTTTTCCATGTATTCTTACGCGATGCTTCTGAGTGTAGTACCAGACTCCATGGCTGGCTACAGGAGCCCTGATTTCTGTCCTCCTGTAGTGATCACTGGAAAAGCATAAGTCTTTTTACTGTTATCCCCTCCCTAAATCTCTGCTTGCTTTGGACCAGAGCACTCTGAAACTCCAGTGTTTAGCTTTTAGTGGATTAATATCCAATTTTTTAATGTGTGCTCAATAGACGCTGAATCCCAGCGGGGAAATCTGGAGCCATAGGAAGGAGAGGTGGGTGGGAGAACACATTAAGCAGCTGTCCCTCCCATGAATATATTTCCTCTTTGCAAGTCATTGATGAGGTGCCGCACAGTTACAGGAAGCTTGAGTGCTGCTGCTTCATCCTTTATCTTGTTCCTGTGTCCTGGCAAAGTTCATCTGACATGAATCGGTGACAGGCTTTGTGTTTTCCTCCCACTCCCTGGAGCAGAAACTGTTCCTTCCCTTGCGGTGAAGACGCGTCTCCAGCTGGTTTGGGTACAACAGGAACCTTGCTGGTTGCACCCCCATGGTTTAGCAATGGTGTGGTGCAGCTGTACACTCGTCCTGTGCCTGGTGCAGACCGCATGCTCCCTGCATGTGCCAGCCAAGAGTTCACGGCTGGACCATGCCCAAAGCTGGAATCTGGCTGGTACGTACATACCACCTCCTCTTATGTTCATCCTGGCTGTGCTGTCGTGGGCAGAAACCTTGTTCCTCAGCCAGGAGCAGCTTCTTTACCACTTTGAAAGTTAATTTGAGCTGCTTTGATCCAACACTGATGCCTGGGAGGTTTCTGTGGGTAAGAAAGGTTTCCTGGCTCTCTTGTCCCTGTGTGATCAGGTCACTGCAGGAACAGAGCCCAGATTTGGTGACCTGGTGTTACTGCCTGTGACAACCCACCGCAGCTCTGCAAACAGCAGAATGGAAGCTACGGAGCATAAAACTGCAAAATGATGCTTTTTAGCATCTCTTCAAATCTGCTTTCTTGCGAATCCCTAGATCTGGAGTCCCGTCCTTACGTGAACATCTCATTAAGGAGCTGCAGCAAGTTTCTAGCTCTGAAGAACCGAAAACTGGGAAGCAAATGGGCTCTAATAAGGGGGAACCTCAATTCTACCCTGACATAAAAATGCTTTAATTTGTGGGAGTTTTTTCCATGTTAGAGGAAGCATGTTCCATGTTCTCAGTGACTTGTGGAGCAGATACCGGTAACACGTAAATCCTTCAGGATCACCCTGGTTGCTTGGACAGCGCTAGCACAGGAAATCAGGAAATTGTTCCTGCTCAGTGTTTGACAGCAAAAATTCTGTAACCTTTTGATACCATGTAGTGGAGGAAGTGGTTTTCAGTGCTGATTGATTGCTTAGACTTGGTGTTGGGTTTGTGTTATTTTGGTCTTGAACATTTTAATTTCGCAATCTCAAGTTTTCATTCTTTGCCCATAGAAGATGCTTGCTCAGGTCACCCATTTTGCTCAGGTGGTGTGTCTGTCAGTTGCTGGGAAATCCCACAGGAGCTGCAAGGTACAACTCAGAAGTCACAGGAGAAGCATCTGTGTCTCCTTGCCTGCAGCAGGCAATGCTTGAGGGCTGCGTGTCCTGGGATGGGGGGAGCTTGTCCTGGGGCTCTTTGCTCAGAGGATTTCTGCTGTCAGGAAAGGTTCAGAGCTACTTTGAGTTCCTCCTTTGGGGAATCCACCCCTAGGACGCTTCAGTGTTGCTGTACCGCTACCAGCAGTGAGGGCCAAGCTGAGCCCATCCCATGGGAAAGGGAAGACCTGCAGCAGCTCACCATCACTATGCCCTGTAGAGCAAAGCCCGTGTTCCCCAGCTGTGCCTAGAGCTGTGAGTGGGTAATGCTCCAAGTGACCCCTAATGTTAAATGAGGAGGAAAAGGCTGGAAAAGGGTTTCCCTTTCTCCCACTGTACTGTGAAAGTACATTACCCAGCACAGTGAGGAGCTGGCATGTGCAGTGCCCACATGTGAGTCCTGCAAGATTTAGCTGTGGGAATCCTACCACCCACCCTGGGATTTGCTTCCTCAAGGATTTTTAGGGCAAATAACTTTATAGTTGAGCCATGCAAAGCTGTCAAATTAGTTGTAAATGCTTTTTTGCTTGTGTGGGCCCTCGGTTCACCCCCCTCTCCCAGACAGATCCAAACTTTTCAAAGCCCTTTGGAGAGGGCAGGAGCAGGGGATGTCCTCGTGTGCCTTGAGGCCACACCATGCAGGGCACTGTTACCCTGCTGGCTGCATCCTGGTCCTGCTGCAGAGGGTTTAGTTTCACCAAAGGCACGTGAACTTGCTTGATGTCTTCTCAGTTTGCATTCCCTTTGCAGTCTGTGCCGAGCAGCTGTCCCTTTGTACCCAAAGTCTGTCAGGCTCCAGCCCTGCAAAGCCTCCTTGCTTGTTTAAACAAAGGTGGGTGGCTGATGTGGTCAGTGAAGGAAGTTCTGGCAGTGCTTAGCAGTCAGCTGGAGGAAATACAGGGATGGGAGCTGTAACCTGTATGGTGAGGGCCTCCCGAAACACACCAGCTTGCTCACCAGGCTGGAGCTTGGGCAGGTCCTGGGTAGGAGCTGGAGCAGCAACCCACAGAGCAGTCCCACACGCCCCGAGGATGATGCTGTATGCCCTGGCCAAACAGAGCACCGCCTCTGTGGCAGCATCCGAGATAACAGCCCACTGGAGGGTGATGTGGGTACAAGAGGGCTTGCAGGCTGACGGCACGTCATTCCTATACTCCCAGGACTGTCATGACCAGGAGCAAAGTCTTGCATCATTCCCTGTTTGCCCCCAGCAGGTGTGGGAGTCACCAGAGATCATCTTGCTTTGCTTCCTTAATGTCCCACTGCAGTGCTGGGGAGCCTGACCCTGCTGCTGCATCCAGGACACATCTGCTGCTCTAGGACTATCATAAACTGGTTTGGGTTGAAGGGACCTTAAAGCTCATCCAGTTCCAGCCCCCTGCATAGCCAGAGACACCTTCTGCTAGACCAGGTTTGCTCCAAGCCCTGTCCAACCTGGCCTTGAGCACTGCCAGGGATGGGGCAGCCACAGCTTCTCTGGGCATCCTGTTCCAGTGCCTCTCCACCCTCACAGGGAAGAACTTCTTCCTCACCTCTAACCTAAATCTACTCTCGGGACCAGAGCAGTAAGGATGCAGCAGCACTTTTTCTATGTCAGGTCCTGGACCATCCTGTATCTCTCCTCATGTCAGGCTAAGAGCTGGGTGCAGTCCCCTGTGCTGTGAACACAACCTGAGAAACCTCTGTGGGAGAAGAGGGGGCAGTGGGGCAGTTTGCAAGGATGCAGCACAGCAGTCCGTGCTCTGCAAGGAGCCCATGCAAAGCTGTGTCCTCCCAGCACCTCCCCAAGCTGCCCCATGCTCTCCCACCATGCAGAGTAGCAGGGAGGTTGTCAGTGTTCCCCCTGTCAGAGGGTGCTCCCACCTGGCAGCTTTATGGACAGCCCTATCTGGACTCAGAAGAGCTGACAGATGTCAACTGCATCACCGGTCCAGGCCCAGGGACCTCCCTGATGCTTCACAGCAGCCTGATCCTGCACAGGTAGGTAGTGCACAAGATGTGTTACTCTCCTGACGTCACTGTGGGAGGGAGATGGGGCTCATGTCAGCAGGATGGTTTCACTCTCTGCTCAACGGAGAGCTGCAGAACACCTTCCCCATTAAATTGTTAGGTGACTGCTTCATTTATTTGTTGACTAAGATAAGCCTGGAGTGAGCTCACCAGAGTGGAGACGTTGCTGTGCACGTGGGGTTTTTACAACTGTGCAGAGGACATGAGGCTGTTGCGCAACTCCTTGGTGAATGAAAACAAACTGTGTTCCTTCCTCTTTCCTTCATCTCTGTCTGCACGGTTTAGTGGAAACACTGATGTCTTTAAATTATTTTTATTCATTTCTGGGAGGCCAAAGTCAGTGTTAACCACAGTCTTCTGGTTAAGCTTTTTCCTGGAAAGCTGCGCCCTTGGAAGAGGAGGGCAGCCCACTGAAACAGAATAGAATAGAATCATAGATAGGGTTGGAAGAGACCTTCAAAGCTCATCTAGTCCAACCCCCTGCAATGAGCAGAGACGTCTTCACCTAGACCATGTTGCCCAGAACCACATCCAGCCTGGCCTTGAATACTGCCAGGGATGGTGCATCCACCACCTCTCTGGGCAGCCTGTGCCAGTGTTTTACCACCCTCACTGTAGAGAGCTTTTTCCTCGCATCCAGCCTGAATCTCCCTCTTTTGGTTTAAAACTATCACCCCTCATCCTGTCACAACAGGCCCTGCTAAAGCATCTCTTCCATCTTTCTTATGAGCTCCTTTTAAGTACTGAAAGGCATAAAGGCATCAACTCTGCACATGTGCTTCAGTGAAGGTAGCGGTGGCATGTACTGATCAGGGCTGAAATAGGTTCATCTCCTGGGGCCATCAGGAAAACTTCAGCCTTCAGATGGAGGACAGCACAAACCACTTGTATTTCTTTAAAAGACAGCAAACACAGGGGGGAACACATGAGGAAAATGAGGAGCTGGACCTGGGAGAAACTCAGATCGCACTGAGGCCATGCAGGGAGGGCTGGGGAGCAGCGAATGGCCAACTGCAGTGACATGGCACCACGGTTGTGGTGGCTATTTGCCATCTGTCCTCACTGGGTCGGGACGGAACCTGGTGTTTACTGAGCTGCTGTGTTAGGATGAGTTGTCTGGTCCCTCCCTGAGCTGCCTCTATACAGGGAGGGGTCTCCAGCCAGGGAGCCCTGTGGGAACAAAAAGTCCTCTCCCAGGGCCCGTGGTGGTGGAAGATGGTCGCCTGGGGTGCTGAGGTCCTTGCAGTGACCCAAAGCCCAGCCAGGAGGGCAGAGTTGGGCTTTACGTGGTGACTCTGTGGGCGCAGTGTGTGTTACTGGCTGTTGAGTCAGCATTGTCCATCCCTGTTGCCATCCCAGTTCACTGGGGAAACCTGATGGGACGGAGTAGTACAGCACCAAGCGCTTAAAAACGCTGTGATTGAATATGGGCACTTCAGGTTGGTTGTGTCAGCAAAGCCCTCAGGATATTTCTGGCTGAGGTTGGAAACATCTTGACTGAGAAGCACAGGACAGAAAAACATGGTGCCATCTCAATTATAGTATCCCAAACTGGTTCGGATTGAAAGGGACCTTAAAGCTCATCCAGTTCCAACCCCCTGCCATGGGCAGGGACACCTTCCACTAGACCAGGCTGCTCCAAGCCTCATCCAGCCTGGCCTTGAACACTGCCAGGGATGGGGCAGCCACAGCTTCTCTGGGTACCCTGTGCCAGCGCCTCAGCACCCTCACAGGGAAGAACTTCTTCCTCATGTCTGATCTCAGTCTCCCCTCTGTCCTGTCACTAAGGATCCACAGAACAATCTTGTTGGAGCCCTTTCTGCAGGGAGGGTGGTGAAAGCCTCTGCGAGGGAGCAGAGCTGGCAGAGGTTTGGCCGTCTCCTGCCTGCGCACACTGTGATGTCAGGGGCCACTGTGTGTGTGGGATGACAAAGGCAGCCTGACTTACTGGTGCACACGGAGCCTGATGTGCCTGGGGCACAGCAGAGCTCTTTGCAAAGGCCATCCATGTGTGAGTCACCCCAGCACCACCCTCACTGAACACTGACACTTGCAAAGCCTGATGTGCAGTGGTCTGCTGGGATGGGTCACAGAAGATAATACAGGGGTTTGCAGTTGCTTGGTGCTTGTTTGTCTCTTCTTGGTGGGGGTGATGTGAAGCATTTAAGGTGTCCCATCAGCCATGGGCAGTTACTTCAGACAGGTGGGCAAGATATGGTTGTTATGGTGTGGACTTTCGGTTGCTTTGAGCCTTTCTGATCAGAGCTTTCTCCTTGAGTGGTTGCCTTCAGCACAGCCCCTCCTAACACTGATGTGATGGATGCCCTTGCTTGATGAAAATAGAACAGTGACCTCAAGGGTTTTCCTTTGAGAGTGTCTTGAGGGAGGACAAATGGGAAGGACTAATAGGCCATCTGCTCCCCTCCCATCCGGCCATGCTGGGCCAGGCCCTGTGATAAGGTTGGGTGAAAGGCAAAGCGTGCCAGGAGGTTTGGCTTGAAGGGCCTGAGAAGGTGCTGGATGCAGGGTTGAATCTGCTGAGAGCAGGGACTGATCCTGGGGAGCAGAAGTTCTGCATGCCTTATTCAACCCTGAGGGCACTATGGGGTTCAGGGCTGCTTCTTAAACACTGTGCCCTCCTTCCTTATAAGCTTAGGGTCTCTGGGGCAGGGTGCTCTGGGTTTAGTCCAGCTGAGCTGTTCTGGGCTCTGCCCTGCCCTTCTCCTCCTCAGGGCAGCGTGGGCCAACCTGCGTCACTGCACGCTGTCACCGTCATTAGTGGCAGGACCTCATCAAAGAGTGTTCCCGTGGGAAGCGTGAGTTATGGGAGCCCTGGCCAGCGGGAGCAAGGAGAGAGACACTGCAGCCTGGCTCTCCTGCTGCTGCCCCAAGGGTCTGGGGTTAAAGCCTGGTGCAGAGAGAGAGGGCAGGACATGGATCCTGGCTAACCATGTCAATGGACATGCTGTGCCCATGTCTTGCCTGGGTGAGCCAAGTGCTTTGCTTGTGAATCTGGTGAGAATCTGTAGACACACCAAGGTGTGAGGTCTTCCCAGCAAGCAGGGCAGGAACCCATCAGGGTTTACAGTTCATGCTGGAACTATCAATTCCTGGTTTATTCATATTTCTGTGTGTGTAGATTGTATCTCTTTAACCTCAGGTGCCCTTCTGGGTTTGCTTGTTTGGAGTTGAGGTCGGGAGGAAGGCTGCTGCTCTGCTCTTTGGTTTGGGTTCAGCTTTGGTTACAAGGATGTTTCTGCCTGTCCTCTCTGTCAGCCACTGAGAGCTCCCAGCTCCAGCCAAGTCTAGGTCAAGCCCAGCATGGGAGCGGTGAGGAAAAGTTATGATAGGCAGCGCTGGGTGACCTCTGTGTTTGCAGTTCTCCGTCTTTGTTTTGGTAAAAGACAGGTCCCGCCACCCCTGCCGGCAGGAATGGCAGGGTTATTGTGCAAAGCCAGCACCACAGGACTAGGAGCAGCTCCCATCCTGTTTTCAAGGCTTCAACTGCTCTCCAAAGCCAGTGCCAACCCCACCACATCCCATGCTTTCCCTGATGCCCAGGCTCTTGCCACGGGTGAGGACTGTGCGTCCTGCAGACATCCATCTGCCATGGTCCAGACCCTATGGGCTGAACTCCTTGAGGTCTTATGTGCAGCAAGGCCTTGGCTTGAGCACAGACGCAGCTCTGCAAGAGGCAGCATGTCATCGTCTCTGTCCCTGTGCTGGGCAGAACAGTGAGGGATGGTGCCGCAGGCCTGTTCCCGGCACCGCGCATCTCTTGGCACACAGGATAACCTCTTACGTGGGCTGGAGCCGAGAGCAGCCAACGCCAGGGCTCTGCCCCTTCCCAACCCTGCATAAGGGCAGGGATGCCCTTGCCCCAGGGGGCTCCTGCTGGGCATGCCCAGTGGGGGCTGCTGAGCCCCATTGGCTGCCTGGGCATGACTTGGCCCCTGCCAGGGATCAGGTTAGGTCTTGTGTCCAGGTGCAGGCAGCGCGGTTGATGCAATGTGCCTGTTCCTGCTCGGCGGGGAATGTTGCTCACCTGCCCGGGGAGGCACACGCACTCCCATGGCTTGGCACTGCCTGCCAAGCCTTAATCTCCATTGTTTGACAGCTGCTGCTCTGCTGACGTCAATCCCATGGCTCAGGGGGCTTTTGGAGGAGGAATGGGCAAGTCTCCGCGTACGCGTGCTTGCAGGCTTAGCGCGAAAACATTGTGCTGAAACCGCAGAGAGAGAAGGGAGAGGAGAAGAAAGGAAGAGCGGGGTGCAGCTCCCAGGGACGCGGATCCTCTGCTGCATGGCCCAGCTTTGGGAGCTGCTGGCTGACTCACGCCCAGGTCTGCCTGGTCGGGCAGCATCCCTTGATGAAAGGAAAAATGCCACCTTATGCATCCAGCTTGCTGGGAAGTGCTGCTCTGTCCCCTTCCCCTGTTCATGCTGAGGGTCTGTTTGTGCCCAATAAGCATCTCGTCTGGTTTTCTGGTCCCTGTCCTGATCCCCTCCAGTCAGCTGAGACCGCTGGCATGAGCAGCTGTACTCCCTAACTGCTGGTGACTGCTGCTCTCCCCTCATTCTCCGATCATAGTCTCGAGGCCTAGGGTAGTATCACAGAATGGTTTAGGTTGGAAGGGACCTCAAAGCTCACCCAGTTCCAACGCCCCGCCACGGGCAGGGACACCTTCCATTAGACCAGCTTGCTCCAAGCTCTGTCCAACCTGGCCTTGGACATTGTCAGGGATGGGGTAGGTGCAGCTTCTCTTTGGCACCCTGTGCCAGTGCCTCACCTGGCTCGCTGAAGAACTTCTTCCTCATGTTTAATCTAAATAATCTCCCCTCTGTTGGGTTAAAGCCATTCCCCATTGTCCTGTCCTACAGGCCCTTGTCCAAAGCCCCTCTCCAGGTTTCTTGCAGCCCCTTTAAGCCCTGAGAGCTGCTCTAAGGTCACTCCGCAGCCTTCTCTTCTCCAGGCTGAACAAGCCCAGCTCTCTCAGCCTGTCTCAGAGCAGAGCTGTGGTTTTGTCCCTTCCTGTATTATACATCACTAAAGAAGCTGTTCAGTCCTGTCTGGATTGCACCAGCTCTGGGCAGCACTGTCCTGCCTCAAGGGACCATTTCAGGGTGCTCCCTGGAAGCCATGCCCAGGTCTCACATAGCATTGATCAACTTGTGCTCAGCTTTGCTGCTTTTCTCCCACAAAGTTTTGGGAGCAACACCCTTGGTCTCCTGTGGGCTGATTCTTCCTCCATGCATCAGCAGATATAAAGGGTGCACTCACTGCTCTGGGGAAGGCTGAGCATCTGTTGTTGCTGCTTGCAGGAAGGGTCTGGCTCCAGGTCCTATGTGTCTGTCTTTCAAAGCCTTACTTAGCTTTGGAGCCTGGAAAAGGCTCTCTGGGGAATCTTGGCATGGAGACCATGGCTTCCAGGCTAAGTCGCCGGCGCTTCTGCTTCCACTTGTGACCTTAACAACACATCCTGATGGCAATTGTTCTCTGGGCTGGAAATCCTGTCTGCCCTGCTGCAGGACTTGTGCTCCCAAGCAGCTTGAGGTCTTCGGTCAATGTAGTCGAGCCTTCCCGCAAGGGAAGTCACTCTCGCCCTACTTCTCAGCGGCAGCCACCTCTCTGGCTCCACTCCCTGGGCTCGGCTGCTCGGCAGCAGTAGCTTTAATGTCTTTAAATATTCCTCATTAAAAAACATAAAGCCAACTGGGGTGTGAGGAGACAAAAGAGGAGGAAGCCAGGAATTGCCGTAAGTAGCTTAGAAAGGGTTTTTGGTTTAAATTTGTTTGTTTCCTGGCTTAGAAAGCAACTTGGTGGAAAACCGTCTTGAAGCTCAGCCTGGGTCATGCCTGGGAAGTGAAAACCCTGCAAGCCGTTTTGGGTCTGTGCATATTGCTGAAAGCCCATGGCCAGGAGGGTCAAAGGACTCTGTCAATCTGCTGATTTGACTTCTCGAGCTAAGTTGTTTTCTTTCCTTTTGACCCACAGACCTATAGGATAGTGAGAAATCATGTAAGTAACCATTGGGGCACATTACTTAGTGCCTTGACTGAGGTTGCCTTTTCGCTATGTTTGCACCACTGGCGTTGGTCTGTGTTCCTTCCTGACTAACACAGTTTTGAGGCCTTGGAAACCGAACTTGGATGATATCCACCAGCAAGAGTTTTAGCACAGCATTTGAGTTTTGAGATCTCTGGGGAGATACATTGACTATTTCTTGATCCAGAGAAGGGGAAATATCAGGGATTGTGCCATGGTGAATTTTTCTGGAGAAAGCTGAATTCGACAGTGTGATGAGTCAAATGCTGTGATTCAGCCTTCCCCCAACAAATGAAGCATCCAGAAGTATGCGGAAGTTTCTCTTGCTTGAAATTCTGGTCCAGAGGGTACATTTGGGCTGTGTAACTCATTTTGATATTCTTTTTAGACACAAAACCTGCACTTGATCACTGAAAAACTCCTCTGATCCCTTTTCTTAAAACAGGGAGACATTAAGGGAAATAGCATGCTAAGAAAGATAGCATGAGCCCACAGCATCTTCTTGTTCATCATGTCATCTTCTTGCCCAACCCCTGTGAATTATCTGACATCCCAAGGATTAGTGCAAAACCCAGTAGCTAATATTCTAGCAATCTCTTCGAGTTAGTATTCCAGGTGAGGCTTCATGTGTACATGTTTCTGTAGCCAGGGAATGAATGCTGGGTGTAGGACATGCTCCAGCTGCCCAGCCTGGGCTTTGGAGACCCATGACTGGCTCTGATCATTCAGAAAGCAGTTTGATGAGTATCTCTGCATAATTAACAGAAGCTTTGCTAGAAACTAAACTGGGAAGACTTATGGGAAGTTACGTGCAAACCTTCAGTAAGACAATGCTTAAGAGGTGATGTTTTGTTTAGGAATATTAATAGAAGGTGTTGCTTTCTTCTGCAGACCTTACTTCACTGCTCTAATGATACCGCTGTTGGCAAGTGCTGCTGTTTTATCCATCACTTACAAAATTTGCACTCACTTCAAGCATCAGGGAGGCTGGCGTGAGGAACTGAGCAATCACGTTGAAAAGATGCAGCCAGTTTCATGGCATAAGAGTGAAGGGTGAGAATGGGACCAGGCGGGTGTTTTCAAAAACACACCAGTAAGAGATCAGTTGGTTTGGCTTTATTTTGCATCCTTTTTCCTGGATTTTAGGGGCAAGGTTGTGGTATATGCATGCTTGGCCTTGGCACGGCAATGACAGCTTGTTCCTGTTTTGCTGGCTGCAACCTCATGAGACCCCCATGTTACCCATGGGGAAAACTGTTGAAGGTCATCCCAGGTCCTCCTGCCTGTTCCAATCCTTTCCAAGATGCTTCTCTTCACAGACAACCAGAGGCTATGGTTCTCTTCCTTAGCTTTAACAATGCTGCAATTGCCTCTTCCTCTGTGAATTTGTATGGTCTTCACTGGAATCCTCGTGAGCCCATTAAGAAGTGGGATCTGTGCTTCAGGTTTTGGGTTTCTTTGGCTCACATTTTGAAATTGCCTTGAACGTTGTAAGGGGTAAGCTGCTGTTGCTGGTGCAGTCAGGTTTGCAGAAGCTAAGGTGATCCTGGACTGTTCCCTCTCTAAAACACCCCCAGGCCTGGGTTTGGGCTGAACCTACTCCTTCTGCAGGAGGGCCACCACATGGGAGGGAGAATCATTTAATCACTTCCACTGTTGAATAGCTGGGTCTTATGATGATTTGGCTCTATCTCCAGGTCACAGGGGAAGATGCCATTTCCCTGGGAGCTGGGGACTGGGGGTCCCAACCCCTCTCTGAAACACTGGCTGCCCAAAACCCTCTGAGATGCCCTCAGATCCACTCCCAAAGGAGCTCCCCTCTCTTCACTGGCCCCAGGAGCCAGGGAGTGTCTGCCTGAGAGTGGGTTTGGTAGCTGGGATTCAGGGCACTGGCATGGAGGGTATTTGCTAGAGCAGACAAGCCACTGGGCCCTGCAACACGTGGTGGCCAGCCAAGCCCCTCTTGCCTTGGGAGAGGCTTCCTCAGTGATTGTGCAGCCAGTACTCACCAGTGCAGCTGATGGAGGACCTGGTTTGTGCCTTTCAAGGATATGATGGCTGGCCCAGATAAGGGACTGAAGGTCTTTGACTGCCAGGTGGAAGTTGTTGTGTTTTGTAATAGTGTTAGAAACCTGACTGTTTTTTGTTATTTTCACCCAGATTTAACAGGGCTTTGTCAGAAGCAAGTCAGCATGAAGTCTTGCATAAGCTCATCCAGCAGTTGGTAAGCAAGTCAGGCGGTAGAAGGATCTTGGAGCAGTAATCGGGGAGGGAAACCAGAAGAGAGAAGAACGGATGTGCTGAGCTGGAGCACTGGCTCCTTCCCTCTGCAGGCATGCTTTGCTTTTCTGCCACAAGCAGTGGTGGAGAAAGATGATGCTTCACATGTGCATGTCTGCTGTGAAGCCTCGGGGAACAGACAAGGAGGAAACCACAGGGCATCAGCCACAGTTTGCATGGTTTCTATTGCCCAGACTGGGGTTTTGTGGCTGGGCTGAGATCAGATCTTCCCTGTGAGGGTGCTGAGGCACTGACACAGGTTGCCCAGAGGAACTGTGGCTGCCCCATCCTTGGCAGTGCTCAAGGCCCAGTTGGATGGGGCTTGGAGCAACCTGCTCTAGTGGAAGGTGTCCCTGCCTGTGGCAAGAGGTTGGAACTGGATGAGCTTTAAGGTCCCTTCCAACACAAACCATTCTGTGATTCTATGAGGAAGCGCTGGCTGTAAGGACAGTGGCATGGGGTGTAGGTGGCCTTGGGGGAAAGGAGGATTGGTGCAGCAGACCTCTGCAGAAGGTGGGGCTGCAGCAGGTCCTGCCCCAAACCAGCCATGTGTGCTGGAGGGCAGCAACTTTGGGCTTCTTTTGATTAAAAATTGTATGTTTTCCACAGAAGGTGGTTGCGAAAAGCCTGAGATCTGGGAATCTTCCTAATAACTGACAGCTTAGCTCGGTGCTCATCCATTTCTGCAGACCAGGGACTGGCAGCTCTCTGGCCCTTCGCTTGTGAGAAATGGCTTTCCCCGTAAACGGAGATCATCGGATAGAACTCACTGATTTAGTGAAAGTCACTCCATTGTGGCTTATTGTTCGCATGCTTGCCTGTTTTGGGGAGTTTTTATAGCAGAGAACGTGTTTTGGGAAGAATCTGCTTACTCTGAAAAATCCGAACGACCCTCTTCTTCACCCCCAAATCCGGCAGCTTGCAGGCAAAAAACAAAAGGTGGGGATGAAGCTGCACCCCTCGCTCTACCCACCTCCCTTTGTATTTCCTAAGCCCATGAAACTGGGTGGGGAAGGGAGTTCCCTACCCTAAAATGTGAAGTATCAGGTTGGCTGTGCAGACTCTGTGCCAGCCAATTTCTGTGAGTGGACGGTACATGAAAAGCCTCTATGAGAAGCTCTAATCAC
This sequence comes from Ara ararauna, assembly GCA_028858755.1. Taxonomy (NCBI): domain Eukaryota; kingdom Metazoa; phylum Chordata; class Aves; order Psittaciformes; family Psittacidae; genus Ara; species Ara ararauna. The sequence goes on along the minus strand of CM054382.1, from coordinate 13,817,780 downwards.
CAGCGTAACCAACATGAAAACTTGCTTCTGGAAAAAGTACTTTCTTCCTGCCTTTTAACAGCCAACTGCAGGGTGTTCCTGGTACAGCACAAATATTTTCAACAGGCTAAATAATTATCTTTAATTAGTTTTCATCAAGGTGATGCCAATCCACCCCTCTATTTGGAAACTCGCTTAGTTCCTGAAATGGCTTGAGAACAATGAAGTAGGGAAAATACCCTGCCCGTGCTGCACTCATTTCCATCTCCCACAGGAAAGAAAGGGACCACCAGACCCCATGGGCTATGCAGTGAGTTTGCAAAGGAGGCTGGAGTGAGTTTAAAATAGTCCGTCTCTGTGATTTGTTTTCATTTCCACTTCCGAAGCAAAAGCTAATGCTGGGATTGCTCCCTGTCCTTCACTTCCCAGAGGCAACAGCATCATAACCCCGGTACTTCAGTGGTGTTTTCTTCAGGGCCGCATTTCCACGGTGGCCTGTGGCCATCAGAGTACCAGAGTGGCAGAGGCGAGCCTGGGGCAGCAGCAGGGAGTCTGCATCTCCTCCTGGGCTAAGTGTGCAGGCAGTTCTTATCACATCCCTGTGTGTCTTCCTGGCCCTGACCTGCTCCATAAGCGGAGGAAGGATGGGGAGGTGATTGCCTGTGGTCTGTGTTGAGTGCCAGCACAAATAACAGCCTGGCATTACCAGGTTTTTGGCTCTGGCACACAAAGCCCAATACGTAGGTGAAGTAAGCATTTCGAGCAGCAGGGTGTAATTGCCTGGTGCGCAATGCTTAACCAAAACACATCTCTATCGCTCCATCTCCACATCAGGAGTGTGCGTGCACCCCCTGCACATTCTCCACCAGCTGGGTAGGATACAGGCTGGATCAGACCAGACCAGGTCCAGGATCACATTTCTGGATAGGGCCAGCATCAGCAGACACTGGGAGGTAGGACCATACTGGACCACTGGAGCCCCGCAGCATGTAAGCATGGATGGTACCCACCCTGGTCATAGAAAGCCACCAGATGCCCTGCTGGGGAGACAGAAGGGCTTTCCCTCTGGTATCTGTGTTATACTGTCTGCACCATCAAGCTGGCATGAACACGGCTGTTGTAGATCCTTGGTCCTCACTTGCTCTACTACTGTGTCATTGGTTTCTATTTCCATTTCCACCTTTAATCTACAGTGCTTGTTTCTAAGTGATGTGTTTTCACACTGATTTCCTTAAGTTCTGGGGTGGTTTTGGTCCCATTTCTGCTGTTTCTGCATACATCCACCTCTTGGTCTGGTCCCAGTCCAAACCCTGTCAGTGATAAGGGGAAAGTCCCCAGTCAGACAGAGGAAACCATCCCAGCATTCCAGGCAGACTTTCCAAAGTATTTTTAATGAAGGGCACACGCCCTCTGAGCCCAGTGAGTGCCCTGTTTACCTTTCCTCATGGACTCTGCAGGCTGCAGGAGAAGGTGGGAGATGTCCTGGCATCAGCTGGCCTGAGAAAAAGGGGAATTACTCTGGGAATGTTTGAAGGAGGACCCTGTCCTAGCACTTTGCTGAGTCAAGGGGATGCCAGCAGCACAGGTGAGGCTTCCTGGGATGGTGGTTGCAAAAGAAGGTAAAAAACATGAGACTTGGCAGTGTGTGGTGGGGAAGGCTCTACTGTAATGAGCTATGGCTCTTCTTTCTCTCTTCTCTCTTCTCTCTCTATATATGTTGGGTTTACTCTGTGTTGTAAGAATACGTGAATAGTAGTGTTCTGTGAACAGTAGTAGTCCAGTAAGTGGAAAGGGACTCCATGCTGCAGAGGAAAATGTTGGCATGAGGAACCCATCAGAGATATCCTGTGCTCCTCCAGGCTGGAGGGGGCAGGGAAAAGCTGTGGTCTTGTTGCCTGGGGTGCAAAGTCCTCTGCAGGAATGGGAAAACCGCCTGAAGCCCGGCCCTTTCAAATCCTCTTGTGCTGATGACCTGTGAGGAGGATACCAATTTCTTCTTTCAGACGTATAATACCTTCCCAAACCTCTGTCTCGGGACCATAGCGCAGCAGAGCAGGGCACGCCACCACCATGCAGCCTCAGGTAAACCCAGCTACTTTGTCCATCTGGATGGCACCATCTGCAGTGCAGGGAACCTGCTACCTGTACCCATCCCAGATGCTTGTTCAATGGGTTGTGTTCACACCAGGCTGTAACCTTCCCCATCATTCTTCCAGATATAACAAATTGTTAAAACCTCTGTAGTTTCTACTTACATTTTTCATTACTTACATAATTCATCTTTGTATTGCACCCTTGGTGTCTCCTCTGAGAGTTTTCTTGGCTGACAGGACAAGTCAATAACTAGACTGGTTTATGGGCCTGTCCTTGGGTCGTCCTCCACCTCTTGGAGGGGCAGCAGCATTCAAGGCGGGGTACTGAATCCTAACTGAAGACTGTGCCTCCCAGGTTCAGGCATTATGCGACGGTCCTTTCACATCTCACAGCTCTTTGCAGTGTGGTATCTGGCTCTGCCTGGGCTCTCCACCAGCCCTGAAGGCCATTGCTCTTCTGTTGGGTGGGATCAGGATCTCATGCTAAACATAGCAGGGATGGAGGTGGGCACAGGTGGTCAGGTATGTGCTCGTCTGAAAGGCATTTGATTTTGCAGCAGCCCAGGGGTAAGGCAGGGTTAGTACTGACCACATGGTCCATTGCTGTCCTGAAAAATCACAGAGAGCCTATGACAGGCAGTGAGGATGATGGAGGCTGGAGAAGAGCTCCTGTTTTTTAATGGGATTGTGATTTCTGGCTCTGAGCTTGCCTACACAGCCCTACTCGCCTCTCTGGACGGCAGGAGCTGAGCAGCAGGTGCTTGGGACTCAGCCGGAGCTCAGCATACACCAAGGGGCTGGAACCATGCACATGGTGGCCAGAAACAGCATTCTCCCCTTCTCTTTCAGCAGGGATGTTAATCTGAACTTGTGCTCCCTGCCAGCAGCCAGTGCCAGCAACCTCTGCGGGAAAGTAAGCAAGGAACCTGCTTTCTGCTGCTTGGATGGATGAAGTAACATCTGCATTGTGGTTTGTGGAAGCAGAGGGGTTCTGGCTTAGTCTTAGTTCCTTGTGGCATCTTCCCCTCTCACTGCTTCTGCCTCATTTGTGCCCAGACTGAGTTTGAGTCAGTGCCGTTCATCTGAGAGCAAATATCCTGGTGGGACTGGAAAAGTGGTTGGGTCTTCAGGTGCTTGTAAGACCCTCAATACAAGGGCCTCTGGGGATGGGAGGAGGTAGCTGAGTCATGAGAGAGGAACTGCTACTCCACCTATTCCTTGCTTGGTCTAGCAGAGGCGACAGCTCAAGCCCAGAGATCCAGCCTACAAGCGATGAGTCAGCCATTGTCCAGAGAATCTCCACGGGACAAACATCATCACATCTTCTTTCCTTGGCTGTCTTCTCAGCAACTTCATCCTTCAGCTGGCCTGGCAGCTTCTCCTCCTGTTTTGTTTGCCGCCTCCTGGTCGCGAAGCTCTGCCTCTGGAAAGGGAAGTGTTGATGGTGCCTCTCAGTCTATTCTACCTAATTTTAAACCTTTTTAAAAGGGTTTCCTTTTTTGTCTTTGTGGTTTCATTGTGTTCTGCTTCAAATTAGGAATAAAAAAGTCACATGAGAAAAGCTGTTGTCTGATGTTTGGTGCCACGGTGAGATGCGCTATCGTGTGATGAAGGCCTTGTGCCAGAACAGCGCTGTTCTACTGTTGGTCATCCCCTCTGCAAGGGACAGGTTTTTCTTTCCTACAGCGGTTCCCCAAAGGAGCGGGGAGGAGGCAGGAGTGGGATGGGATGACATGTTTCTCTTCCCAGTTGAATGTTTCCAGTCAAGAGGCTCTTTGAGAAGTGTGCCGGCGCACAGATAACACAGGCATGTTTCAGGAGGCGGTTCCCAGAACTGGCTTGACACTGCCATGACCTGGACCAACTGCTGCCCTTGCAAAAGAAAGAAAAGTGAAGCCAGGGGTCAAACAACAGGAACAGACATTGAGGAAATGAACCCTTGCTAAAATTAATGAACTTGCAGGATAACATGCCGTTCGGGGTGAGTCACTGCTTTTCCTTTCGTGGTGCTGAGGGGAGCACAAGGCTGTGGGGTTTCTGGGCATCATGGAAGAGGGGGTCTGGGCCAAATGGGGTGAGGACTTCAGTGGTTTCCTCACCAAAAGAAAGACTCAAGAAGTGATGGTTTGACAGCCCCCAGTGACAGCATCCCAAAGGCTGTTTGTGGAGGGCTCAACAGCTGGCCCCAAAAAAGTGCATTGGTGTCTGTGTAGTTTTCCATCATTCTTGCCAGGCATTGACCAACCCTGCCAGATGAAGCTACTCCTCCTAAACACCATCTCCATGAGGAGATGTGATAAAAGAAGGGAACTGCAGAAGTACTGTGAAATTCTAAATGCTGATCAAATCCTGGTAGTGCAGGCATTGGCATCTGCCATTCCGCCCATATGGTGATGGTGTGTGGTCCTCCTTTCAGGTGAGAAGCTCAAAGTCTCTTCTCTGAAGAACAGCAGCTCCTGCACCTCTGTTTTTGCCTAAGGTGCAGGAAAGCTGTTTAAAGTGCCACTTCCAAGGAAAAACAGGTCCCTGAGCTGTCAGCTCATTCTTGAAATGATTGACTTTGTGTCATCTTCAGTGGAACAAAATTGACCACATCCTTTTTATGCTGGAGCATACCTCCTCCTATGGTTCCTCAAGCTCCCAGCTCTGTGTTTGCAATGTCTCTGTGCAGCCAACCAGTGCGGCTTCTATTAGTTGAATCTCAGCCATGCCTTTCCCTCTGGGATTCAAACCTAGTGGCAGATCCTTTACCTAATGTTCAGCTACAGATGTCAAGTACGGACTAGGAACACAATGTTCCTGATTCAAAATGACTAATTTCCAAGATGAGACAATTCAGCCCCATCAGGGACATAATGTATCTCTTGGTCAAAGGAGTTCTTTCAGGTGGGAATGCTCTACCACGGCTGTGAAAACAATTTACTGATTTCCCTGTAAAAACAATAGATATTTGTCTCATTTTCTAGGGTGAAATTAAGCAGCCATAGCAGAGGCATACCTGGCTAAGAAGTCAATCAGTCATCTGTGGGATGGCTCTGATGCAAGCACCGATGAAGTGTGAAGGCATGCTGTGAGTATCATCTGAGCTGACAGCTCTTCACCGGATATGTTTATTTCTTGGTGCTCTGCTGTCTTGTTTGTACGTCAATCAATGATCATTACTCTTCTTGGAGCAGCTATAAGTAGTCAGGTTTCTCCACTGATTTAAATCTAAGCTGGCCTGGTAATGTTGAAACCCATGAGGTAGAGGACTGTGTTGGCTGGACTTGGTCCAAGGATGTGGTGGATGAGTCAGTCCCTCCACCAGCCCTGCCACAGCAGAGACAGGGGTCCACAAGGCGCAAGGCAGTCTGTGGGCAAAAGCAGTCTGTTCTCAGATAGATGTTAGAGCGTGACTGCACTCACCACAACTGGTGTGTTCTTCAGGGAGGAGCCGGTGCAGCTTCTTCTTAGGCCTAACAAGAGCTTCCCACGCTGGCCAAAACCTCAGCCCTGTGGTTAGAAAAGGAAAATGAAACCAGGAAAAGAAACCCTGCTGTGTCTTACGTCTCTGGTTCTTCATGAGTGCGCTTCGGAGGGACAGCAGCATGCCAAGGCTCGTTCCTACAAACGCCTGCTCTGATGAGAGGTTGCCTAAAGGTTGGATAGGGCTTGGAGCAGCCCAGCCTAGTGGAAGGTGTCTCTGTCCATGGCAGGGGGTTGGAACTGGATGAGCTTTAAGGTCCATTCAACCCAAACCATTCTAGGATTCTATGATCCTCTTTCTGTGGGGTCACACCATGCTCAGTGAACTGTATCCTGCCACTGATGTTCCTTTAGAGCATCCAGACTGAGAGAAGTGGTTGCTAAAGTGAGAAAAGTGCTGGCTGTGTGAACAGGATGGGTTTGAGCCTGTTACAAATAGACCCAAGCATCTCCCCAGCTTGGGAACCCCTTGGTTTGTCCTCGCAAAATAAAGGAGAACAGGAAAGAAAGGATCCTGCATCCAAAATGTTCGACTGTGGAAGCTTTTTTAATTTTCTTATATTAAAAAAAAAAAAAAAGAAAAAGAAAGAAAAAAAGGCACATTTTAGTTCAAACCCCAAAATTTTCATATTTATTTCGAATGCTTGGAAAAAAGTGGTTTCAGAGTTGTCAGCCCATATTTGAAAGGAAATAGCGGCAGATTACTTTGCTCTGAAATGATGGTTTATTAGTGTGAGCTAATCCCACAGTACTCAAAAAGCCATGGTCTAAAGGCAATGTTTTGAAATTGTGGAAGGGAAATGTTGCAGTTTGCCTGAGACTGAGACTTTCTTCTGTTGATGATGCTTTTCAAGAATAGGGCTTTTTGTCTGGATTTGAGATAGGAGTGGTTCGAGGCTTCTCAAACCCTCCAGGTACAGGAAATCTGAGACTTCAGCAAAGCAGGACTCCAGTTCCTGAACTGTCATCTTTTACTCCCCTTCTTTATGGAAGCCTGACAGGATTTTTGACTTCTCTTCATTCCAGTGCTCCTCTGGTAGCTCCACAAAAATTACAACAGGATCTCTTCGCCTCCAGCAATCCTACACCAGTGCCCTTGAACACAGCTCTCATAGGGACTTGCTCCCATGCTTGCCTCCTCCAGTAGCCTGTGGAGGACATGTAAAGAGGCAATGTCCTCCTGTCAGATAGAAATCAAGAACTTCAAAGTCTATTCCCAGGCCTGCTGTTTACCTATTTTATGTATTGAGAGGTCTTGTCACATTTTAGTGCCGTTTTTTTCTTGCTCGTAACCCATTCAGATTATAGGTGGATTGTTTATTTATTCACCTTCCCTTGAGGTCTTACGGCTTCTCTTGCAATTTGCTCATGCAGACCAAAATGGATCTCACTGGATGTCTTGCCCCTCCATTTTACCCATTAAAAAGGTTGTTTCCGTGAGCTGTGCCCATGCTGAGTACTTGGATTGCTCCATGATGGCTTGATGGCTGTCCATCACCCTCAGTCCATGTGTGTTGGTGGCAGATTGAGTCCCTCCTGCTGAAGTGGGAGTGGTTAGAGGAGGATGGAAACTGTGATGAGATGATTCCCATGTGCATCAGCAGAAACAAAATGTCATTTCCATTGGAAAATATTTCAAGGTGTTTCAGCCTTTCAAGATGAAACAAAATCTTCCCTTGCAAAATGTCAGTTCCAGCCATTGTTCCAGTTTGACTTCTCTGTTCCAAGGAAAACAAATGCATTTTGACTTGAAATGGCTAACGCTGATACCAGCTCAGAATCAGCCCTTCCCTACCACGTGCTCAGAGTTAGGAGAGGATCTCGTTGTGATCCAAACCCTTCTTGCTGTTTTTATTCCCGCTTCTCCAAACAGAAAGTTCCCAGCACTTTTTGTATAGCTGACAATGTTGCTTTCCCTCCTGCCCTGGGTGATGCTTGGGTCATCTCTTGGGCTGCACCCTGAAATGGAGACAGAGCTGCCAGCAGCAAGGTATCGCCAAGCATAAACCTTAACGTTGAGCTTCTAGATGCTAAATAACAATGCTGGAGTCAACCCCATGGGAAAAAGGCACCCTGCAAAAACATATTAAGAGATCCAAACTGCTTTGGGCATGCGAAAATGGGTCTGTCAAAACCAATTTCTAGTAGAGCTGTACAAAACACATGCCAGCAGGGGTTGGTGGCTGCCAAATCTCACAACCGCCCCTGCCTTGCGTCCAGTGTGAGGACAGGTTTTATTAGCTTGTTTTTGGTTCACTGCTTACTGAAATTCAGGCTGGTTTTATTTAGTGGGTTGGCCCTCACATGGTGACAGCCAAACCACGCACACACGCTCTCATAGTATCAGGAAGTTTGGAAGACTTCAAACCAAACAAGGAGCTTTTATGAAACATCTAAGTAATTGGAAAAAATAAAATTAGATGGTTAGGCAATTTTGTTGGCACTCGTGTTACCATCATCATTGAATAAGTCAATATATAGGATAATAAAATTGTTCGCACCATATTAGTGGAGACTGAACCATTTTCCTTGCAACAACAGAACTCTCATTCTGTATTTAACAGTGCCCAGAGCTTCAGGACTTGTAGCGGTATGAGCAGTCTTGTGGCCAGATATTGGGAATGAGATGTGCTGGTTTCACTCTCTTTTATCCTCTTTTTATTGAATTTAACCTTTTTCTTTCTTCAAGACAGAAGTAAACAAACATCCAAACTCTGTGGTTTAACTGTCCTTACCACAGCCTCAGGCAGGTATTGAATCAGAGCTGTGATCACCACACGTTTGGTCTAGCTCCTTTCATGCACTGGGGTAATATTCATTAAAGCTTTTGTGTATTTAATTTATTGTTTATGTATTTATTTTAAATTACAATTCACATGATGGCTGCCAGAGCACTCTGAGGTCTTTCAGAGGTGGCAGAAGAGCTAAATAAAGTCATTTCCAAGGTAAAAGGTCAATATACCCAGCAAGCATCAGCTCTTTGAGGAGGCGGAGGTTTCCAGTGGGGTGTGACAGATGTAGGCACATGGGTCTCCGAAGCTCTGAAACCATGAAAACCATCTCAGCCCTTCTGCCCCTTCTGTGGGCTTTTGTGGAGACTCTTGTAGTCACATTGATTCCTTGTCAGGGAGCAGGGACTCATGACCAGGAGTGAATAAGATAAGAGGATGCCACATCACTCATAGTGAGGCATCTTCCACATCGCCTGCCAGACCTTCACAACAGGAGGAGGCTGAAGTATGAACTCTCCACCAGCTCTGTTCCTGGGGAAGCCAGTGCTTCTGGACTGCACCCAACTGAGAGCAGTTCTTGAGGTAGGTGATGCTCAGATGTCACCACCTTCTTCCCTGTGCTTCTTTCTTTCCCCACCAGCAGCCTTCTGGATAGGACCATCCTTGAGCTGCTTGAGGTTTGATTTGATCACACACCTCCCCCTCACCACTCGGGATGGCACCTTTGTAGACCTACTACCAGGGATTTAACATCACACCTATGAGCAGCACCAGGTTTTGGTCCTACCAGATGCAGTTTTCTTGGTGTGAAGTAACAGATTTTCGCTGCAACTGATTTCAAGGCACAGGGGAACCTGGGAAAGTCTGTCTCTCTCAGGTACGTAGGTCTGTGGAGGAATCAGGCTTAAGGAATTTTACAAACGTATTTCAGACCTTACCTTTCTAGGCTGGAGAACCTTGCTTAGGGGCACTGTTCCTGAAGTGTTTACCAACTGTGAAGTTTATTGGCAGTGGGCAGAGTTAAATTAGGCTGCCTCATCATGATCACTTGAAGCAATTTCAAGGAAACGCAATCCTGCTTTGAATGGCACAGACAGATCCTTGTCTGCCTCACTTAATTGCTTTTACTACAGGATACTGATGCTTTAGATTGCAAATCCTTCAAGGCAAGGACTTGTCTCTTTGTTCTGGGTTTGCAGAACACATCCTGCAGCGAAGGCCAGGGATCTGGCCAGACTACAAACATCTGGTTATTTTGCATACTGTACTCAGAGTGCCAGGAGGTCTTCATAGTGACGGCTGGAGGGTGTAAGGGTTGTGGAGCCCTTGCTGGCACAGCCCTGTTGAGCGCTGACCCCTACTATGCACAGCAGTCATGTTGCACTGAGTGATGCGCATCACCTTCCATCCCTGCAATTGTTCTTGTTTATGGTGGGGCAGAATTTATTGCACATGCAAATGTCATGTAAATGACTAGCTGGGGAGGGTGTGGAATTAATAATCTTAATTCCAATCTTCCAGCTCCCCCTTATAGTAACCATCGGAGTTTCTTCTCTGGAATGTGCTGAGCAAAAGGTCCTAGCATCCCCAAACCTCGGGGCTGGCATCTCCAAAAGCTGTTGCAGAGAAAGGAGAGGTGGAAAAGGTACTGCAGAGAAAGAAGAGTAGACTGGGCCAACAGGGACCCACTAAAATAATCCACACATCAGGTCATCTCCAGTATAACTGAAGAGCCTTTAATATATCAGAGCAGGGATTCAATTGATGATGAGACTCAAATGGCCTAATTATAAACAAGACTCACTTAGAAAAGGCAGAGGAAAAAACCAAGTGGCTGTTTAAGAGATATGACACCAAGTATCACCAGGGTTCATTTAAAAGCATTTCCTCCACTCTTATAGACTGGAGGAGTTCATTATAAGACCATTCATAGCACTCTTAAAAGTGGGGGGGATTTCTGCTTTCTACTCTGCTGCTTTTAAAGACTCATCCTGCCAAAATCAACAGCCTCCTAGTTTCCAGGCTCTTCAATCACCCTCAAGGCGCAATTATAGCTGTGCAAATGTCTTCCCATTTATTCTTCAATAAGGCACCTTTCTCCTCCCATTGCCCTGCAAGAGGTTTTACTGACTAGGTTTGCATATGGGATGGAGAGCACAACAGAGGTGCATAATGTATTTATTGGTCATCAGTGCATACAGGAATCTTCTGCTTCAGGTTAGGTGGTTGTGGGCAGTCAGCCATGGGAGGGATGGTTTAATGCTGACATGCATTTTTGTTACCATCTTTAGTATAAGTTATATGCTCTCCCATCCCGCCTTGACTTCACTCCTAAACTCTGGTGGTGGCCTTGGCCAGAGGGTAAGCAGTATCATGTCTTGCTCTTGTGGTTTGGCTTTTGCTTGTCCAAAAATCTCCTCTGTACATGCCTCTCCACCATGGGGACTGTGGTGCACTCTCCCCGAAGGCTGGACCACCTCTTTGGGTGCTGCTAAACCACCTTCCCTTCATGCCCAGGAGTAGGTCAGGCTGTGAGCCAGCAAAGCCTGTTCTTCAGGTATGGCTGCGTACCTCCCTTTGACCAGTATTTCTGCTCCAGATCAAATACACATTGCTGTAAATTAAACCCAGCCTGTTACGGTCTGTAATTTCCATTGCAACCACAGGCACAGGCAGGAACCGCTGATGCACGCTGCCCACTCCGTCCACTTCAGTCCTCATCCACCACCAGCCACACCACCAGCCATGGAGAATAAATGGGGTCTCTAGGGGGCGGGTTTGGCATGTTGGTCTGCAACCCCAGGTCTGGCTCTGGTACTCGCAAGCCTGAAACCCTCCAGGAGCCTGGGGACTTCATGTTTGCTTCTGCAGAGGCTTGTGGTGTTCTGGTACTGGTGTGCAGCAAGTAAACTGAAGGTTGCATGGCTCCAGGAAGTTTGTTTTCAAGCTGTGTGTGGTTCCCAAGTAAACAGAGGGATCACCTTTCGCTCTCTTCCTAGTCCTGCTTGTGACAGCACTACCTACAAAGCAGGAGACCCAGTGCATCTCTGGTGACAGCCTTTAGGCCTGCACCTTTTATGAGCTGAATGTAGGCTCTGATCCTGCTTTTGTTCTTTCCTCTTGCAGACCCTCCCCAGGTCTTCCCAGCACAGTGTGATTCTCTAAGTGTCTGTCCATCCTCACGTCCCATGGTTGTCCTAGGATCTTCATTGCTGCTGTGTCTGAAAAGACCAGAAGTTCACTTGGATCACATCTTGCTTCCTTCCTCTGCTGAGCCAGGGAGTCCTGAGGTCCAGTCCTTTCTCCAGCTTCTAGTTTTATCCAACAGCAGAGGATTTCCTGGGCTGGGGGGAAGCATACAGGCTTGCTATGGGCTTCCCTGTTACTGCTGGATCATATGAAGCTACCAAAGAGTATGGAAGGCAGCTGAGTCTTCTGGATCCACACCGTTGGAGCAAGCAAAATAACTTCTGACCTAGCAGGAACCAGATTCCTTGGAATTTCTAACCACACAGTTCACATTTTGCCAGCTCAAGATAGGGAAATGAATTCCTTGGCCCATCATTCCCTTGTGACTGGGGGTGTTTGGCTCCACAGTATGGATGATTCAAGCAGGTCTGTGTAAAATGAAATGCTGATTGCAACAGTACTTCATTGTCCTAAGTCACCGATAGGGAGGCTGCTTGGAAAGAAACTTTCCTTTAAGAAATATCTGCTGGTCCAGCTTCAAATGTAGCAGGGACTGTCCTACTGTGCATGCACAGCCAGGGGGAAATCATCTTCCATGCTGGGATGCAGTGTCTCTTCATCTAGTCTCCCCAGAGGCCAGAAGGATCTTCCCAGTTGAGCCTGTTGGATTTGATAATCCTTAAGGGTCCCTTCCAACTCCAGGTATTCTATGACTCAGTGTTGGTGGGTACATACTGCCTTTTAAAGCCCAAAGGCCATATAACCTTTGAGAAGAATAGGTTGGGGATACTGTGAAGGAAAACTGAGATGCATGAGTACTTGATAGATTGAAACCAGGTGATGAAACAGAGCTAGTGTGGTCCTCACCTCATGAAAGCTTCAACCCACTGCTTGGTAGACAGGAGTAAGGAGGATGATGCAGGGAAAGAGAAGAGCTGTGGTCATGTTGAAAGAGTTTGACCCAATCTCCTCCCCAGAAGAAGGAAAGTGGCTTTTGAGGATTCTGATGCTCTGCAAACAAGGTGGGCTTTGCCTGGTAGCAGAAGGACCTGCCTCAGTTCCTGCAGAGCTACACCAGTGTAAGTTTGGTCTGCCCATGGGAAATGTGCCTGCTGGGCAGATTTTGGTTGATGGCTTATTTTGGATGAGGGGAGATGGCAGGGTGCAGAATGAGCAGGCGGTGTACATGAATGGCTGCAGGCCTGATTCACCTTTGCTAGTTGAAGTAGCTGGTTCCCATTTAGCATCAGTGTGGTCTTCTTCTTTCAGTCAATGTATTGTCCTGGGCAGCATGGCTGCTGTAGGAGGAATGCATTTCAAAGGCTGGGAAAGAAATGCTGCCTCAGGAGCCGCATAAAATGAACCAAGCCCTGTCAATGTGTGATCTTTCCTGCCAGGCACTTAACATCAACCGTAACACACTGACAAAGCATCATGAGAAGAATCTGAAACCAAACCCTCCTCCCCTTGTCAGCGCCGCCATAAATCACTTTCATCCACTGCACTTGTCTGCAGACCGAACTGTTCTGTGCCAAGGCTGTAACCCTGCGGGGATGAAAATGCAGTGGAGAGTCCTTAGAAAGAGGTAAGAGTCCCCTGTTTTCTTGTGTGCCTCTCATTTTGTTACTCCTGTTCTACCACCCGTTTTCTAAGGTCTGCAATTTAAAAACAATATTGGTAGAAGAAAGCTGGAGCTGAATTTGTGTCCAAGGGCTGGGATTTCAATTCCAGCAGGATAAAAGCTTGGGAGATGTCAGTAGTTCTCTCCAACAGTCCCATTGCCAGGCAGGGCAGAGGCTTATTGGGCATCACACCTCTTCCCTGGTACATTTTTCTGCATGGAGACAGATCTCCATTGAAAAGCTGAGGCTAGTGGCTGAAACAGCTGCTGTGTGGAGGTGGTTGTTATAACAAAGTGAGCATCATGGATCTCTGCAGAATAAACTGAGAAGACAGGGCCATTAGCGAGTGGGTCAGGCAGTGCCTGAAAAATGAGCTCAGCAGCACATCAGGCTCATGGGGAGAATGAGAGGTGAGAGAGGACTTGTTGATTTGCTTGAGCTTTCGTATTGTGAGGCTGAAACTCTGTCTCTTGCCATTGAGTGGCAGGAAAAAGGGCTTGGCTAACTCTGACAGGGGAAAAGGTTCTCTTCACATCATGTCCTGACCCTACATCTAGTGAATTTGGGGATGGAAGTGGAAAAAGATGGGAAAACAGGATGCCTTTTTTTTCTTTTGCCACCCATAGGCCAGTGGTACCCGCCTGTCCCTGCAAGTGGTGCTCCTGGGACAGGGTTCAGAAACAGGGAAGCTGACAAGCCCAAATTAGCTTTATATATCTTAGTGATGCTCATTTTCATGCTGCTTTCAAGCCCTGCGCCTGGTCAGACTGGTGCTGGAGCCCAAAGATCCTGAGCTGGGGGTCCTCCTCTCACAGGATGGGGAGGAAGGGAGCCCCCATGGAGCCTCTCCCACAGGTTCAATGCACCCTCTCGTGGCGAGCAGCCACGGTGGGTGCCTGGGCAGGGTCTGGGTGTCTGTGGGTGCCCGCTCTCTGGGGCTCCGCTCCTTGGCATCATAACCAGGGCGTGCATAGCGACCTGCCAGCCATCCCATGGGAATGGTTCAGGGAGCTGGTTTCTCTAGGCTCAGGACACCCCAAAGCAGGCTCCACCATTTCCCATGGGGTGCCCCCAGCTCTCTCCCCCTGTTTTATGCAGGGAAAAGCAAGAATTCATACAAAATACTCCAAGCTGGCTTCCCCCCAGCCGGGGCCAACCTGCCCCTTTCCTCCCTGTGAGGAGCCCGCAAAATAAATCAGTGCTTTGGATAAGCGGAGCCCTGGGAAGGTATTGCTGAAAAATCAGTGCCTGGGAGCTTCACAGATGCGATTTTTTCCATGAGAGAGAAGCAGGAGAGTTTTTCCTCCGTAACCCTTTAACCCAGGGAGGGATTTCTATGGCCACACAGTTTCCCCCCTCCCACCGCCTGCGAGCCACATCTCAGCTTGCCAAATGGTGCCTCTCCTTCCTCTCGCCCCTTCAGTACTAAACCCCCAGTTGTTTTCCCTGCGGGAGCGCTGCACTGCTGGTGCCAATGCCTTATCCAGCCTCGTCCTGCACCCTTGGGCAATGACCAGGGCAGAGGGGATCTGCGGGTCAGGGCACTGGGTGTTCCCCTGGGGTGGGCACGCGTTGTCGCAGCCCCGTGGTCCCCATCCCGAAGGAGCCCTTGCTCCCACCTGCTCCGTGCACGCTGGCTTTGGCTTCCTGCGGCTTTAAAGTTCCCTCGGTGCACAAAGGAAAAGAGGGAGGAGAAAGGGTTTCATCATCGCTCCCGAGAGCAGACTTATAAAAACTTGGCGCTCACGCTGCCTGCCTCACTCACGGGCTCACGGGGTTTTCGGCACGGACTGTGTGGGCTGCGAGGAGCAGGACAGGCCAGAGAGGGACGGGAGCCCACGCACAGCGTTGCTATTTGGGGCTCCCCGGGAAGCCCCCATGATGGGAGTCCACCCCGAAGCCAGCAAGTCCCCGGTTGATGTCCCCAAAGGCTCTGGCACCTGCTCCCGGAGTATCTTCTGCAACATCAAGGTAAGTAGCAGTGCCGGACAGGGATGCGCCTGCTTCCCTGGTGGGGAGGGAGGAGAACACTTGCACTGAGAGCAACCCCAACCCATCCCATGGGACCCCGCATTCCCAATACAAACCGCCAGTAAAACGAAGGGTGTTTGCTAGGATGCAGAATTTGGAAGTCAGCTCCTTGGGCAGCGCTGGATAACTAACACTGCTGAGGTGCGTCCTGCTTGGCACAGGAAGGGCTGGGGGGCCTGGCTGTGTTTCAGTGATGCCTAGCACAGCGTGTGAGGGTGTTGTGCATCTTGGAAGTGGCGTGGGCAGCTCTCCGTGAGATGTGGGGTTCACCCACGGTGTCCGGTACGCTGTGTGCTGCTGCTTAGGGAATGATTAACCACATCCTGGTGCAAAAAGAAAACGCTGCCCTATCATAACGCTGACTTGCTTTAAAAACCTCGGTGAGGAGGGCTTTTGGAGTGACAGAAGCAAAATCTTGGCAGGTGGAAGTGGGTTTTCTGGCGTTGGCTGCCTGGTTACTCACCTGCCCCTATTAGCAAAGCAAGAGCTGTCATCCGAAAGCCGGTTCTTGCCTGAGCTTCAGGCTCTTAAGCTCACTGCCTGCATGGGAAAACACCAGCCACCCTGGCCGCCTCTTGTGTTTTAAACCCTGCTTTTACACCATCCCTCGCCCTGTCTTTTTTTTTGACCCATGAAGCACATTTTGGCCCATTTTGGATGGGCACTGCGACTGCTGCATGTGCTGATTCCTGTCGCCAGGACATCCGCCTGCCAGCCAGGATTTCCCTGGGGGGGGGATGTTCGTGCCTCTCTTGGCAGCACCTCCACACACTGGCATTCAAAGCAGCCGGGTGCAGGTTTGGGAATGGCAGCTCACAGGGCTTTTGCAGCTTTGGGTACATGAGAGAGGGGATACCCTCTCCAGTACCCCTTCCTATTGCTGCTGTCAATTGTGCCCAGGGTTGGGGTGCAATTTCCCACTGGTGTTCTTGAATATGAGTGTGCTGTTTGCTGCGAGGAGGGGCTTGTCAGCACTTCCCAGCTAACTGTGTTCCAAGGAGTGCGCAGCCGTGGGTAGGGCATTGTGGTCCGGGATGGGTTCGGGGTTTATTTGCCCCCCATCTTTTCTCACCTCCCATGAAGGATGGCCCTGACCACACAAAGCTATGCTTGTTTGTGGCTGGTTTCTGGGCAGCAAAACTTCCACCAAATCATGGTGGGGGGAGCCAAACAGTTCTGTTGGGGTCCTGTGGGAATGCTGTAAGGTATCATGGGGCTGCTCTCAACAGGCTGCTCCTCCTCCTCCGGGCTCCCAGGGCTGGTCGCATCATCCCAGATGATGTCCTCCAGCCCTACCTCCCACTGTGCTATTCCCGCAGGTGACTTTATGGCCCCTTTTGGCTGTGAGCTCCAGGAGGAAGAGTTACCCTGTGTAATTTAGGGCTGCCTCCAGCCTACTCTGGAAGGGACTGGTGATCTGACCCCTCCTCTGCCAAACGTGCAAAAGGTGGCCCTAAAGCCCACTGACTGCTCCAGTAATTACCATGGCTTGGGGTGAGTAATATCACCCCAAACCCGAGCCCTTCTTGCAGTTCATGCTGTTCCCTGGAAATGTTCACAGCTCCCTTCAGCTGCATTCTCACAGGGCAGCATGCAAAAATATCCTGGATATGGACAGAACATCCCCAAACTTGATGCCTTTTTCAGGATGTAAAACTTCAGGGTTTGAAAAAAAGCCCCAGCAAATATATGTTAATCCATTTCTGCATCCTATAGGCAGGATGTGGGCTATGGGTGCCCCCAAGGGAAAACCAGCATGTGAGGAAAACACCACTTCTGTTTTAAAAAGTCAACAGCCCAACATTGGCATTGTGCAAGTGTGTTAAGGAACAGTTTCAGCTCTATCAAAACATGCTTGTTGGCACCAGATGACATGTACCATCTGGAATGGTGGGGAATCAGGACTTCCATCCCTTGGAGAAAAGTTCTTGCTTTTAAGAGCAAATGTATATAATTGGCGGGCAGCGATATCCCCCACCCTTTCCTGACCTGTTTGTTCTTCCTCCGCTGTGACATTTGTGTTAGAAGTCTAAATACATTTAAAAAGCGACTGCTTCAAGGTAGGAAGGCGCTGGCCTGTGTGCAGTTGTCAATCCACCCTCTCAGCCCCCCCAGATTAATAGAGAATCTAAGTGTCACTAATGAATTTCCAGGTTTGGCAAGTTCTTTTGTTGTGAGTGGGTCATCAGAGGACAAGGCATACAGTAAGCATCTCGGTTTATATGGCTTTGTAGCTCTTGCTTGTTATGAGAAGCCATTGGTGCTGCACATACCGTATTATCTAAAGTCTTCATCCAGCACCTAATTGTGTGGAAAACTGCTGGCACCATCCCATACAGAGACAGGTACTCTGTAAAGGAATTAAAATTAATAAGACACAGCATCCTCGTATAAACAATAGCAGTTTCTGACAGAGACAATGTTTCCAGCACAACGAAATCCCCCAGTTGTGGCAGGCTCCAAGTCTTGATCAAGAAGTTCATATTTAATCCATAAAGGTCACATGCCAGGATCATTTTTGGAGTGCCTTTTGCATGGCTGGTGCCAAAAATAATGAATTGCTTTGTTGTGTTAACCATCCTGCTCTCCCTTACTCCCAGCGACGGGGACCACTGCCACCCTGCACTGTTTCCCATTGCTCTTGGGGTGTTTTTTAGCCCTGGCCCCATTGCTGCTGATATTCAGAGATATGGGAGCATGAGGATGCTGGAGACGGGCATCAGAAAAGGAAAGGTCCTGGTGGAAAGCAGTGGAGTTATAGAATCCTGTTTTGGATTGGAAGGGACCTTAAAGTTCATCCAGGTTAACCCCTTGTCACACGCCTTCCACTTTCCACTACACCAGATTGCTCCAAGCCCCATCCAACATGACCTTGAGGCACTACCGGGGATGGGGCAGCCACAGCTTCTCTGGGCAAACTGTGCCAGTGCCTCAGCACCCTCACAGGGAAGAGCAGGATGGGGATGGCAGCTCTGGGGATGGATGGTATGCAGGGGATTGCTGCTGGGGATGCAGGAGTGGTGCAGAAGCAGGTGCTTGGGGAGCAGGCAACGTCCTGTGGATGTGGTCACTGGCTCATATCTGTGCTCTGACACAGCAGGCATTTACAGCTGATCTCTGTACCCTATGGGAATACAGTTGGTTGCAGTTCCTTGTTGCTGCTGTGGAAGTTACTCCCTGTTAAACATGGGTATTAATGACTGTAGCTAATACTGCAATTACTCCAAATGGCACCAAGGCTCTGTCTACACTGATATTTAAGGGTTCTGCCTGGCTCAGCCAACAGTGTGTTTGCTGTCTGCACCTTATCTTGTATCTGGAATAAACCTGGTCATTGTGCTTACGTTTTTGAGTGCTCTCTCAGATGTTGCTTGAACTCTGCTAGAAGCTGGCTGTTTATCTTGAATCACCTCAAAGAGAGAAAGCAGAATGCAAGAGGCCCTCAGATTTTGGAGCTGGGAGGTTGCTGCTGAGCACTGTCCCCTAGAAGTCTAGAGCATCTCAGTAATCAGTGGTGGACATGGGCGATGATGAGCAAGGACATCATCCTTTGAATTTTGAATTGAACAGGGAATTGAACTTTGAAGTTCACCAGAGCTTCCAGGCTTGTGTTGACTGGCCACTGGGATTTTGTGAGGTTGCAGTTGTGCTGCTTGGCAAATGCAGGATGAAGCCAACCTTCAGGTGGATGCCAACACTGGTGGATGGCACTGGGGACATTGAGAACCTCAGAGCCTAAAGGAACAAAAGAGATTTGAAAGGTGGAGAAGTGGATAGTTAGTCTTTTTCATACCCATGTATGGCCCATCAATGTCCTTGGGTCCAGAGTCCTAACCGCTGTGTCCAATCATCATGTCCATGCCCATCTTGCCCTTTCAGGCATCCACTGAAAAAGGATTATATCAAAGCTGACACCTCTCTACAGCGCCTCAGATTAGTTTGGCTTCTTCACCTTTATTGCCTCTCCCATGGCTTTGCGCTGTTTTTATTCACAGCAAATTGCTTGTTCAGGATCCCCAGAAACTTGAAAAGGAGGAGATCTTTATAAATATCTTGTTGCATAGCTGAATTGGACTGGTTTCAGCTGGAAGCCTGTTAGCTGGAGAGTGCAAGGAAGCAGTGTGAAGTGGTTGGGAGTGCAGGCAGCGGGAAGCTTTTACCCTGTGACTGCTCAACATGGAAAAGGAAACAGGAGGATAACAGAAAGTTATTGTCACTTATGTCAGCTGGAGGGAGTCCAGGGAGAGATTTAAAAGCCTTAGGGGCAGATTTAAATTGGGTGTTATATTGGGATGGGGAGAGGAATGGTATGGAAAAGTGTAGGGAGGGGAGACAGCAAGATCAGGAGGAAATTGTGGACTCTTGGAGTGTGTTAAGGCTTAAAATCATCCCAGGGTGAAGATGCTGGGGCATGTCGTGTGCAGTGGCCAGGAGTGGGGAGCTCTCCCCTCACTGAGGAGGCTGAATGCCTTCTGCAGAAGAAACAGGAGCCTTGCCTTGGGTTCTGAGGTCCCAACAGCACCAGGGCAAGTTTTTTGTCCCTTCCTTTAAAGGGACTAAAGGAATTTGCTGAGATGAGTGTATTTCAGAAGCCTGGAGATATAGTAGTTGTGATCTCATGTCCTATTGGAAAAGAGTGTGAATTGCTTTTCTTAGGTGTTAGCAAGAACAGGAGAGTCATCATTGGTGTGAAGACTGTATGGCTGTAGGTTTGGAGAGGGTAGCATCAAGAGGAGAAATTCATTGTTGATTAAGGCCATTGGCTAAAGCACAAAAATCAAAGACTATTCCAATACTGGGTGCTGTGCAAGGAAAGGTGGCAAGCTGGATGAGTATTTGTAAGCAGCAAAGAAGAAAGCTGGGTCATTAGGACAAATGGGGTTGCACGGGGGGAAGGACCTGCTTTGAGCAGGGTCTTCCAGCATTCCTGGTGATGGTGCTGGCATCAGAAAGCAAAGGTTGGGTTTGGATGGATCTGACTCTGTGCTTATGCCTGGTTTTGGTGGAACTGGGTTTCAAGAGGGAAGAGCTGCTTGGCCTTCACCTGCAACACCAGCAGCTGGATAAGGAAAAAGATGGGGAAGAGTCAGATGGTAAAACAGGTTGGAAAGTTTAGTGGGATCAAGGTCTAGGAGACATCAAACAAGATAATTTTATGAGGGGCGAGGTGGTTCAGTGCCCAAATACAACCAAGGAGTGGTCAACGTAGATAAGATTACCATGAGCAAAGTGGGAGAGGAGTGTTGCTGATAGGAAGCAAGAGGCACAGCCAGGGCTGCGGGTGTGAGGGAGGAGTGTTTGCATATGCTTGTGGGTCAGGGAAAACACAGTCAAGCTGAAGCTACCTTCAAGGAAATCATAGCTGGATCCTGACATACCATAAGGAAGAGAGAGCTTTGGGGAAAAACTGAAAGAGCAAAGACCCAGCCACAGAACTGACCTAACGCTCGGTCTGGCGGCAGGAAGAAAGAAGGCTGCTTAACAACCCACCTCGTAGATTGCAGGCAGGAGGGTTTTCTCATCAGCAGCTTGGGAAGCAGCAAACCCTTGCACCCCACATGCTGTGGGTCTGGTCTCAGCTGTCCTCCCAGCCAAACCCTTCCGTTCTGTCTGACACCTGCAATGCACACCTGCATGTTAAGTCAGGGACATGTTCTCATGTCCTGGAGCACTCCCTCTACAACAGATGAGCAAAGCAGGGCTTGCACGGACCTTGCAAGGTCATCGGGATACAGCATAGGGAAATCCCTTGTGTACATTTGTTGCAAAAAGAGCAAACATTGTCTTTGCATTTGACAATTGAGGGTTGTAAAGCATGGATTACTTGGCAGCAGACAGTCATAATTGCAACCCATAACCTGGGCAGCGGCGTGCTTCAGGCAATCCCCAACTATTGTAATGTTTTTATGCTTTATTTTCTTTCTTTTTCCAGTAGAAATATAATTTAGGAGCCAACTCCTGCCACTGGACCATGTTCCAGGCTCAGGGATGTACTGTGCGGCAGAGGATTTGGTTACTTCTGTGGAAATGTTGGGTTTTTTGCATCTTTCACAGTGTTTTTTGATCTATAAATCCCGGCAGCTGCATGTAGGAAAGAGATGCCAAGGAGGGTTGTGTTTCCCTATACATGTCTGTATACTTTTCATTTCCAGCTGATACATTTCTTTTGGACTGAGTGATCTCAGCTGTTCTCCTGCAGGAGGATCTCTTAGTGTAGAGAGTGTTGATCATATACAAGCTCTAAAATAAATAGCCTGTCTTCCACTGACCATTAAGATTTTGGGGATATTCATATTACTTCCCAAAGTTCCACCCTCCTGTCTTTTTTTTCCCCCTTGGAAGCTCAGGAGAGTAAAGTGGAAGAAGCCTTCAGAGGTGGGCAGGTTGGGGTCTCCTGCTTGGGGCCATGACTTTCCACTAAGGGTAAACAATATTGCTTTGGCCCTCTGGAGCCCAAAACATAACTCTAACAGTACTGTGCAGAGAGGAAGAGCTAGCATAGTGACCTTACTCCTAGGCCTCTCCAAACATTTGCTCCAGACAGATTTGTTTCGCGCCTTCCTGCAATGTCTGCTTTTGGCCACATCTTGCCTCATTGTCATCAGTCACATAGGAGCAGTTTGAGAGGTTCTGTGAGGATCTCCGCTCTTCTTTACAGTTCCCCAGGCAGCTCTTGTGTCCATCTAATGAATTAATCATAAGCAGACTGGTTTGGGTTGGAAGGAGCCTTAAAGCTCATCCAGTTCCAACCCTTGCCATGGGCAAGGACACCTTCCACTAGCTGTTGCCCCCACGGCTGGACAGAAGACTTCAGGTTTAATTAAGAACTCCAGGAATTAAGCCCTGTCTCTCTCCATCCCTGCCTTTCCATCCATCATAGCAGTGGTGCTGCTGGGCCCAGGACTTAGCATAGATGTATGTACATGAGAGCCAGAGCCAGGAGCTGCCAGTGCTGTCTCCTCACAGGTGAGCAGCACCATCCATATTTTCATCGTCTCTATCTCCAATCAGGGCTGCCAAGTAGAAGACATTGAAAAATGAGGTAGGGATGACTTTGGACAGGAATGCCAACACCACAGCATGAAGCTGTGGAAGCAGAGCAAGGAATTAATCCTTAAGTCACTCCGCCAGGTGGCAGAGAGGAAGGGAAAGTGACCATATTGCACATTGTAGCATCTTCCCAAGCCTCTGGTTCCTGCAAAGCAAAGCCAGGCTCCCACCTAGAGGAATCTCATAGATTCTGGAGGAGTCTCCTGGCAGCTCCATAGAGGCAATACACTGCTTTGAAATAAAACCAAACCTGACTTTTTTTACCTGGCTTTGAGTCTGACCGGTGGCCAGCACATGCATGCTGGGGTTATCAAGCATTTCTTGTTTGTTTTTTGGCTTTCTTTCTTATTTAACCCAACTTGTCAAGCATTTTATTGGCTGACTCAGTGACCAACGGATGCTCCTCCAGCATGCCCCCCTAAAACCCTCTTCTGAAACAGCCCACCTTTCAGAATAGGCTTTTCTGAAGTCCAGTCTCTGTGTACCTGTTTGGTAAGGCCAGTGACAGTGTTGACAATGCATTATCTTAAGTAAGCAACATGGAAAGAGAGAGCCACAAGATACGGGAATACAGCTCACTTGACCCAGTATATGACATGGCGTAGTGCAAGTGCCTGCTGCCTATCAGCACTGCCAGCAACAGTGCCTGCTCCCAGTGCATGCATCCAGCCCCCAGAGCAGCAACCTCCCTCTGACCCTAAAAGCTTCTGATCCCAAGAACACCCACCTCAAAGATGGTTTACCCCCTGGCTCTGGCTTCCTCACCCTTGTCTGCTTTATAAGTTCAGCACAGGGCTGGGAGACCCCTTTTCTCCTCCCAGAGCCTTACTTTATTCCCTGCTAGCTTCAGGGAAGTGCAAAAGGTGCAAGTGGGTCTTTGAGGTGGATGCAAGGGCTGAAACATCATCTCAGACATCTCCCTTTTGTGCACAGCCACTGTGGCCATATCTGGCATCTCACAGAGATGCGTTGGTGCCAGTGTAGGACCTCAGCCTTGCTGCTGCATCCTCATACCTGGGGGCTGCTGGCAGCCCAGCCTGCACCCCTCTTAGCCCCACCAGGTTTAGTACTTGTTGAACATGCCTCCTCTGGAGGAGGTTTTGGTTGGGATTGACTGAATAGCTGCCAAATCTCTGCTTTGAACATTGAGAAGTATTGTCCAGACTGGAGGGGATAGTCCCCTCTCTTTCTTACCAAAAAGCATTGACCTGGGAGGTGCCCCATGAGCTGTGTGTCTGTGAGGGACCTTCCCCCATGTGTTTGCTTCCCTTTTAAATCAAGTACATCTTGGAAAGGAGTCAAGTGTCTTGTATAAACAGCCTGGAGTCAGGATCGGTCAGGCACTCCGAAGGAAACGTGGGGATGATTAAGAGGGGATTTTGTATGTGTGTGTGGGTTCATGTGGGTGCACACCTCTGGCCTCTCTGTGCTGCTCCCTGTGATTGCTGCTTGCCTGCAGCTCCAAAAATACACCAGGGTCTGACGGGGGCATCTGCTCTGGAGGGTCGGCACTTTGTGTTTGTGGGAGTGTCCCTGACTCCTTAACCTTCGTCTTCAGTGCAGATATGTTGGCTTTGCATCAGCAAACCCTCTCTTCACATGAGCTTGGTTCTTGTTTAAAAAAACCCTTCTTCGTTAAGTGTTATGGAAGATGGATGATAGCAGCTTCATCCCCTCCTGGTGTTGCTCAGTGAGTGCATGCAGCCAGCACAGCACATCTGGTGCTCTCTGCAGCTGGAAGGGACCAGGTCGGTGCTGCTTTCCATGCACCAACAGGCTGTGGGTGGTCAGCATGAGCACAAGGGATGGGAATACATGGGAAGGGAGTCAGGAATGGGAGACAGATGGAGGGACACAGAAGAGTGGTGCCCTTCATCTCCACCAGCCTCAGATGTCTGCTCTTTGGTCAAAGCATCTTGGCCAGTGCCAAGGTCAGGCAGTGCAGGGGTTCATTTTGGGGAGGCCTCCAAGTAAGCTCCTCTCCCAGCTATTTGTACTCAGAGCCTCCAAGGTTTGGGCTGTTGGTATTTTAATTGGAGTTGAATCTGCTTAGTGCAGGGGAAGTCTGAGATGAGGCACATCTCTCACCTCTAGACAGTCAAAGTACATCTGGAAAAGCCAAGCTCCAGTTGCACAGTCCTGCAGCAAAGTCACTCCCCAAAGTCTTTCTCTCCCCACAGCACCGCTCTCCAGCTGTGTTTCTCTCACAGCAGGCAGCCCCAGCTTGCTCCCAGGCATTTTGGAATCCATGGCCCTACTTTGTCCATCCCCAGGTTATCACCAATGTGTATCACTAGGCCATCTGCTGGCTTCTTTGACCACAGCTTGTCCCCCTCATCTCCTGTCCTCCATCCTCTCATAAAGCACAGCCAGTGCTGGTTCCCCATGCTCCTTCAATGCCTGTACCTTCTCTCCATCCCCTGTCAACACCAGCATTTCAGGGAGTCGGGCTGCCCCTCCTCATCTTCCTTCCCTGCCAGCATACTCTCTCCCCCCAACACTTCTTGTCTCCCCATCTGCCCTGGGATTAGGCTGCCATTTGCTGCACTAAATTCAGTCTCAGGGATCCGTCTCCTTCCCTCGCCATTGGCAAACAGCTTTGCTTCTCCAGCTAATGCCTCATAATGGGAGAACTTTTCCTCCAGCTGCTCTGCATTTCTGGTGTCCTGGCTCTCCACTGTTTAGCCAGTGTGTCTTTATTTGAATGACTCCAATAGGGTCTGGCCAGAGATATAGCCTGGCTGGACATGGTGATGATCCCAGGTCAGGATAAAAGGAGAAGGTGGTGGATCCAGCTTTCACCTGTAGGACTATGTGCTAGGATGGGTATTTTTGATGTAGGAGTTGATAGCTGGAGGGTGTAGAGCTCATTCTGCTTCAAGAGTTTACTCTCAGATGTTTCACTTCCACTTTGTCCCAGTCTGGGAGAGTTTCCCATGTTACACTCCACGTCATTGCTCTATGGCCTTTTATTGGGGCAAAGTCCCAGCCTGGGACTTTGTCCTCTCCTGCTCAGCTACTGTCGTGGCAGATGCCTGCCTGATGCTATCCTATCTGCTGACACCCCTCCAAAATGTGGCTGGGAAGCTCATGATGGCAGCTTGTCCCTGAGACCCTTCTTCCCTCTTATTTTGTCTCCAAGTTGTTCCCAGCCTGCCCTCACACTACCAGGGCTCCATTTGCTTCTTCATCTCCATCCTCTTTTCCCCAACTTGCTGTCAGCATCTCTCCCATTTCTTATGCTTTTAGATACCTGTCTGTGTCTTCTGCCTGGTGCTATCCTGCCTTACTGGAGAAGCTTCCCATAAGCTCTCTTATTCCCTGTCTTTGAACCAAATTCTCTTGCTATTGCTGGAGCTGGTTCTGCATCCTCTCTGCTCCCCAAAAAGACGCTTCACCCACCTACAGCATTTGTATCCCTTGTGTTGGACGGACAATTTAGTTCTTATTCTGGGTTGAGGATTTTTTTTCCATGCAATGGGTCATGGCTCTGAGCACTACCGCCGTTTCACATAAATACTAATACTGAGGATTGCTGCTTTCCTAGCCAAGGACATAAGGAATTTGTCAGCCCTGCAGTATCTTTGATCCCACATTCATCATCTTGGGCTTTCCGCCCTTATCTTTGTGGGACACGCTTCCGGTATTCAGCAAATATTTGATTTCCTGTGAATTTAAATTAAAAGACCTTCTTCCACCCCCCACTCCCCCCTCGTTTTTTTAATGACTTTAAAATACCTTTGGCACCGTGTGGATGTGTTCCATTCCAAGAAAAATAAAGGAGAACTGTTCTGACTAAATATAGATCAAAAGACACTTGTGAACTGCCTCTTGCATCCCTGGCTGAGAGCACTTTCCTCTCCCAGGCCACCAGGGCTCTTTCGATCACTCTCCTGCCCTGCCCTATAAACTCTCTGTATTCTCTGCTCCAGGGAGGCTCCAGCTCAGGTTCTGGCCCAGCTCATAGCCTCGCTCAAGGGAAAGATGCTGTTTTTAGACTGCTACAGAGGTTTTCCAGTAGTGAGGCTGCACTGTGCATATTTCATGCTTTCTCTCTGGGGCTTTTAAAGCCCCTTTTCAACTTTTTCTTGCAACACGCCTTGGAGCAGGTTCTGTTAATTGGCTTTACAGCTGAGTGGATCCAAGGGACCAACTGGAAATACTGGATCACAGGTAGTCTAAACCAGTACAGCTCCCTTTCAGCTGCAGCACAGCAGCCCCAGGCTTGGCTCTAACGTGGAGCACAAACTGAGTCTATGCAAAGTCAAGCCTGTCTCATTTATCTTTGTATGACACAGGAGGGACATGGAGCTATTGGAGTGAGTCCAGAGGAGGCCACAAAGATGCTCTCCTCTGCTATGGGGACAGGCTGAGAGAGCTGGGCTTGTTCAGCCTGGAGAAGGCTCTGGGGAGATCTTAGAGCAGTACAATGGGTCCTCCTTGGGCTCTTGAGGGTTGCACAGCAGTTGCCACAGTGTGAATACCAACGAATGTTAATAACAGTAAAACAGAGGAAAGCAAAACCGGAACTCATTGTCCTGTCTTCTGAACACTGCATCTCCCATTTTGCAAAGTGACGTTAACCAAGGACTGAGCCCTTCAGTAGATCTGTTACATGTCAGAGATGCAGCCATGTTGGTCAACTTGAGTCCACCTGTGCATGACTGTCAAATCCCTCACATGGGACATGGTCACCAGCAGTTGCACACCACCAGGGCACTATCTGTGTACTAACTGGGATGGGACTTTTCTTTGCCCACAGGTGTTTGTGCTGTGCCACGGGCTTCTCCAGCTCTCCCAGCTCCTCTACAGTGCCAACTTCAAGAGCAGCCTCACCACCATCGAGAAGCGCTTTGGGCTCTCCAGTCTCTCTTCTGGTTTCATCTCTAGCCTGCATGAGGTAACTGAGTGAGAAGCTTGTGTGGGGCCCTGAGGGGTGGCCAGTACATGTTGGGGGACACCTTCCCAGAATAGGGTCTTAGGGCTGTTCACACCTTGGCCATGCCTACATGTTCTGGATGAAGCAGCTATTTCTGTGCACTTGGACACTCTTCTCACTTCACTTCTTCTGTACCATACGGTGTGAGGTTGAGAGTAGGGTTATGTGGTGAGGACATGGCCTTGGAGAGTGGCAGCAGAGAGCAGGTTGCTCCTCTGAGAGGAGACCATTTCACATACATCTCCAGCAGAGACAAGACTGGGAGGCAGAATATATGCAATGTGGTTCTTCTCCCTTGATTACAGTTCTTACAGCTTTTGCGAAGAGCATTTTGGTGAGTAGTATCCACACAACTCTGTGAGCAATTTCAAGTGGAAGTGTCAGTTTTCATAGGTTTCTCATTGGCTTTAGTAATGAACCTGGCCTGAGTCATTCCAAGCTTTCTCTAAAAGGAGAGCTGATCCAGCAAGTCTCTCCAAGATCTAGCCTTTTTCTCCAGTGCTCCCAGCCCCTGATGGCCTTATGAGAAAGGACTGACTTTCAGTGGCACATTGTTGAGCTAGCTGAGTATTTTCTCACGTGCAGTTTCTAATCACTTACTCCTCTTCAATACGTTTTCTAGTTCACTTTGTCATGAATTGTATCCTTTGTGGTAGCTCTTCAAAGCTGCCTAGGAAAAGACATGTTGGCAGAGCCTTTCTTGTGGGGGCACAGAGAAAAAAGTGCTGGTGGGCAGCTCACCTTCCATGCAGCTGGTCTTTTCACATGGGACCCTCCACCAAGAGGCTGACCACTGGGAATCCTCCCAGGTCCTTGGGGAAGTAGATGCCCAGGTCTTACCACAACCATTACCTACATCTGCGGTTTAAAAGACTGGTTCAAAGCCTATCGAGAACAGTGAAGGCTTTCCCAGTGGTTGTGACTAGGTCCAAACCATGCAATGAAAGGCACCCAGTATGGACAGTTGTAACATTGGTAATGATGAACTGGAATAATTAAGCTCTGCAGAGTGTCTCAAAGCTGTAGCCCATGTGCTCCTTATCCACTAGAAAATTTACATATGCTGATAAGAATTAGTGCCTGGAGAAGTAATACCAGAGCAAACTTCACGTAGAACAGTCTGTTGCTGTGAGAATATAAAGGGAAAATGACTGGAATAGGACATATGCCATGCTGTTAAAGAATAACAGCTTGCAGACAACAGATACACCTTGATTTCTTTGCTTTATAAGAGAAACTTCTGTGCTTTACTCCAGCTCTGGGTAAGCTGCTCTGCCTGCCCAGGACCACAGTCTTTTTGCTTGATGGGTGCAGTTATTCCAAGAACAGGAACCACAGACAGACAAACAAGGGAGCCCGTGTAAACATGAATTAAGTGTATTCTTAGCCATACATGTCGAGGTTAAAATAACGTCCAGCTCGTCCCAAGCTGTCTAAGCCCATGTAATGGTAATTTTACGCTGTTCATCCGCTTGCCTGAGTAAGCTGCATGTTTTCATAGCTTTTTAGCTGATCATATCTGCAGTTGAAAATGGCCAGAGTTACAAACATTTGCAGTGAGCTGGACTTCATAGCTGGGCTTGTGTCTGTTCAGAGTTATGGGAATAGAGGCAATACTCTTCATTTCTGACTCTGTTTGCGGGAATTATTAGTTTATGCCACACACTTGGGGGGGGGTGGTGTGGGGCAGATGTGGGTGCTGAAAAAGCCCCAACCAGATCACAAGGAGGATGTGTGGATGACTGCTAATGACAACAAAGGGTGCACAGAGGTGACAGAAGCCAAAGAGCTGTCCCGCTGGCTTCTGATGAGAAGCAAGCACTGACTTGCTGTGAGTGTGCAGAGTGGGTATGCTCTTGTGGGGGTCAAACACCACGTGGGAAGAGAGCTCTTACACAGCAGTGGGGGATCAGTTATAGGGTCTTGACCTCCTCCACAATGTCTTCTGACATCCTCCCTGTTTCACTGTGCCCGGTCCAGATCGGCAATGTGGTCCTCATCATCTTCGTCAGCTACTTCGGCAGCCGCGTTCATCGCCCGCGGGTGATCGGTGTTGGGGGGCTGCTGCTGGCGCTGGGAGCATTCCTGGTTACCCTGCCTCACTTCCTATCAGGCCCCTATGAATACACCACACTCAGCACCGGTAAGTGCCTCCCCCTTATCACCATGAGCTGTCCTAGCACAAATCCATCTCAAGCTGTCCTGGGCTGGGTTACCCGTGCCTACCTGAAAAGAGGGGTTTTATCCACACAAGGTTTGGAGGGAAAGACTTAGGGCAGAGATTTGCTATTTCATGCCTGACTTCAGCATAGCTTTGCAACTCCTTCTGAATGCAATAACTGCATTTGGGATCCCTTCTGCCTCTTCTCGACGTGTTCTAGCCGCTGTTTCAGGTGATGAGAGCTGTAGTCACGGTAATGTACTTAAATTCCCCATAGATGCTCCTGGAGGCCTCCAGAGGGAGCAGTCTGTGTTTCAAGTTCAGCCGGCAGAATCTCCTCTCCGGGCCGCTGGAAGCTCCATCCAGCCTGGCTTTAACACTGCCAGGGAAGGGGCATGATGACAGCACTGTTATTAATGATGAAATGTCATCTAACTATCAAAAAATAACAGCCAGGGAGAGAGTGTGAAAACAGCTGTGAGTAGAGAGCGCTGCTGATGGGGCAGCAGAGTTGGGACGCCCTGAAGCCCTCGGATGCAGGAGATGCTGGTTCTGCTGCTGATGCCCTGTGTGACTGTGGGCAAATAATTCCACTTCTGGCTTTTCTGGGGCACTGCTCCATTTCCTGAAGGGGCTCAGAGGCTCTGTAGTACCTTGATACTGAGGCTTTGTGCTTTTCTGAATGCTGAGTTGGATTCATACCCAAACAGTTCTTGCCGTATCAGTCTTGTTTGGGTGGCTCAAGAAGTTAATAGCTGTGGCACTGCAGATCAGTCTCAGGGGTATTGCAGCAGGAGAAGTGAGGTCGTCCCCGGGCTGCTGAGCAGTATGTGGGTGATAGAGCAGAATTAAGATCTCTTGTCCCCAGGGCCTGTTCTGTCTAGCCAGTAAGACTTAT
The DNA here is from genome assembly GCA_028858755.1 of Ara ararauna. Lineage (NCBI taxonomy): Eukaryota > Metazoa > Chordata > Aves > Psittaciformes > Psittacidae > Ara > Ara ararauna. The sequence continues at coordinate 13,787,621 of CM054382.1, read as the reverse complement.
GATTTATCCTAAGAAGGTTTTTACTGGTGTAACTGGGCAGTCTTTGGGAACAAGCTAGTGTGTATGACAACAGCTCCAGCTTTCTGTGCAGAATGTAATATGCAGAGGAGACTGCATCACATGCCACAAGGCTGGCTTTGGACTTCCCGAAGAAACATCAGCCCCTAAATCCTCAGGATGCCAATGTGTCAGGCTCCTGATGCCTCAGGAGCCTTAGCCTCCTTGGGGATTGCCACCTCTGAAAACCCTAAAATATCCTGGCTCTGCACCAAGTTGTTCCCCCCATGCCTGTGCCACTGAGGGGGATAGCAGTGGTCGCAGCAGTGCCAGCAGGGAAAGCCTTCCATTTCTAAGTTAGAAGATGCTTTCTCCTCCTTTTGAGCCTCATGCACTGCATCCTAGCTTGATATTCTGGGCTCAGGGAGCATTGGCTGAGCCAGGGAGCTGCTGGGTGTCCTTAGGCTAGCTGCTACCTTTAGTTAGGTCCTGACTTCGATGCACCTCAGTAGAATGCAAACCCCAGTTACAGTGAGGACAGAGCTGCTCACAGGTGCCTGACAACCTCTGTTCCCACCAAAGGGATAGAGATCCTCTGGCTTTGCTCTCCCCCATCAGCTCAGGGAAATCTGGCGCCGCCATGGCTGATGTGCAAGCCCAGACCCCACGAAATGTTATTAAAAATGATGGCCCAGCGTGGGGCTGAGAGCGTGCCAGCGCTTACACAGAACTGTGGAGACCAGCTCTGCGCTGGCTCGCAGCCGCCTCTCTGCTACGCAGCCTCATATGTCTCCATGTTTTCCAAGTCAGTTTGGAGAGTGGATCAGGCATCAGATGCCAAGTTTTCTGACAGCTTTAATTCATTTGCAGGGGTAGGAACTGGTCAGGATTCAGGACAGGGGCTTCTCTTAGCACAAAGGAAATAAGTCAAAGGAACAGGTATCATCCTGCTCCCTGCCTGGAGCCATAGGTGTCTTGGCCCAGTATTTACAGCCCATGAAGATATTCCAGTTGTGGTTAGAGTTTGGATGGAAGTCTTGAGCAGGGTGACATGTCTGAACAGTATGAAGATGTAAGGCCCTTGCTTTGGAAGGAGGTGGGCTACTGAATGGAGATTCAGGGACAAGAGGTCATGCTCAGGGCAGCCAGGTTGCCCCAGAGAACATCACTCTGTTCCTGCCCAGGTACCACAAGGGACCAAAGACCAAAATCAGCCATGGGTTATTGGGTTTGTCCTCACTAAACAAAGAGCAGCCTCACTGTACAGCACACAACCTGGCATGAGGCTTCTGTGGCTCTTGCTTTGGCTGCAGTATAATCTTTATTAGAAAATGAGGCTTCTTCTGCCAGGCAATGTGAAGCCTTTAGACAACGCAGCTTCGAATGGACTCACACAAGGATTTTTGTGGTGACCTGCTATTAGAAATGTGCTCCTGCACTATGCCAATGGAAACCCCTAATCACCTGAGAAATTTGTGTCTGTTTGCTCAGAAGCATAGAAAATCCACAGTTATTACCTTATAAAGAAAAATGTGATAGGAATGATGAACTAATTACAAATAAGAGAAAAAGAGAAAAGCCGGAGTGGCAAGAGATAGCATCAGAAGTCCAGGACTTACTCTGTTTGCTCCATAATGCTTTCTTCTCGCATGAAAACCAGGTTTTTTCCATCCGTGAATATTTAGGCTTTCCCACTGGCCTTGATACCTTCCCAAAGGAAAGGAAAAGTGATAAGAACTGCTGAAGAAAATGAGCAATCCATCTGGAGTCCATCAGTGTGTTCCTACTCAGCAGCTCTGGGAGATCCCCAGTGTTTAGGGATTATTGTGGGAGGAGGTGAGGGACATGCTCAGGATTATAATGCTCACTCTTCTCTCTTTCAGGTAACAAAAGCCAGGTCCAAGCTGAACTCTGCTATGCAGAGAATAAGTTTGTGTGCCCGAACACCACCCAGGATCCCCAGAAGGAGGCCAACAGCATATGGGCAATGATGGTCATTGCCCAGCTGCTGGCTGGAATCGGGACAGTCCCCATCCAGCCCTTTGGGATATCCTATGTAGATGACTTTGCAGAAGCAAATAACTCCCCACTGTACGTTGGTAAGTGGGACCATTGCTGTATATTGTTTTGTTTCCACTGGACCTGAGAGGCAAGATGTGAAGGTGATAGGTAGGAATGCTTTTCTGGAGAGGAACCTGCAGACAAGGGCTGAGCAGCCAGTGGGACTCAGATGAGATCCTCCCCATTAAAAGGTTGGGCTGTGTCCCCCTCCCCTTCATAATCAGCTGTTTTCTGTAGGGTTGTATTTGTGGTGTGGGTATTAGGAAGCTGAAGGATCAGGGCAAGGAGATGAGATAGATGCGCTGGGGCTTCTGTGTTGCGTCTGTGAGAACTCATGTCATCCATAGGGGTAAAGAGTAGAAAGGAAACCTCCTTAGAGGCCATCTCCTGCTCTTACTGAGCACCAGCTGATCATGGTTTAAGCAGAGGTATGACAGCCTGCAGAGGCCAATTAACCCAGCTTTTGCATCAAGGCTTCAAAACTGACATTTTTGCCATGGAATCAGTGCCTGCCTATGGGGACTCACAGGCTCAGGAGGACTTCCTGACTGCAGATGGGTGCTGGCTTCCGTGTTAAATTGCTCTTTTTTCCCTGTGAATGGCAAAACCCATCTGGTGCTGGCCTGCCTACGTGAGTTTTGAGCTCAGTCCATCAGTTATTTAAAACCCCAATTCCTCCTGGTGACAAACAATGTCCTTAAAGCAGCCAAAGGCATTGGAGTGATTTAGGAATCGAAAGCAAATGTTCCAAAATAAGGTAAGCACTAAAGGAGAAGGAAAGCCTTTGGAATTAGACTCCCAAGGACAGGCTTTGGACAAGCACTGGAGTGCTTGGCAGGGTCTCCAGACCCACCCAGGTGTGCTGTGCTCCAGGCTCATGCTGGAAAGGGCTGCTGCTTCATCTAAGAGCTCTACGGAAAGTCTCCCATGTGGGTAGTACTCGCTCCTATCAGCTCAAATATAGTAGTCTGGGCTGGCAAAAGGAGGGACAGAGCATCCTTGTCTTTCCTCTGCAACAAGGGGTCTTTGTTCCCAGGACCTCTGAATGCACTTTGGAATCCCAAGCCCATAGGTCCTGAAGATGAAGGAAAATGGAACTGGCTTGTTCTTTGTAATATAGAATATTATATTATATATAAATATGTATATACATTATATGTAAATATATAAATATAAATTATACCTATATAGATTTTATATACATATATATGAATATATATGATTCTGTTATTCCAAATAGATAAAAATCTATTTTATATATCTTTATGCACATATTCCATGGCTGGGACTCTGGGAATGTCTGTGCCAGGTGATATGGCTACTGAGTCTGAATTGCATCAGTCTTGTTTTGGTCTAGGTCTTAGCATCTTCCTATGAAAGGGAACGCTACTGTGTACGTATGAGGTTAAACACTCCTTCTCTAATGACCCTGTCCTTCAAGACATAGGTTTATGTTGTAGAAACAAAAGTACTGCCTTGGCCAATTGGGCGGAAAAAATAAGAAAGCTTTTAAACATGTGCACAGCTGGGGCATAGCAATGGGATCAGGTGCTTTCATACCCAGCGTGCTCAAAGGCTCCTGACCAGCAAAACGCACAGAAATGGTCAGTGCAGTTCAAGCAAACTGTCTCTCTTTGAACATTGTAAGAAGGTTGTGCAGAGAGTTTCTTTCAGGGAGGAAACTTAAATCTTTTCATTCCAAAGAAGTCAAAAGGAAATATTTTGACCTTACAGGTTAGGTCCATGTCTGGTTTTGGAAAGGATAGTTCAGCTGAACCAAGGTGGATCTGCTGGCCTTTCTGCTCTCAGCATTTTCCATCTCCCCTGAAGTTTGTACCAAGAGTCTTTGCTTGGATCTAAGGACTGTGAAGGCTTTGTTTCCTTGGACTCCTGTAGGAGATAAAGGTCTCTGTCACCTGCTGGAGCCCAGGATGCAAGCATCCTGCCGCTCTCTGTGGCTCCCCCTTTTGTCACAGTGAATCATGGATACTCATAGTGTAGCTGACAGCTTCTAGCACATCTGCAAAGCCTTGATTACAGCAGAGCAGAGGGACTTCTGCAAGCAGCTGCCTGCCCTCCTCCTAATCCTGTTAGATAAATGCCATGTTCAGGATTTGAGCAATGGGAATCTTCTCATCATCTGTTGCTTGATAAAAGATGGGTTTCTCTCCTCTCCATGTTGTAACACCATTCATGTCTCACATGAGAAGACAAAAACCACATGGAAGTTACTGTTCTCTTCTCACACTGGCTCTGCTCCCTCTTTTCAGCCATCCTGTTTGCCATTGCTGTGTTCGGCCCTGCTTTTGGATACTTGCTGGGATCTGTGGTGCTGCGGCTCTTTGTGGATATTGGGAGAGTTGACCTTGGTGAGTATTTCTCAAGTAGTGATGGCCCTCCTAAAAGTCCTCTGTGAGCCAGAAGGTCACTCTGAGGGACAGCTTCAGCCACCAGTCCCATGACCCATGAAATGGCTCCCCTGGAAAGAGCCCTAGTACATTTCTCAACTCCATCTCCCCATGAGGGAGGCTATAGATGGTCCCGAAGCAGAGCCCTGTGATAGTGACTGCACTGAAACACCGGTGGGCATTGCTGGGGTCTAACCACTGCCACCATGCTGAAGAAGTATCACACTACCCCAGCATGGTGGTGGAGAGGAGCAGGGACTTCTGAAGCATTCAGGGATGGAGAGGCAACCACAGGGCAATCACTACCCTATGGGTGCACAGGAAGGCTCAAGTCTACTGGTCCTCCTCCCCACCAGTATCTGCAAAGAGAGGGAACAAGCCAACCCCACCACAAGGCTTATTTTCTTTATCTGTGGTGTGTCCTGATTATTTCTGGTAACTCAATCACTAAAGAATTCTCCCCAGCTCCATCATTAACGTGGCTTTTTCCTGTGTTTCCTTAGAGAGATCAGAGCTCGCCTGACATTTTTGTCCGGTGCCTGATAAGAATAATAAATGAACCTGGGGCAGGAAACAGCAAAAAGCCTTGGCTCGCTCCCTGCGGCGGCAGACGGATTTAGCAGCCTCTGCCTGGTCGCTCCATGATGACGTCTGAGCTCCAGAGTGGAGTGGTCCTGTTTGGGGAAGCAGGGCGATTGTTTCAGTGGGGTGTGGGCTCCTCTCCTGCCGCACCCTGGCACAGGGCTCCCACCTGTAGGCTGCTGTTGGTTCCTTTCCCAGCCTTAATGTCCTGATGATGGGGAGATGCAGTCCCCATGCCAAGCCAAGCAGTCCATCAAGCTCCCGTGAGCATCACTTGGCCTGGCTGAAGGATGTCTGCACTGGAGACGGAGCGGCTCTCACCTTCTCCTCCTTTTTCCGGAGAAGGCGCCTAGAGTTTCATCCACTCGGAAACCAGGCTCATTAACAGCACTCGTCTGCCGGCACGGGTCTTTCCCTTGGTCTCTGCAAGCAGAGAGTGACCAAGCCTGGAACAATGGGAGTGCAGTTTGTTCCAGGAATGTAGCTGTGCCCTTTCCCGGTCACTGTCTCAGCTCAGTGTGTCCCTGGCAAGGCGGCATGGTCAAAACCTGCCACAGGCCCCAGGCAGAAGAGGATGGAATCAGGCTCCCATAGAAGGATCCTGGCCAGGGGAAAGGTGGCAAAACACAACCAGGGCTGGGCTTGCTACCAACACTGGTGGGAGCTCCAACCTCTATCCATTTGGTCTTCCTTGCCACTGGACAGACCCTTGGACTTGTGCCCACATGGACTGTGTGATCCCTCAGTCCACATGTGCATGGATGTTTGACCCTTTCACCTTTAGATGTGCAGGAGCAAAGGTCTTATGGTAGGTCCTTGTGTCTTGCAGCTACTGTGGCCCTGACACCAAGGGATCAGCGGTGGATTGGAGCCTGGTGGCTGGGACTGCTGATCTCCTCAGGCTGCTTGGTGCTCACATCCATTCCTTATTTCTTTTTCCCTCGGTACATGTTGAAAGGACAGGTGAGACCTCATCTCCAGAGGGTCAGAACATCTTGATGGCTGGGCTATGCCCATGGGCAGAATACCTGTCCCCAGAGGAGAGGGGTGGGAGGGAGAAAGGGAGCCTTCAGCCCTTCTCACATGTGGTTACAAATTCTCACAAGGGAAAAGCCTGGTTCTGCTGGTGATGGCTGTATCCACTGCAACCCCCTTGGCAAGGTCATGCACCCCTGGTGCCAGCATCATCATCATCAGTGACAGCCCCTGCTCACAGCAGAGCGTCCTGAAATGTGGCATACATGGGAGCAGCACTGGATTAAAGCTGGGCGGAGAACTAGGGAGGGGTGTGTGTGATAAATGGGATATTCCTTTGGGAACAAATTGCAGAAAAGGGACAAATTTCCCATTAAACCACATTTCAAAAGATGCAAAATTATTAAAATGTTTCATTTCAGTGTTTTCAAAGCCAAGTCCCACTGGTTTAGTTTCAAAATTGTTCCATTTCGAAATTGTTTGATCATCAATTCTTTAAAGGTCAAAATCAAAGCCAAAATGTTTCATGATTATAGCTAGAGGACTCTCCAGGCTTGAGCTGACCTGCGCCCAACCTTCATTTTCAGGCTTTTTGCAGGTATCTCATCTGGGTTAAAGAGAGAAAAGCTTTCCAAGTCCTTAAAAGGTCTTGGATCAGGACAAGCTTTTGCCTTGCAGCTCTGCTCAGGAGCTGCAGTGATTTTTGAGCTAATTCACCCCTTATTTCTAATGGGCAGGAAAACGGTCAGGTTTGACTGGGGGTCAAATGCATCTGGGACAGACCCTGCTCCTCTTGAGCTTTGCTGCGTGCAAGGATGGTGCGAGCCATGCATGTCTTCTCACCATGGGTTGCTGCTCTTTCCTCCTCCCCAGGACTCGAACATGGAGGCCAGCATGCTCAGGAAGATGGAGAAGGGGATGGCTGAAGAAACCTCCCTGCTAGAGTTCATAAAAAGTAAAGGACTGGCACATAAAGGCGAGGGTGAACAGGGCCTCCGGCCATGCTGGGTGGGTGGAGATCACCACACTGTTGTTTTCAAGCTGAGGGTGCTTCTTGGGAGCCCTTGAGCCCATCCATCATGTCACGTGGAGATGCCCGGGCCAGCTCTGGCACCAGGAGGGCTGTAGAATTCCCTTTCCTAAGGACTGCGGGAAGATGGACACAGCCTCCCTCTTGCCATAAGACAGTGGGGCCTGAATTGTTTCTGAAAGTTGGTTTGAGGCTCTTAAAATGGCATGAAGACACTAGATTTAACCCACAGCTCCAGGAGAGGGCATGCGACTGCTGGCACCACCAGCCGCTGCTTTGAGAAGGTCACTGCACTGCAGCTTACATTGGTTTGTTTATGCATAGCTGGAACGGGCTTGAGTAGGGATGTCACTAATGAGACCAGTTTAATGACTTTTTTTAGCTCCATGATTGTTTCTTTCCAGCTAAAGCCCCTCCCTCCTTCCCTCTCCAGCCACCAAAGTCATATCCGGGAGCTGTCAGCTCCCTCCGTCTCACTGGGCTTTGATGAACAAAGATGATCCCGTCTTTGCTAGAAGAGGAAGGCTAATTAGGGACCAAATAAACAGAGCTGCTCCTGGGGAGCCTGGAGTCAGCCAGCCTCTGCTGAAAGGGCAGGGGGACATGATGTCCCACCAGGAATATACACTGTGTTCGTCAGCAGCAGGAGCCAGACCTTGCCCTTACACAGCCAGCGGAGCTCTGCCAAAACCCCTGAGGCTTTGCCTGTTTGCACCACCCAAGGGTATGGGCCCTGCTCCAGACAAACAACTGCACTGTGGCTGCTGAGTACTCCAGATGCTCGTAAGTTTGGAAAGCATGGGAGGAAGGCAGTGGGCAGAGCTACTTTCCGCCTCACTTCTCAGGCACTTTGGCCATGGTCTGGGCCACATTAGGATGGCCTTAGATATCCCTTGTCTAAATTCATCCCCATGAAGTCACGGGGAGCAGTCTAAGGGTGTGTGTTTTATTCACAGTACGAATGGCTGATGTGAGGATCATATGGCTGAAATACATTTTTCCTGCTGATTCCCTGTAGGATTCCCAAAGATCTTTCTCAGGCTGCTCCTCAACCCCCTCTTCATCCTCCTGGTGCTGGCGCAGTGCAGCTTCTCCTCGGTCATCGCAGGTCTGGCCACCTTCCTCAACAAGTTCCTGGAGAAGCAGTACGGTGCCTCCTCCTCGTATGCCAACTTCCTCATTGGTGAGCAGCCACCATAAGGTAGGGAACACCCATCAGCAGGGAGCCACCTCCCTGTATTCCCCAGGCTTATTATAACCCTGTGGGAAGAAGCCCCTGGAAACTCATTTTCAGATGAGACCTGGGGATCACCTCAAGATGGTTGATGACTTTCCTGATCTGAGATGTCTGCAGAAGGCCAGGCTGTCTTGCAGCTCTCAAAGACTCTCCACAGTTGTAGTTCACGTGGTGAAACAGCTCTGGATCACTCAGATGCTTAAAGATCCTATAATCATAAAATGATTTGGGTTGGAAGGGACCTTAAAGCTCATCCAGTTCCAACCGCCTGCCATGGGCAGGGATACCTTCCACTAGAGCAGGTTCTCGAAGCCCCATCCAACCTGGCCTTGAACACTGCCAGAGATGGGGCAGCCACGGCTTCTCTGGGCACCCTGTGCCAGTGCCTCAGCACCCTCATAGGGAAAAGCTTCTTCTTCATATCTAACCTGAATCTCTCCTCTTTCAGTTTATAGCCATTGCCCCTTGTCCTGTCACGACAGGCCTCTGTAAAAGTCCCTCTCCAGACTTCTCGTAGGCCCCCTTTAGGTATTGATGTTGCAAGAGCAAGCGATTATGCGCCAAGCTTGATTAGCCAAATTCCTGAGGCTGAGGTTTCTCATAGGTGCCAGCTGCCTTGGGGTTTGCTCTGCTGTGGGTAAAGGTGGGTCTGCGGGTTCTCCCCACCATCACGATGTCCACAAAGCCACTACTGCCACCCACTGCCCACAGAGAGGTGCTTGGCAGGCAGGACCCTCTGCTAATGCCTTTGTTCTTCTGCAGGAGCTGTGAACCTGCCGGCAGCAGCACTCGGGATGCTCTTAGGAGGAATCATCATGAAGCGCTTTGCCTTCTCCCTCCGGGCCATTCCCCGGTTTGCTGTAGTGGTGCTTGTCTTCTCCATCCTCATCTGCCTGCCCATTTTCTTCATGGGCTGCTCCACAGGGCGCATCGATGGGATCTATCCCCCCAGGTAACTGCAGGTGATTCGGTAGTTCCCAGCTTATTGTTCCTTCAGCTCTTGACCTGTTTATCCATGGGGTGGGATACATGCGAGTGGATGGGAAGAAGCAGCAGACATCACTATGCTACTGCTTGCTCCTTGATTCCGCTGCCTGGAGGAGATCTAAGTGCTATACATCACCGAAAGACTGGGAGGAAATTTATTCCTGATTTTCTGTACTGAACAAGCAGGGTTTATTTTTCACTCTGTATTTCTAGGGAGAAATTAGTAGTATTAGTGCTCATGTCCACATTGGCATCTCGTGCGCTCCCTTTGTTCCAGCCCAACAGCACCTTTCTCACCAGGGTGGAAACTTCTGGCTCTTACCATGTCCTTTTTTAAGATAAGTATTGCATCTAGGCACCACCCCAGGATTAGACTCCACTCCACCAAGTGCATCATGCTCATTTCCCAACGCACTGCCAGCAAGGGCCTTTTGTACAGATGTTTCCCTTCGGCAGCAGTAAGCCTCCCGTCCCAGGGGCACAGTGGAGGGGTGAGGAACAGGGCAGTCCATGTGCTTCTCCCACTCATAAACCACTTAAATAACCATGGTGAAGGAAAGGAAAGCAAAGCACTCTGCAAATGCATACGTGCTCTGAGATCCGCACGGCACACCCCACAAGCTCAGGAGTGTATGGAAGCCCCTGAGGCACTGGTATCCCAAGCTTTCTGTGTGAGAGAAGGGCTTCAAATGTGAGGAGACCACTCAGCTCAAGATCAGGTGCTGCAGATGCTGAATTTTGGGAGGCATCTTGGCCTTGCAGTGTTTACCTCTTGCCACCAGTGTCAGTGTCTTAGTTCCTCTGGGACACACTTGTCTGAATAGGCTTTGCTGGTGTAACAAGGAGGCAATTGCATGGGAAAAGAGGTTGTTTCCTTATATTAGTTTGGAAACCTCCCCCCTGCAATGGTAGCAGTGCATAAATGCCTTTTGCCTGGATCCCCAGGTAGCTGAGGACTACGTGGATGGGTTAACATGAGCTCTGCTCCATCCCTCCATGCCCAAGGGCAGGTCCCTGATGCCAGCTTCCTGTAGAAGACAGACTGTGCTGCTCCAGCAGATGCATTCCCTTAGCTAGTGAGGCAAGACAGGACAGATAATTCAGTTTGTCCTCTTGACTTTCACGCTGTTGTCAGGCTTGTTTGGAAATGAGCCCGCTTCCCGTTTCTGTCTGAATGGTGTTTCCAGCTGGGGCTGCTTGCACATCTGTTTGTGCAGTTCTGGATGGCGCCCAGATGTATTTCTCCAGGCATTTGGCTGTTTGGTTTTCAGCTGGGAAGGGGAGAAGTAAGAAGTGTGTGAGTACTTGTTTGCAGACATAACATAATTACTGCTAAGAAGTTCAATGTACACTTGCAGAGGTACCTGCAGGGGATCAGGGCCTGGCAGAAAGCCAGCCTGCTGCTGGCAGCGTCTCAGCGCAAATGGGAACAGGGAACCTGGTCAGCCCGTGAGAGGGATTTTACGTCCTTTATGTCCTATTTCTTCATTTTTGATGATTTTCTTTTTCTCCTCTTTTTTGGCAGTACATTGAGTTCCCAGCAGCAGGTTAAGACGCCGATGGGGTGCCACTGCTCTGAGCACGTCTTTCACCCAGTGTGTGGAGAAAACAATGTGGAGTACATCTCCCCCTGCTTCGCTGGCTGCACAAACAGCACCACCGATTCCTCCACTCCCAGACAAGTGGTGAGTAAAATAAGTGGATTGCAAAGCAGAGTGCATCTTGCTCGCTGGTGACAATGGAGGCTGCAGCGATGCTGTAGGAACCTGACAAAAGCAGTAACAGGGTAAAGCCTAGTATGCAGGGAGGTCTACCAGAGGAGCTGAAGTCCTGAGAAGGCACGATAGAGAACTGCTGTCGTGCCTTGGTATTCTGCTTGGAGAAATAGGGATGGAGACACATCCCATTACAGGATGCCATGGCCATGCCTAAAAATTGGATGTGATGCTCTCATCAGTGTTCTGCAAAGTGATGTGGTCTGGTGCATCACTAGAACTCTTGCTCTTGGCTTTGGGAATTCTATATTTTGTTTTTTCCAAACATTTCCAACAGATCTACAGGAACTGTTCCCTGATTCCTGCAAGGAGTGGGCTGTCCTCTGCCAAGACAGGCTCCTGTCCGCTCAGCTGCTCTCACATGCTCCTTCCTGCCATATTCCTCATCTCCTTTGCTGCCCTGGTAGCCTGCCTGTCCCACAACCCCCTCTACATGATGGTTTTACGGTAAGCAATGGGCAGAGAAGGTCACAAGGCACAGGGGAACCCATGATGTAATGGGTTCCCCATGCTGGGATCAGTGGGGCCTAACATGCAACAAGCAAACAAAGGTGCTTCACTAAATGCAGAGCCACTTCCTGCTCTGACTTCCCATGGCTTCTCTCCTCCAGGGTGGTGAACCAGGATGAGAAGTCATTTGCCATTGGAGTCCAGTTCTTACTAATGAGACTGCTGGGTGAGTGTCCATAGCCTAAGGAGGCTGGGGGAAGGCAGCAGCATGCTCAGAGGCTTGCTTGAGCCCCAGGAGGTGTTGAACCCCCTTGGTGGCAGCAAGCAAAGCATGCAGGCAGGGGCAGCATGAGCAGCCTGACTCCATCCTCCCTTCTCCAAAGCCTGGCTGCCAGCTCCAGCCATGTTTGGTGCCCTCATCGACTCCTCCTGCATCTACTGGCAGAAGCAATGCACCCAGCGCCGGTTCTGTGCCTACTACAACAACGACTTCCTCCGCAACAGGTACCCCTGCCAAGTGTCCCCAGCAGGGATGGCTATGGGGATGATCCCCAGCTCAGCCTGGTGCCGGCTGGGAGGTGCCACCTCCAGACATGGAATCTCCCTGCTCTTCTTCCAACAGATACCTGGGCCTGCAGATAGGTTATAAGGTGGTGGGCACTATCCTCCTGGCCCTCATCAGCTGGAAGGTGAAGAGGAGTAAGGAGTACAATGTGCAGGAGAAGGCAGCAGGGCTGGTGTAACCCACCTGAGGACTGACTCCACACCCCCCATTATCCACTGCCAGTTGTTTGTCTCTTTTGGGTTTGTTTTTCCTCCTAAGGGAGCAACTTCACCTTAGCAGCTCTGAGCTCCTCTCCTGCAGCCCGTGACAGGGCCATCCTCCCAGCGAGGGATGCTCTATGCCAGTCCCATCCTGGGACCAGCTTCTCCCAGGCTCTCCAGCTGCACCTTGCCCATCACTTTGGAACAGGAGGCAGATGGGGACTGAAGCACAGCCCCATTCTATATACCCAGAGAAGTGCCTGCTGGGGGCGGTGGTTCCCGCTCTGGTGTGATGTTTTCCAGCCAGGTAATGCTCTCCTGGCTGGGATGGGAGCAGGGGAGACAACTGCCAACCCTGAGTCTGCCCTGTGTCCCTCCCTGCCCGCACCCCTCGCAGAGGTCCATGTGGACACTGCACACGTGAAGTTATCACCAGGGGTTTATGGGGGGGATGGGGGGTTTGTTGCTCTTTATTATATTTTTTTTCTAAATAAAGGTCACTTTTCCAACTGTGGTGCTTTGCTGGTCACAACCCCATGCCTCAAGAGTTGTCCCCATTGGTGGGGGTGTCTGCCGGTCGCATCCTGGCAGATGCTGAGTGCATTCCTCACTGGCCAAAGTGAAGAAACGATAGCAGATGTGGCATGTGTTCCTCCACGTAACTCCACAAGTGATGAGGGGCTGTATAGAGCAGGCAGGCTGTGCCAGCTCCCAACCCTCTGCACCCTGCCTACACCAGCCATTTGCAGGCATGACGGGACATGGGGAGCTTCTCCTCAACCCACACCCCCAAGTCCTTCTCCTCAGGGCTGCTCCACCCAGCCTGTGTTTGTGCAGGACCTTACACTTGGCCTTGTTGAACTCCATGAGATTCACATGGTCCCACCTCTTCAGCCTGTCAATGTCCCTCTGGATCCCATCCCTACCCTCCAGCGTGCTGACCGCACCACACAGATCAATTATCTAACATTCAGACTAAGGAGTAAATACACACCCCAAAACAAGACAAACCTAAAGCTCTGCGTGTGGAGAACACACTGCTTTCTGGTAACACAGACCAGGCTACCAAGCAGAAGGCTGATTTCCAATATCATCAATGTTGAGCAGAAGGAAAGCTCCAATCCATGCAGATTTGACACAGCTCAGAAGAATAAAGGCAAATACAGACACAAACAAGTCTTGAGAACAAACAGTTCAGAAAAAAAAAAAGTGTAAGGAATATGTTTAATCAGAATAACTTAAACCAATCATGGCCTCATGCCGCCTTCCCACTTCACCTGAGCAGAGGCTGGTGCTGGGCCTCTGCTTTTCAAGGATGCTGGTCTTTGCAAGCGAAGTAACTACTCAAAGAAACAGCAATACTGTCACTTCAGCATTATGAATTCAAAGCAGGCAGTCCGAAAACGATCTCCAGCTAAAGGAGTTGAAAGCATGACAAACATGTTCCAACAATATTCTGGCTGCAGGAAATACAACATAGTTTGTAAATATAACCCTCCCCACCTCCTGCAAGGATAGTAGAAGAGTCACTGGGTTCAAAATACTAGAAATGCTTTCTTACAAGCACAAGTCTTTGCTAAAGACTGTTTTTGCTCTTTCCAACACTATTAACACTTGGCAATGCTACAGGGAGGCAGAGAATGCCCCAGAAAGCAAATGAACACAACAGATCAGTTGAGTGATGAAGGGAGCATCAAAACAAGAGGAGAGGAGCCTGCAAAGGACAAAAAAAGAGTCTACCAGGAGCCAGCCACTCTTACCTACCCTAAACCAAAAGGGGATGCATCAAAAACAAAGGGGATATGTCAACGCCATAGGACTTCACAGTGTGGAGAGCAATCATCCTCACATAGGTGCAGCACAGGAATGACACCCCATCAGAGCAGAAAGCTCTACGAAGCTGCTGGGCAAGGCAACTGTGTTTTAAGGCTGATCAAGAAGGGGAAGCTGAATGCACAGCACCAGGCTCTTGTCTCACACCTGACTACCACCAGTGCTGTGGGAAGATCTCCCTTTGGATAGCCAATACTCCTTGCCAAAGCATGGGAAGCAGAAGCGCAAACATCTCTTGGACAGTTCAGAAGCATGCTGAATGAGAGCCCTCCAATGCTCCAAGCAGCCTCCAGAGCCATCAAGACAGCTACAGGCATTCCATGAATCTTCCCTGCAAGATTAACAGTTGAGATCACACATACAGCAGCCACTTTGGTTTTAAACACCACAAATGAAAATTAATTGGGAAAAACATTTCTTTCTCCTCTTTATTAAGCATCTTTCTCAGGAGAAAGAATCACACTATCTGGCTAGCAGCTCCTTGACTTTAGCTCTCTTTGCCATGACTGCTGACTAATTACACACAAAAAAAGATCCTGCTGCAGTCACTGGAGCAGCAGACAGGCAGGGGACTGCACAGCAAAAGCCTGTCATGCCACATCTCACACATAATGTAGGTATGAATGTGAAAACTTGCCCACCTCATGATTACAAGCTAAGACCCTATTATAAACTGTGCCACTTGGAGCGTGTGCATACATGTCTGAGGTACAAGGAGGAGAAGCAGAGTGAAACAAGCTTTTAGGACACAGCCCTCGTTAAAGAAAAACTGCCAAGAACTGTCAACAGTGGAAATCACCTGAAGATCCAGGCACCGCAGCTGGACACAGGCAGAGCACAGTGACAAAGGCAGAGCTGCCAGCCTTGCTGTGGTATCTGATAGGCTACTCCAGTCCCACAGAAATGGAACTGCACCATTTTGGAACAACAGCAAGGTAGGAGACACAGAGGAAAACACCATTTTATAATCAGATTGCCTAACTGAGAGTCTGTGCACTTTGCAGGACAGCACAGGCGATGTGAACAGTGCTCCTAAGCAGCGAGAGGCTGCGGAAGGAATTCCGAATCAGCAGGTAATCGGCAGCTCCGAGAAGCAGCAGGGTCGCAATGCTAAACCAAGGAAGAAGAAAATAAGCAGACTCCAATCTGTAAAACTCACCTGGCAATGCACTACTGCCTAATTTGCTTAGCAACTACCAAATGAAAGCTTAAAGTTTAAGGAAACACAGAAGCCCCGATGGTCAGCATCCCAGAGCAAGACAAAGGAAGAGGGGAGAGAAAAAAAAATTGCAGTACGGAGACAGAGGAAATCACACCAGCAATTGTGTCTTGTTGCTCACAAGCCCATGAGCAGCAGAGGAAGATACCACAATGCTGATTTCCAGGTTAAGTTTCCTCTTTCTAAAGTAAGAACGGATTTGAGTGCTTCAGGCCCTCTTTTTCCTTTCCATGCTGAAGTGTCCTGCCTCTCCAAGTCTTTCCCTCCAGCCTTGTTCTTCTCCGTTCAGGCGATCTTGGCCAGCCATTTCTCGAGACCTTCAAAGTCAGCATCTCCCTCCTCTCCCTTGCTGCCCCGAGCACTGCACTCCACGAATTCCACCTTCATTGGTAGCTGGGAGAAGTCAAAGTCCTTGCCCTTCTTGCCCAGCTGGGCAGGGCCCCCAATGGCTGAGCCATCCAGACTTGTGGGGGCTGCAGTGCGGGTCACTCGTAAGGTGTTGCTGCAAACAGAGAAGGGAAAGTGTTAAGAACCATGAACCAGGGAAACATTACCCACACCATGACTGCTGAGATGTTTTGTACCCAGCTCTGTCAGCAGGATACCACCTACACCAAGGGTAGAAGGTCTCATGGCTCTATCCTGTGAGGCACAGGCAGGCACTTCGGCCACTTCTTTCAAGTACCTGCTAGAAGGTACAGCTGCAGAGAGGCAGCTTACAATATAGCAGTCTGTAAGCCACTTTCTCCTCCTTCCACTTCCTCTTAGAACTTGAAATTAGCAATAGATCATATATCGTTCTTCTTCCCAGGTTAACGTCCTTCCCAGGGGCGGATACTGAACCAACATGGGGTCCCAGACTCCTGCAATGCCTGTTAGAACAGGAAAACTAGAGGCTCTCTCCCCAGCTTTCTGCTTTTCATGCCAAGCCCTTTTGAGTCAGAGCAGCCCTGAAAAAAAATCCAACCCATGCCAGTACAACTGAGCAGAGCTACTGGGATCTTCACACTACTCCCAGAAAGTCTGACATCTGGAAGCCAACTCTGGCTGCACCCGAAAGAGGACAGCGCCCTAGGCAGGGAAGGTGTCGCTGAATTAGGTATGGCAGCATTTAGGAAAAGACTGGGATGTTGTTACCCCCGCTCACAGCTTCTAGGAGGCCATACACTGTCTATGCCTACTGCTTTTTTGCATGATTTAACAAGGAGCAATCTTCTCTCATCCTGCTCACACCTAAACAGACAAAACAGACTGCTCATTTTCTACAATGAACTTAGATGCAGCTTAAAGGGAGCTCACTGAGCGCTGAGGTAAGAAACAGAAAGAAGAGAGAAGCTCACATGGTTTAAGATCCAATTCCATACTTACAGCTCTTTTTCCAGCTGCTGTTGAATAAGTTTTGCTGATTTTGCCATTGTGACATCTAGACAGAGAAAAGGAAATCAGCTCATTGGTTTTATGTGTGAAATCAGAACCTGATACCTCTTCCTAATGGCACATTAAGGCACACTTTGTGCAGTCCTAAAAGCTACCAAGACAAAGACAGCTGTGTTTGCACTAGGATAAGGGATGCCAGAGCTTGGGTTTGCAGGTGTGAATAGGAGCAACACAGAATCCCGATAAAATGGAGGGAATTAGTTTCTTCTTGCTGGGCAGTAAGTTGATTCTAAGAAAGGATGGGGTCTGAAGTCACAACAAGCCCAGCACTCTACCCTGTCCTGGCATTATAGAGCTCAACACAGCACTTTTTAACCTATGGCGTGTGGAGCCATGAAGGCCTCAGGAAACTGGTGAAGTAGTGCATGAGATAACCAAGAAAAGCAAACCTGATAGTGCCCAAAAGCTTCAGATTGTTATACAGGGATCCACATCTTCACTGTAAAAGCCGTAGGGATCTGAAAATCTAGTCCTTTCCAGTAACTGGATGTTCCTGATAGCCCAATTAAGAGAAAACATATAACCTCACCAGCTAAATGACTGTATGATTTTAACACTGAAACTATGAAGTGTGTACAAATAATTCATTACGTGCAAATTAATCCCATTTTCGGCTGCCTGCTGATTCAGGAAGACAGTAAGTTCTGTACAAGCACAAAGCCACCTGCCTTATTTCAGCTCATCTAAAAAGCTGTAGCTCTCCCAAGTGGTGCTTCTCTGCAAAGCTACTAGATAGACCTGGCCTAAGAATTCTTCCAGTGGCTGGCAGAAATGTTCCTGCTGAGTAGTTCAAGTTTAAAACTAAGTTCCAGCCTTCATTTTGCTGAAATCCCAACTCTTCAGAAATTCAGCATCTATGGCATGAATCCCTAAGGTTCATTCGATTCAAGGCCCAAATTCAACGTCCAGCCTACAAGGCAGCACACATACCTTGCTTATTACAAGCGATCAGGAGCGCGGGTGCATTTTTGAGCACAGTGCTATCAACCAGGACTTGGTACAGAAACTCTGCCACATCCTTCACCTCCCGCTGAAAGGCCACACTATCTACCACAAACACGATGGCTCTGGAGGAAAGACGGAAGAACATGTGCTGGGTGTGAAACTCTGCAACCATCTTCCCCTACAAGTATTCCAGCCTGAGCTAAGGTATTTGTTTCCACATATGATCTCATCCAACCCAAGAGCAGGTTAGCAGGTGCTGTCTGAAACGCACCCCATGTCCAGCCCCAGCAGAAAATCTCCTCTCTGCCCCAGGAATATACCACATCCCCTAAACTCCCCACTGCAGTTGCTTTGCTTCCTGATGCGCTACAGACACAGGTAAGTTGGAAAGCAGAACAATAACTAAGCCTTGCTACCCCATCACAAAGCTCTGTCCCTCAGGGCACCACCACACAGAGGGAATCCCGTCCAGCTCACAGCATCCCCTGCACCATCATTTTCCACCCCTTTCCAAAACATTACCTGCCCCCTCCTTCCTCACCAATCTCCTCCAAGTTACCTGGCTGCAGCCTTGAATCTCTCCAAGAACTGAAGCCGCAAACTCTCATGGCCTGGAAGGTCTATTAAGGTGACATTAGCGCTCTGGGGACAAAAGAAGAAGGCATTAATAACACCTAATCTAGGGGCATCTAGATCCCCAGTGATCACAGACTAGGGAAAACCAGTCTGCTAGTGGATTCCAGTTAGCCTGGTGTTGAGGCAGCAGTGGGTGAGTGAATCCCTACACCAGGCAGAAGCACGTCACTCTCCCCAGTATGAACCCATGTATGGTTCACATACACAAACAACCAGCCCAATTCTGATAGGCAAAAAAGATGCTGAGAAACAACATTCCCAACCAGGACTCAGTAAGGAGGGCACCAATGCCAGCAAACCATTTACCGTTGCTGAGAGGACAGAGGTATGACCGCAGAGAAAAGAGAATGCTCAACCCCACTACAACTACAATGCACGCAGTGCGAGTGACAAAGATTTATCAGTACACCAGCGGATTTACACCATCCCTGGAGTGACAGCACGTAGATCTCTGCGCAGCAAAATCATGAACTCCTGTCCTGCAAGTCCCCAGTACAGAACACTGGTCTTACAGCCTCTTAATCAAGTTATCTGTTCATGCACGCCACCTACCCAAGTGCAAGTCTACCTAAACACACAAAACTTTACTGGGAATAACACAAAAATGCTCTTGCAAGAGACTTTTTAAATTGCAAGCTGCAAATGTTTCCCTTTCCACAGCATGTCAGCCACAGCAAGGACATTTAAGAGCACAAATGCCTCTCTCACACTCCTGAACAAGATGGGGCCGAGCAGGACCATGTCACTATTCTCAAGATGATGCTCATCGTTCTCAAGAGGGGAAGAGAACACTACCCAAGAGCTCACCTACCCACTGCTCTCAGATTGTAATGGAAACCTTGTCTACTATTTAAAAAATACAAATAACCAGAAAAGCAGCAGTCCACCTTGCAGCATTCCTCTTCCTCTCCCCCTCTAAATACTTGTCTGTTCAATCTCAGAGACACAAAAATCACCCTGTATTGCCCTTCACTAAATTTTTAGCCTCTTATTATTGACAGTTACTGAAGATCACCATAGAGAGGCCACAAAAACATCCTCTACTTCAATTCCCCAGCACGTATTGTGCTGCCAGCTTGCTGTTTCGCTGCCACATGTACACCCAGCACAAGAAAGAAACACTTCTGAAATGAAAGAAATTGCTATGAACTGAAACTGTAGCAGTCCAGCACCTGAAATTTTGACACCACGTGAAGTTCAACTGGAAGGTTCTTCTTAAGCCTGCTTTTAATTTCAGATTTTCTTGGCAGAAACTGAAATTCCTGCCAAGCAAACAAACCAAGTATGACAGAACAATGCTCCCTCACACATCTCCCTCCTGCTCCAAACCACAACACTGTCCCCACAGTGCTGTGTGTTTCATTCCACTTGTAAAAGTAGCTCCTTATTCTCTTCTACAGGAAAAACCACCACACACTGCCCACCTTTCACAACGTGATACACAGACCTGGTTTTCAGTCAAATTTCACAATTTGACAAGCAAATTAAAAAGCGCCTGCAGAGTTGAGGAGCCCCTAATACCTCCCAGTACTTTCCTGCCTCCTCAGCTCTGGTCGCCCAGAAAAATCCTATCCTACACTCAAACCAAACTGCAGACTGATTTTGAGCTGGGAAGACTGAGCAGCACAAAAACCACCAAGCCAGGCTTAGCACAGAGACCAGAAAAAGACAGACACCAGTTACTGTAGCAACCCTTCACAAGTTACAGTCAGAAACCTGCCTGCTCACCTTGTCGCTGCTGACTCTGTAAACTGCAGAGCTGTCAGTTATCGAAGTCTGGGTATCCCGGTATCTGCCTGTCAATAGCTGTGGGGAAAAAAGTCATTTTCAGGAGAACGAGGCCAGAGGAACACTGGCAATGCATTCTATCCACTCAGAAACTGAAATGATTTGTAAGGGGACTTGAGTTATCCACTGATATCTCAAGAGTTGAGATACCCATTTCAATTTATGTGCATGAAACAGTTTCAGGCTTGGGTCGGTTTTTTTTTTTCCCTAAAAAACACTCATTAAAAGAAAAACATAAAGTACATTGTGTGCAATTCTGGTGTCCTCAACATAAAAAGGACATGCAACTGTTGGAACAAGTCCAGAGGAGGGCCACGAGGATGATCAGGGGACTGGAGCACCTCCCATATGAATATAGGATGAGAAAGTTGGGTGTGTTCAGCCTGGAGAAGAGAAGGCTGCGTGGAGACATCATAGCATCCTTCCAATATCTGAAGGGGGCCTATAGGGATGCTGGGGAGGGACTCTTCATTAGGGACTGTAGTGATAGGACATGGGGTAATGGGTTCAAGCTTAAACAGGGGAAGTTTCGATTGGATATGAGGAAAAAGTTCTTTACTGTAAGGGCGGTGAGGCACTGGAATGGGTTGCCCAAAGAAGTGTAAATGCTCCACCCCTGGCAGTGTTCAAGGCCGGGCTGGACATAGCCTTGGGTGGTATGGTTTAGTGTGAGGTGTCCCTGTGCCTGGCAGGGGGTTAGGGGGTTGGAACTGGATGATCTTAAGGTCCTTTCCAATCCAAACCATTCTATGATTGCTAAGCCCAGAAGGAAGACAGTGTGCCTCCCAGTCTTCCACCTCCCCATGCTGCAGGGGGGCAGCTCCCCGCCTGGGGCTCCATCCGCAGCAGCTACCAGCGCCCCATTCCCCACTCACCCTGGCGAAAAGCAGCGTCTTCCCCGAGTCGCAGAGGCCCAGCAGCAGCACCGCCTTCCGGCTGCTCCTCCTGCCCTGCACCAGCCTCCAGATCACTGCAGGAGACAGCACAGAGCGCCTCAGCCCGCCGCGGGCGCTCCCGGGCAGGCCCACAAGGCGCGATCGGCGCGGGGAGGGAAGGGGGGGGCAGGCAGACCCGCGGGGTCCGTAACTCACGGAGCGTGACGATAACGGCGATGAGCGCCAGGAGGACGGAGAGCATGGTGGGGTCGGGCGCCCGCAGCTCCCGCCGCAGCGTCTCCAGGTGCGGCTCCAGCGCGCCCGCCATGTCTCACACGTCGCCGGGGCCGCCCGGCTTCCGCTTCCCGCCGAGCGCGAGGGCTGCCGGGGGGGGCGCGGGCGCAGGAGGAGGGAGGGAGGAGCGGGAGCAGGCGCGGGGCTGCCTGTGTTGGACCTGCCCTGGAAGTCATGGAGCGCGTTGCCTTTGCAGCGTAAGGGGAGTTCGTGCGCTGGGCAGCAACATCCCGAGAGCGTGGAGGTCCAGGAGGCCACCGCGCCCCTCGTCCTTGGTTTGAGGCGCTGAGCGCCTTGAGGTGTTTTTTCCGTATCTGGGTACGCGGTGTGGTTTTGGGCTCCCTGTTTCAAGCTCAGAGCGAGCAAGACCGGCGGGGGGATGGAGACTCGCCCTGTGGGAGATGCTGAAGAACCAGGATGCGTTGAGATTGAAGAAGAAATGGCAATGCGGAGCGGGGCGAGGCAGACCCCCGCGGACCAAACCCTCTGCAACACGCCGCCAACAAAAAAGGCGCTGCCGTAGCCCGCAGGGTCCCCTATCGGCTGCCAAAGGCCTACAGCACCCGGGATTCCCGGGCGGGCTCCCATCCAAACACTACCCGCGCCCGACCCTGCTTGGCGTTTCCCCCCTTACAAAGTTTCTGAAATCATTTCAGTACTTTAATTCTAACATTGAAATGTTTATTTTTGTTACTTGTTGGTGGGAATCATTGTATGTTAGCGGGAGCCTTCGGGATTGGTTCTTGTTTGTCGTGTTGCCTGGCCGCTGCTTGGACTCTCATTCCATTAAACGCAGTGTTGCTCCTTATTTGCCTTTTTAAACAATAGTAGATCAAGGTAGTTATTAAAAAGATTATCAGCATGGCTAATGCAGTGCTAATCAGTGATTTTATCCGTGAACTCCAGTTCCATCCTAATCCCTTGAAGATTATATCTCTCCAACTTTATGTCTTATTGAAGCTTTTGAGTATTCTCTTCTACCTTTCCCGAGAAGTCTACGTCATGTTCCACCTCTTGAGTCACATTTGGAATGTGTATACAGCAGTGATCAGTTCCATCTTTCAAGTAGCCACAAACCCCATGCCCTTTAAGTAAGAGCATATCCAAAGGCATTCTGTTTTGTAAAGCCGTCCTTGAAGTTGCCTGTCATTGTAAATTCCAAGTCCTTAAATCCTTTACTGTTTGCATTTGCTAGCCTTTCTACTTGTCCTGTTAGTTGACAGATGCTTTCCCTGTTTTCGTATATTGCTAAAGGAGTCAACAAAGACTCCAAAGCCCAACCAGCTTTCACTCCATTTGAAGGTTCATTCCATTCTTCATCTATTTCTGACCTCTTCACCCATTCCAATTTTCTGTTTTCTAATGCTCCTCTAAGAGGAGTACTTTTCCAGATTGGACATGGAGTGGGCATGCCTCATGTTATTTGTCTTCCTTTACCATCTAGAGGGAAATGAGTTGTCCAGGTCCCATCACTCATTGTCCCCACTAAGTGTCCTGGGCTCTGGAGTGCAGATTTCTTCACAACTAAGTATTGCTCCTCTTTTGGGTATGTATGTCTCACTCAATTTGAGGTCATTCCTAAGGCCCCTACACAAGCATCCATGCTTTGAAGCAGCAGCTAAAGGAGGACTAGCCTGGATTGCCATATCAGTGCTATTACAATTATATACCTTTTTACACTTCCACCAAGACGCTCGGTTTTCCTTCTCTCACCATGGACTACTTCTATCCTTTACATTTGTCCAGGTTGCAAAAGTCATTCCACCCTGAATAAAACACCAAGGTGCCTTAGCCATGTATTCAAATGGAGATAAAATGGCCATAGTCTACCAGAGTCCCAGTTTGCCTCTTTCTTTTGTCTCAGACTTGTCTCATTGTACTTCCATTCCATGACCATTTGACTCACATTTTTCTTTCTTTGTTCATCATAGGACCACCATCCTTCAGTCTTAGATCTCCCTGTTTTGGTAAAAACATAATTTTAACAATTTCTCAGAGTCAGCCCCACTCCCTGGGGGTTTCCATTGTTTCTGAATGGTTTCTGTTTGGTTTTGCCATTGAGCCACAGGTTTTTGTTCACAAGATGTGGTTTCATTTTTTCTTTTAATTGTCAGATTTGTAGTTAAAATTCCCCACGGGAGTGATGGACCCACTGCTCTTGGAATTGGTAAACAAGCAGTCATCTGTGACACATTTTGCAAATTAGCAAAGTCTTTCATTAAGCCTAACATCAAATTTCACCCTGGGTTTTTCTTGGCAAATGGATCAATTGGTCTATTTGCATTTTATTTCTTATTTCTTTCCTCCCCATCTTTTTCCTGGTTCACTAGCCATCTCATCGGGGTTGAGGTCTGGAATTGCAGTAGAATGCCATCCCAATTTCAATAGATGTTCATGTGTTACTAATTCTCCCTCTGGTTTAGCTTTTATCACAAAATTGGCTCCCACTGACATCCAAATCAATATCTGTTCTCCCCAGATTTGAAAAGGATACACAAAATTAGACATATTTCAGAGTCGATTTTGAGGTCTTATCATATCCCTGTTGACAATTTTCCACGATGGTGGGGCTTTCTTCACCCTAGTGTAGTGCATCCATGCTTCTGATTCAGCTCTCTTGATGGCAAAAGGGACAATGGGAGTGCCTGAGACCATTTCAAATTAGTTTCCTGACATATTTTACTAATCTGTCATGCAGCATGGGGTAAGCATCTCAAGACATGCTCTGTTCCACTTATAATTGGAAAGTCCTGTGGAAAGACCTGGAGAAGCTCTCAATCTCTATCATCTCAGTAACAAATTTCACTGTCAGTCTCAACACTGCTGCCAATGTATTCCGTTTATCACCACTGATAACTTACACTATATGCAAGAGACAGGGGGTTCACACTTGTCTCTGTGATGCCATGTAGCCTTCTGACAAAGTGCATAAAGCCAGTAATGTGTTCTGAAGTAAAATTACATGTAAACATGTGGGTAGAGCGAGAACATTTGATGCTGCCTTCTCTCGCATTCTATGAAAAGACAATAAAACAATTTCTGTAAGGAAACTTTGGGCAAAAATAAAGTGCTGTGCGAAAGTCAGGCATGGACTGCAAGTCACTGAATCACAGTATCATAGAATCACAGGCTGGTTTGTGTTAGAAGAGACCTTAAAGCTCATCTAGTTCCAGCCCTGTGCTGCTCTCCTAACGGCTGCTCTCCATCCATTCTCTGCCCAGCCTGTGTTTGTGCTTGAGATTGCCCCAACTCAATCTTTTGGATTTATCTTTTATGTTAATTAAGAAAGCACCTGTAGAAAGGACAACTTTCCACTTCCTTCAGGTAAGGTCAGAAAAGACAGATGTTTTCCACATCAAAATCAGCCTGCTCCGAGACTGGATATGAAAGGAGGACTCTGGATGTATTTGCCATTTAAGCAGAGATCAGGTCACAGGCAGCTGCTGTAATGCTTGGTCTCCGCATCTCTTTCTGAAGATCCTGATGCAGCATGACACACAGCTAAATGGGGAGAAATAGCTGCTTTTTGTCACTGGGTTGAGCGCTGACATAAAGCTGGAGGGGTGCTTCTGATGGTGCGTGCTCTACCAGCACAACACACCCTTCTCAGGTAAACCTACAGCACCATGTATTACTGTCTTTATTTGTAAGTATTTTATCCTTTCCTAAAAAAATAAAAGCTTGCAGTGTTCAGCCTGATGCTGCAAGGGAGTGGTTTAATTGTTAAGCAAGGAGACTGCTCTCTGACTTTGTTTGATGTTCAAAACTCAGGTCAGGACACCTCTGGGCACGCACAATACACCTGGGTGTTGCTTGGGAAGGTGCTTAAATTGACCTCAGGTGTATCCTGTGCACTAAGTAGGTTGCTAGAGGAGCCTGATGAGTGGGGATAGGAGCCTCAGAGCCCATGAGACCTTGTGGCATGAGAATACCCTCCCTCTGCAAGCATGGGCTCGCTTGGCAAAGGCTGAACAAAAAGAAGTGGAAGCCCAGCAGGAAGCTTCACACAGGAAGTCAGGAGGGTGCTTGCAGTAAGAAGTCTGCCTTGGAAGCTGTTGCTGGGGCTTAATGAGAATTTCCTCGAAGCTCTGAAACAGTGGGCAGAGAGGCAGTGGTTGGTTTAACAGGAGCTCATGGTCTCTCCTAGTAATAAAAAAGAGTTTGGATTGGAGAGGAAATACTGATGTTTGTCAAGGAAAATGAATGTCTGATGCTGCTGTCCAGAAATGTTGCAAGGTCAAGTTAGATTTTAAGGAAGTTTTTTGTATCCCTTCTAAAATGACTCTTAGAATTATGCTTAAAAGCTTCTCGCTGCAATCATAAAACCCAGAACATGTTCTCTGTTTTCACAACAGAAATGCTTTCAGTTAGTCTTTGATTTGGAGCTTGGGCTTCCTTAAAACCCCCATGCATTCAGTGCCTTGTCATGGAAACAAGAGTGAGAAAAGCAAGTTGCCAACTCTGTTCCGTTTTGGTTTAATGCTCATCCATGAGAGGAGTGCCGCTTTCTCCTGGCAGATCTGGTGCTTTTTCTCCACAAATCAGGCTCTTTACACCAAGGTAAGAGTCTTGGGCCCAGCAGGTCCGACTGCAGCACAGCACGGGGAGAGGTGGCGAAGAGCAAAGCTGGAGGCAGGGCTTAAAATGACTTGAGGGGAAAAAAGCTGCCCTGATGCTGGTTTGTCACATGCAAACTTCTGCCTCGCGGGTTTCCTGGTGTGCTGTTACCTGGTCTAGCTCTGTAAATTAGGATCTGACGAGGCTTAGAAGTGTCATTGTCCAGGTCACAAAACCCCCAATTCCTTCATCTGAGTCCAAGACAAACCTTTTGTAGTGTCCTTGTGCAATGCTAATTCAGCAAGGTCCCTGCTGGCTGGGTTTGTTAGGGTCCACGTCTTCCCTGTGTGCAAGAGGGCAATTGCTAAGTGCCTCCAAGGTTTCTATATATGCATAACTATATCTGTATCCCAAATCTGCTTTTGGTGAAACTGGGAGGCTCTTTCGTCTCCTGCTGCAGCTCGAGCAAAGCTGAGCCGGCAGTGGGGGGCAGAGACAGGAGCTGATTTCAGATAGCTGGTGTTAGTGTCAGGAGCACAAATGCACTTATTCCTGAGGCTGGGAAGCCTTCCTCAGGATTTCCAGGAAGGAAGCAAGCATGTCTGCAGGTGGTGCATGGAGGGCTGAGGAGACTCACAGTAGCAATGGCACATTTCTTCTGTGACCACAGCACTCTTGGCACCTGGTTTCTTGCCTGGGACTAAGTGTAATTTCATGGCTAATGGAACACCTTATGCACAGGGAGGAATAAAACATCGGTAAGAAATGGCTTTTGCCTCCAACCGCTAATTAACTGCAGCCACAATTCCATCCTTCTGCAGAAGAAAGGTAGCTGAAGGGAGCTGAGCCTCATGTTTGGATTCACATAGGAGATGCTCTGCTTTCCCTGCTCAAGGTTTTGGATCCCAGCTACACTGTCCCCCTGCTCACTTCTTGTCCAAGGAGAGATTCAAAAGCAAATGTCTATGGCTTACACAGCTAAGAGACGGAACTCTTTCTTCTCAGGGTACATGAAAATGCAAAGAAGCCTTCAATGGCATTAATTCTTTTTATTATTGAAGCTTGAAAGAGTCCACCCAAGTGATGTCTTTTTTAGCCAAGTATTTCCTTTTCCCCAGCCTTCCCCCTGTGCTGTTTCACCTTTCAGTCCCTCAGTTACTGAGGCACAGTTTGGGCTGACCTGGAGTGCTGTAGAGACTTCCATCTCACTTCGCTGTGCTACAGGGTAAGGGAACCAGAGGACAAATGTTAGAACCATTCCTGATGTGCAGAACATCTTGTGTTCCTGAGTCCCACAAATGCTTATGTATTGAATTGTATTCAAAACCACGCAGCTTCAACCCTAAGCGCAGGGTATGATCATATGCCTTAGTGAGTTGGGTTTACACCAGCGTTATCCCAAGTTTGCCTGTTCATACAGAGGGGACGCTAGCAGTCCCTTCTGACAGGTCCAAATAGAACTTTGGACCCTTGGGCTGTGCCCTTGGTTCTGCCCAGCTCTAAGAGTTGGGTGAATATTTGCCTCTGCAAATCATCTCTTGGTTTTTGTTTTTTTTTTTTTTTTCCAATAAATGAAGGCTGTGGAAAATCATAGACCCACAGACTGGTTTGGGTTGGAAGGGACCTTTAAGTTCATCCAGTCCCGACCCCCTGCCACAGGCAGGGACACCTTCCACTAGACCAGGTTGCTCCATGCCCCGTCCAACCTGGCCTTGAACACTGCCAGGGATGGGGCAGGCACAGCTTCTCTGGGCACCCTGTGCCAGGGCCTCAGCACCCTCATAGTAAAGAACTTCTGCCTAATATCTAATGTAAATCTCCCCTTTGTTATCTCAAAGCCATTAAAACCGTCTCCCATGGTAAGTGTATTAGCAAGAATGGTACTGTGGAAATTTGACCAGAAGCACTTAAACCTGGCTGTAACCAGATGAGGGTGGCCTTGGGCTGTGTCCCATTGGAAGGGGACCACACAGCACCTGCAGGGACCTTCATTGCTTGGGCAGGGGGACCAGGCCTCACTGTTACTGGCTGCTTTCTGGAAGCTGTGGTTTCCAGTATTAACACAGACCTCTGCCAAAGCATACAGGGAGGCAAGAGGGGAGAGGAGAAAAAAACCCACTTCCATCTGCTGTGCTGATGTCTTTCCCCTCTGCTATAGTAATTGTTCTCATCTCTGAGAGGGCTTGGAAGGTGCCAAATGGTTAATAGCAAGGGCCTTGTGCTGTGCAAGGGAGAGAGCGCTGTGGCTCGAATGTGCCCTCGAAGTTCTCACAGCATCCTCTCACACTCATCTCTGTCCTCACAAGGGTGGACCACGTGATTTAAGTTGAAATCTAAATTCAGTTCTTCACTTGCCTTTATAAACATAGAGGGCTCCATCACTGTAAGGAGAAGTCTTGTAATCTCTCAAGGGGGTTAATGATTAATTTTAAATATCAGGATATTAAAATTCATTGTGGTTGTTGTTTGCAAAAGCTCGAATACCAAGTGTGGGTATGAGCAACATCTCTGCAGCATTGGTTCATGTCTACAGCAAGGCTGGATTTACACAGGGTGGCTTGGGTATCATTAATTATATTCACTTTGCTCTCCTCTGGTCTCTTGAAGTCTCATTTCTTACAGTCTCTTCTTTTAGATTCTTTCTTTTCCTTTAGATTCTTTCTTTTCCTTTAGATTCTTTCTCTTCCTTTAGATTCTTTTCCTTTAGATTCTTAGATTCTCTTATCTTCTATTATCTTCCCTTAGATTCTCTCGTATTTTCTTAGATTCTCATCCCTTAGATTCTGTTAGATTCTCTTGGAATCTTTTCTCTTGTATTATCTTACATTCTTTTTTCTTAGAATCTGTTAGAATCCCTTAGAATGTGTTAAAATCTCTTAGAAGCTCTTAGAATCTGTTAAAATCTAAGAATCTCTCAGAATCTCTTATTTTGTTTTATCTTACATTCTCTTCTCTTAGAATCTGTTAGAATCTCTAAGAATCTCTTAGAATCTCTCACAATCTCTTAGAATCTATTCTCTTGTATTACCTTACAATCTCTTCTCTCGGTATCTCTCAGAATCTCTTAGAATATCTTAGAAGCTCTCAGAATCTCTTAGAATTTCTTCTCTTTTATTATCTTACATTCTCTTCTCTAAGAATCTCTCAGAATCTCTTCTCTCGTATTATCTTACATTTTCTTCTCTTAGAATCTCTTAGGATCCCTCAGAATCTCTTCTCTTGTATTCTCTTACTTTTTTTTTCCTAGGAATCTCCCAGAATCTCCTAGAATCTCTTAGAAGCTCTTTTATTATCTTACATTCTCTTGTCTTAGAATCTCTTAGAATCACTTAGAATATGTTAGAATCTCTAAGAATCTCTCAGAATCTCTTATCTTGTATTATCTTACATTCTCTTGTCTTAGAATCACTTAGGATATGTTAGAATCTCTGAGAATCAGAATCTCTTATCTTGTATTATCTTACATTCTCTTGTCTTAGAATCTGTTAGAATCTCTTAGAATATGTTAGAATCTCTCAGAATCTCTTAGAACCTCTCAGAATCTTAAAATCTTTTATATTCTGTTCTCTCAGAATCTCTGTCTTTTAGAATATCTTCTATTATCTTATCTTCCCTTAGATTCTCTTAGCTTCTCTTAGATTCTAATTGAAGCTCTTCTCTGTTATTATCTTACATTTTCTCCTCTTAGAATCTCTTAGACTCTCTTCTCTTGTATTCTCTTAGATTCTCTTAGAATATCTTCTCTTGTATTATCTTTCTTACATTCTCTTATCTTAGATTCGCTTTGATTCTCTTAGAATCTCTTCTCTTGTATTCTCTTAGCTTCCCTTAGAATCCCTTAGAGTCTCTTTAGACTCTCTTCTCTTGTATTATCTTACATTCTCTTCACTTAGATTCTCTTGTGTTCTTTGGTATTCTCTTCACTTAGATTCTGTTACGAGAGAATGTAAGAAAATACAAGAGAGATTATAAGGGAAGAGAATGTAAGAGGATGTAAGAAAATATAAGACAAGACAATATCAGAGAACATAATAGAAGAGAATGTTAAGAGAAGAACGGGAAAGAGACTCTAAGACTCTACAAGAGAAGAGAATCTAAGAAGAAAGTGTGAGATAATACAAGAAAAGAGACTATAAGAGAAGAGAATATAAGAGAATCTAAGAGATTATAAGACTAGAGAAGAGAATGTAAGAAAAGATAATGTAAGAGAAGAGAATGTAAGAAAACATAAGATAATGTAAGAGAAGATAATGCAAGAGAAGAAAAGAGAAGAGAATGGAAGATAAGAGAAGGGAAGGGAATATAAAAGCAGGGAAGAGACTACGAGAAGAGGTTTTAAGAGTCTATAAGAGAAGAGAATGTAAGAGAAAAGAAGGGAATATCAGAGAAGAGAATGTAAGAGAAGGGAAGTGAATATAAAAGCAGGGAAGAGACTACGAGAAGAGGTTTTAAGAGTCTATAAGAGAAGAGAATGTAAGAGAAAAGAAGGGAATATCAGAGAAGAGAATGTAAGAGAAGAGAAGGGAATATAAGAGAATAAAAGAGAAGAGACTCGAAGAGAGGAGCCTCTAACAGAACGTTAGAGAATACAGGAGAATGTAAGAGAAGAGAAGAGAGAATGTGAAAGAAAAGAGGAGACAGTGGAAGAGAAGACAATGTAAGAAAAGGGAAGGAAATATAAAAGAAGAAAAGGGAAGGAAATATAAAAGAAGAAAAGGGAAGGATATATAAAAGAAGAAAAGGGAAGAGACTAAGAAAAGAGACTTTAAGAGAATAGAAGCAAATAGAAGAGAATGTAAAAGAGAAGAGAATGTAAGAGAAGGGAAGGAATATAAAAGAAGAAAAGGACAGAGACCGTAAGAGAACGTAAGAGAGGAGAAGAGAATGTAAGAGAAGGGCAGAGTTTC
The DNA here is from genome assembly GCA_028858755.1 of Ara ararauna. Classification (NCBI taxonomy): domain Eukaryota; kingdom Metazoa; phylum Chordata; class Aves; order Psittaciformes; family Psittacidae; genus Ara; species Ara ararauna. The sequence continues at coordinate 13,756,863 of CM054382.1, read as the reverse complement.
TAAGAGAAGAGAATTTAAGAGAATATAGGAGAAGAGAATGTAAGAGAAGAGACTCTAAGAGAATATAACAGAGGAGAAGAGAATGTAAGAGAAGAGGAGAGAATGTAAGAGAAAAAAGGAAGGGAATATAAGAGAAGAAAAGGGAAGAGACTAAGAAAATATAAGAGAATATAGGGGGGAACATAAAAGAAGAAAAGTGGAGAGACTAAGAGAATATAAGGGAATATAAGAGAGAAAAGGGAAGAGACTAAGAGAGTATAAGGGAATATAAGAGAAGAAAATTGAAGAGACTAAGAGAATGTAAGAGAATACAGGGGAAGAGAAGAGAATATTGGAGAATATAAGAGAAGAGAAGAAAATGTCATAGAAAAGTGGGGAAGAGAATATGAGAGAAGTGAAGAAACAATAAGAGATTATAGGAGAATATAAGGGAAGAGAATATAAGGGAATATAGGAGACAGGAAGGAAAGAGCATATAAGAAAAGGGAAGAGATTCTAAGGGAAGGGAAGGGAGTGTAAGAAAATAGAAGGGAAGAGAATCTAAGAGACTAAGAGAATATATGAGAAGAGAATATAAGAGAAGAGGAGAGATTTTAAGAGAAGGCAAGAGGCTATAAGAGAATATAAAAATACCAGAGCATGTAAGAAACTGTAAGAGAGTATAAGAGAATATAAGAGAAGTGGCAACAAGAGAAGAGACTAGAAAAGAATATTAGAGAAGACAAGAGAAATGTGGTCCTGCCATAATAACATCTTGATTTTTTTCATGACAGCTATTTAATTTCATTAAAAGCAGGAATCTTCTCTGTAAAAATATATAGACTTTTCTGTCATGGAGCTTCAAAACTTTACAGCAGTCATTAAACTGCGAGAGGCAGCTGCTCAAAGGGAATCCTTTCTCCAGCACGAGCAGCTGAGCCGTGATCTGTTATAGCCGCCCATCAATATTAGCTATGCAGTGACACTAATGCCATCAACAGAGTAGATAAGCTCTGTCAGCAGCCACCGAACAGGGGGGGATGCTGCTGTGTGCAGGGAATGCAGAGGCAGATTCTCAAAGTGCTTGCTGGGTGCGCACTACGTAGCAATTACAAGAGTTTTCCTTTCACATCCCCAGCGGCCTTACTTCTTCCTCCCATGCCGCTTTGCCATGCTTCACTGCAGGATCCAAGGACCTTGTCCCTGTATGTCTGGGTTCATCAGCACACTGCGTGCTGGGTAGCATGCATCACCTGCAAGGCTGGACTTCCTAGAGGCTCCGTGATCACCAGGGTGTGACAGAGACATCAGTAGAGAGGGGTCTCTGGAAACATGCTCTTTGCCTGCACGGACTGTTCTGTTATGGTATTTTCTTGAAATCAGGGGGTTAAATACACATCTCTGTCCATGTGAGTGGTACCCCCACTGGCTGCCAGGAAAGTTGAGTCTGTGTAATAGACTGTGTGTGTTATGGTCTATAAGCCCCCCCCCCCCCCCCCCATCAGATACGGTACATTTGAAGTCTTGTCACTGTAAAATGTTTAGCAGATAATACCCTTTACTGAACTAGAAACCTGCACTAGTGCTGCATGCCTGGCAGGCTAGGAAAGGTGGATAAATTTGGGGTTACACACATGAAAGCTCTATACCCAGCTGTGGCTCAGGTGTCATTTTTCTTATAGGTAAATGGCAGAGCAGCCTCAGGCCTCCTGCTGAGCTCAGGGGTCCATCAGCTGCACCAGAGGAGCTTTGCTTTCAAGATGTGACACTCGCTACTCTGATAAGTGAGCAGTTCAAACAGGTTGAAATAAAAGCGGGTTTCCCCAGAGCTGGGTGTTGCTCACACACAGTACGTGTGGTAGCAAATATTCAATATGAACCACATGCCAAACAGACCTTCATATCTCAGATAAGCCACTTTCCCTGGCTGCATTAAAATGTGTTCCCCCAGATGAATTTAATCTCATGTCAGCAAAGCACACCAGCTCCAGGTACTGAAGACGAGCTCCAGCAAGTGCACAATCCCACCAGAAACACCAAAGAGTGTGAGGGCGAGAAGCCCTTCCCATAAGAAAGAAGGATAATTGTGGCTTTGGGGGCTTTTTGCAAAGAGCTGAAGAGACCCTCAGCAGCTGTAGGGAAATGCCTACGCTCGCTGGGGTTCTAATCATAGAATCACTGAATAGTTTGGGTTGGAAGGGACCTTCACAGCTCATCGAGTCCAACCCCCTGCAATGATCAGGAACGTCTTCAACTAGATCAGGTTGCTCAGAACCACATCCAGCCTGGCCTTGAATGGCTCCACCCCCTCTCTGGGCAGCCTGTGCCAGTGTTTCACCATCCTCATTGCAAAAAATAATGCAGCAGACCTGCAGCTTGTGGTTCTCCCTCCCTCCAGTCCTTGCCTTCTCCTCAGCAGTGCAGCAGAATCTGGCTCCCATAGGTAGGACAGACACTCTATGATCCTCTAGTGAGGCTGCTTTTTTCTGTGCCTTCTATTCGTGTTGCAAGAGGTTACATCTGATACAGACTACAGATGATGCAGCTTTTCTTGGGGCAAATTTTCTAGCTGCAGCCAGTTAGTTGCAGAAGCAGGCTCTCAGAGGCACTGGATTTTGCGCTAGTTAAAAAAAGCCATTTGTCTAGTATACTTCATCCTACATAAATGTGAGGAGCTAAATTTCATTGCTCCCCATCTGCATTTCTGTCTTCCAAGACAATCTCAGTCAGGCTAGTGGACTTCTCACAGCACATACCATATGCATCCACAAATTATCACTGTGGGCCCATCAACATATTAATTCCCTCAAAAAAGCCAGCAGCTCTTCCATGCCTGCCTTCATAAAACTGTTGGGACTACCCCAGACTCTGTTCCTCTGAAGCAGGGAGCCTCAGCAGACCTTTTTGTCTTGCCTTTTTATTTTCACTGTTGATCAGAGTCAGGCTGCCCACCTACGTTCGTTTCCAGGTCAGCAGCACATCAGGCAGAATACCAAAACACCTTTTCCTAAGTAAGTCAAGTCCTAGATTTTTTTACAGAGAGCAAGTCTAAGCCTGGAGTCTCCCAGTCCATGTACTTAGAATGTGTTTTAAGAGTAAGCATCAGTTGTTGCCTGATGCAAATGACTGGGATCCAGCCAGATGACAGTGATTTCTGTTCACACCTTCCATCTTACAACCACTGTCTTTGGTTTGGTTTAACTTTTTCACCCTTCAGCTTCACTGACATAAACATTCTCCCCCTTCCAGTGTCCGGACTACATTGGACAACTATCATCTGCTGGGGAGATAATGGGGTAACCTGGGTGAAGCAAAAGCACAGAGAGTACAAAGCAGCTGTTAATTAGGCTTTAGGGCATATTTAATCCGTTTTGCTTTGGCAAACATTGAAACAAATTTCTCTAGTGGGCAGCAATAGCCTTAAGTGGCAATAGCCATGTTGGCATCTGGTATTGTCCTACGGCAAGAGGTACTGGGGAAGGAATGGGCTTAAGTATTGAAAAATCTCGGGAAACTTGGTTAGGTTTGAGAGTTTATTTTTTGCTGTGATGGCAGCAGGGAACAGTATAGTCTCTAACAGCCACTTTTAGAGTGATGAGGAAGGGCAGAGAAAGCAGAGAAGGTAAAGAGCCCTCTGCAGGTCAGTGTTTGGTGCTGAGGGCACAAGAGGAGTCATTGCTTGAAGTTTCCTCACCCTCCAGCAAGGGTCCTTCCCAACTCACTATTTGCCCTCAAGGAAGGTGCACACCTGGAGGAGATCTGAAAAGGGAAAGGACAGGGAGAAGTTCAGATCCTGCCTTTAAACACCCTCATCCCAACAGCCCACACCCAGCCATGCCAACATCATCATTGCCACATCCAGCGTGCCACAGAAACCCCCATGCGTATTAACCACAGATCGTACTGAACACACGATGTGTTTGTGGGATGGGGCGGGTTCTTTTTGTCATCTCTCAAAATGTGTATTTTCTAAAGGTGAGTAAATGTATTTGATCCCTGTTGATCCCAGAGCAGCAGACTCTAAGACTGTTTTCAGATCATTCAAGAAACTTTGGATAAAGTATACTGGCATCTTCATGAGTTAGCCCCATTTTGCTTTATAAAATTAAATGGACAGCTACAGAATAAACTCTTCATGCCTGCGAGGCTAAGAACTGCAGTTCTTCCTGGGGCTGTTACAGTTACCTGATGGATTGCAGGTATTGAGGCTAGAAACTGAAGCGTAGTACTGATCTCCGAGGAATTCCTTGTACGTTGTGCCATCACGGAGTTTGACCAGACACTTGGTCAAGTCTTTAAACAGAAGGTCCTTGGTTTGAGACTGAAACATACTGAACCTTTCTTTCTCAATTCCTTTTGTTCCAAACAGTTTCTGAAACAAAGGCACGAAGAGGTAAGTACATGTAAAACAGAGAAAGCTGGCAAGATCCAGCTTGTACAAGCCTAGCTCTTAGTCCTAGTTCTCCACTATCATCCTGGGGAGCCCCCGGCCAAGCTCCAGAGGTTTAGGATTGAATACTCTGTGTGGTTAGATGAGGGATCTCAGTGGTAGGCACAGTGGTGGCACAACTGTCAAAGCTATTTTTTTCCATTTGAACAGGTCACTACATTCAGAACTCATCAGCAGATGCTGCCGGTGAGTTCTGTGCCTTAGCCATAAGTGGGAAGCACAAGAAGCTGACTTCTCAAGTGCCTCTAAGCAGACCCTAACGGTGCAGGAAATACTAAGGTTTTTAGTGTAAAATCAGAGCTGGTTCATCCTGGTTACATTTACAGCAGTAGCTGAAAGGCTCTGTGTGTGCAGGAAGGCTTCTGTCTTCCTCAGGGCTCTGCCTGACCCAGCTGGTTTAGGGACCTCAGAGGAGTTTCTGAAACACACTTGCAAGGGCATATCTTGAGAAGCAGGTAATAACATCATGTCACAAGTATAGCATGGCACAGCAGCCACCACCATACGGCTGTTACCTACACGCATATTTACGGAGGTGGCAGAGGAGACAGAGTGTTTTGGAAGGGATGAAGGAAAGGGGAGGCTGGGAGACAAGGCTGTCACCTTGTATCAGTAAGTTAAAATCTTCACCTTGCACTGACTCGGGGAACCTCAGAGCATCATTTCTCTAAAAGCACAAACATGCCGCGTAAAAACAACCCCAGAATGTTTCCACCACTGCCGGTACTACTAACCTCTTGTCTCTCCAGCAGCTCACGGACTTTCTTAGCTTTCTCCGGACGTGTGACCACACCATGGGTAGGAACCCTGGCCAGGTGGCAGTCCCTGTAATCCATGATATTTGCCCGTCGCCCGTCAGTGCACAGCAACTCAAACTGGTCCATTTTCAGATTTTTGGCCCAGTCTTCTTTATTTTTGCCTTTAAAGAGAGTTGGTTTGGAGATTCAAAGGTCTCGCGTAGCAGAAGAACGTCAGCCTCACAACACCTAAGCAAGGCATTTGTTCCTGCTGGAGTGCTGCTCAAAGGTATCAAGGCAGGAACCTGTGATTATCATTCAGGACCACCTGAATAACCGCACAGCTGAAATTAAATGATAGCTAGCAGGAAAATGGCCCTGCAGAAATGCCTGGGAAAAGCCACCACAGGCAGGCAGCTCCTGCTAACGCCCGAATTCTGCCTCTCCTGCGGGAAGGGTGAGGTTGACAAGACAAGCAGGTAAAGCTCCCTACTATGTTCTGCACTGGGAACAAAAAGAACACAAGCAGGGGAAGGCAGCCCTGCCAAGACATGTTCAACAGAATAACCACGTACCGTCAGTGTTTTCCTCGACAATTGAATGCTTAATAAAGGCCACATTCCCCTCCTCGACCAGACACCTGGGAAGTACAACGGAAAGCAAGTGATGTGGGTGCTTGAATCCTGGCCCTTTCCTGACAGATTTTATTCTGGCTCATGTCTTATTTTGCAAAATTAATCTCCAAAGACAGGTCTCTAAGGAGTCATGCCATGGATATTTTCAGGCTATGGAAAACTGTGTCTTTGAACACATTCTGGAGAAAAACATGCATCCTCCTCACATCGTAAGCAGCCAATTTATTTTATTGTCAGAAGGAAGCAGTTTGGCCAGGTTCAGAATTCGCTTTGCTTTCTACAATGCAATGCTGCCTGAATGTGTTAATTGCTTTGTGAAAACACTAACTTCCCCCAAAGGACTGCAAATCCTGAAGCAGGGTCTCTTTGCTATTAGACATAAATGAAGCAAGATTAATTCTCTTTTTAAATTCATGCCCCACATGAATTCCTTAGACTTGACCTGACACTGGGCGGCTATGTAGGAGATGGTACTGGGGCTGACCTCTGGTCTCTGCACTCTTTAGAGGACGGCTCATTGTAACTAAGCCAAGCAGTGTTGTAAACAGAGAAGGGTCTACAGGCAGTACTGTTTGTGTATCCCCATCTTTTACGCTCCTTATTTGCATTAAAAGTGTAGCACTGCTGCCACTGTAGGAGGTCTGGCCAAAACGCTTGCGTCTCTCCAGGTTTGCGTGGAGACACCAGGACATTGGTTTTATAGAATGGGAACATTTTATGTAAATTTGCATGAAGCTGCATAAACAAAAAGCCCCGTATAGCAGATGTATAATATTACAGACATATGTACCTTCAGCAGTGGAATGGAGGTAAAAAGGAGGTCAGCAAATTAGCGTAAGGCTGTACTCTGTATGTGATCTACCCATAACTTCTGTCATTAACCCTACGGTACTTGGGAGCAGCCTGAATGTTTCTACCACCTACCGGAAAGCTCCAGTATATCCATAGTATTTCTCATGGGTGCTGGCGACGCACTTCTCCGGTGGAACCCCCCCTGAGCCCTTGCAGAGTCGGCAGAGGCGGGAGTTAGGAGGAGACCCAGGAGCACAGCCCTCGCTGAAGTATTCATCTGAAAGCAGAAATAGGAAAGATATTGACTTTCTCTGGCATTGAAAAGCTGGGTTTTCTTTTAATAACAGGTTCTTGTGCTGAATTTGTATTATTGGTCACTGGGAGCTGTAAACAGGCTGTGAGAAGGAGCACGATTCAGTGGGCAGCAAATCGCATGCATCCAGTTTTCACTATGAAACTTGTGTCATTATTCTTGACAATGAAATGGGGCCTAAAGCTCAATTGCAACAGCCACTATCTTGGCAGAAGAATGTTTTTGCTGCAAACCATTCTCAGCTCACCCAGAGCCAGCCCAAGCCTCCACAGCCTTTATGTGTTATCAGAGGCTCATGTTGCAGCATTTGCCAGATCTCTGGGAGAAGAAGGGACAGTGGGAAAGCCAGGCAGGAGGACGGAGAGGCTGAGTCTAAAACTCACTAACACCACTATCTTCTTGCAGTTAGAAATTTCCTTTTAATAATGGTATGATTGATTTGCCTTGGTTGATAATATTTCCGTATTATTTCTGTTGGACTCCCTGTAAATCTCATTGATTGAAAGATGGATGTAGAAATTGATCTTGTGAACAATTTCTGAAATCCCAAGGTAAATGCAGACTTTTACTCCCTTATTCTTAGGCAGTCAGAGCAGTCCCTTTATGTTTCTCGAACAAAGATCAGCCTTTGTCCCCTATTCTCAGCCCTTGCCCTCCCTTCTGAGCTTGATAAACCCACCCTTCACCCCCACTCCACACCCTGCACAAGGACCAGGACCCCTCCACCTGGGGCAGCCCTATTCCCTTTCAGGGAGTACCTTTTGAGCTGCTGCAGAGGGAAGGGGAAAGATGTGAAATCTTACTCCGAAGCAGTTACCAACAGCCTAAAACTTTGCTCGGTGAAACCTTAAATAACAAAGTCTTCTCCATGTTCCACCTCCAGGTGGGAATCTTTGAGGCATAAGAAGCTTTGAAGTTCGGCTGAAGGATGTGAAAACATTTTTGCAAGCAGATCCCCAGCTTGAAGGAATGGATGCGAAACTCAACTCACCAAAATTGCAGCTCCCTGTCCTGTTGTGAATCAAGCCCATGGGGATGTTCCAGCCAGCAGTTCTCCCGACAGCAGTGTGGCACGACTTCTTACCCTGCAGATTGTTCCATGTGATATCACTGTCAGATTTCTTCACAACAGCCACAGCAAAGTAGGATGCTTTCAGAAGATAAAATAAAGGAGAATTAAGGACTGAACCAAGGATCCCACTATGCTCCTTTAGGAAAGCATTGGCTCCACTTGGGAGAGGGGACCTACATGTACACAGTGGCTCTTTGTGTGGAGACTGGACATTTATCCTCCACTCATGACTGCATATATACTTCCCTACTTATACCCTTCAGGACTGTTTTCTGTCCCTCTGTTGGCAGTAATTACCTGGTTCTCCTTCTTCTTTGTTGCACTGACTGTCATCTGATGGAGGGAAAAAGAAGATAGTAGATAAAAGATACAGCAAATAAAAAAAACAGAACAAAAGCAGTGCTTTTACACCAGCCCATTCCCCACCACCATGACCCAGAGGGGAAGCCCGGGCTGTGCTTACCCTCGTAGACTTCTCCCATCACTGGCACCAAGCCACACACACCAGCAGTGTAGACAAAACCTCCATCTAAGCTGATAGCATCTGCTTCACCTTTCTGCAATGAAAACGGTGCAGCAGTCAAACAACCCTGTATGTCCCCAGAAATCAGATTGTAAAAGCAGCACTCGATGTAAAGGAGAAGGTCTTGGGGCTATGATGACATGAGAGGCCATCCCTTAGCTTATGGACAGGCAAGGTCTCACTAATGCAGAGGGAGTTCTGATACTCCCTTGTGCTTGTAACCACCTACAGCAGCTCGCTTCCCCAGACATTCACAGTCTTACCCGTGTGTCTCTCCTAGCATGCTTCCCTGCCAAACAGAGCTCCTCATCTCAGCTGTCTTTTCAAGTTCACATTTTGTGCTCTCTTCACAGTACCAACCCAACACCCTGAGCTGCCACCAGCGTCCTCTTCTGTGCTATGGAATCACTCCTCTTTTAAGCAGGCAACTGTTTTTCTCTGTATTTTTCAACATTTGTATTTCACCTTCCTTTTCCTAATAAAAAGTTGCTTCACAGCAGAAAATTGATTTTTATTTAGGAAATTTCAAGAAAGAACACTGTTCAATAGTTTATTTTCTTTTCAAGAACGTTAATTGGTGAAAAACTAGCCAGCCCTATTCCCTGTGATGAGGCTGGTTTCTAGCCACTGGTTTTTCTCCCAAAGCTCCCACTATTTTGTTTTAAAATCTAGCCCTGTCTCCACCCCATCTATTCCCAGGCTGAAGGAAGCAATGCTGCTCTCCATCTGGAAGGCTCACAGGGAGAAGAAAAAAGCCATACCATGATCTTAATGATGCAGTCCCTGGTGTTGTCTGCCACGATGCACTCCACATCCCCGTTGCTCACCACACTCCAGAGGTCACACTTGCTCTTCTCATTCTTGCCTACTGCACACCACCGTGTCTTGTTTTCTCTGCGGTTGGGGTTCAGCTGATCTGTAAAACCAGCAGAGGAAAACCAAGGATAAGCCTAGAGCCCTGGTGAACAATAAGGCTAGAAGCAGGCTACTTTCTGTTTCTTTTACTCAGCCATGAAACCATCTGTACACACCAACCTGCTGCTGCTGCTCACTGCAAGAGATTCTTGCTTAATAAGCTCTGGGCTGGTGTGAATAGAAGGGATGATTCTTGAGCTGAAGGATGCTCAAAACTCAATATACAGATCAGAAAGGAGAACTTCTGCATAATGCAAACCGCTCATGCACATTCATGTCAGCTGAAACTTCACAACCACTAGACCACCATACATTAATAGTACTTGGTATTGCTGCCTATAAGATATTTCACATTTCTCCAGATCTCACAGCCCAGACAACCATGAGACTTAGACCAGACTGAGCTGGAAAAGTGCAACCTAGTTATGTTTACATGGAGTGGCATCTGAATAACCTGTTTTGATGCTACAAAGTCCATGCACCCCCTTCCATAAAAGCCACAGTGGCTGACCCTGCCACGGAGATCTCTGAGCAACTCTACATTTTAAGTGGGTTTTGGAGGTCACTTGTGAGATGTTTGACTTCCAGAAGTCCAGGTAGGACATCAATAAAAGCTTGATGAGTCTAGACAGAAATAAAGCGCACTGTTTCCCTCCAGTGGCCAATACTGGACCTAGTGTACTGGGATGTTCCTTCCTTTTCCATCTCAGAAACGGCTTTTTTAAGCAGCAGTTTTGACTATGCCAAATCTCTATCACCAGCTGAATAACCATGGGCAGTTTTTATAATCGTACTGAAGGGACAAGGGGTGGAGTGCGTGTAAATTCTCCACCTTTGTTGGTGCGATGATGACGTTACTTTGATTTTGGAATCAACAAATTCCTTTTGTTAATGTAAGTGAAGTTTGTGAAGATGGTGTGATTTTAATGATAAGACCTCTCACAGGAAATCTTCTGCAGAGGATACTATCTGTCTTTGAAATAACTGTGTTCCTTTTGCCTAGATGTATTTGCTGATGCCATCTCTTCAACACAGCTCACACTGACATGACATTAGTGTTTCATGTCCTGCCTACCTTTCTGAATGCTCTGGATGGCAGTGTAGTACTCAAAGCCCAGGTAGAGCTGTGAATCCATCAGTGCTGGGATACGCTTCAGCTGGACAGCAGAGTCTTTGAAAAGCAAGTCTTTGAGGGCTGGGTCCTTCTTGCCAGGTGGCCCAAAGAGGTGGAAGGAGCTGCTTGTGCCCACACCAAACCTTTCCTGTATTGAGGGAAGATAATCTGCAAATGACTGTACCAAAGCTCTTGGAAAGCTGAAGAGAGCAAGCAAAGTTGGAGGACAGAAGCAGGGATTCTAAGGGAAGGAAAAGGGAGCTTGACAATACCTGAGCCTTTGAGAGGAAGCTCCAGATGTCATCAACCTTGCTATCATCTCGAGCCACAACAGCGTGAGCAGGAACCTTGGCCCAGTGACAGGCTTTGTAGTTGTCCACAGGCTGACGGCTGCCATCCAGACACAGAAGCTCATACTCATCCTTCTCATCTGGGGCATTTTCTGGAGGAAGAGAGGAATTGTGAGTTGTATCACCACGAAAACAGACAGAAAAGCCAGTCTGGGCAGCTTTGTAATGCTACCAGGCTGCTTTAGATAGATCTTGAAAGCCTTCAAGAACAGAGAACGCATAGCTGTCCTGGGTGACCTGCCCCACTATTTGATTGTCCTCAAGGGGAAAGCATTTCCCCTTCTATATGGTACAAACCTCTCTTACTTCCATTTATGATTATTGTCTCTCATCTTTCCATTGTCCACCTCCATAAAGATCTTGGCTCCACCTTCTTGCTAGCCTCCTTATAAGTACAGGCTTATAAGGACAGGCAGGCTGCTCTGAGGTCCCCCCAAAACCGTCTCTTCCCCAACCTGGTCAAGCTCACTACACTGAGCATCTCCTCACAGGACAAGTGTGCCTTCCCCATGACCATCTGGGTGGTTCACTGAGCTCACTGCAGGTCCTGGGCATGCCAGGCCATCTTCCATCTCCAAGAAGTTAGTGAACTCTTGCTGTGGGCTGAATTCCCTCCAAATTCCCTCCCAGAGTTATGGGTGAGCATAACTGCCTACACCTCTTATCCTGTGTTTGCTGTGATAACAGTACAGCTGGCCCTGAGGTGTGCTACTGATGATATCATTGAACTTAAATCAAGCAGATTTTCCTTCTTCAAAGAAGAAACCCAAAGAAGAAAAACTGGATCCCACCATCATCATATTTCTCACTAACAAGGATGAGCCAGTCCACAGTGTGCAAAACATGTTTCTAAAGATGAAAGGAGAAGAGATTTAGGGCAGACCTGGAGAAGAATGAAAGCCTGCACCGTGTAGACTAATTGCAGGATAGAGTAGCAGCAAGAGGTTGGACTAGAAAGGAGAGAAACAAGTGATCTTGCAGGCCTACCTTGAACAGTTGTGTGTTTCACAAAAGCCACATCTCCTTTTCCATCTTTCAGACAGCTGCAGGTGGGAATAACAGAAGAGATGTTAAAAGCCAGACATTGTAACTACCTATCTGCTGTTTCTGCAAATTCCTTCAGCACAAACTGCAACTACAGAGCAGTAGGTTTCCTCCCAAAATGCTATGCTGGCAGGGAAGAAAATGTAGTGGCAAAGTAGTAATGCCTTAGTGGAAGCAGAAGAAAGTAGAAGCCTAGTTAGACTTAGCATGATGCTAATGCTGTGTATTCTTAAGTCTGTGCAAAACCACGCAAGGCAGCTGCGTCTGTCATCTCCCACTAGCTGCCTGCCAGTTATTACTAATTGGATCTTTAATTGCCAGCACTCCCAGTTGTGCTATAAATTCAGTTTCCTCAGGACCCCTGCTTGCAACACAGCCCTCCCTAGTATGACCAAAGCTGGTATGAATAACAAAACCAGGGATAGAATATTTCCCGAAAGCAAAAATAACTTCCACTCACTGAAAAGCTCCAGAATATCCAGAATAAGGTGCTGTGCGGGAGCATTTGGTCTTGGAGTCCCCCTTGCACTGACGGCACAGTTTTTGTTCAGTGGTCACACCAGGCACGCAGCTGGCAGAGAAGAAATTGGCCACCGCTATGGATGGGAAAGAAGCAATGGTTAGTCTATGATCCACTTGTACAAGGACCTGGAAGGGAGGGGATGCACAAAGAATGCCAATGACTATTCCTCCTTGGGCCATCTCTGGACCTCTATAGAAGATCAGGCAAAATGTTTTCACTGTACCAACAGCTTAACTCCAGCCCGTTTATCTCACTGTTTCCCTCCTCACCTTGCTCGATGGAGCCTGAGTCTTTGCCTTCCCACTTGATGTCTCCCCGGCGGAGGAGTGTCCCAATTGGGATGTTCCAGCCAGCAGACCTGCCCAAGCCTGTGTGGCATGAGGTCTTGCCCTGTAAGTCGTTTATAGTGAAGCCTGTTCCTTTCTTCACGACTGCCACAGCATAGTAGCTGGTTGTAGAGCCTGCAGTGTAGGAAAGAACAGGGAAGCAAGGAAATAGTAGGATTCAGGAACATTCCAAATCCTGCCAAACCCCCAGTTTCAGAGACTAAAGTGCTATACTTCCAAATAATCATCAATATAGTCTTCCCATTTTCTTAGGGGTGAACTACTCTGCTGATATCAAGCCAACACTGCACCTCACAACTTGCAATGATAAGTGGCCTGGAAATACTACCACACACAAAATGCTTTGCCACTGGACAGACATTAGACATGCCCATAGTTTTGTAAAGGTGCTTCAACAAGTCTGTTTGGCAAATCTTCTTTGGCAAGTCTTTTCTCCAATGCTGTTGCCCACTGAAGCGTACATGTAAGCCTTGCAGCACCAAAATTCCACATTTAGTCTTCAAAATTATACATAGTCCATCACATGCTTCATATGAATAAAATTACTGAGTTTTAGGGGCAGTAGAGACCACATCTTTTAATTTAGTATCAGTAATTTCTTAGCTACCATGTTGGGAATGACTCTTTCACATTGCTTTGATCCTGAATATTGTGTAGAAACAGGCTGAGCTCCAGGGCAGAGGTCAAAATTGGCTTCAGTTACTTTCATTGCAGCTAACATCAAAAATGGGACACACACACCCCCCCCCCTCTTTTCCCTCTGGGATCTGGGAGCCAGGGGCAATATCTCGGGCACTCAACACAAATAACATGGGAGCTCTGCATGGAAAGGATGGCCCTTGAACTATCAGTTTGTTACCACCACTTGGCTTAAAAATACTGCACGAAAATGTACCTCCATTTTGTGCGTAGACCTCAGCAGCAATGGGCTTCAGCTTGTAGGGGGCAAGGCCTGCCTCAAACACTTGACCGCCGTCCAAGCTGATGGCATCTGCTTCATTATTCTAAACAAGAAGAACATTTCAGTCAATAAACAAAGAGCAGGGACACATGAGGGAAAAACACGTGCCCAGAGTCTCCCTTGGATCCTTGTGGGTGAGACCTTCTCTACAGGGGGATCACAAGTAACAACCAGTGACCTAAAGGAAACTCCAACCTTCTCCAGGTGTAACACGCTGCTGAAACATCCTCACAGTGCACGGAACAGACGCTGCGCACTCACCGAAATGGCTTTTATGCAGTCAAGGTACGTTGCTTTCTGCAGGCAACTTAATGCAACGTTCTCTTGTTGCATGTGGTCCCTTAGGCTATTGCATTTGTTCTCTTCAGCTGAGGATATTGTGCACCATCTGATGCCGGCCTTTGGGGGAGCAGCAAAACACAGGGCTGTAGAAAGAACCAGAAATAAATAGTCTCAGAGAGGTAGAACGACATCAATTGGAGAGAAACATCATCGCTGTGAATACAAGATCTCTGGTTCCCTGCAATCACGGCCTTGAGTGGTGGCCGGATGCAGGATCAACCTTGCATGTCTCCTAGGTCATTTTTTCTTGCCTGATGTGTGCAGCTTCAAGTACACCTGGGAGAAGAATTCCTGTCTCTTTGTAATGGATGTCCTGCACAGAATAATGATTCAAGCAGGTTGGGCTCACAGCAACATCCACAGGAATAGGAGAACAAACCCACACACTTCAATAGCAATCAAACTTAAGACTTTGCAAAAACAGAGGAAAAAAGTTGTGCACTGAGGCAGTGTCTTTACAAATAACCCCAAAGGGAGAACAACTCTGACCTGGCCAGGCTATATTCAGTACATTACCAACTTAGTATATCGCAACTCAGTACATCACTAAGTGACCTTGGCAGCTAGATGATCTGATAAGTTTAACTGTCTCTTTATATTTCACCTCCTCCACTACACTTAATAACAGAGATGCCATGCCACCACCACAGTCCTCTCTTCTAAGATCCCCCCAGCCAGTAAATGCAGCTGACTGGCTGCTCTGGGAGACCGAAGCATAGTGAAGACCTCAGGTGGAGGTCTCACACCTCCTTCAGTTGCAGTTAAAGCATGTGGCCAGCCTGTGCTGCACATTTCACTCTAACTCTGTCCCTTTCTGGCAGGACTGTGCACACCAAGAGGTGTCTGCACAGCTCACTCTCTCCAAACCCTTGATGGCACATTTAATTCAAACATCTCCATATTAACCTGTGCCACAGAGCTTTTGGGCAACCTCCACGCTCCTTCTATGCAATGGAGGAGGAGGGATTCTTCACTATTAATAAGACGTGTGCTAGAACTCAGCAAAGGTGCTCAAGGAGTTCCTTATGCCAGCGGCACAGGGAGCACTTCCCACCAGAGGACGTTTATCACCATCACACTTTTTGGGGGATGCCTACACCAAGAAGGGAACCCCTCTTTCTAAGCAGTGGTCCCCAGGTCAGGTGTAGATGTCAGCAATCTCTTTGCCATGTCTACCTGCCCACTGCCCGCCAAAGCTGTAAGCAGAAAGAGAAAAAAGAAAGAATGGCTTCAAGCAGAGCGTGCTCTGCAGCAGCACAATTTAGGCATGAGATACACGGGAGCCCGAGTAAAGTGCAGCCGCGGAAGCAGGGCAGAGGTCATAGATGCCAAGCATCCCTTCTCCTTGCCAGCTGAATGCTCAGCAGCTTGCTGTGGGGAGCTGCAGACCTCTATGGGCTGGCCCAAGGAAAAAGCTGGCTGTCATTAATGCCCAAAATACCATCCTTGTTGACAGAGAACCACAGCTGCTGAAGCAAGCATCACTTTACATCCTGGCTTATACTTAATAGCTGCCTGGGTCTGGCACATGCTGCAGCTCTAAAACAGCCTCATCTAGGGGAGATGCCTGGGGCCCCGGGAGGTGTTGACTCTTCCTTTCCCCCAAAACTGCTTTCAGCAGGCACTTACCCACTATCCCGAAGGACAGCACAGTGGAGAGTATGAGTTTCATACTTGGGCAGGGAGTCAGGTGCCGAGGAGGGGATGCAGTATCCTTGGTCACAGACTGTCCCCTCCAAGTCTGTGATGGCTCTGGAGCTGCTTTCTCCCCCTTTTATAGACGAACAGCCCTGGCTGTGTTTGCAGAAGCAATGACCTAACACTGTTTGTTCTTCCTTGTTTCTCAATAGCTCCTACATCGCCCCCCTCCCTGGATCAGCCCATTTTTAGGAAGCCTTTCAATTTGGCACTGAACTCTTCTGCATGCGGGAGTCAGAGCAGGGCAAGGTGCTTTTCATTTCCCAAGGGGCTTCAGATGGAAAATTCCCAAGTTGTGACATCAGAATTCCCCTGCAGGCTGAAACGCCGCAGGAGAGGCTCTTTTTGTACTGGCCACCCCCTGCCTTGCACAGCCGGATCTCTCAAAGTCCCTGCTGGATCCAGCCCTGAGTTTTTCGTGCTTGCCAGTAACTGCTGCTGTTGCGCCTGTCGCTCTTTGCCTTGCAGCACACTGAGTGCATTGGCAATGGGGTTGAAAGGCAGTAAATGATCCACATGATCTGACAAGCTCATTGCACAGACAAGGAGGGTCTATGGCAGTGAGCAGCCAGCTCAGTAACTGCCCTGCAGCAAGGAGGAAACATCACACTGCACCTTTGTTAAGTTCTCGGGATGAACCTGGGAAGAAATGCTGAGATTAGCAGTCACTTTCCTCTCCCTTCCCCTGCAATACCTCTCCACCTGGTTGTACCACTCGTGATTTATCTCCCTGCAGCCAGGACCAGTGGGGCATGGTTTGGTTTACAAAGGTCTGCCTTTGTGATGCTGTCCCAGGCTCAAATCTGTCTCGAAAAGGCTGTCCTGACCTTTGCTGCAGGCTACAAGAGCAGATTCTGGTTGACTTTGGCACACGCACACTAAATAAGAGTCTCTGCACCACATCAGTTAACCCACAAGTTCTAACAGCATCCCTAGACAGCACTGGGGGCTGGTCCACCCACCATAAGCTACAAGGGTGTTATAGGAAGCCCAGCGGTGAAGTCCAGCTCCCAGCTTGGCTTTCAAGAGCACCAGCCTCCTTTTGTGATCTTCTGGATCTCCTGCACAGGTCCATCCTCTCCCATAGCCTGCACCCTCCATGCAGGAGATCCATGGGCTTGCCCATACCAGGCTCTTGGGTAAGGTTGGCTGGAAGCACCCTGGACTGTGTTAGAAAATGCACTTCTATTCACACAGCAGGTCCTCTCTCTCACTAAATACACACACATGCTTCTACAAGTTCTAGCTAGAACCATACCTCACCACCTGGGTGCATGGTTTTGTGCAAAAAAGAAAGCTCCTTCCATGATCAAATGCATGCATCTGGCTAAGCTGAGATTGAACAGCAAGGGCCTATTCTTACTAATGATGGACATTCTTTTTGTCTTTCAAAGTAAGACATAAATGCCCTGGCTCATGCAAGCTGGAGAAGCTTTACCAGAAAGGACAGAACTAAGCCAGTGCCCCTCAGACCTTGCCCTTCTTATCCAGAAATCATCAAGACTTCTACAGCACATCTTCATGAAACAAGCTGAACTATTATTACACATCACAAGTTTGTTGTATTGCAACACTTTGGATCCTGTCTGTTCTGTTTTCAGAAAGAGGATGCTGCTAAAAATGACACAGATGATGAAGAAATACAAATTAGCACACTCTCTGGCCAAACATGGGTCATTGGTGATGGAGATAAACACATCCAAACCCCCAGGAAACAACAGGGCTCAGTCCCATGCTAAGTAAAATTGAACGTAAAATAATACTGCTTGTTTCTACATCTCCCTTATTACTGCAGCCCCTTATGTGTATACTGTGGTTTGTGGTTGAGACAAGGCTGGACTGGAGTTTTGGTTGTGTCCTAAGGAAAGGACATTTGTTGTAATTGGGCTGGGATAAAGTTAGAGGTGGCATAACAAGCCATCTGGGAGAGGGCTTGGCTTTATCATGGCGCTGGCTGTTCCCCATGCAGAACTCATTCTGGAGTCAACACAGCTGAAAGGAGGCTGGACCCGAGCTCTGGTTGTGTCTGCATGTAGGGGAAACATTAACTGAGGAGAGAGAAAGCTTCAGCCACAAGCATCTCACCGGGATCTTTGGAGCAGTTATTTCTGTAGAGGTGCTCCTATCCAACAGCGGAGGCCTTTGGAGATAATGCTGATGTTCCCAGGTGTCACCAGGCCGGCAGATTTGTGATGAGACCCAGCTCACCTCAAGATATTAAGGATAAAAAGCACTGAAAATGGAAGAAAAGGAAAAAAGTATCAATTGAACCTTGAGGAGGGATAAGCTGAGGGAAGAGGACAATATACACCCCCTGGGACTTTGGGCTTGTCTATGAAGTTGACTTGCTTCCCTCTAGAAATGGGAATTTCTAAGTCTGTGGCTTGGAGGAGGCTAGAGCCTGCCCACAAGGACATAAGTATGGGCAACCACAAAAGCTGGGATCAGATTCTTGTCCTATCTTGGCCCTACAGGTCACATTGCAGCAGATGAAGGCAAGAAGAGCAGCCTGATGGGAACCCATTTTCCTAGGTCATCTTCCCTGCTCCTCCGTCAATAGCCTTCCCTGCTCCTCCGTCAATAGCTGAGGGTGGGACACAGGGCTAAGACTAGCACTGAACTGTCAGTCATGCCCATCTCAAGAGATGGCGGAGGATGATGCTGGGTGGTGAATGGATGGAGAGCGGCCCAGCAGAGAAGGATTTGGGGATACTGGTGGAAGACAAACTGAACATAAGCTGGCACTGTGCAATTGTGTAGTCCAGAGAGCCAAGTGTATCCTGGGCTGCATCCAAAGCAGCATGGCCAGCAGGTCACAGGAGGTGATGAGGTGATTCTGCCCCTCTACTCTGCCCTGGTGAGACCCCACCTGCAGTCCTGCATCCAGCTCTGGGCCCCCAGTAGAAGAAAGGCACGGACTTGTTACAGCCAGTCCAGAGGAAAACCGCAAAGACGATCAGAGGGCTCAACACCTCTGCTATGGAGAGGGGCTGAGAGGGCTGGGGTCATTCAGCCAGGAGAAGAGAAGGCTTCAGGGAAACCATACTGCAGCCTTTCAATACATAAAAGGGGCTTATAGAAAAGATGGAGAGAGATCTTTTACTAAGGCTTGCAGTGACAGGACAAGGGGCAACAGCTTTAAAATGAAAGAGGGTAGGTTTAGACTGGATACAAGGAAAAAGTTCTTCCCTGTGAGGGTCATGAGGCACTGGCACAGGATACCCAGAGAAGCTGTGGCTGCCCCATTCCTGTCAGTGTTCAAGGCCAGGTTAGATGGGGCTTGGAGCAAACCTGGTCTAGTGGAAGGTGCCCGTGCCTTCCAGGCAGGGGGTTGGAATTGGATGAGCTTTAAAGGTGCTCTCCAACTCAAACCATTCTGTGATTCAATGTTCAGGTACCTGAGAGGGATAGGGAGAAGTCAGGGGGCTTCTGCAGGGTTGGCTTACCTGGTAAGTGTAAGGATCTAAGGGAATCCCCAGCCCAGTGCTGGCTCTCTCCTGGAAGAGGGGGTCATTGTCCTCTGGAGCCTGGGTTGGCACGGGGCTTGCAGCAGCTATAAGATGCACCATGGGAGTCCAGCTCTGCAGCCACATTCATGGCTGACGGAGGAACTGGGACCAGCTCTGAATTCCCCATGGCTTTCCAGGGCCTGAGAGATACCTGGAGAGCTGTTCCAGTCCTTCCAGAAACATGCTTTCAGCCCCTGATCGCACCTACAGGTCAATTTTGAGGCTGTGCTCTAACTCCAGAGTCATTGAGGTTAGTTTATTTTTTCAAGGGATGCCATAAACCAGTTTCCCTGCTGGTTAGGAGAAATACTTGGTGTCAGGTTTTGACTGTGTTGCAATACACTGTTTTCTACCTGAGATGAGCTGAACTGGCCACTGGAGAGTGGGAGCTGATCTTGTTTGAACCAATATTTGCTCCTAAGTATTGCTTAATTTCTAAACCACACACAGCAAACAAAGAGCTCTCTGTCCCTTTTAAGGAGCTGTTCCCGGCATAGAGCACTAAGCCCAGCTGCACACTGTAGTCCCTTGTCCAGAGCTGCTTACTATGTCATGCTGTTAAAGGATTGTATTTTTAGGTTGGAAACTAAGGTCAGCTCGAAAGCCAAGTACCAGCAGCTCAACCCTTTCTGCCTTGCACAGCATCTCTGCAGGACAGTGCCACTGCCCTGCATCCTCTCCATGCACATCCCCCCTCCAGCAAACACCAACTGGTCCAGCACTGATGAAGAAGCAGGTTTTCTTGACCTCCTCTCTCAAGCAAATCACCATTAACTCCCCAGCCCCCTTGCTGAAGTCAGCAGTGGTTTCTGCTCTAACAGCCAGAGATCCATTCAAAACTCACCCTCTGGGATATGCAATTAGTGCCGTTCCTAATGAAGGATTCCTGTTTGCTTAATTAACCCAAAGGTTAACAGGATTACCAGCAACTCTGTGCAGCCTTGGAATCTGTGATATTCTTGAAGGGCTGCAGGAAGGGAAGGCAGAAAGGCGTATGTTAATCATTCCTTCTGAAGACACACTTGCAAACAGAGCGGCTGATAACATTCACCTTGCTTCCCATGTGTTTTCCAGAGATCTGTGGGAACAAACCAGTAAATATTGATAGCCAGGAAAGAAAGGCCAGGAGTACCAGCAGCCCTGCATGGCCACAGTGCCCTTGGCTCTTCTCCCACAGGACCTCCATGTGCTGTGCCAGGGCACGCACCAAGTAGTTGCACAAGTCTTCTGTCCATAAAACGGTTGTGTCCAGCTCCATGGGACATGCCAGACAGTTTTTATGAGAGCATGTACTCACAACAGGATGCTGGACCATCCCAGAGGATGTGGCTGGGTGGGAACAGGAGAACAAGTGGCTTATTTCCAGAGGAGAGAGGAGCTATACCTCACATGAGCCCCCATGCGCACATCCAGGGAAAAGGGAGTAGGGGTGTGAGCAGTGATGTTCCACTGCTGTCACAGAGCCCAGGTCACCAGGATGGGTACAGAGACAAGACAGTGGCAGAGCTGGTCAAGAAGACCCCATGGTGAGAGGGGAGCAAGGGTGAAGAAGGTGAGCCTGGAGTGAGCCAAAGCCATTGCACCCCAAGAGCTCACCAAACTGGGTCCTGCATCTTTGGCTGCCAAAGGAGCAGGGGGACATCACTGAAGCAGGCAAAAGAAAGCGCCTGTGAGCTGCAGCCAGCCTTGCACATGATGCAGAAAGGTGCTGGTGATTTGGGTGGTCCAGGAGTGACTTTGCATGAGCTGCGGGCACAGAGCTGCCAGTGGGAACAGGCAGAAGGACACAAAAAGAGAAAGCAAGAGGAAACACCAAGGGAAGACTCGTGAACCAGTTTCATGGAGCGGCATCGGCAACACGAGCCCCAGGGCTCGCAGCACTGGCCGGCTGCTGGAGCAGCTCTTGCTGCTGGATGTGGCCCAAGGAGCAGGGGCTGAACCTCTTTTCATCCTCTGCAGCCCACAGGCAGCCCAGCTGGGCTGGCACAGCCTCGTACTGCAGTGCCCAAGCATTGCATTCAGCTCTTGGGTAGCCACGCTGGCCAGAAATGAGATTTGGATTAAATGAATGGGAAAAGGGTCAGCTCACCAGTGGGTCAAGCTGAACTCTACCACTTGCTGTTCAACCCCTTTCCAGTTAGTTATTTCATGGTAATTATTAATACCAAGCCTCTGTCTATATGTGGGGCCTCACAATAGCTAATGTTGAAACTGTCGCCACTGTTACACACTGTTACATGTGTCCTGGTTGAAGCCACCTTCCCATTCAAACACTCTTAAGGCCGATACATTTCCTTGTTGATGAATAGTGGTTGCTTTGAAACCACAAAATGATCTGTTGGCCAGCATTCCCTTCCACTTCATAGTTTTAAAGCGGCATTAAAGGGAATTAATGAAAATAAGGCTTCAGAATAACAGCAAGGCTTTATGCAGACCCTTTGAACTCTAGTTAAATTAATTTTCCTCCTGCTCTCGAGATTTTCGAGCACAGATCTGGCAGTTCAGCACTCGTGAACCACGCAAACATCTCATCCTTCTCAGGTCAATAGCTAAACTATGACGCCAGTGATGAAACACCAGACCCAGGACCTGGCAGGACATCTCTTCCCTACCAGCGTTGGTGACCACCATACCACCAGTGAAAGACCTCCCCTGCCTATAAGATCCCTGAGGACCCCACAAGCAAGGCTGACCTTTCAGTTCCCCCTCTGCCTCCCAGGTGGTAGAGGTATTTGTTTCCTGGTCGCTGGTTAAGATGTTCTCATAGAGATAAAATCCAGAGCGGAAAGGCTCCTCCCATCCTCACCGTTCCACTCCCTGGTCACCTGGGACTGGAAGGCACCACTGGACCCTGGCTCTCAAATCACCTTGTCCTTTCCAGTAATTACTGTTTTGCAATGTAGAAAGTAATAAAAGTCTTAGGACTAATAAGAGCTCTGGGAGGAGCAGAGAGTGGGGAGCAAAAGACCAAAAGCTGAGCAGATTTCAAACCTCCTCCTGAGGGCTTTTAGGCTCTCGTGGCATTTTAATCCTCTTGGCATTTCCAGCTACAGGGATAAAGGAGCAGAAATCATAGGCGGGGGGGGTGGGGGGTGGGGGGGGTGGTCTTTAGGGCACATGTCTGGCTAGGGCTGGTCCACCTGGGGTGGTCAGCAGGATGCAGCAGTCATCTCCCACAGCACTGCCCCAGCATCAGCCACCAGCCCCTGGCCCACACACTCTTCTCATGTAGATACCTTAGTGCTGGGAAAACGATGGCAAAGCCCAGCTGAAGGGCGACGTGGCCCTAACAGATCCTGAAAGTTATTGCAAGACCAAGGAAGGAACCAGAAAAACTTCTTGTTTCAGAGGCTTTGCTAAAGTTGCATAATGTGGGGAAACAGCTGTGCCCTGGAGGTGGGATGATTGGTTATGTTATACGCAAAGGGTGCTGTATGGAGAAACAGCTTCATGACACTAACCTTCGAATCGCAGTGGAAAAATAGAACAAATTCCTGGGGAGTCTGGTCACTGGTAGTGACTGAGGGCCTCAGCATGGCCATGTCTATAGCTTTGCAAGACATGAGATCTGTTGTCCTCCCCTCCATCAGAGGTGGTGATCAGCCCTCTGGTCAGCAGCACCCTTCTCCCAACATCCGTGTCTGCCAGAGGCATCCACTGCAGGCAGACAGCCCTGCCATGGGAAACCTGGAGTAACACCATTGCCAGGGTGCACCAGCACCACATGCCGAGGGCAGAAAGAGAGAACAAGCCTTGGAGAAACACTGGTCAGCTGTGCAATGCTGCAGGAGACATCCCTTACCAAAAGGCATCACCAGCTCTTACATCTTTCCAGATTTTCAGCATCACCAGGAGCCTCCAGCAAGGATCTTCCAGGATGCTCAACCCATCAGTCCCTGTCCGAGCAATGCTGGAGGAGCACTGGTCCCCAGCTCCACCACGGCTCTGGCCCTGCCTGGCCATGGCCCTGTTGGTCCAGACCCCAACCTACAGGCAGACTTTCCAGCCACACCTTGGACACGCCTATTGGTCCCCAGGTTCTGTCCCATCCTGCTACTGTCTCCAGACTGGATCCCAGTTTCAGACCTGCCTCTTTACCACCTGCTTCCCAGGGGATCTTGACTCTGGGCTGATTCCAGCTGCTGTCGCATGGCCAATCCTGCTCACCTTGTATGGAGATGGTGATGGACAAGTCCCCCCATCTGTGCCATCATGTTGGGCTCCTCATCCTTTTGGGAACATTCAGCTCTTGTGGTACTCTGGCATGTAGGAGAGAACACAAAGCTATTGCCAGTTTAGACTGGGGGATGACAAACAAGATCCTGATTTTCTTGTAGGGCTTTGATCCCATGCTTCAATCCATTTACAGCCTACTTGATCCTGGCCAATTGTTTTTACATGCAGCAGTAAAGATTTTTCCACCAAACCAAGCACTTCTACTGAGTGCTGGCTCTTGAAGGGTTCCACAGTCCTGAGCTGTCTTCTATAAACATGCCATAGAGAAATAACATGAACAAACAGCATGAAAGGCATTAGGAAGATGTTATTACAAAGAAGATATTTGTTCCCCTCGTAGTGGGAAATCCCCAGGAAAAGACCAGGCTGGCCTTTAGTCAAAGGACATCAGACTTGCGTAACAGCAGCGAGCTCTAGGGAAGCTGGAGCTACCAACTGGCATCTCCTTGTCTGCCGCAGAGGATGCTAGCATAAGATCACAGCAGATCACAGTATTTCAGGGGAGAGTTTTACCCCAGAAGAACAATCAGCTTTTTACTCATTTATGTTATATCTAATAGTAACACTTGCAGGCTCTGTCTTACTTAGACTTTGTCTGAACTCTGTCAAGCTCCTTAAGACAAAGGGCTTAATAAATTGGAGAAGCCAAAAGAAGGGACCATCTTGGTTTGGTTTAGCCCTCTGCAAGTTAAATCTCACGGTAGAGATATTCAGAGGCCAATTCACCCCACTATAGCACAGGTAGCATGAAGCATCTCATGGACACAGTATTGGACATGTTGGCTTGGAGAGGTTATTCCCACCTTCAGCAATCAAAGCTGAATTCAAGGGTTGACTGACTGCAAGTCAAGCTTTCCTGACTTTAGGGAGTAATGCAGGTGCCTGAAGCAGTTCAGGGTCAAACCTACTGTACTCACAAATGTCCAAGTACAGGTTGCTCTTTTATCCATGGTGCAATGCCCCCTGGAATGTCTCTTTCTGAGCTCAGGGCTGTAACCAGCTCCTGTCCCAGCTTATGCACTGCAAGCACACAGGGCCTTGGCTTGAGGGTACAAGCCAGACAGCAGTATCCCACCCCAAACCTTGGAAGTAAGCATCTCCTGAAGGTTTTCAGCAGCGTGCTGAGTCTGCTAAACTCACCTTCCTGCATCTGCAATCTTCAGCAGCAGGGTGCTGAGCCAAGAAGCAAACTTGGGCCACAAGACACAGCCCTCCTCTCCATGATCAGCAGTTCTTTCTGCTCATACAACTTGACTTGGGACTGCCTTTTGACATCTACCACATGGCAAGACCGGTTGCGACTTTGAAGAAAGATCCCACTGTTTTAGTTTATTTTTTTTGTTAACTCAACCCTCTCCCAGCACACAGTTGTCAAACTCTTTCATTCATGCACCTCTTGCTCAAAGACTTGGATGGTGAAAGAGAAAGCAAGGGATATCTACAAGATCATGATCTGTACGCTTAGCTAAGGGTAAGGAGCAATGTAAAGACAGAGAAAGGCTTCGTGCATGGTCTCCTGGTGTTGGTCCATCCAAAGGAAAATAATGGTCCCAGACTGGCTGAGGAACATCTGGAAAGAGACACATCCTGCACCAACAGAAAGACAATGGCGCAAACGTCTCTGAACACTAATATCCATTCCCTGGGGCACAGGGGCTGTTGTGAAGGTGCACACTGTCAACCCCTCCCTAGAGCTACCATGCATGGGCACACATAGACCACCCCCAGAGATGGTCTTCACACTCTCCAAGGCTGCTGGAAGCCACTGCAGCTACACAGACATCATCAGAACTTTTCCATTCATTGTGTTTGACCTCATGTCTGTAGTTAGTCCTAGGCCACTTCAAGCCATATGTGTATCTATGGCTTCCCCCTTTTAGCATCGAAAGGACAATGCTAAGCAGCCGAAAATGCTCCAGTATCACTTCCTGAGGCTCAGTTCCTCATCTCTTAACTTCTTCCCAGCCTGGACCTGCATTCTTCTTATTCTTGAGCTGCCTTTTTGAAGATGTGGTCAGCAGATGTGAAGATGGCTCTTCCTGTGATGTGATGTCCATCCAGAAGCCCTTCCAAGGCGTCCTGCTGGCTGCCCTGGGTCAGTGTATCGCAGAAAATACAGACGATCAGCATGAGGAAGAACCATAAAGTAGTAAACATAGAAATAAATGGCCACAAGGAAGGCTGTTCTCTTGGCCCACAGTAGAGAACAAGATCCAAAGCCAAGGCAGTGGAGGTAAGAGGGGCACAAGTTATAATATGTGATCCTCAGAACAAAGTTCAATCAAACTGTAGCCTAATGAATCCCCTCTGTGCAAACAGCAGCTGCTTGCTCAGCAAACACACCTACCCCAGCCCCAGCTGCTGCAGCTTTGGACTGGAGTTTTGGAGGAGGTGTTTTGAGATCTCCAAAGAACCGGTATTTGGACCACTTACGCTACTGCTGTGTGTTGGTGGGATAGAGTGTACATGCAGCTACAGTGCACCCCATTCTCCTCATTAAACCACCATCATCAGTCCTCAGAGGTGCAACCAGAAATGCCATTGCTCTACTGGATGCAGGAGAGTCTACCAAAAGGATTTGGCAAACACCCATGTCCAAATCCACAGCACACAAAGGGCTCTACCCCCACCTTCAGCTCCTTGGCTTTCTGTAGCATGATGTGTGCACAGCGGTGTTTGTTCCTCTGGGATCAATGTGCCCTCAGACCCCATGGAAGACAGTGAGCTCTCCAGGCCTAGGAGCAAGATGAGCAAGGACATCAGAGTCATCAGGACAGGAATAAGGAAAGAAGGCCAAGAAGATTGTGCAGGGGCAGAGTGATTGTGCTCAACTGTGTGGGAAGGAAACGAGCTGATTGTGCTCCTCTTCCTCGCCACATCCCCAGGACAGCTGCATCCACCTCGATCTTCTTTTCTCCTCCTGCCCCACAGGTCTACACAGAGCACCCCCTCTGGCTCTTGACATCACAGCATGGTTCTCTCAGCCCCCAACCCTATCAGTTTCTGATGAGTCACAGCTCTCTTCACACATAGACTCTGGACCCCAATCTGTCCCTTTGAACTTCCGACCTGCCACTGCCAACAAGAAATGGCAAAAGCAGCCTTGGCCCGGCACGTAGTGCTATTTGCATAGCCCTTGCTCAAACACAATGGCCAGAGCTGGCTCTGCACAGGGCTCTGCACCTCCCCACCATCAGTGCTGTGATCTCCCTCTCACCACGACCTGCTGCCTTAGCAGGATTACAGTGCCACACTGTGCACCACCATCTCTGCTTCAGCGCCTGCAGGAGCTCACAAGCAGGTAAATGGTTCAGCTGTGGACATTGAAGACTCACACTCCATCCAGGACTCACCTCGTCACTCCTCAACTCACCCGCGGTGTCTCAAGAGGGCACCAACATCCAAATCAAGTTAATTACTGTGGTTGCATGTAATAATCAAGCATAAACGTGAGGCAGCATTGTACAGTGGAGCATTGCTGGTCTTGGAGAAGACAACAGTAACTTGGCCAGTGTTCAAGCCCTGGATTACTTCTGTCAACACCGTCCTGAAGGCAAGAAGTGATGGGAATGTGGTTTATCTGCAACCTTGGTGCCAACCATGGCAGAACCAAGCAGAGAGCTTGAGAGCCCCAGGAGAAGCCTGACCTACAGCTGCTGCCCTAAGCAAACACTCCCCATTTACACCTTGAGCTGTGAATCCCACAAAGCAGCACCATGGCCTGCAAAAGCAGCAAAAATAAATAAATGAATGAGTAAATAAATAGATCCATCAGGAGGCACTGGGTCCCCAGAAGGAGCAACTCCCCTTGTAGGATGTCTTCAAGTTCAGCGTCTTCCTGGCCAAAGGGCGAAGTGGCAGACCCCTACCTGTTGTGTACATTATGCATACAACAGAGGAGGTAGGAACAGAACATCAGCTCTCAGCTTTTTATTCCTGGCTGAAGGTGTCATACACTTGCTGGTGGAAGCTCCAGAGACCAGACCAAGAAGCTGGTGGGCACAGCTCAGACCTGAATGTCTTTCTGTGGGGATCTCATTTAAATCACAGAATGGTTTGGGTTGGAAGGGACCTTAAAGATCATTCACAGTTCCAACCCCACCCTGAAAAACATTCTGGACATGTCAACAGATTCTTCTTGCACAACCAGGGACAGAAAATACAAATCTCAGGGGCTGTTTTCCCTACAAAAAGTAGCTGTGGTCAGGAAATACTTTGCTATCTCTATTGTGTGGGCAGCTACCTGCGATTGCCGTGCTGCTTTGATGACCCCTGCAGGGACAAGCAGTAAAAAGCCCTGAGTTTTTAATCCCTTCCTCACCTAGAGGAGCGGTGCTCTGGACATGGGCACTGCCGTTTTTGTGGGGGACAGTCAGGTCCTCCCTGGGGGGAAGCAAAGATTTAACACTCACAGGAAGCTCCCAGAATTTGAGGTCCTTGTACTGGGAATGATGACTCTCAGTAGCATCCAGCTGCAGTTGCGTGTGAATGAAGGAAGCAGATACAGCATCTGCTGCATGGAAATTGCTGCAAAAGAGACAAATATGAGTGCACACACATTGCTGACAGCACAGAGTGATGCTGGGCATTTCCCAGGACATCTCCTGATGTTTTCCATCTTTCCCTTGCTTTTGACACACAGAGGTCCTCCATCCCACCCAAAACTCCCAGATCTCTGTGTGGTTGTTTTCAAGCTCATATTTCTGCATAGCCATGTAGCCAGTTCTTTTTCCCATTCCCTGGTGGGCACCCTTTCTTCTCCAAGTCCTTCAAGGACACTAGCTCTAGCTCTTATTTTCTCCTTCCTGATGGGAATCCATGATCAAATTCCCAACAGATCTGACATAGCCTCATAAAAGAACTAATACTCTTGGCATATGAGGAGAAGTAGGCAGCTGTGCTGTCATGATTGAAAGGAAAACACAACTCCGTGACCTCAGCATCCTCCCTTTTACTGAACTGATTCTCACTTGTGTGCAGCTGGGACTTGGAGAGAGCAGAACAAACTGTCATGTCCCTCCTTGAAGACATGAAGAGAAAATGGAAAGATCTGATTTAAGTGTGGACACCTCCCCCAACACTGACTATGGCCCACACAGGAATTACATTTTGTCATGGCTGCAAGTATCCCGAATGTGAACTGCACCAGTGTTTTAAGAGATCTCAGACAAAAGGCTGTTAAATGAATACCAAATGGCACACACCCTGTTCTGATGCCCTCCTTGCAGGAAGTTCACAGGAACGCTCTGTGGTATCTCTCCATGCACCCTCCACTGCTGACAACATTTTCCTTCTTCTGACCTCGTTGTCAAAGGCAGAATGCAGGACACTGGCTGTGGCATAACCCTGCAAAGACATCTCAGCCAGCAGGACAGGTATGTAAGGGATACTCCTCTTGGAGACCCAGCAGAGCAGCCCATCTTGGCCATCATCTTCAGATGATGACCCTCAGCTTCCCTCCATAACCCAAGGAATACCCCTTAGTGAGATCTGAGGCCAGGGTAACCAGCACGTCTCCTGTTTGGTACTTAATGTCAACGCTGTAGCTTTCCTAGAAACCATGAAATATCTCCTGCATTTTCTCCCGTTTGTTTGTTTGGGTTTTTTTTTTTTCACCGGATGAAGCATGGACATTTATCGGGTGCCCTGTCATGCTTTTCATAAATAGGAGGTGGCACCAGACCATGAGGTCCCCACCCTGTTTGCCTGATGATTTGTTTCAGAAGGCATTTGCTCTGTAAACAGCTGCTCCACCTGGTTTCCCTTGGTCAACATGGCTTTTCTAGCCAGGCTCCATCTGAAAACCATCGCTACTATTCTGCTGCAAGAACCAGACTTCTGTTGCAGAGCCAGGACTGGACACAGCACTGACCCACTCTTCCAGATCAGATGCTGCTACACAGGACTCTTGCCATGGAGAGTCTGAAAGACATCTTTGGCCATCCCCAGGTCAAACACAGCTTCCTGAGCTCCCGCAGCCTCCTTTCCCGCTATGCTCAGTACTGGTGAGGCCACATTTGCAGTGCTCAGTCCAGCTCTGGGCTCCTCAGTACAAGGGAGAGATGCACTACTGCAGCCAGTACAATGTAAGGCCACAAAGGTAATGAAGGGTCGGAAAGCATCCTTCATATGAGGAGAAGCTAAGTGAGCTGAGGCTGTTCAGCCCTCAGAAGAGTAGTCTCAGGTGGACGTACATCTCATAGATGTATATAAATATATCACAGGAGGGAATGAAGACAGTGGAGCCAGGCTCTTCTCAGAGGTGCCCAGTGACAGAACAACAGGTAATGAGAGCAAACTAAAACACCCATAGGGGCTGCATCTCTCCACCTCTGCTGAGAAGAGCCCATAGCACCATACACTTGGGATGCCCACTTTAATTTCTGATTTCAGACACTTGCAATCAGATCAGCAAGTCCTCCTAGTAACATGTGACCTGATGTCTTCGGTGAATATGACATGGACAGCCATCAGGAATTGTTTGGAATATCCTGGATCCTTCAAAGCCCTGAGGGATCTGCTCTGAGGTCAAAGCCACTGTAATATGTACAGGTCTTCCAGTGGCAAAGCACTGCCAGCACCGCGGGCTTCAGAGGCTTCAAGACAAAGTCCTGGTTTGTGAGGGATCACTGTAATCTCTCAGAGGTCTCTGGCAAAGAAACAAAACCAGCCGAAAAGAAACGGCAAAGCCTGTTCCCCTGGTGCGTGGAGATGTATTTGGTTGCTCAAAGCCTTCTGATAAGGTGACCGAGATTAAAGAACAAATAAGCATATGGTTGGGGCCAAAGTCCCAATGCAAGCCAGAAAGCATACAAAACCAGAAGCAAAGAGGCACTTCTCACCTAAACGTGAGCACATCCAGCTGTTCTTCAGCCTTCATGCTTCAGATGATCTCTGCCTGGTCCCCTCTGGCACACGATCCCCATGCTGGTGTTATTCCAGCAGCTGCAGCATGTCAGTACCGGTCCCACTGTCTTTGCTTTGCTCCCAGCTTCCCAGCCAGACACATTTGCTCCCATTGGCCTTGAGCATCCTATGAGAGGGAGCTGCTGCAGATGGGCAAGTCATTGCAGAGCAGACTGACTTCCATGTCCCAGGAGAGCTGTGGAAGTTATTAGAAATGAATTTAATGGACATGCCTCACTGGCTCCAAAGTGGCACATTAACTACATATCAGTTCAGGTAGGCACTAATGGACCGGTGGCTTCCCAGCAGCGGAAGGGGAGGCCCGGTGTGTGATAGATTTCAAAATGACTTGGAAAGCAAACTCTGGCCTTGCTGATAACGTGGTGTGCTGGGTTTCCTGGAGAAAGTAATGTAGAAATGATTGTGGGTCATTTTATGAATAGGTCTGTCTGGAAACTGGTCTGAGATGCAAACAGCAAAGCGGCACAAAGCGTTCTCTGGGGGTGGGCAGGAAAGCTTGTCCCTCTCTGAATTTTCACATCACCAGATCCCAGCAGCCACAGACAACTTCGCCTTTTGAGTTTCTCTTCCAGTGGTGCACCAGGTCATGCCCAAGAAAATACAGGAGATCCTGACCAGGATTACGTACCACAACTGGACCTCCCGTGAGGTCCCCATGGACAAACAGACTTGTCCTTAGGAGAGCAGGTGAGCAGAGCAGCGGCAAATCCCACAAGTGACAATCAAGCAAAAGGAAACAACCAAAGAGAAGCAAGGTCAAGCCTGTCTGGGCACTTGCATGTTGAAGAGTCTTCTGGATGCTCGCAGGCAAGGGTGGCCCATGCCCTGCAGCAATGGGATGTCCCCTGAGCCCTCAGCCACCTACCCTACATCACTGTGCCCTCCCCAGATTGCATGTGCCATGGTTGACCTGAGAGAAGGGAGAAGCACCAACCCTCAGCCCCAGCAGCAGAGAGGGATTTGATCCCTGGAAACAGGGAGCTCACCCATGGCTCTCACCCAGCCCCGGGCTCCCAGACCAACTGCCAGCCGAGGCAGATAGCAGGGATGCAGGATGGGTGGAGAACACCACAGCCCCACAGCAAACTTGTGGTTTTGATGAGGTGGACAGGGAGAGGCAGTGCTTGCCTGTGCCAGGGTGAGAGGAATGGCTGCCTGCCTGCCTGCAAGGTCAGGGCCAGGAGGAAGCTGTCCCCTTTTGTCCCTCAAGAAAGCCAAGGTCTGAGCTGGAAGTGACTTATCTGCCTGCTGTGCATTTCCTGAGACCCATGGGCATGGGTGAAGGGAAAGCAGCATCACCAGGGTCTTCTCCACCGATGCCAGGAGACATGTGGGAAGTCTGGTGCTGCCAAATTCAAGTACTGCTGCACAGCCTAAGCCACCGGTCCTCATGGCACACGTCACAGCCACACATACTCTGTCTATGCCACTGCCCTAGGATTCTGGTGCCCACATATGAGCGGGACCAACCATGGCTGGGATGAGCCTGGAAGGGAAGGGATGTGGAGGAAAAGCCTGGTCAAAAGGTTGGCTATAGACCTGGAGCAGCAAGTATGGTGAGGGGGAATATAGGAGAGTGCTGGGGATTGCTGTAACCTCAGCCCAGGGTGATGGAGCCAGGCTGCATTGAACAGGATTATCTCCATGGCCTGCAGGTATGACCCAGACTGCACAGGGTCTCAGCAGCACAGACCTACAGACTATCAACACAGGGATTATCAAGAGCTAAACACTCATGACCAAACCATCTCTGACCTCAGCCTTATTAAGATGGAAAAGCAGGATGCAAGAAGGGAAAAGAAGGGACAACCGCAAAGACCAGAGCAGGAGGACAGCAGGGGTCAAAGCGGAACATCAGCAGCCACGGGTGATACCAAGGTGTAAGGCAGAGATGCAGATACTTGTGTCATGGCCACACCTGCAGTGTCCACAGCCTCCCCACAGCTCTGCCTGATGGGGCAGATATGTTGGAGGAGGCAGCTTGCTGCCAACAGCCCTTGAGGCCAGGGCCATGTAACCGTGCCATTCACTGGAGCAGAGGCTGGTCACTCCCTGGGGCAGGCATCAGGGAGCAGGGCACCGGTGGGAAGGTCCTCTCTGGGGAGGGGCTAGCGGCCGCAGGCACACAAGCCAGGCTCCGGGTGTTTGCCTTCCATTCTCCCGGTGTGCCGATAACCACCCGCTCCTCAGCCGGGGCTCCAGCTCACCATGCTCAAATTCAGGAGGTACTTGGCCACGTAAGTGGATTTTTGACTTTTTATCTGTTTAAGTAAAATACTACTTCAGAAAGTAAAATTGTATTTCCGTCCTACCTAGTGGTCATCTCCTTGTATGTTCCTCTGGGCTGGGAAATGGTTGGAGATTGAAGTGGTGATGGCAATGGGCAGAGGAGTGCTTCTGCTCTGCATAAAAGCTGGGAGGTCTGGGTTGACGGGGGCTATCTCCCCTTGTGAAGCTCCAGGGGCAGCACTGCTCCCCTGCTTGCTAGGCAGGAAAATAACATAGGGTCACCAAATGGTTTGGGTGGGAAGGGACCTTAAAGCTTCCAAACCCTTGCCACAGGCAGGGACACCTTCCACTAGAGCAGCTTGCTCCAAGCCCCATCCAACCTGGCCTTGAACACTGCCAGGGATGGAGCAGCCACAGCTTCTCTGGGCAACCTTTGCCCAGTGCCTCAGCACCCTCACAGGGAACTATTTTTTTCCAATATCTAATCTAAATCTCACCTTTTTGTAAGGCCTGAAACCACAAAGGAAGAATAATGCAAAGATCTTGGCAGGGCAAGTAGGATGCTGACCCCTCCTGCCTTGGGTCAGGAGAGGGCCCACCACTCTCAGCTCTGCACACTCGCCTACAGAGCAGATGAGCCCAACCAATGAATGCATCTTACACTCTTCCACAGCCTTTGTTTTGGAGAGAGTGGACAAGGAGCAGAGAAGGGCAATGCTCGACTTGCCCTTTTGCTGGGTTTTTGCATTTCAGGGCAGGACAGGTTTTCCACACATCGTATCTGCAGCCACAGCTGGAGCAGGTGGCAACCACCTCCAATGGCAGGCATCGGAGAGCAGGGAAAACAAAGATTCACTGTCCTTGTTTATAGGAATACAATGCCAACACTTCCAGGTCAGGCAGGGCAGGGAAAACGCAAGCAGTGCCTGATCCTGCGGCCAAAGAGGGAGCTGAGGCTGCTCCGGCAAGGCGTTCCTGAGCAGCCAAGGCACTGTGAGGTTATCGCTGTTTGCCTTGCAGTGTGATATTCGTGTCCCAGCTGGGAATTTCCACTAGACTACACTGCTCGAGCACAGCTCTGAGGTGCATTGGTTATCACTGCCCGTGAGCCTCTGCCACCCATGGAAACGCTACCATACCTTGAAAAGCAATGCAATTAAAAAGCCTCAAGGCATCTTTCCACTCTGCGTCACATTTGTCCTACCTACTACTGGCCTGCAATATCTGTTTCCTTGCAGGAAGCTGAAAGCAATATACAGGTGCCAGCCAGGTGGACTCTGGGTCTTCTTCAGCCTCCTCATCCTCTTCTTGGTCATGTTTCAGGTTGCGGAGAAGCTGCAGCCTGCCAGGTAGGTCACAAGCAGGACGGCAAACCTGCACCTCATCCTCCAGCTGTTCACTGACCGTTGATGTGGGCTCAAAACTGCCCTCCTGAAAACCACCCAACAGTGTCTTGTTTAGACAGGAGGGGAAGTTCTGTGATTCCAATCCCCTTCTTGCACCCAAGGCAACCTCCCAGGCAGTGCTCAAGTCCCATACCCACCAGCAATAACACCCACCCCAAGAAAGATGGGGGAACACGATTTCAGCTGCCTGCAGGGGTGTTCATTGGGCTGCAGAGGAGCTGCCCTCTTTCCATCCTCTGCATCTCAGACTTGTGCCCTCCCTGTTACAGAAGCTGCCAGTGCAAGCTGGAGCGTGCCCTGCAGCAGACCACAGACCATGGCCAGAAGCGGCTGAGGGATGCCCTCCAGACCCCCAACCTGCTGTGGGAGGATGGCTTCCTGTCCTGGCAGAGAAAACCCCTGCCCGACACCACTTTGACTGAGGGCACACAAGACATTCTTCAGACGCAACCATATCTCAGCCAGGAGACCCCACTGGAAACCAGCCCAGGCAGCCAAGAGGAGCACTGGACTTTGCCGCCTGTGGAGAGCAGCAAGAAGGAGAAAGCCCAGCTGTCACCAACGAGGCTGAAATCCCAGCTTCCTGGCCTGAGAAAAGCAACCAGACCAGGCCCTTCTCCAGGTCTTCCTGGGAGAACCTCCACTGTTTTGGGAGATGCTGGTGCTGGCACCAGCAAGATCATAATCTTTGCGAACAGGATGACCACAGAGATGCACAGGAGAATGTCACCACCAGGAGCGACACAGGTGGTGGTACAGAGCCAGCCTCAGCCTCAAGCCACAGATTCCCCCCAAGACCAGTGGGGCAGCTCACTTAAATACACCATGGCAAATCCTGCTCAGCCTCCACAGGCAGAGGACTTGCGCAAGACACACACGGAGAAGGGATTATTCCCAAGCCAGACTGAAGTCCCTAAGGTTGAGGAGGTGACACTTGGAGACCATCAGGGCAGAGGAGTCTCCTCTCAAGGGAAGAGGTGCGAGCCCAAGACTGACATTGTTTTCCTGAAGGTCCACAAGAGTGCCAGCAGCACCGTCATGAACATCCTCTTCCGCTTTGGTGAGATGCACAACCTCACCTTTGCTTTCCCCAATGGAGGGGGCAACCAGCTCTTCTACCCACGCCACTTCTTGGCCAGCTTTGTGCAGGGCTTCTCCCCCTGGAGCTCTCAGCGGTTCAACATCCTCTGCCACCACATGCGGTTCCTGCAGCCAGAGGTATGGGCAAAGTCACTGGTGCCTTGGGAGGGGGGAATGGCGAAGGGAGAGAGAAGCTGGCAGGGAGCAAGGTGGGACACCCATAGGGCATGTAGACTTTTCAGGGATGAAGCTAAAGAGAGGCAGGATTCTACCTTGTCTGTTACGGGCATCTCTGGAGAGCTTCTGTAATTAGGTCTGATGAATCATTGTGCTGTGACCTGAGACAAGCCAGGAGACAGCAACTATAGCAGTCAGCAACTATCATCTCGTTCTTGTCTGGTGGGCCCTTGGAGATGTCTTGCCTTGCAGATCTGGGGAAAGGCAAGGAGTTAGAACATAACTCAAGCCCCGGCAGTTCACCCAGCTGTGGAAGCATGTTGTAGGGAGCTTTAGTCACTACACCCCCTGTGTACCTCTTCTGGGGCTCCCATAACTGGCACAAATGCTCCCTTGGTGAGCTGCACCCTGAAACCCTCCCCAGCACCCCTCATCTCCAACCTCACCAAACGTTTCTGCTTTCAGAGCACAGGACTGCGAGCGAGCAGGTCCCTTCTCCCTGGCCCCCCTTTAAAACCTCCTTTCTCCCTTCTGCAGGTGCAGAAAGTGGTGTCCAGCTCAGCTGTCTATTTCTCCATCCTGAGGAACCCTGTGCAGCTCATGGAGTCCTCGTTTGTGTATTACAAGGGCACGTCAGCTTTCTCCCGCGCCCACAGCCTGGAGGAGTTCCTCAGCCAGCCCTACCATTACTACAACCCTGCGAACAGTGACAGCCACTATGCCAAGAACCTCATGACGTTTGACTTTGGGTTCAACCCCGATGGAGAGGTCACTGCTGAGCGGGTGCAACTCATGCTGAACGTCATTGAGGCATCCTTTGACTTGCTCCTCATCTCCGAGTACTTTGACGAGTCCATGGTGCTGCTGAAGGAGATGTTGTGCTGGGACCTGGACAGCGTTGTCTCCTTCCCACTCAACATCAGGGACAGCAGCACCAAGTCGCCCCTGCCAGACACTATTGTGGAGAAGATAAAGGACTGGAATAGGCTGGACTGGGAAATCTACATCTACTTCAACAGGACCTTCTGGGAAAGGATTGACAGGGACATTGGCAGGGAACGCATGCAGCAGGAAGTAAAGGCACTTCAGGACAGGCAGGCAGAGCTGGCGAGGACCTGCCTACAAGGGACAGGCAGTGTGGCCCCAAAGGACATCAAAGACTCTTCCCTGCGCCCACTGCAGCATGGCAATGCAAAGATCTTGGGCTATAACCTCAAGCAGGGCTTGCATAAGGAGATGGAGCACATGTGCCGGCGGCTGGTGACCCCGGAGCTGCAGTACAGCAGCATCCTCTACAAGAAGCAGTTTGCCCAGAAGCAGCCGCAGACCCACCAGCCCAGTGCCTCCCAGCAGGACAATGCCCTGCGGAACAAGCTGGAGGGCAGGCAAAACTGAGCCTCCTTGTTCCTTCCAGGCATGGTTCTCCAGCTGTCTTTGCCAAGGACAGAGAGGCACCTGCCCAGCAGAGCCCCTGCAAGGCTGTGCATTAGCTCTTGCGTGCTACCACCGTGGAGCAGGATGGGCTGCAACAGGGGGTCCCAGGGGTGCAACGTGACACAACTCTTCCATGGTAGGCCCTGAGCAAACAGGGCAAACCCCCTATTGGCAGCTGAGCCCTTAGAGGAGGTGATGCAGGGCATTGCGCTGCAGAGCACTCACTCCAGTAGTAAG
Organism: Ara ararauna; assembly: GCA_028858755.1. Taxonomy (NCBI): domain Eukaryota; kingdom Metazoa; phylum Chordata; class Aves; order Psittaciformes; family Psittacidae; genus Ara; species Ara ararauna. Next base: position 13,719,833 of record CM054382.1, on the reverse strand, counting down.
GAGCAGAACCAAGAGGCAACCCAAGTTCTCAGCCCTGTCGGGAGCTTGCAGCAGCGCAGGACCAAGCTGTAAATCAGAGCTGTGGAGCTTGATTTACAGCTTGGGAACAAGTTTGTCTGCCCTGCCGCAGCTCTCCTCCACTGCACCATAATGCTACTGCTGTGGAAAAGCAGCCTCTTAATTAAAAATAACAATGCTCAGCATCACTCCTATGGAGTTCCCTGCAATTACACCGGTCTGCCCCGCAGCCCAAGAAACAGGCCTCAGGCATCTGAAAATGTCCTGGGGAAAAAGAAGATTAACAACCAGCATTTTCTCCCTGGTTCTGTGATTCACACTGCCCTCAGATGCTGCACTCCTACACTGCCTTTATAGGCTCAGCATCCTATCCTGGAGCTGATGCCAACCCTGCAGTGTCAGACTGCAAGTCAAACACCCCTGCATCTGGGAGATGTCGTGTGAGCACCTCTGCAGCCAGACGTCCTGACCGACCGCTCTGGAGCCGCTATTCTGTAGGAATATTCTGTTCCGTGCCAAGGGCACAATACAAGAATGGGCTGTGGTGGACTTGTTAGCCATACGTTTCACATCCTACACTTACCCTTGAATCAAAAGCAGAGCCAGCAAATGAGTTTGGATAAACAGGAGCCCAAGGTCAGGATCTTCAGCATGCTTCCCAATCCAGAAGAGGTTCAGTAAAAACCTCTAGGAGGATCTGAGCATCCCAGGCTCTCCCTTGGCCAGCATCAGAGCATCAAAGGCTTCAGTTTCCACCCAAAGGCGCTTTGTCTCCTGCTCACAGCTTAACCAGGATAAGAAACAGACCACCCTCCCACTGCTCTTCCCCAGGAGTGACTGGGCAGTGCTGAGCATCCACCCCAGCATAATGCATGGGCATTGTTTTGGGGATGCTTTCCAAATGGGGTTTTGGTGTTGTTTGTTCCATAAAGTTTCACGTCTGAGGTATATCCACAGATGACTGCGTTGTGGTCCCTTCCCTCATTTCTCCTGCTGGGACATGGTATGGTCTCATAGTTTGCAGAGGCCCAGCTCCCCTTTGGGTTCCTTGGTGATCTGCAGCTCACCCCAGAGGGCAATCCCCCATGCAAGCAAGGGAGATGAGCAGCCCACAGTCAGCATAGCCAGTCTGTCCCACCCAAACCCCACAGAGGACATAAGCAGGGCTGCAGGAAAGAGCAGAGCTGACACCAGGTATCAAACCTGCATCTGACACCTTCACTTTGGCTTTTAATCAGGTGCCACTTTGCTATTCACTGCTTGCACTTCAGTAAATAGAAGCAGATCTTTCCTGCTTGAATGCCTGCTAAGGTGACCCATGGCAAGGACACTTGTACAACCAAGAGCATTCATCCCCAACCATCCACACTCACATGAAAAACACAGACTGCCCAAAAAAAGCCGTGATGCACCAAGAATACATTGAAGCTCAGGAACTTTCTGCCCAGAGAGATCCTGCAAAACTGTTTTCTGCAAAATGCAGCAGCTGGTCATTTTTGAGCCACTCTTCCCTGGAGAGAAGATTTTGACCAAAACTCTTCCCTGTGGAGAGAAGCCCAGGTTTAGGTTAGATATTAGGAAGAAGATCTTCCCTGTGAGGGTGCTGAGGTGCTGGCACAGGGTGCCCAGAGGAGCTGTGGCTGCCCCATCCCTGGCAGTGTTCTTCAAGACCAGGTTGGAAGGGGCTTGGAGCAACCTGGTCTAGTAGAAGGTGTCCCTGCATGTAGGAGTGGGTTGGAACTGGATGAGCTTTAAGGTCCCTGGCAGTGTTCAAGGCCAGATTAGACAGAGCCTTGGGTGACATGGTTTAGTGGGAGGTGTCCCTGCCCATGGCAGGGGGGTTGGAACTAGATGATCTTAAGGTCCTTCCCAGCCCTAACTATTCTATGATTCTGTTTCTATGAGTCCCTTCCAACCCAAACCAGCCTGGGATTCTATGATTCTCGACAGTGCCATAGATGGTATCAGATGTGTTGACCACCCCCACATTGCTCTGAGCAGTGACATCAGTCACACAAATACCGATCACGTTTATTTTTATTGCAATTTCCATAAACTGTAATTTCACCTCCAAGAATACTCCATGTGGACACAGAAGGGAGCCAGGGATGCACTTGCTCACCCACACCAGTGAGCACTGAGTGCTCAGGTCTCGTTTTTGACTGCACACGCTTTTTGCGCTGTATCTTGATGCCTTACAGCACATGTATCTCAGGCTAAGCACCATGTCCACAGGGGAACAGGGTCCCTTCTGGCCCCTGAGCTCCCTTGCCCTGAAGCAGTTTAAATTCCAAGAACTGCCAGATTCAGCCTGTTCAATCCAATGATCCCAGTTTAACTCAAAGAACACCTATTTTTGACCAATATCCATTTAGTAACTTGAAAGATCGAGCCCGCTTCTTCCTCATCCTAAGTTTCCAAGGCAGTTACTGGTTTACGCTTGTGTCTTTATGGCTGCAAGTTGGGTTATTTCAAGCACTCCACAATGCAATAACTCAGGAGTTGCTCAAGCCTGCCCACGGGATGGTCCTGACTTTCTGTAAGCTTCCTGGCAATACGAGACAACCAGCAATTTATGCAGAAGTATTAGGGTATTTTTTCCCCCCCACCAAGCTAGTCATGCAGCCTTGAAACATTCTGGGCTCTCCAGGGAGACTTTAGAGTTATTCCCGAAGGAGCTCAGGGATTCTGACATCCTGCGTGGCCAGCTTGGCTGATTCCTTTGCGATGCTTTCAAAGTATCTCACCCTGAGGTAGGGAACAAATGGGCAGGACGAGAAACCCGCTCCCAGGAGAGGGGCTGCAGGGACCTCTGGCCCCCATGCGTGGCTCAGGCACAGGGCTTGGAGTTGCTCTTCTCCCCTTTCCTCTTCCGCTGCGGTTCGTCACCCTCCACGTGCGCCACCACCTTTGCCTTGGGTACCTTATATTTGCTCTTCTGCCGGTAAAGGAGATTTTTCTGGAAGAGTCGTGGGATGTTGCCTTGGAATAGCAAGAGGGCAGTGAGCATCCCTGAAACAAGAGCATGGACAGCTGCTGTGCGTTGCACCAAGCGCCTCCACCCTCCCCATGGCTCAGCAGTGATTTGCAGGTCCTTCCCCGCAGCCTTCATCATGACCAAAAAGTAACCCAGCACCACTGGAGTCCCCACTGACATCTGAAAAACCCTTGCTAAGTTACTTTAAGGAGAATTTAACCATTGTGTCCTTAATGTAACAAGCAAGGCTTGTTTTGACCAAAAGATAGGGCCGTAAACCACACCAGCAGTCTTCCGTCTCAGCTCTCTACATTCAAAGCAACACTTACCCAGCTCCCTGTGGTCACTTGGAAGCTGTGGACAACCTCTACAGCATAACTCAGCTTACTGTTGCCCTAAAACATCTTCGCTTCATCTCTCCTAAACTTTGGCTTTGGGGAGAGTCTTCCTGTCCCCCCGGTAGAAACTTACAAAATGGATAGCAAAGAGATGACTCAAGTGACAGGAAAGGACAGAGAAGGACAGCTGCAAATCTCAAGACCCGAGTTCAGTGCTTTGCCAGGAATACCTTGTGTTATGCCCAGCATTTCTGCCTTGCACACTGATCCCCATCCCTGCTCCTTGGCATCTCCCCAGCAGATCTCACCTGTGAGGGGCCCCAGCCAGTATACCCGGATGTAGTCCCAAAGGCTGCTCCCAGAGCAGTGAAAGGTGGCAGCGGTGGCCAGGGCAGGGTTGAAGAAGGCCCCTGTGTATGGTCCAGCTGCATGGGAAGAGAAGCATGGCCACGAGTCTCAATTGCATGCTTTGAAAGACTGACACACAGCTGGGCCAGGAGACCCACGACCTCTGCTGCCTGCCAGTAGCTGCATCTCCTGTGCCATGTAACAGCAGCACATGGGGAAATCCCACCCTTGTCACCCAGAGCTCGGTGGGAAGAGCTTAATGCAGGATCATTTGAGGAGAGCAGTCCCAGTCTTGGGACAAGCTACGGCTTCTCATGTGCCAGCATTTCACCTGCTGCCTAATGAATATTCCCCAGAATAAGTAGAAAACAAACATCTTGATAATTGTTACCTATCAAGAGGTGACAATTTCACCTGAAGATCAAAAAGGAACTGCTCCTCCCTGGCAAATTAGGTGTATTTGTAAATGACTTAGAAAGGCCAGTGCTGCTCACCTGTGTAGCTCAGGAAGGTGACAGTTGCTGCGAGCGCGGGGACCCGGTACACTGGGTGACTCTGTCGCAGCTTGAGAAGGACAAGGTGGAAAAGGAAAGCACAGCTGCCTTCCACAAAGGCAGCGTGGTGCAGAGCAGTGTGGATGGCGGAGCTGCACTCTGGCGCTATCAGGTTCTGGATGAGGTGGAATTGTGTCAGCTCCCAGGACCAGTAGATCTTGGTGACAGCCCAGCCCATGCCCATGCCTGCACCCTGGGCCAGCAGCTTGGTAGCAGTTGCTGCTAGGCTGGACTCAAGGAGGAGGAACTCTTGAAGAGAGATGGTCGGGTTGGCAGATGCTCCATCAAAAGAGGCGCCATGAACAGCGAAGAGGAGGAAGAGCAGCGTAAGGACCACGTCTGGACCAAAGCCACCACCCCACGGGCCGATCTCCACCAGCATCCTCAGCTCAAGGAAGCTCATGCACAGCTGCAATGAGCCAGCAAGTTCTCTGGCAAGGCAGCCATATGCTCCAGGAGACAGAAGCCTCTTGGAAAGCTGCCTGAGCGCCTGGCACACCGCAACCACCAGGAAAAAGAAAGCAATGGAGACATTCAGGCCAGCCATACCGAAGGCTGTTCTGGGGGAAACGACTGGAGCAAACCCCAGGAGGGAGCAGGGAATGCTTCTGCACCTCCTCTTTATAAAGCCCCATTGTAAGCAAACGTGGCGTAGCCTGACAGGCTTGGGAAGCACTGCACATGCTGCCCAGGGCAGTGCCTGCTGCCATGGGGAGCTGAGGGACTCACCCCCAGCTGCATCAGCCACAAGTGTCCCAGGAAGTGTGGGATGGTGTGGGAAACGTCATGTTATCAGGAACTCCCGGTTAACAGAGCATAAGCCATTCAGTATGTATCTTCTCGGTCACCAGCAGTGCCAGCAGGTTACACAGGCCCCTCTCACTGCCCCCATCACAGGCAAGGGGACAACAGCTTCTATTAATGCTGTTTTATTTCCAACACCTAGCCATTTATAGAATAAACTGTCAGGAGACACAGGACTGAAGCACGGAGAACCATAGAATAGTTTGGGTTGGAAAGGACCTTAAAGATCACCTAATTCTGTGATGAAAAGTTCATTCTCATCCCCTTCCTCCAAACACAGCTGTGACAGGGAAAACAGTGGGGCATCCATGGTAAAACTGGGGAAAAGAGAAAAGGCCCAACATCACTTCCCTTCCACAGAACAAGTTTCTTCCCTTCTCCTTTTCAAGCATTCTAAGAGTTGGACCTCAGGAAGTAAATGTTCAGAAGTCTTCAAAACCTATTTCCCGTCCATTGCCTGTAATTCTGCCCACTGCACATCCTGCCATTGTGGGACACTTATCCCAGGCTGGAGAGAGGAGCGGGAAGCTGCTGCTTATGCGGGTAATTTTATGGGATTAAATAATACCAGTGACAGGTACACAAGCAGCTCATTTCCTATCTCGCTTCAGTGCTGACAGGAGAAGGGGGGATGCTGCGAGCTCTGCTGTGGAGCACTGCAAAGGCAAAACCCCTTCAAAAGTCCATGTAGCTTTGCACAGCTGCTCTTCCAGAAACAAGATGATCTAAAAACTCAGATACTCCCACTGAAAACCACTGTTCCATGGCTGGAACATCAGCGTCCCTTCTGAACCGAACTTTGCTTTCAGGGCTGTCAAGAACTACAACAGCTTAAAATGCAAGTATTTTAAAGAGGTTTTGGGTTTCAGCCATGGGGTAGGAACAAGCTGGCATTTCCACAGGTAAGTAAACACACACTCTCCAGAAACACTGGAGGGTAACAAAAGCTGAACAGAACCACCCTGGCTTCCTCACACCACTGTTTTCACCCACAAAGAGGTCACAGCCACAGCTGAATAGAGCTGTAAGGTTATTTAAGGAGAGTTTTAGTGTGCAGGGGGGTGACGAGAGCTTTCCAAAAGCAGCCACCTGTTATCAGCTGCTGCGGAAACCCAGCAGCAGGTTTCCTCCCACAGGCAGCAGGATGAAAAGGGCTCAAGGAGAGCCACAAGTTAATTGTGCTTCATGAGAAAACCTGAAGCCATGGAATAAGCATGCACTGGGAGGCAAAAATAATAAAGAATCATCATCCTTGGCTACAGATACCTTGAATCCAAGGGACACATCTGATCCTGGGAAGGTCATCCCTGAACCTGGAATGGGGGAAAAAAAAGCACCTAGCTGCTCCCCCTCAAGAACATTCTGTGGGGATGCCCACAGTCACATCAGCACCTTCTCTGTTGATCCACATTTAAACCGAGCCGGATTTGTTATCACAAACCCTTCAGGAAACACCAGAAACTGGAATCTGCACATTGAGAAACATCCGTGCATTGAGGCACATCTGTGCATTAAGACACACTGCCTCCTATCCCAGTCCCATCCTCCTTTCTTCTGACCTAATACATCATCTTCAAAGCAAAAAGCTGGTGGCCCTTTAGTGTCCAAAAGAGAACGAGCAATCATTAACTTCCCAGTGGGCAAATCCCACTAAAACCAAAAATAAACAAAATAATAATAATCACTCCCTACATGCTGTTTCAATAATCAGGTCAATAAGTAAATGGGATTTGAAATGAAGTTACAACATGCTGGAAGATATTCCCCCTGCTCGCTGGTGGACAGGAATGGGAAAAAGCAGTATCACCATTGGACTAAGGGAACACCAGCATGAGAAGCTGCATCAGCACTGCCCTCCTCCCTTGTAACAGAGCACAGGTAGAGAAATTACAATCAGACAGATTCATTGTTCTCATTTCTTGGCATTTCCGCTGCCTCAAGAAAAAAAAGAAAATGCTTCCTTCGGCTGGAGTTCAAAGTAGGGAAAAAAAAATCCCTTGGAAAAACCTGCTTCCTCCACACATCTGGAAAGCAACAACCAAGAATGGAGCTGAGCTCAGCACAATTGCACGTATCTTCTTCACATCACTAAGGATGGCTGGCTTTATGAAAAACAATCTTCAGAGCAAAATGCAAGTTATAAAAATAGGGAAAATGCAGCTGGGCAAGTCCCTGGGGGGAGCAGGCGTTTACAGACAACTGCTCTGCTCACACAGGAGCCGTAAGACTTGTGCTGAAACACAACCATCTTCCCCAAGGCACCGCTGTGAAAACACGAATTAGAAACGAAGCTCCTCAGTTTTCAGCCATCCTGGTTTTAACCAGTGTTGCTGGCACAGTCCAAATAATTGTGTTCAACTCACTGCAACCAAATAGACCCGAAAGGGAGAAATCGTTGCTCCTGAACCCATGACACCCCTCAACTTCACTATCTTAAAGAACAATGTTTTAAACACCCCATCTCCAATAAATGGATCCAAAAAGTTGGGGCTGCACTTGGTTTTAGTCTAGGCCAGCTATATGCAAGGGATGAGCAAGGTCACATAAGATTTAACACGATTTATCAAGCAAAGACTACCATCTTTTAACTTGTGTAAACCACACTGAGCCAAAACCCTGCTCTCCTTCAAACAGCACAAGGACGAATACACAGATAATCAGTGAGTTCCACTTAGGCACCTTCTCCCTCCTCTCGTCAACATTTTCCCCTACAAATTAAATGCAAAATCACTTAAATGCAGTGTCAGAGAATGCCAGTTTAAATGCATCAATTATACATGAAGACAAAGATACCACAACAAATCAACCTGAAGAGACAGTGCTTTGTGCAAGACAACATTCTCGTGTCTGGTTGAAAAGGCTTCTGAAGATGAGTGGTTTCTTCATTTCCCTTTGTCAGTGGTATGAGCAAAGCTTGTACAACACGCAAGAAACGAGGAAGAGACAATTTCCCAATAACACACAGGAAACACAACATGATGAGTCCTTGGCATTCTCAACCCCAAAGTAAATGCATTTAGACGTCCTTTGCTTTAGCTAGACTGCCATGCCAACACACCACGGCACTTTTGCTCAGGAGCAACTCTCTGCAGCCAAACACGCACCACTGCTCTCATCCCGAGTCCTACGTGAGCTGTTGACACCCAGTATCCTTGCCCCATCAGGCTCTACAGCTCAAACGCTGATCAGCAGTGACAGTGCAGACCCAGGAGCCGTGTCTTCTAAAGCAGACACCAGGACAGCTCAGTCCCCACATTTCCTGTGCTGTAATGCTTATACACAGGATAATGGATGACATTCATGGTGCAATAAAGCAGTCTTGCTCAGATTAATTCCCCAATATCACCATATTGCCACAATCATGGTTTGTGACTGGCCCATCAGTCCCACCCCAGTCACTACCAAAAGGCTACCTTACAGTGAATGGATGGTGGAGATGCAACTGTGACAAACTAGGCTGGCCTTTGCTTTGCTCCCTTTGCAAGTAGGGCAAGGGATCTCTTTCCACAGTGGGTGAAAAGGGCGTTTCAGAGCTGCTCTCCCCTTCCACCAGCAAGCTGGAACACTGTGGGAGGCATAACATTCCACCAGCAGTGGCAGCAAGGAGAGCTTGCAGTTATCTCAAGGTTGGTACAGCCTCTGACAAGTAACAGTTTTAAGAGAAACAGGGCAGACTAGTGTAGCATAAAATTGTATCTGTCATCATTAAAGCATTCATAAGAAGTTTAATTACAATACATTCTGTTAATCTCATTAAGACATCTAAGCATGTACTCTTTCAGCTACTCTTGTCTTAGAAGGTATAAACTCATGATGGGGAAGACCCAAATGTTTTTTAAAAGTTTATTTCTAGCCCTGAAAGAACAGTTATTAAACAAAGTCAACAAATACAGTAGTTAATATTGCAGTAACAATTAAATAACATAATGGGATTAAATTACATAAAAGGCAACATTAAAATCTGAAGACAGTTAAAAAAATAAAAAGAAAGCTTGCACCTACTTCCATTTCCATTGACAGCATGAAGAACAGAGGGAAAAACAGACCAGAGACATTTATTTTATTCAACTCTAGCTGGAGAGACCTTTAACAACCTTCTTGTTCCCTCACCAGCCCACCCACTATCCCCTCTGACAATGGGACTTAGGCTCCCCATCTGCTCTAACCACCCCTTTGCACTTCCCTGCACCCGTGAGCCAAGGGAAAGCCTACAATTAGTCTCATTAACACCTAAGGCAGGTCGAAGTACACATTCCCAGCGCCATGGCTGCTTTATCGAGAAGTGCAGTTTATTCTATGGTAACAAGAAAACCTCAGGAGTCACACATTGCCTGCATACATGCATCTCAGCCATTAGCTGCCCAGCTCCATATACCCAAGTAGCCACCCCACTGTATATTACACTTCATAGGTATCACATGCATATCTGATCCTGACTCAGGATCTTACATGAGCACCCGATAGTGAGACATACGGGAAATCCCAGACTGCATTTAGATGCAATCCTTCCCTTATCATCTACTCAAACTCTGCCTGGTCTCTACCTGTCTGCCCTAGTGATATGGCAGCGTCGAACAGCCCTGCCCCAAGTCTTAGGGACATAAATCTGCTTCCATCAGGGCAAAAACCTCACAGTTTGCATTTTTCCAGTCTTGCAGACACATCCAGCTGACACCCATAGAAAAGCGATGCCCAATCCATGAAGACACAAAAGCACAACCTTCTGGTGGCTCTCCTCCATCTCCTACCAGCTCCATCTCTCATCCTGATTTCTGGCAGCGTGGGGGTGAGAAACCTTACCACGTAACAATAAAGCTGCTGCGTGGGGAAAGAGAAATGGGGACACTTCTCAACCTCAGAGCTTAACACCTCTGCAGGTCACACAGCAAGTGCCAAGATGTGTTCTGGTAAGTGCCGGACTGGGCCAAGTTTTGGGTGCTAAGATGGCTGAAAGTTTGGAAATCATCTCCTAAGTAGACTAAATTGGACAATTTTTGTAACATGTTTTAAACCATTCTCATTCAGCAATAGAAGTGAACTAATAAGGTAAAATTACTTATGATTTTTTATTTTCTATTAAAAAAAACCCAAACAACAAACCCTAAATTTACCACAAGTTATTTTACTGTCTAGATTGTGCCATCAAAAGAAAAAAAGAAAAAGAAAGAAGAAAGAAATGTTCCCAGTTTAACTCTGGCACAGGGAGTTTCACAAAGTCCATTGCCAGCAATGGACAAAGAGGGAATCATTGGTATGACAGGGTTTTTTCCTCTCAGCCAAGCCTCCTCACTACTTCATTTGATCAGGGAGCCAGATGCACTCAAACCAGAGGCATTACCATTACAGTGTTTACAGTGTCTATGGCTCACAATACATTTTGCCTGGGAAATGCATCTAGATATCCTTGCCTGGAATAAGACACTTGAGTTTAAAACCAGAACTCTTCTTACACTTGTAGCTAGAGGGATTCATTCCTGCGATGGAACAAGTAACATAACTTACCCGACTTAGAAGTGTACTACCATGCCTGAGCAGAACACATGCTAACTGTGATACTGCAGTGCCCTGCATAATAAAGGCATCTTGTTGGTACCACACCAATGCCCTGGTTCCCATCATCAACACAAACAGCCTTCAACTGCTCTCAGCTGGAAGGTGGTTCTGTCATACCTTGGCTACCAGTCCCCAAAACATAGTTATCTCTATTGCTATACAAATACTGAAATTATCTGAAATGACCTCTATCTTCTGCCAGCAACATTTGTAAAAGTGTGCAAATAATTTTTATTCAGGGTCCTCCACCCATACCCAGCTATAACCTTACCTCTCCCAGGTCCTGCCCCACTGGGAATTCAATAAAACCCCACTAAAGTAATGGTTGCTTTTTCACAGAATCATTTGGCACTTTGTTACTACAGTTAGCTCCTCGTTAAATTATTGGAGAAGTTGAAATGCATAGACTGCAGCGCTAGAAGCAGCCACAGGCACAGGCTCTTATACACTTGTCCCTGGTAACACCCCAAGAACTCAACTGCTCAAGTCGCTCACTGTCCTTCAGAGGGAGGCACTTTTTCTTGCATTGAATGTTCGACTTCAGCCATTCTAGCTGGTACAATGTCTTTAGTGAGAAAGGGTCAGTGTGACACATCACGTCTCCTCAGCCTCGAACTAGCTGGTCAAATAAGCCCCATGAACATCTGACAGCACTGTTGTCCCCTCACAGCTTTCGTCTTCTCAGAACAGCGCTTTGGCAGTTCCAGGTGTTCATAATCTTCCATTTGAATCCTATTTAAAAATCCTGTATCTTCAGTGTCCTCAGATCTGATTTCATTAGTACAAATGGAGCACATAAAAAACTGGGGAAAATAGCTCTAATACTTAAACTCTGACAACTCCATAGGTGGATGCATTATTTGTTTGGGGGAAAAAATACAACATATACAAAAATGTATTTGATACAAAGAAAAGAAATGCAAAATAAAAAAGTCAAAGGCACCAGCGTAACTTCCAAAGCCCAAGTCAGAGCACAGATACAATACATTTTTGAACCATCCACCGCACTAAGCACATTATCCCTTAAGCTTCCGGCCAACAATTCTAATGGGAAAACAAAAGAGCAGACAGGAAGACAGCTGGAATTTTTTTTCTTGCCCTGACTATAGCTGATCATTTGATCATAAATAAAGTATCTGACCCCTACCTACATATCCATAAACCGACATCCAAAGACTTGACCAATCATTAAGTTTCTACAAAGAGGCCACATCTTTGATTAAAAGTCCACAGAGCACAGGCACATAAGAAACAGCTGAAAACTTGTCTTCCTCCTCTCTCCATATTCACCTTAGAAGTGAAAAATGTCTCAATACATTATCATTTTTTAAGTAGCCGAATTACCAATCCTACAGTACTCTGACAACTAATCCACAAATGAAACAACAGGCAAGATGCACATTCACATTTGTCACACTCACTGTGCATCTCGTCATACAGGAGTTTTACTAGAGCGATTTAAAAATAAACAGGTAGAGGAGAGGAAGACAAGTGTGAAAGAGATCAGCAGGTAAAATTCCTACTGCTCTCTGAAAGCTTGAATCTGTCGTTCAAGTATTGAAAGTACCCAGACAACAGGGTACAATGAATGGGAGCTATTACAGCGAAGTCGTTAAAAACCCTTAAAACCCTGGACACAGTAAGTGGCATTTCTAAGCTGTCTGGGGGGAAATAATAGAAGAAAAAAAAAAAAAAAGGCCAGTAATGCAGTCCTCAATTCCTTCTGGACCCCAGACAGGGATCGTTGGAGTCACCATAATTTATTTAGGGCGTCTTCTGGATGAGAGTTTCTTCCCTTTCGCAGACATGTGTTGTCCCGCGTCCCCCCCCTCCAATCCCGTCCCCCCCAGAAGTGTAAAAATTTCATATATTATAAAGATTTGTAAAATACAAACGAAAAAAGGATGAAGGCTGTGGCAGTAATGTTAGCGGTTACTCTTCATTGCTTCTTTGGCTGCCAGGATCAATGGCGTCAAGCTAGACAGAGGTTTGGCCAGTTTCAAGAAGGGATGCTGCCAGGAAGAGAGAAACACAGTGAACTACTGAAAGACATGGTTTAAAATGCCAGTAAAAGCCATGTACCTACACAGCCCTTTTCACTCCAAGATATGAAAAGCAATGCAAATGCTGCCAATGCCCAGCTCTTGAAGGGATAAATTCAGAGCTCCTCGAGCTTGGAGAGGGGCTTTTTACAAGGCTGGGTAATGACAGGACAAGGGGGAATGGCTTCAAACTGACAAAGGGGAGATTCAAATTAGGCATTAGGAAAAAAAAATTCTTCCCCCAGAGGGTGCTGAGGCACTGGGCAAAGGTTGCCCAGAGAAGCTGTGGCTGCCCCATCCCTGGCAGTGTTCAAGGCCAGGCTGGATGGGGCTTGGAGCAACCTGCTCTAGTGGAAGGTGTCCCTGCCCATGGCAGGCAGGTGGAATTAGATGAGCTTTAAGGTCTCTTCCAACCCTAACCATTCTATGATACTATGATTCCCATAAAAGCCTAGGCCTTTCCTTTTCCAGTAATTCACTACAAAGAGGTTTCCTGCTCAAACATCTCTCAGTCCCATTCTGCTCACTTCAATGGCTTTATTACAGTAAGTTCGTAAACTGCTGGATGCTTTAGTAGCAGCAGAATGAAGACACACATTTCTGATGGAAGACTTCAAAGTACAAAGTGCAATCTTTCATGACTGTAGCTCCTACCAACTGCTATCCATTGGAGTACTCAGAGGAAGACAGAGAAAGAGAGGGCACCAGACTACAACATGGTTTATCACAGGATGACCTTATTTGTGGTTTCTGTTTCTCAGACTGTGAGAAGAAGCTGACCCTCACCTGTAGCAATTCTTTGGCTGATCCTCTTCTCTCGACATCCATCTCCAAACATCGATTCAAGAAATCCCGGAATATTGGCGACAGCTTCTCAGGATTCTGCAGCTCTGGTGTGCCATTTGTTGCTATCAAATATAAAGCCTGTAAAATGAGGAATATTGTATAACCAAGCCAAATCTTTACAAGACACCAAGTCATCACCTGTTCTTGCTAGCAGCAAAATAATGTTCCAAATCTTTTGGCAACAGATACTTACCTTTGCAAAGAAAACATCAGATTCTGACACAAGCAGCATTTTTCATAACCTGATGGATTTATTTTCCCTAAACTATCACAGAAGACAGAGATCAAAGACCAGTGTTTAAGTTACAAGCAGGTACTCATCTTCTAAATAGACAAATTCAGGGTAGGGCAGACTGCAAATTCAAGACAGCCATCTTCCTTGTGGAGGAATTTTCTTGCCCTGCTGAAGCTTGTTTTATTCAATTCATTTTATTTTTAATGTAGATACTATTAATGAACATTACTGAAACCATTCATACGGTAAACACCTGCAAACACTTATAGGAACATCCAGGCTTCTTACCCTCAGGGGGTTTTCGTTGAGGTACGGGGGTTCTCCTTCTACCATCTCAATAGCCATGATGCCCAGAGACCAGATGTCCACTTTAGGGCCATATGCTTTCCGTGTGACCACTTCAGGAGCCATCCAATAAGGAGTTCCAACCATAGTGCTCCGCTTGCTCTGCTCTGGGGTGATCTGAGCACAGAAACCGAAGTCGGCTGTAAGGTAACAGAATTGCAAAAGTTAAATTGGTGCACCCCAAATAAAAAGGCTTCCTAGGAGACTTCTCTAATACTGCACATATATTTTACTCCTCTACACTTGAGCAGGGTTTGGGGGGTGTTTCCCCACTACATTCTCCATATTACAAAATCTATCATACAAGATCAATACAAAACCTGAAAGTGTTTAAGCAAGGTAGAATTCCATGGAATGAAGATAAAGCTTTTTGTTCTCTGGAGCAGGCACACAAGTATTACTCTGCAGAAGAACAGTATTTTGCCCAGTCCTTCCTTCAAGGACCTTAGACTGGCAACAGCCAGAAAAAGTAATCGAGCAGAAGACAGAAGGCAAGTGTTCTGCACATGGTATGTTATACAGCCTGAACTAGAAAAAAAACAAATCCACAAACCATGGCTTCTGCCCTGCTAAACAGATTTTATTTGTGCAGCTATTGAGTTCAACATTTCACACAATAGGCCACCAAATACAGGAACTACAGCTGACAGAGACATAGAAACAAGGCTTCAGATAAGTGAAGTGCTAGCCCACTCAGCAGAAGGAACCTGGACAAACAAACCTTTTCACAAGGTTAACTACCGAAGAGAACAACCACACTCAAGAAAACAAGAAAAGTCACCTATTCCTATAGCCTTCAGGTGCAGCAGCAATGCATGTCCCATCATGTTACTTTATCCAGCTGCAGCACTCCCACTTCCCAGGCATGTAAAGCATCAATAAGAACACAGTTAAGGCAGGAGACAGATATTACCTTATCATTGACACTAAGTTTGAGAGAGAGAGAAAAAGAGAGAGAGAGAATTTAAGATTTTGAAAGTGTTATGCCAAGCAGTGCTAACAAAAAAGCCACAGTCAAGAGAGTGCTAAGTTGTACCAAGAGGACAATTTAACAAAGAACTACCCCCACCCTGATTGTCAAAACGTTGCCTTAAATAAAACAAAAACATATAAATCAAAGCTATGGGAGTCGCTGAGTTCCATCTTGGCCTTTCTCAAGGTGTCATACTCAACATAAAGCACAGCTTATTTCAGTGAACATGCCAGAGAAGCAGCAGCAGTGAACATCTCCTGACCTACCAACCAGGTCTTCAGCATGATGCCATCAGCAAAGAAAGAAAGACAGGCAAGATGCAGAACCTAGTTTCACCAACCATCAGTATGTGTAGGTATGCACTAGTAACAGGCAGACTGGTATCTCTTACTCCTAGTCTCCCAGAAGCCAGGCTCTCCAGAGAATGGGAAGAGCTTGAAAAGAAGGTGCAACTTCTTCCACCCTCCATCCTAAACAACTGCTAGAAGCAATACAATCACACAGCCAAAGAAGAGCCAGTCTCAACAGTGATTACAGTACCTCCCCTTCATATAGGACATTTTTACAGCTGACTCCCATTTTCTCCTGCCTCTCCTTCCTCTTCATCTTCCCCCAGTTTCCTGGGGCTGATGCTTCTTTACAGAGGCTGCTAACCTTCTTCTTTTGCCACTCTGCTTTGACTTGATAGCTCTTACATTTTTGAGCCTTCTCCAGTTAACTCTTCTCAGCCACATCCTCTACCGCAACTATTCACTTGAGCTTCTGAATCTACACAGTTTATGCACAAGTACATCACACCCTTAAAAAAACATAAAACCTACGCAGGCGAGCAGTGCATCCAATAATGCTGGTAAGCAAATCAAGTTGCTCCTACTCTTCTTCACACTCCATCTCATAAACAATAAGAGCCTGCAAACACAATAGACTAAGGAATATTACGGAGATACATTTTCATGGCATTTCAAATGCCTACCCAACTGTAAAAACACCATCCCTTAACTCTTTGGTCACTTCATGCTTTGCACATTCCTCCTATATACCAGGAAATAAGATAATGTACCTCTCTCTCAACAATCCTGACAGCTTCTTCAAGTGGTTTCACATTTTTTTATTGCCACACACACATTTACACATACCAGAAATTGACTCACTGTACACAAGTCCATGCATGCATAACAATTACCTGAAAAGCGAGCAGTTTCTTTTGTCATTTTGTGATTATATTAGTGAAAGTGTGTTACACTTTCAGTCTAAGAAAAGGAGAGCCAGAACTGGCAGAGCATTAAGACTAGACTGCAATATACATGGTTAATAATGTACAGTTTTCTTGTTAGTGACCTTCTAATGAAAAGGGCAAAACATTAAAAGCAAGTCATTACAACTTGAAGAGACTAACAAAAGCTGGCTGCAACTTTTCTCTTGCAATCATTCACATCTTTGCTTCACTGTACAGTGCCAGTTACTTCACATTTACCAACGTATTCATGTGGCAACAAGTTTGCTTCAACATCCTTCCGGTCAAATATGTTCACAGCCTTAGTGTCAGGGCCCTCAGAATTTCCATACCCACATTTGGGAGTTATACATTTTAAAGCACTGAATGAATTTCTATTGCTCATAGTCAATAAAAATCCACCTCAGATTTCCCTGCCAACTCTCCTACCAATTTATACTCTATAAGTCCAAGTTTATCGGGAAAAGGAAAACAGATAATTTTTTCCATGTTCTGGTACTCACTTAGTTTAACAGATCCATCCATTCCTAACAGCACGTTGTCACTCTTAATGTCTCTGTGGATGACCTGGTTGGCATGGAGGAACTCAAGCGCTTGCAAGCACTGGATGGGAGAAAAAAGAAAAAGAAAGGGAAACAAAACAAAACCAAGAAAGATACTCAGCAAACGGAAACACAATTTGTGTATGTGAACACGAATTCAAAAGCAATGCTTATACCCTTAGCCAGTGCAGAGTACAAGCATACAATAGTTATTATTTCAAATAACCAGCAGAGGAAGCTCTTGTGCTAAAAAAATACCTTCCAGGTCTCATGACGTCAAATATCATTTAACCATAGAGTTTCTCTGAGAGCTTAACACAAACCCATAAATTCAACTCATCATCACCTAAGAGAGTCTCAAAAATCCCAGACGCTAATTTTGGTACATCTTATGAATTCTACTAAGGAACCATAAAGAATTAAGTGAGTGATTTTTAGCCTGAAGTCTCACCGGGAGGAATTGGTGAGCATTCAACTTCTCTTACAGTAAAGGATGTAAAACATGTTCATTATTCAAGTCACTAATATTGGGTTTGCATTTTCTTAGATAAAAGCCTGTCACACTAAGTTTCTGCCTAAAAGCATAATGGAATTTACTTTTGCTATTTGAGAATAAAAGAAAAAGAATGTAATTGTAAGATTTTTGTCTTCTAATACAAGCAGAACACTTACCATTTGCAACTTGACATGGATGCAGTGCCCAGTGAGGTTTTCCATGCCTTCATTCACTTTAGCACAATGGCACTGATTTACAGAATGAAGTATATCTAACATGCTGAGCAGCAAGGTTTTGATAGTACAACAGTTCAACAATAGTAGATTTTTTCCTCAGAAAAGTGAATTACTGCTACAGTAAATAGTTACTTTCAGTTCTCTGCTTCCAGCTCTGGTTTCCCTGGAAATCATTATCTGCCCATACACGTTAATGTACAAGTTTGCTTTCCATCCCCTCCCTTTGGGTGAGTCATCAAAAGCAGACATCATGGTGATGTAGTCAGATGGGAGTTTTAAAAGCCTAAGTCTCTCCTGCACAGCAGATAATACAACTACTTCTACTTCTGCCACAGAAAATGAAGCCTGATCTGGATGCCAGCACTCTGACTCAAGGCAGAACCCACTGATAAGCTACGATACCAGCAGTTTTTAACTCTTCCATTTGAAATCTTCCTGCAATCTTAAAATTATTTTACCTACAATCTTCTAAAGAATTCTTTTTCTGAGAAATCATGTCACAGGACTATAGATTTCATGCACTATGAAAACTACTAAAATGAAAAGGGAAAATCTGCATCAAGTTCATCTTTATGTTAGTACATGTTCCTTAAAATATCCGTTTCATCAGATCCACTTTCACATTCTAAGCAGTTACTCTTCTTCCTTCTGAAAAACACTCCAAAGCTTTCAGTCTGTTTGCTTTTCCTTTTTTTTTGTCTTTTTTTTTTTTTTTTTCTTTTTTTAATTACATTCACACCTCTACTTTTTACACTACCTACATACGAATACTCAGTTGTCTTTTTGGTGCTACTGAACAGCCTTTATTAGTCAAAGCTAAAAAAGACATTGCATCCAGATGCTAAACTTGTTCATTGCTTGAACTTCAGTTCTGTTTCTGTTAACACTGTCAGGACAAGGTAACCCAGGTACCAAACCCAAAATCTTTATTTGCTCCATCACCTAACATTCTCAAAAACCTAGCTCAAAAACTGCCATAGCGCTTTTGTGTTACAACTTGCAAGCTCCCAATTTTCTGAGTTAAACTAATTTTGCTATTTTCTGTAATTTTAATATTGATTTCTACTCTCAGTATAATTCATTCTAACTCAAAGGCTCCAACTGCAATTGCTGCCATTAGTCCTAACCTATCTGTACCATAAAACCTAGGGGAATAGAGTGCACCTTCATTCCTCTATCCATCAACTAGAATACTCACTTCTCTGCAAACAGCAGCTATCTGTGCTTCATCCATACAAGTTTCTGTGACCACATCTGTTAGTGAGCCACCAGCCAGATACTCCATCACCACAAACAATTCATCTCCTACGAGGTAACTACAAACAGAAAACAAAAAGCATGTCCGTTAGCCATCAAGAGATCGAGAACTGAAAAAATGACTGATAAGGGCCAGTCAATGAAGTGATTCGTAAGCACTCAAAGACAAACAGTAAAGAAAGTTAATCTCTGGAAGGTAGCCAGAAATGTAAATGCTGACAATAAAAGCTGCCTGCTTCTTATTACCTAAACAGGCAGGATAACACCCTACACGTCTCACACACAATCATGCACAACAGAAGCTCTCCTCCAGCTATGCTCTTGTCTGCCGCTTGATCCCCAACTACATACAGCACTGCATTAATGACAGAAGCCTTCTTACTGAATGAAGACCATTCCTTACAACAGATTATTCCCTTCCCTGCCCCCCCCCCCTTTTTTTTTTCAGATGACAGCAAATACCACCTCATTCGCTTATAAGACCCTTAGGTACAAGAAGTCTGGGTCTGTGTAAGTATGCCATGTTACAACCCCTTGAAACCCTGAGAGATGAAGGAATCAGCAGCTGTCTGCATTTACCTGTCCAGGAAATTGACTATGTTGGGGTTCTTCAGCTCCTTCATTACCAAGATCTCATTAATAATCAACTCCTTCTTGGGCTGTTTCTGTAGGTTTATCTGTTTAATAGCAACCTGAACAAGAAAACAGTAAGAGCGATAGCTCAAACCTGAGTATCAAAACATTTTGATCATTCTTAATACAGTAAAAAGTTAGAAGAAATTCTTTAACAGGATTAAAAGAGTTGAGTACAGCTTGCAGCTGGCAAGTCACTTACTTATTAGCATACAACTTAAAAGAATGCAACCTGATGAGCATACAAGCCTGAAGCAGAAGAGAATCATGGAGCAACTAATAGAAGAAACATAAGCCTTCCAATGCAAGCAGTTTTTCTACATTCTATCCAAATTAGTGTTTGGGTATAAGGAATGCTGGGAGGCAGAAGGAATTCCTATCAAAGCAGTTAAGCCAATGAACTATCCCAGAGAGAGAGAGAGAGAAGGAAAGATAAAGACCTATTTTATCCAGGAAATAAGGTAATCAGGACAACTATTTCAGACTTTAAAATGGAGACTTGTCCCAGCTACATTAGCTACAACACTTTCAGGCAGCAGTTCAAAGCTTTACAAGATAACCAACTCACAAGTCCAAAACCAAACACAAGAACCAATATAATCTTGTAGACACAATCGTTATCACATGGCCAAGAGCATTAAGAGAACTTGTGGCACAGAATCACAAAATAACTAAGATTGGAGGGGGCCTCTAGAGGTCATCCAGCCCAATCCCTTGCTTCAAGTACAGCCAATGTGGAACAGGTTGCTGAGGGTCTTGTGTAACTGGGTTTTCAACAGAGATCTCAAGAAGCAGATATTCCACAACCTCTTTGGGTCCTCTGTCCTTGTGCTTGATCATCCTTACTACAACAGGAAAAAAATTTCTAATACCTAGCCAGAATTTCCCTAATGTCAATTTATGTCTGTTACATCTTGACCTGTCACCGTGTAGCTCTAAGAGGAGTCTAGCTCCATATTCTCTAAACCTTCCCATTAGGGTGCTGAAAATGCCATTAAAATCCTCCTTTGGTTTTTCTTCTTGCCCACCAATGAACAGACCTGACTCTATCCTCAGACATCAAGCACTGGGGAAGCAGCGTACTGCACCTGTTTAATGCACAAACACTGCAAACAATCAACCCAATAGCCCACATAACTGCCAAGATGCAAGAAAGGCACTGGACTGCAAAACGTGCTCTGCAGTAAGTAAAACGACATGAAGTAGTGTAGTACGTAAAAGCAAATGAAGAGACAACATACTGAGATGATCGAAAGGCATGCATTTTAACAAGAAGTGCTGCTCCACTACAGCACTGGTAAATGTGGTTGCTGCTGAAAGGGCAATTACTTATCAGTGACCTGAGGAATATTTACTTGTGGATACTTAAAGCCGAAGTTAAGGAAATCTGAATCTAAAGAGAAGCAAGTAATTCCTAAAATTTTAGTCCCAGGCACCATCAGTTTCATCAAGTGGGTTTAGAGACACCAAACAGTAAAAGCAAGGAGCAGGATTTGGAAAAGGCATTCTAAATACAACCAAAAATCAGTTGCAGCAAGCTGTTTGCACACAGGCACATCCATCACCTTTCCTGAGATAGGACCAAAAAACAAGTGAGTGAAGTCTAAACAAAGTTATATTTCTGAATATGCAGGACACCACTGCCCACGGTTCTTGAAGGGTTTTCAAACCCTTTGAAACTGTTTTCAAACCCCATTTTTGGAACACCTCACCTCTGCCTTTCACTGGAAAGAACGAAAACTATTTTTAGCTTTCACCATCTGACTGCTATAGAACAGGGCACACTGTTAAAATGACTATGGCAAACAATATTCTGAGAGGTGATAGCAGAGCTGGGAACTACAGTAAGGAACCCAATCAAATCATCTCAGCCACCTAGAGAAGAGCATTTATATTCATTATATTTCATTGCAATGTACTCAGAAATCTTACCTCCTGCCCTGTTGCCACATCAATAGCTGTGAAAACTGTACCTGAAGCCCTGGGAAGAAGAACAACATCAAAGCAAGTGTAACAAACATGCACATGAACAGACAAATCACAAACACAAAATTGTGTCAGCTCTCAATGCTGCAAGAGCTGTATCAAAAAAGAAGGCTATTAAAAGTAAGTGGCACTACAAAAATGCCAGTCAGGTCACACAAAACAAAACAATTACAAATACACTCTCTTCTGACACCTGCTTACACATCTTGAATACAGGAGACAAAGTCATAGAACAAAAGAATCATAGAATAGTTAGGGCTGGAAAGGACCTCAAGGTCACCAAGTTCCGACTCCTCTGCCATGGGCAGGGACGCCTCACACCAGACCATGTCACCCAAGACTCTCCAGAACTTGTGCTGTTCCCTATGCTGAGGTAAGCTGGGTAGCCCTTTCTGTAGTAGGTATTACTTTCCTTTTCCCCCAGGGGAAGCCTGTCCACAAACACACACAGATCTATTTGCAAAGTATACAGTAGAAGTTAGGCACATCAAAGTTGAAAAAGTTAGAACTTGTATATACATTTTTTTTATAACAGAAGGATTGCTTAATGGCTCAATGTCCAGCTGGAGACCAGTAACGAGTGGCGTTCCTCAGGGATCGGTGTTGGGACCAGTCTTGTTCAACATCTTTGTCGGTGACATGGACAGTGGGATTGAGTGCACCCTCAGCAAGTTTGCCGATGACACCAAGCTGTGTGGTTCAGTTGATACGCTGGAGGGAAGGAATGCCATCCAGAGGGACCTTGACACACTTGTGAGGTGGGGTGATGCCAACCTCATGAAGTTTAACCATGACAAGTGCAAGGTCCTACACCTGGGTTGGAGCAATCCCAGGCACAGCTACAGGTTGGGCAGGGAAGAGATTCAGAGCAGCCCTGAGGAGAAGGACTTGGGGGTCTTGGTCGATGAAAAAATGAACATGAGCCAGCACTGTGCGCTTGCAGCCCAGAAAGCCAACCGTGTCCTGGGCCGCATCAAAAGGAGCATGACCAGCAGGTCGAGGGAGGTGATCCTGCCCCTCTACTCTGCTCTCGTGAGACCTCACTTGGAGTATTGTGTGCAGTTCTGGTGTCCTCAACATAAAAAGGACATGGAACTGTCGGAACGAGTCCAGAGGAGGGCCACGAGGATGATCAGGGGACCGGAGCACCTCCCATATGAAGATAGGATGAGAAAGTTGGGGCTATTCAGCCTGGAGAAGAGAAGGCTGCGTGGAGACCTCATAGCATCCTTCCAGTATCTGAAGGGGGCCTATAGGGATGCTGGGGAGGGACTCTTCATCAGGGACTGTAGTGATAGGACAAGGGGTAATGGGTTCAAACTTAAACTGGGGAAGTTTCGATTGGATATGAGGAAGAAATTCTTTACTGTAAGGGTGGTGAGGCACTGGAATGGGCTGCCCAGGGAAGTTGGGAATGCTCCATCGCTGGCAGTGTTCAAGGCCGGGTCGGACACAGCCTTGGGTGACATGGTTTAGTGGGAGGTGTCCCTGCCCATGGCAGGGGGGTTGGAATTAGATGACCTTAAGGTCCTTTCCAACCCTAACTATTCTATGATTCTATGATTCAAAGTACCACTAGACTAATAACTTAGCCAGGGCAATATTATTAGCTTAGCACATAGAAAGCTTCCTGACATACCCTCATGGTATTCAACAGTCATATTACAAAATGGATAAATGCACCTTACTGGAAGAGCAGAGCACTAGATACACCCACAGAGAAGTTGCAGAGCTATGTTTTTGCATTAAGAGACACAATGCAAAGCTTCCATCACTGTGTAAAGCCTTCATTGCCTGTTTAGCATGGCTTAATACAGCCATTTCTGCTTGCTTCAGTAAGTGGTGGCTACGTGACAGTATCAAACAGGGAACAGAGCACCCCTTTTAAACACTGACTCATAGGGAACAGAAGTTGGAATGAACACTTACCCCTGCCCGATTTTCTCATATCTGTTGTATTTTTTCTTGGGATCTCCTATGCTCACAATAGTGCCTAAAAAACCAATCCAAACAAACAACAATAACCAAAAAAAGTCAATCCCACTATCCCCTTTTGGTAGGGCTGGCCTGGCCAATATACTCCCAAGATAGGTCAAGCTCAAATAGTACAGGCTGATGCATGAACAGCCAAAGCTTCCCCATTCAGTTCAAGCTGCAAATGGCCCAGCTTCAGGCAATCATTTTGCTATGTTATATTCTTCATGAGACATGTCATACTGTTTACCCTCATATTTCAATTTTATTACAATCTTCTGTGCAGCAAGGTTATGACAAATCTCAACTTAAGCACAGGAACATTAACATAGCAAAAAATTATCTTCAAGATGATTCTGAACAAGCAACCATAGAAACTATTTTATGTTATTACGATTGTATTATACACACAGATCACATTATCACAACCAGACTTCAATCCAAAACAACTGTTCTACAGGCTTTTTTACCCAACAGGGCTCTGACGCATATAAATTGGCAAAACTTCTGAATGCAGCTCTCGCAGCCACTGACAGAAACCCAATTAAGCACAGTAACCCTTACACAAAAATGAGGGCAAAAACTTAATATTCCTCCCCCCCCAGTCCTAAAGCCTTTGTTTATCTGAAATAAAAAACACCTACGTAGTTTTTCCATGATATCTTCATCTGACATTTTGGTCTTCTTTTTCTGCTTATCACCTGACTTTGCCGCACTGTCAACAGAAGTGTCGCCGGCTGGTGCAGGAATGGGGTCAATTACAGATCGTGTATAAATCTGTTAAGAGAGACCATTTACCTGAGCATTTTTCTTGCAATCATCGATCTTCAGCTGAAAATAATCACAGCTCCTCAAAGATCCCTAAAAGCATCATTTTATACAACAAGTTGGAGGCAGAAATTAAACCTGAGAAACACTAAAGTCCAGAAAGCCAAGATGCCGGCAACCTTATTGACCTCTGACAGAAAGCCCCAGGCACCTCCTGAACAGAGTGGATATGAGAAGACAGACATTCTGTGGGTTTTCTACCTGCTTATTCTTTATAACCCATGCTAGTTTATAGAACAGAAATCACTATTTAATAGTGAGATCAATTACTACTAAGATCTAAAGGAAAAAGATTCATGCTTTGCCATGAACGGAAGCATGAGACTCACAGAAGTTTTCCAGTTGCCCCCAATACAGGGAATTTTCTTGGAGCTTTATTTCTCTTCCTCCTGAGCTGTTCACATATATGCAGCTATTTACAAAATATCAAACAGTAGATCTGTCATAATTTATATGACTATGTACCCAGAGGCACTATCATGTGACAAATAAACACAATACACATTTGCACTCCTGGAGCAAGAATAAGCAGGCAGAGCAGCAAAATGTACACCTACCACAGCCAAAAGAATGAGCTGGAGCAAATAAAATAAAGAAAATCAAGTACACTATATTGTCCCACTGTATTGTGCAAGGTTACAGACACTAGCTATAGTTTTTAGGAGTTAAAAAAGCCTCCTTCTCACATGTTGGATTGAAGGATACGCATAACTGTAGAGCTTCAACACAAGCCAATGAACAAACTGGAATTAATGCCAGGATTTCTGATCCAACTCATATTCAGAAATAAGGCATTTCCTTAGCAAACTCAAATAAAAAACTTACAAAGCTCATTTCACAAATGTAACACTTTGCTAGAAAACAGAAGTAGGAAATATTGAGAAATGCAGGTCTGATCTGTAAACTTTACAGCTGCTCACCGATTTCGTGTGATCTGGCCGTGGAGCAATAACAGGAGGAGGAGCTTCTTCATCATCTTCATCATCATCTGCCACAGCTGCTGATGGCTCTCCTTTGGCATTGGTCTACATTTTTACCAAAGTAAAAAAACAAAAAAAACCCAAAAATAACCAAAACAAACTAAACAAAATTGTCTCCAGTGTTATAGGCTTCAGGTTTTCTTCTCCCCACATAAAGATAAAAGAATTCTTACAGATGTCAAAAGAAAATCTTTTTATTATGAGGTTAAAATGCTATTGCTCCAGTGAAATATGCTCTGCTGACCCCTCAATTCACGTTTTTATTCCACCAAAAAAAATCTCTCATTTTAGTTTATACTGCAAGATTCATTATGTAACAAATACAAAAGACCTGAATTCTTACGTGCTTTAGAACTTACAAAGAATAGTAAAGACACTCACCGTTGGTGATCCTGAAGGGAAACCATCTTTTTCTAAACAGGACAAATGGCAGAACACATAAAATCATCAGAACAATAACTTAAATAGTGAACTTTGCACAGTAAAGCACACAGACTGCTTTACAGACATTTTTTTTTCCATCTTTCAAAAAGCAAAACTTTACGGTCACAAATCAGAAACCAGTATTGCACTAAAGACCATGCAGAAAGAAGCTGTACATTTCTAAAACTCTCTCTAAAGGCAGGGAAACCCATTCATTTTCCAACATGCTCTTCACCCATGTGAGTACCCACACACAGTTCTCAAATTGAGTACTGCTTGTCACACTTATTGTGTTCTGTCTTACTGAGATGTGAAATCACCACCAAAGGGATGTCTCTGTTCCCTTAGCAGTCTCTTGACTCAAGGGTAAGAACATTACAAAGCTTCATTACTAAGCTATTTTCTGAAATGATTTGGAAGAAAACTAGGTAAAACTGCCTCTGTTCACAGGACAGTCATTCACTCAGCCTTCCCATGCCCCATCGCTCCTGGTCAAGAAGTCACAACTTAGTTTGCTTCTTTGATGTCACCACCTGGTGACATCAAGTTCACAGATAGATGTTTTGCCTATAGACAGGAGAAGCAAGGTCTCCAGCATGAAATCAGTTAATCTCAGCCTCAGAGATTATAGCTTTATAAACACAGCCTGTTCAAGTTAATTTTGGCTGCTGTTTTGCATTATCTACTTCCATTTCTTCCCTTCTCCATTTAAACCAGGAAAATAACTAGACAAAACCAGTTCCAGTGAGTTTTAAATCTGTCTTCAAGTATTTTTTTCTCATTGAAAAGTAGTTTGCTCTTTCAGCATTTGAATTTGATTTATTATTCTCTGTACTCCTCTTCAATATGTCTTGCACACACTTAGATCTCACCTGGAGCAGAAAAACTCAGGTACTTCTGTTTTGCTGTGTCTTTGGAGTCATAGAATTTCAGCACATCTAGTACCGCCTGGGGGTTTTTCTTTTGTTCTAGCTTTGTGATATTTGAGGTTTGAAGTAACCGAGCCCATTGCTCTGGCATTCCCTGAAAAAAATAGGCTATTTAAAGCATACTTCTAACATTTTAAAGATTTTTCAGAAGTAGAACAGTTTTTTTCTATATATAATATAATATAAATATAACATATTTAGCCTTAAACACCTGAACAAGTAGAATGGGTTTTTAATGGGGAGCACATACACCCATAGGTGACACAACGCAAAACACTATGCCAACACGATGACACATCTTTCAGGTATATGAAGCCAGATGTGAGCAACAGGAACACAAAAGCACTCAACAGAACAAGTGTTATCCACTGATGAAAGTGGGCTAAAAAGGGTTTCTCAGGGAAGGCTCTCCCAGGTGACCCAAAGCATCAGATATGACATTTACACTGCAGAAGTATTAAGAGAACACAGACTCTTTACTCTGCACACTGTACAAATACACAGTAAAATTATTTCTTTGATAAAAGCAAAGACTTTATTCTAAAACATCATAATGGTGTCACTACAGCCATGACTCACAGCTGTTTTCTGAGCAACTCTAAGGCAGGTATACTTACAGTGAACTCTCCAGTAACAGCATCAAAGCCAACATGGATGGTGTGCTCAAAATCTGATGGTGGGGAGATTTCTGGCCTTTCCTTTTCCTTCTTCTTGCTTCCTGAAAAAGACATTCAAAGATCTACTGAGCAAAGACTTCAAGTCCTATTGTCTCTATTTAATATAATCAATCCAAGCATCACAACAATTAGGAAGAACGTAACATTATTCTGTTTAATGGATGGAGGCATTTACAGACGCAGCACAGTTGGTGTTTTCAAGCGGGTACAGACTTCATGTAAGAATCAACCTCTTGTTCCATTCAAGTAAGTTATAATATGGTAGCAAAGAAATAGAGATTAAGAGCACCAGAGGGCAAAGAGCTCTGTTGAGCATATGAAATCTAAACATATGAAATGTTTACAACACAAAAGAGAACATTTTTATATGGATTACAAACACCGCTGAAGACAACTTCAGTTCAACCTCAAGTTCACCCTAAAGACAGTTAAAACTCAGTTGCCTCACTGCTTCAGTTCAAGGTAATTGATGCAAACTAGGACTTCCTGTGATGAAGATAAGAATTTACAGCCTCAGAGCAATTACCTAATTTCAATTAGAGGAGGCAGGGGGGAGCAAGCATACTAAGTACCAGAAGCAGGAACAGATAATGAGAAGGACCATGTGCTCAATCCAACCTAGATTCAATTAAATTCTTAAGCTGTTTTATAATGCCTGAGGGCATTATAATGAGGGGCTTGGCTGGGGCTTTATTTTTTTTTCCTGAGAAAGAGAAAATAAATAAAACTAAAAGACAGTTTGTAGTTAACTCAATGTAAAATACACCATTCTGTTCCCTTTACTCAGAAAAGATTTGGAGTTAAGTTGGAAGGTTTCAGGAATACGTTTTATTGTTCTTGCAAAAAAGCCCGAGCCCTGCTTTCTTCCTCTGCCAGAGCAGAGAAGTATACTTGCTGTTTGCTCTCCAGGTAGAAAGATGACCCTCAGGGCCTCATCTCACAGTCCTCTGCTGAAAGGCAGAGCTCTGGCAGTGAGCTCTACAGTGTGCCTAACCTGATACCAAGAAAGCTGCATGCGTAATCCTGGGAATGCCTGTGGGCTTGCAAAACGTATAGCTGAATCAGCTGCGTTTATTCTAGCGTGCATGAAGCTAGCAGGAATGCCATAGTGCTCTCAAAAGGAAAGCACACTATTTTGCAGCCTAAAAGGTTCTTTTGCTTTGTTTTCACATTCACCTTCAAAACTAACGTAACCTGGTTTTGGTACAGAAAGAGCAGCTAAAACAGCACCCTCTTTGTTACAACATGGTAAAGAGCTCCTGCATATTGCAGAATATCACAGAAGCACAGAATTGTTAGGGCTGGAAGTGACCTCTCATCTAGTCCAGCCCCCTAACAGGGGCAAGCACAGACTGCGCTGCTCAGAGCCAGAGAATCTGTCTGAAATTCCCCCACGTTGGCGGGAGGGGAAGGACAAGGAACAGAACACAATACGTACAAATGAAAAGCCATGTGGGCTACCTCCAGCTGAACAATGCAGTGGAAGGACACTGCTATTATAAACAGGATATCTTTAATATGGCTGCACAGGTCTGAGCCAAAAAGCAAATGGACTGTCAAATGTTCCCATTAACACTGTTAAGGCGTCATAGGACAGAATAAACTTGCTTATGTGAAAACCTTTTAGGAAAGTACAGTTTCTCCCCAGTCTTTTGCATTTGTTTACGTGAAAACAAGGAAGATGGGATATTCCCCAGAAGATTCCTGTTAAGGAGCACTTGACATGTAGGGAACAGGAGCTGGTGCTCAAACCCTCAGAAGTGCTGGGCAAATAAACCCACTCCTTCCAAAAACACATAGATCTTATTAGTAGCCTAGGCAAGGAGACTAAAATTCACTCCTCTGCCCACAGGAACAGCAGAGCAGCACTTCAAACGCACGTAAGCAGTGAGCTTCAATCAAGAGCAAGTCCCTTGAGTCATGAGTTGGCAGAACACGCTCAAGGGCTCTGTGAACAAGGCCACCATGAGGCCACATTGCTTTTCAACCTCTGATTATATCTGCAACACAGCTGTGTACTTAAATGGGAATCCTGTTATTAAAGGGCAACGTTAGTTTCAAATGGCAAGTGAATCTAAGACATGGTCCTTCAGCTGTGCAGAGACAGCAGCACAAAGTCCCCCTGTTCCTGGGAGGGCGAAGACACAGGTCCTTCCATAAGGATTCAGTAAAATGGATAATTGCTCTGATGAAGCACCTCAAACTGGACTTTTCCCCAAGTGAAGCCAAAGGTACTCTACATGGCATCATTCAAGGTACTTCACACACCCTCCTACATCAGAAACCCATCCTCAAGCAGGTTAAAGCCATTCCCCGTGTCCTGTCCCTACAGGCCCTGGTCCAAAGCCCCTCTCCAGGTTTCTTGTAGCCCCTTTAGGCACTGGGAGCTGCTCTACGGTCACCCCGCAGCCTTCTCTTCTCCAGGCTGAACAAGCCCAGCTCTCTCAGCCTGTCTCCATAGCAGAGGTGCTCGCAGCATCTTTGTGGCCTCCTCTGGACTCACTTCAGCACAGAAGTAGCTCAGACTTGGGGCAGAGACTGTGCATTTGCGCAACCTCACCATCTCCAGTGAGTCGTCTCCCGAGAACACTAACTCCCCAGTGCCATGTCCTAAGCTAGAGAAACCTGCCAAAAGAGGACACAAAGGGCCAGAGCTGGCCAGGAGGGACCTTGCAAAATCATACAGACAGATCTACAGAACAAACCCAAACATTATCCAGCAACAGGTCTGTTTCAGTGGCATTTTACATCTCCTGGCAAAGCATCCCTTCAGATTCTGAAAAGGAGAATTTACCATTCTGGTAGGAATTTGTTAACATTTTCACTGGCTGGAGAAATTTGTCCCATGAAAAAATTTCTATCTCAGGTTGACATATTATTTTGCAAATAGTTCCAATATATTTTTAAAATCCAAGCAGGAAGTTAGTATTTCTGCAAAGAATCACACATTCTAAAGCTTCCCAGCAACAGAATTTTTTTCCCCCCCATGTATTTAAATGGGCATTTCTGGTGAGGGTGCTCAGCCGTGCTAATGAACAGAGCAACTAACTTCTGACTGCTGTTTTAGCGCCAGAAAATCACTGTGCCCATTTCCATTCTGCTTATATTTGGCTGCCAGTTTTGCAGCCTTGAGAGACAAAACCATTTCTTTAAATGCTTACATTATCCTTGCAGCAGGTCACCCAATCCACAAGGTTTATTCCAGATTTATAAAAATACCACTTTCAGACAGTTTCCTTAAGCTAAGTAGTTCAATTACCATTTCTCCTAACCACTACTGCCATGCAGTAAAACCTGCCTTTAATGTAAAGGACATGACTTTAAATACTTTTTAACATTTAGAAAACATAAACTGACACTATTTTCTCTAAAAAGTATTTTACTCAGCAGAAATTATTTTCTCCATTTTTAGTGTGCATTACTAAATATAAGCAGGTACACAGACACCTGCTAAACAAGTATGCAGATCAACATCCATAACTTTGGTACATGTCAGTATTTACAAGAGTGGTCTGAATAGGCTTTAGTAATGGGACTCCAAAGCAATTTCAGATGAGCTAATACAACTTTAGACAAGTCTTCAACCACCTCCCTGGCCATTTCAGCAATGAACAAACCCACCCTCAAGATGGAAAGAAGAAACGTTCAAGGAGAAGTAAAGACGCTGTGAAATGTCACAGAGCTCTCCAGCTGCGCTATAGCCACTTGCATTCATAATTCATTTCACAACACAAACAAGTCTTATATAGTATTACTAATTCAGAGCAAGGAAAACCTTCCTTTACATGGGGTTTATGTTCCACTTCATCATATCCCCAACTGTAAAAAGGGTTACAAACGGTCTGATGAATAATCAATCCAACAGCCCAATGACAAGTGTCAGATCAGCTCATAAGCTGCTCTCCTAGTCCAAAGATGGCAGATGTGATCCTTCCACAAGATTCCCTTGCAGCACTCACCATGACAATTTCAAGGCACTTCCTTCCATGACATAATGATAAAACACCAGTTTCTGCAGCATTGAAGGGCTAAGTCAGAACCTGATCCAGACACATGGCACTACACGAAGCTTGACAGCACCCAGATTCATCACCTTTACCAGCCTCAGAGGCCTGAAGTCTCTCTCTTGGGGGGCTTCCACCTACCTGCAGTAACTTCTCATGTTCTCCCTACAGGTTTACCTCTTTAAAGTTTTACCCATGTCAGTAAAAACACCACTACTTCTGTGGCTGAAATCCAGCCACCGACAGTTATTTCACAGTAACCGACTTCGTGAAATAACTATTCTGCTTCCTAAAGCTACACTGGTCAAATCCTTTCATCCTCCAAAAACGAAAGCACACCCGCTGCCAAAAGCAGAAACTCTGCCAGATCACAAAAAGCCTGACTTTCCAAATACAGGGAAGCCTCCAGTATTTGTCTCCCAGGTGAGGCATGGCTGCAGAGGGACTGCTCATACAGCTGAGCAAGAGTAAATTCCAGCCCTCAGGAAAATACTGAGCCAAGAGAATACATAACCAGAGGAGCAGAGTCTCCTGAAACAGTCAAACCTGTGCCAGCATGACTGAACCAGTCCTGCCCAGCACATCAGCAACATCAAGCTTGTACATCCCTGCAACAGTTTTACCATACCAAATGTTAGAAGATATTTCTATCTATTCACTATTTTGTTCTACATGGATACAGACATCCTGGAGAATTGGGACCAGGGCTTTAGTGCTGTATACACATTCATCGTTCAGAAAAGAGGACAGAAACAAAGCACAAATACAGTCCAGTCCAGTTTCCTTACAGTCATTTTTTCCTCCAAAATAATCCTTGCTTACAGCATTCCAGATTTTTCCATTAGTAATTATTCCTAATGGTACAGTGACAGAGACAAAAGGACTTCATTTCTCAAATCTCCTTCAAACACAGTGCACCCTCGCCACTATTTCTTTATTACCATTTTTTTTCCTCAAGGTACCACATAAATGGTCATCAACAGGAAGCAACTTCCCAAACAGTTTAAACTAAAAATCTGCATTTAGTGTAGCAAAATGGTAAGTGATCTGGCACCCAGGAATCACAAACATTTATCAGGGTTGTTTGGAAATGCATTACTTTAAACTGGGCAGCAAGCATGAGAAGCAATAAGTGGTGGTTTTCCTCAGTGAACTATTTAATTTTTCTTACTTAGTATTTCATCTTCAAACATCTCAGTGCAAGCAGGAGAAAACACCTCAGCTCACGGAGCACACATATCCACCTTCCAACCCTTCCTCCAATCCCCTGCACTTGGACAGGCTGGATTCAAATGTCTGAAGCACTACCAAAACTTACAAGAAGAGTAAAGGAATTCCACTAGTAACCTTGGATAATAGAGGAATCTCACCTTTTTCAGTGATAAAGAATATGGAGATGATTTTATTCCTAGGTTTTCTCTCTTCTGGTACAGAGGGCAGGGGTTTCAAACTGTGGTTGGCAGACAACTGGTCTTTACCCCCTGCAGTGACGATAGCACTGCTCATCCGGACAGGAGGAGCTGGTGGCTTGTCTTCCACTTCTCCGTTGACAGACATGGTTCTCAATAGCTAGCGAAAGCACTGAAAGAGAAATATTTGTTTTAACTTAAGAAGAGAACATAAAACACATAAATGTATCATTTCTTCTGTTGGACAACATGAAAATGAGGTATAATTCAACTCTGAAGACCTCAGTAAGCACTGCACTGGCAGACACTGATGTCTCCGCCAAACAAAGCGGATCTCTTCTTCACTCCCACACCCATTCACCTGTGCCAGCAGCAGCATTTGTGGGACGAGGCGACAAACTTTTCCAGTAATAAAACTAACCCAGTCAAAAAGAAAAGTCAGTTGTATCTGTTCACACAAAGGACAGTACACATAAGCGCGTAAGTACAACAGCTTTTATCAGTAGCTTTACCCCAAAGGGCTTCATGCTCTGATAGCTTTAAAAGCCTTAGATTGTTTCCTTCATGTCATTTATCAGACAAGATCTTGAGGAGAAAAGAACAGCTGATGTTTATAAGTGTGCTATTTCAGCACACTGTCCACATCAAGTCATATTAAGAATATCTCTACCAAGTTATGTAGCCTACATTAAAGAGCATGACACTTGGATCCACCGGGTATGTTCCACTTGTGAATGAGGACTTGCATTCCTTCGTTACTTTGTGCTACACTTTCTCATTTGTAAAAAGAATATATACTATTACCACAATTATCTTTCCTTAACAAAAACAGAGAATCATAGAATCACAGGCTGGTTTGGGCTGGAGGGGACCTTAAAGCTCATCCAGTTCCAAACCCCCTGCCATGGGCAAGGATACCTTCCACTACACCAGGTTTCTCCAAGCCCTGTCCAACCTGGCCTTGAACACTGCCAGGCATAGGACAGCCACAGCTTCTCTGGGCAACCTGCACCAGTGCCTCACCACCCTCACAGGGAACAATTTTTCTCTAATATTTAATCCAAATCTCCCCTCTGTCAGGTTAAAGCCATTCCCCCTTGTCCTGTCCCTACACGCCCTTGTCCAAAGCTCCTCTCCAGGTTTCTTGCAGCCCCTTCAGGCACTGGAAGCTGCTCTAAGGTC
Source organism: Ara ararauna (assembly GCA_028858755.1). Classification (NCBI taxonomy): domain Eukaryota; kingdom Metazoa; phylum Chordata; class Aves; order Psittaciformes; family Psittacidae; genus Ara; species Ara ararauna. The sequence goes on along the minus strand of CM054382.1, from coordinate 13,686,010 downwards.
TCCCCTTAAGGAGCCTTCTCTTCTCCAGGCCGAACAAGCCCAGCTCTCTCAGCCTGTCTCAGAGCAGAGCTGCTCCAGTCCTCAGAGCATCTTTGTGGCCTCCTCCGACTTGCTCCAACAGCTCAATGTCCCTCTTGTGTTGGAGGCCCCACATGACACAAAGCAAGAGGTTTATGTCATGAAGCTCAAGAACGATTAAAATTATCGACATGAACACCCATGAAAACATAATTTCTGCACAAATACCTTCAGAGGCACAAGCAGCATAAAGTAAAGTTCGGGCAGTGCAACTAAAAACCGAACAGGTGCTGGTTTCTCCCTCTACTTAAAGACCGATGGGGACCAGCAGTCAAAGCTGCGCAGCACCCGCCTAGACAAATGTGCCTCTGCCCTCTGCCTGATGATGGAGCGATAAATCGACCTGCAACATTCAAACCTATCTGCAGGGATGCTGTTGTGAATCAGACTGTGATTCCCATGCTCCAACAATATTCCCAATTCACTCACTGATTGTTCTGTCAGATGTTGCAAGTTATCTACAGGATCTTCCCTATTTTCCAGTACCTACACTGCAACATGGGAAAAAATTTAAGAACCCTGCAATCTACCAGCATGTCTCAGCACAGGGATTTTAACTCCAAATGCTTCCCTAACATTACATTTTGTTTAGACAAAATGCATGCAACCTATTTGAGACATCCATATTTCTCATCTGAACCACCGAATGAGATATATGGTACTCAAGAGTCCTATTAAAGTTGGTCTTACGCTAGTATCAGAAAAAAGCAGGATACAGGGTACTTACCTATCTAGATGGGAACAAATATTTAAAAGAAAGCACTTCTCCTTTTGAACAAAAACATTAGATCAGGTGGCTAAATAAATTGTAGGTAAATAAGCGTATCACATAACTTCAACACCAGAATGTTCTACCATGTGAAGAAAGCGACATCATGAGTAGCCTTTTTTATCTTTCTAAAATAAGCCCTATTATTTTCTCCATATTTTTGTACTGCCTGATATTAGCAGGAGAGGATATAAGGATAAACAACTAACCTGCATCTGAAACCAGACAAGAACAGACTTGGCCCTCCAAGCCCATAACAATTCCCTGAAGAGCCCAGGAGGAAGACAAGCTGCAGGGCTGGCAGAGCAGACTGGAGTGGCAGAAAGAGCTCGGGTACCAGCCTCCCACCAAGGGACTGGCTCCATCAACTGCAGTCCAACAAAATCCTTCAAAATCATTAAATCTGTGTTTTAATAAAACCGCAGCTTTTCAGAAAACCTTGAGAGATGTGATTTATTTACTAACTCAAGGTACTATAATTTCTGAATAGCTGTTTCAAAGACTGCTGTTAAAATAAAGTGCTAGATCCAAAACTACTTTGCAGGAAGGACCATTTCAATGCACAGCAGCTTAGAATTCATAGCTTAAATACATTACTCCAGCTTCAGTCACAACAAATCACTTAAAGAAACAAAAGTCTGATCTGTCAGTCATCATCAGAAGTTAAAAATCAATCATGTTGTTCAGGTTCTAATACAAATAGCTAGTCTCTTTCTGACAGCTGAGTGGAGAAGAAAAGAGCAGCTCCCCTCTCCTTTACCCTTTCCCTGTCTTCATTATGCAGGGAAAGTTTCCACAGCATCAGGAAGTATTTTTGAAGTTGCTGTGGAGGTTTGGCATTATAGCCAATGACTGGAGGAGGGATTAAAGAAGAGGAAAAAGAAAAAGAAAAAGAAAGAGGAGTGTAAATACTCCCTGAAGCTCCTTTTCTGCTCTCTCCCACAAAGAGAAAAAGGAGCCTGTTCATTTAACAGCAGCTAGGCATAATCTCTTGCACCATCATCCTCCTGGCTGCCTTGCTGAATCACAGCTTGCACAGGGAATTGGGAAGACATGGGGAATTTTCTTTTTTTTCCAGAGCCTGCCAGGAGGATGATGGTGGCAAAGCAGATGTCAGGTTCATGTTTCTCTGACAGTATCAGACAACACAATAGTGGGGTGTTTTGAGGGTTTCTTTAGCTTGGTTGAAAGACGTTTACTAAAATGGTTAAACTAACTTTGAGCAACCTCATAAGGTATGCTGAATCATGAAAAAAGAGGACAGAAGGGACAAAGGTAACATATGGAAGATGAGAATAAAAGGGATGAGGGGAAAGGGTTTCACTTTCATATTTGCCAGTGGAGATAATGCCAGCAATAATAACGTATGCAAGCACATCAGCAACTCCCCCACAATCACTGATTGTGCTACATTTAATTACAAGAGCTAGAAAGTAATGGAATGAACCACAGAGACAAGCTGTGAAGCTGCAAACAATACTTTACTATGAACTTCGGACAGATTCATTCCCACCACAGGACAGTGCTGTGATCCATTACACTCACAAAAAAGGACTCACAAAAAGAGCTAAAAGCTTTTCTCACAACAGTTCTGCTGATTACTCCACAAAATACACTCACAGGTACCAGCACTATACACCATAAGGCTCCGAATCTCAGTCCTCATCTCCAGTAAATGACACTACCCTCAATAGCTGTCCGCTCCTTTTTACAAAGGTTTTTTGCCCTGCACTGATACAGCAGAAATGGAAATACTCTCTTCATCCTCAACAGCCTCAGCCACCACTATAACACGAACTGCAGCAGCTGAAGAGCAAACGCATTCTTTCTTCTGCTGCAGAGGCAGCAGCAAGTGACATCCTAAAATCACTCACCACCACCACTGAGAAACCTGAAGCCACATGCAGCTCTCAAAGCTTTCCACCTCTGCCCAGTGAGGCTGAGGCAAGACAAGCACAGGGAAGCTCCTTGTATACCTTAACCCACCCTCTTCCTCTCAGCCTCTGAAGACACCTGGAGAGATTCATTTTTACCACAATGTTCTAGGAGTCAGTTCTGCTGCTCATTAGCTTGCTTTGTTTTGGGGGAGAAAAGGGTCCTACAGCCTATGGCGAGGTCACAGAAGACAGACATCAGTTCCTGCTACTGCCACTGGCGGGAAAACACACAGAAACATAAACCTGACAGTGAGTAAAAGCTGGAAAGTGAGAATTTGGCAGCATTTTCAGAAATGCTGATGAACACACACTGCTTCAGCATATTAGTTTGGATGCTCTGGCTTTGATTTGTTTTTTTTTTCTGTTGTTGAGTTTTGGGGTTTTTTCCCCTCAATTCCCCCTTGTGTGAGCACAAAGCTGGGCTGCTTCCTGAAGAACTTCGTAAGTACAGCTCTTGTGCGCTGCTCTGGCTCCCTCAGCCTCCCTCGTGATCCGTATCACGGCCGACAGGCGCTCCCATCCCAGCTGAAGCAGAGCGCTTGTTCGGCAGCAGGCTCTACCACCGAGGCCCCTTCTCCACCACAGCACTGCTATTTAGCTCCTCTGACTTCTAAAAAAAGACAAACATTTCTCCTCTCAAATTTGTTTTCAGAATGACTAAAGGAAAATAAAACTAAATTGAAGACAATCATTTTCCTATCTGCTATAGTGCACAGTCACAGTTTTCGTCGAGCACTTGAACAGATTAAGTTTTAAATATGCATTATGCATGCATACACATCAGTCTGGTAGTGCAGTACTGCAAGGCCCCAAGCAGAGGTAAGAAGATGGTACCACCTGTCAAATGAAGCAGACTGTGTAGGAAGTTCTCATAAGCTGAATTTGTCTTCTTAAGATGTTGAAATAAATGTACTTGAGGAGTTGAGGCTGCATCTATATTTCACTGCTTGGGATCTGATGCAGAAGTAAACTGGACTATTGCTTGGAAAACAGAACAAAACAAAGCAAACACCCTCCCCCCCCCAAAAAAAAAAAAATCAAGCTCAGAGCTGTTTGACAACATGTACATACATTCCTACTGGCACATATCCTGGGGCTTTACATCGCCACTTAAGGGACAGATCTCTGAGGAGCCAGAACTAAATCAGTGAAATAAATCTAATCCTCTGTGTGTACGTACCCTGACAGGAGGCTCACAGAGCTGCAAACTGAACTCAGTTCTGCTTGCTGCAGGTAAAAATTACTCAACTCATTTACTATCGGCAATGTAACACAGAAGGAGGAACATGCACATCAAATTTAAGCCTATTTTGCAGGGCTGACCAAAAAGCAGAACTAACAGATTTCAGGCTAACATTAATGCATTAAGAAACATAACCACCTGGCTTTTGAAACCGTAATCCTTGATGCGCCACTGCGGCTGCAGGACCTTATTGGGACACTACGTCTACTGCTGCAAGGAGAACTGCAGATCATTTAGGCCACAGAGAGACAGCAGACACAGCGCTTGAAACCAACACAACCTGGAGAATAGAAAGCTATGGAGAGACGTGGGAGCAGCTTCCAGTGCCTAAAGGGGCTATAAGAAATCTGGAGACTTGACAGAGGCAGGTAGCAACAGGAAAAGGGAAAATCGCTTTAAGCTGAAAGAAGGGAGATTTGGATTAAATATTAGAGAAAAATTGTTTACTGTGAGGGTGGTGAGATGCTGGCACAGGGTGCCCAGAGAAGCTGAGGCTGCCCCATCCCTGGCAGGGCTCAAGGCCAGGTTGAATGGGGCTTGGAGCAACCTGGTCTAGTGGAAGGTGTCCCTGCCCATGGCAGGGGTTGGAACTGGATGAGTTTTAAGCTCCCTTCCAACACAAACCATTCTATCATTCTATGATTCTAAAACCATTTGCTGCCTGGCAGAAGGAATGGAAGGAAAGAACAGATCGAAACTGAAAAAAGCCCTGATGGCAAGTGCACTTCCCTGTCCCCACTCAATGAGAGGGCACAAGGGTCGAGGAAAGCAAGTTATCCACACAGCAATCTGCATGCTGGTGGCTGTCATTTGCTGTCTTCCTGTAGAGCCTTATAGGGTGCTTACTGGCAACATTTGTCACACACAAAGAGCAGCATCCGGGACACCCAGGTCCAGAGCAGAGGAAAAGAGCAGAGTAGATGCGTCTCACAAACAAATTCCACGGCAGAAGTCAAGTGCACAGAAGCACAGAGTAATTAAGAACCAATACAATAACAGAGCTAGCATGAGATGCTCCAAGAGAAGACCCATGTAACAAGCCAGATTAAAGATGGTCATGTCCCACTCTTGGTTTATATTATAATAATCCTTGATGAAAGCATCTGGAGGGCTGGAATTAGATGATCTTAATGTCTTTTCCAACCCTAACTATTCTATGATTCTACGATTCCCAGTACATTGACCCATAGACTCCAGTGGTTTTAGCAGCCGGCTTATCCTTAGCCACTCCACACCACCACCTGTTAATCCCTGAAAAAAAACACCTTACTGGAGGAGATGAGACGTGATGCTTCATTAGATATAAGAGATTCATTAGATATAAGGAGGATGTTCTTTACTGTGAGCGTAGTGAGGCACTGGAAGAGGCTGCCCAAAAAAGTGATAAATGCTCCATCCCTGGTAGTGTTCAAGGCCAAGTTGGAAGGAGTCTTGGGCGGCATAGTCTAGTGTGGGGTCCCTGCCCATGGCAGGGGGGGTGGAACTAGATGATCTTAAGGTCCTTTCCAACCCTAACTATCCTATGATTATTCTGGAAATGAGGACAAACACATACACCATGCAGTTTTTAAGATCAGAGGGCTGCTCATTTCACCAGATATTCCCTTTTCTCAGCTCAAGAAGGTTTTGGAGCCCCAAAGCAGAATGAAACGTCTCCATGAGTATTTTTCTTTCCCCCTTTCTCCTACCCCACACCCTTTTTTTTTCTCTGAGGCTCCCGTTGAGCAATAGATTTCCTGTGATTAGCTCACTTAGTACTGATTATAGCTCACTTCCTCCCAGGGATTAGCTGAAAGCAGCTTTCTGGCAAGTTTTTATTCAGATGGTGCTACCTAGCCACAGCTCACTTCCTGCACCAGCACTAACAGCACGTTAATTCAGCAGCTCATCAACTTGAAATCATTTCACCACTGCACGAAAATTCACTGAACCAGTAAATCTCAGACTGTCTTCTCCACGACAAGCAAAACAAGTCCTTTTGGGATATTTCGGTTTCCAACTTAAAGCATTTGGATCCATGAGATTTATTTAATCGGATCCAAAAAGAAGTTTTCTGGAACAGTTTGAGACTACCTTCAGAGGCTGAAAATACTTATCTCATCATTTCAACTCAGGAAAATTGTGCACAAAAAAACAACCCAGCAGTGGCAGACAAAGAATTACTTTCTCACAGACTTGGCAAATGCAGTCACATATCTTCTGCCTGCCAAGAGAGGACTTGTGCAAAAGCAGGAACAAGAGTAACCTTGATAATGGCCAGTAAGAGCCAGGAGGATAATCTGTTCCACCTACAGTTATTAAAAACACGTGCAGATGCTGTAACGCAACATGCAGCTCTCAAAGCTTTCCCACCTCTAAGAAGGCAGGCACCAAACTCCACTGGACTTGCTGCAACATCTCTTTCCAGCTTTAGTGGGTCTCAAAGTGTTCAGTCAATGCCAAACCACATGCTTGCAAAAACGAACAGTTACTTTTATTTAACTTTCCTTTATGAGGAAGGGAGAGGAAATTAGACTAACCTAAGATACTCCAAACAAGTACAGTTCTCCTTCATTTACGAGCACAAACAAGATACCCCCTTCAAATGATGTAGTTGAGGAAACAGCTAAAAAAATAGAAATAAAAATATCTGAGCCTGTCAAACATGAATTTTTCATTAGGATTTACAAAGAGATGCACATTAACCAACTGCTCAGCAAGGCCAACCCACTGATGGAGCCAATAAATGGCCAGCATTTTTTTTCCCCAAGATTAATAGCCACATGCACCAATATCCCTCCTTCAGTGAGCAAGGTTACAACCATGAAGTTTATCAACAAGTCCTTTCTTGCTGTCTTCCCTTTACTGCTACATGTGACAGAGACAAGACATAATACTCCCACTCTAATGACAGTATAGGGGAACCTCAATCTCTTGAAGAATCAGACTGGATGACACCCATGACATATCCGGATAAATTGTTCCCAATTTGCCTTTTCCTGACCCCTCAATTTCCTTGTGATTTTTGCTGAGTCACACAATAGAAGGGAAAACACAGCACAGAAAAATCACACAAATACACAGGAAAACACAGTACAGAGAAAAGTAACTGCCATTTAATTGACAAGTGAAGAACAGTAAAAAGCAGAAAGCAAACTATCTCTTGCTCAGAAGGAAGTCTCTCCACACCTGTAATGAGATGTGCTTACTATGAACCAAGTTACAGAAGACAAATATCATATTTGTGGGGTACTAAGGCTTCTAAAGAAAAAGATTCTTCAAAGCCATTGCCAAAGTACATTACAACCTAGAGCCAATATTTACTCCTTAAGGCACTTAGCAGATGAGCAAAGTCTTGCACTGAAAACAAACAACCGGTCTGTAAAAATGTCTCTTTCAAAATAAAACCCGATCCCAGTCATCTTCTAAGAAGTGACCCGTGCTGGACATCACCTTCCCATCCCATAGACAGCCAACACAAACAAGGATCTTTCAGCTAGAACTTCTTCCCCACCTGATGCCAACAGCTAAGTCATCCTCACCCCGCGGTACAAGCACAATGAAGTACAATTTTCATACCATCACTGATGAAGACAAGTGAAGCAGATTGCACTGCTAAGATGCTGGCAGGCTTCCAAACTGGAAGAGCAGATTCACAAAGTTGGTATACATACAGCAAAAAAACCCCAAGCAAACCAGCGATAACAGAAACCTTTGTGAGGTTTTTTTCCTCCCAGGTTTTCAATATTTGACTTTTTTTAACTCTCTGTGTGTGCAATTTCTTAATTATCGGCTACGTTTTGTGACTGAAGATGACATCAACAGGGAAAAATAAGAAAAGACACAGACTAAAGACAAGCTGTGCAAGAGTCATGGTAAAAGCCCATTAGTGCATAGAAAATTGAAGCAAATTAATGATACTTGACTTCACTGTACACCGTGGCCATCCCTGAGTCTTGTGATACATCTCCACTTTCTCCCTTTAAACCACGCGTAGCAATCAACTCCCACCCGAAGAGTCATTTCTACTTCACAAAATGAACTGGGCACTTCTGAACTGCGGTGGCGTATCTTATCACCACTGAACTAGAAATCTCTTCTCTGCTTTATAACCTCTGAAACAGCTCAAACACAGGCAACAGTACCAGATGGGCCTCAGAAGTGATTTCCCAACTACCCTTATTTCCCACTTCCCGAGTTTGTCAGGAAAACTCACTCGGCAAGGCTACAATGTCATTATCACCAGCTGATTACAGCAACACACAAAAATTCAAGGCCAGGTTGGATTGGGCTTGGAGCAACCTGCCCTAATGGAAGATGTCCCCGCCCGTGTCAAGGGGGTGGAGCTGGATGAGCTTTAAGGTACCTTCTAACCCAAACCATTCTGTGATTCTACGAAATGAGGCATACTGCTGAGCTGAGAGCCATGGACACCCGTTCCACCTTGCTCCAAGAGGCAGCCCTCTTGCGGTAGAGTGGAGGAGGAACTAAACCAAGAGGGACCCATTTCCACCCTCTGCCGCAGGGTTGGGTTAGTTACCGCCTACCAGCTGAATTCAGGCCACGCTTCATTTTATACAGCCCACAGCCACAGTTTTCCTTCAACGAACTATTGTGCAACGCTGCATAATGATAACATGTACTCAAAGGTGTTTGAAAAAGCCTATTCAACCATCAACAAGGAAATTACTTACCCCTGCTCTACCTACCTAAAAACCTGAGTCAACTAAAGACAGACAAGACAGCCTGCAGCATGCACATCACATGCAAATCCATGATTCAAGGTCCTTGTGCTTACTCATTTCACTAAATAGAAGATACTTTTCAGCCTTTATTTTCATGAGCTGAGGTTTTATAAAGATCAAAGGAGAATGGGGAAAAGGGCAAGTAGGGAAAGTTTACCAGAAGAAAAAAAGAAAATGAAGTCTGCATCTCATTGCTGAGATTCTCTCTTAATTAAACCTGGCATTTACAGGCAGGGAGGGATCACACATTCCAGAGCAAAAGTTATTTGAATAAAGGCTACCCCGCACAAGGTACCTATACATGTTGGTGTACTTACTTCTAACAGCATTCACAGCTGTTTAACCTACACAATCACCACCCAACAGAGCAACGATAATGATGAAAAACTGTTCAGGCTACTGGTGCTGTGCAGAGATCAGCAGTAACTATAATAGAAAGCAAAGGCATCTTTTAACCTCTGGAAATACTATAGGCAACAGTAAGACAAGGCCGTAGCTTACCCATCCAGAGTAAAGATGCAGGGCTAACTGGAAAGAGAAGAAACAACATGCATTGTATACCAGGATAGCAGAAAAAGGAAGAAATCGAGAGTAAGGGATCCATCCGTTCCTCATCACACTGGTAGAGCTGCCAAATGTCAGCTACAGAAAAACTGAATACTTAGTGAAAAGACAAAGGGAAAAGGAGAAAGAGCTCCTCCCTCCAGAAAAACTATCTTTTTCATATGCACACAGAATAGAGCTCTTTGTTTCTCTCCAGTGGCTGGCCAAGGCTTGCTTCAACTGCACTTAACACTAGCAGATAGTGGTAACTTTAGCTTAGCTCAACAGCCCTGCAGGCCAAACCCTCAACTTACTGCAGCCCTGTCAAACAGCGCTAGCCTGGCACAGAATGCCACAATGAGAAATTCTGCCTCTTCAAGTCACTCTTCCCAGCTACAGTGTGCACCAGTGGACACCAGTACAGCATACTGCCACCTGGATGGTCACAACCACTTGGAACAGTTTACCAGACCCAAGCTCAAGATGCTTACTTCTTCATACCCACACTGAACACAAATTCAGCCAGAAAGCGCAAAGTCTGTAAGCACAGCAACATATCATCGTTCAAAAACCAACCAAAAACCATGCAGAAAATCAGAAATTATTTCTCCTGGTAGAATTATATTGCATTAGTGCCATGTGACACAAGTACAATGACTTCTTCAAATACTCAAACTCCTACATGAAAAGAGTTCTGTGCAGCACCCCACTTCTGCACCAGGCAAGTTCACACAAAAATTCACCCATGAAATGAAAGCTTCCATCCACGAGGTCCTCATTACCATGACTACTACTCCAACAAAAAATTAAAACTATTTGCTGTAATAGAAATAAGAGATATCTCACTTATCTGATGGTCTCAAAATCCATTTCAAGGCGTGCATGATAATCATCTATGGCAAAATAGAAACCCACAGAAGAAAGGCATCACTCATGCTGTGTTATCAACACAAGAATTGAAGACCTGCATTACAGCACTATATTAATCTTCAGCACTAGCTGAGCCTTAAATCACAGAAAATGAAAGACATATCAGTAAAACATTACTCTGTGATAATCTACTCTTTCATCTGGAGCTACTGCAAAACCAGGCAACTGCAGACAGCAGCTGAAGCAAGTCATCCCACCTCCAAAAAGCCATTTAAGAGAGTATTTACACTGAAGCAGATATCCACTGAGACTGCAGCCAGAACCTCGGGCAAGATACAGACAACCTGACCCAGCACAACAATTTTGTACCTTCCAAGGCTTCCTCTTTCTAATTTACGATACTATTAGCTAATACCAGTGAGTCTGAACATATGAACATAAAACTTTTTTTTTGCAACAAATGAGCATGGCAAACTTTCAAATTCTGTGATTATGAAAATTCAAACACGGTGCTTTTTCTTACTAATAAAAATTTAAAAAAATAGTTTCCTCTCATAAAATTTCATGTAACTATGGAAAAGGTTGACTTTAATATAATACCGTTAGAAATGGTCAACTTTCCATGAGTTTTTCACCCAAGGGAAAAAATTTCTCAGATCCTTTCAATTCTTTTAAGAAAACAGGAAGCAAATTTCAGTGAGCCATTTCAATAGAGCAAAATAGAGATAAGATTTCTATTAAACTTGGCAACAAAGAGAGAGCCCACAAAATATCCCTTTGAGCAGTCACTTGCCATCACACTGGTCACTGGAAAATGGCCTATCATCCACCACTGACCAGGTATGTATTAGCATATGGGCAGTAAATGTGAACCCAAGGAGAAAGCACTGATATTACTGGTACCTCATTTAGGAAATTAAAAACATGAACAAGAGAAAAGGACAATTAAGACCTCGAACACTGAGGTTTACTGACAAGTTATTTGACAAAATGACAAAAACTTTAAGTGTTAGGAAGAAAAAGCTCTTTCAGCAGCATAGGAAACATAATTATTCTCATTAATCAGAGTGACATGGAACAAGAGTTACATCTGTTTTCAATCTTGACCAAGATCCTTGAAACAAAGAGATTTCTCCAGTTAAGATGCAATCTTAAATTTAGAAAGCTGGCATCTCATTGCGGCCCATAGGCCTTGAAAGAATAAGGAAGTACAACCATCACCCGTCACTTCACCAAATAAGACCCGAGAGAAAAGTACTGCCAAAGTACTAGAGCTACAAGCTCTAGTAGTATTGCTGTGGATGTGTTATCATTTAGGTTTATCAGGTGTCTTAACTTCTTTGATGAGTAATACTCAATCCAGTTTTACCAAGCATGAGTACATTTGCTTGTGGTGCAAAAAGATGGTAACACTGTCCATCATATACACAATAAGCCAAGCAGAATGAGAATTATGCCTCTCAGAAGTAAAATACTTCAGAAGGCAATAATTATTAATAAATAAGAAGACAAAACATATCACAACCACTCACTAGAACACACAGTCCTGTTTGTGAAGAGAGCATCCAAACCAGATGTACTGAACTATTCTGAATTTTTATTTTCCATTTCCAACAGCTACCTGGAAAAATAATCTACATAAAAAATCTCAACACTGATCCAGTCTTAAAAAAGCCTCAAAACACAAAACCAGTACTGTACCGCATATATAAAATCCCTGTAAATAGGTCTAGAAGGGCTAGAAAGAAAAAGTGGCATTCACAAAAGCAATGAGTCACAGCATTGCCAAGACATACGTTGGTTCCTGTGAAATAATCCTCATCCCACTGCTCTGCCATTTACTTTGCAACATGCCAGCAACAAAAATCAGGAGGAGGTACTTGCATCAGTTTCCCGAGTGTGGCTGTCAAGGCCCTCTTTACCACTAAGAATTACTTTGTAAGCTTGGACATTAACATGAAAGAGTCTTAGCACATTAACACTGGATAAAAATTAACTGTTCCTGTTGCTAAACATCTTTGAAAACCCCGAACTTCACTTGCACCCTTGAGTAGCAAAAGCAAGACAACGGCATAAAAGACTAAGTATTTCACACTAGGTGATGCTGTCCCAACTCTGAAAATCAAACATTTCACGTAACTTATGTCTGTAACAGTGACAGTGAGTATTTCATACATGGAGGAGGAACATTAGGAACCTATTTTCTATGCCATAGAAAATGATGCTAGGATTTTGTGATGACATGCACAAATAAACATTCATTTGTTCACTTTTGTGTTTGATCTGAAGTAACATTCCCAAAAGCTCAGAAACATACAAGAAAGGCACAGGGCCAAACATGCAACTCTCCGGCTACTACAGACTGGGCCATTAGTGTCAGATCACCGAGCAGAATTTTCAAGTCATGTTTAACTTTAGTGATTCCTTTCCCATCAATTTAGTTCCCTAACTCAGATCACCACACTCAGGGATGCAGCAGCACTAGCTTATCAGAGTGGGTAGAAACAACTGTTTCGGGCTGGGGAGAGCAATACCCTCTCCTTTCCCCCTCTAACCCAAATGGCTGTTCTCATGTTTACCTTGATGTTAAATCAAGCAGCAACCCTATTTCTGGTCTAAATTAGTTGCAGTCAGTTGGACTTAATGTCAAGCACTCAGCTTACTTAACACTAGTATAAAACACTGAATATCTCATGAACAGCAATCAGCCTGTTGACTTAACGTAAGCAAATACAGTGTAACAGCCACCGGGGATCATGCAGGAAGTCAACTAGGTTCAGAAGATTCAACTAAGATCCAAATGTTTTGAAGTTGCCTCAAGCTGACCACTAACCCCGTTGCTATACATTCTGTATCCCTAAACTACACAACCTGAAAACTAAAATCACATCCTTTATGCCACGTGTGCATTTAGAATAACGTTTCCATGGCCAAAAAGAGCACTTACAGACATGGGCTGAGACTCTGCACAGATGACTGTTCTCACCACTTGGCCCTTTCTCCAGCACCTTCAGGGAGTGTTTGCTATTGGCATCTTAGGCAGCCCAGATCTAGGCTGTTAGATGGATGTGACCTGCCTGTAGCACGAGGGAGATCCTTTCCATGACCTTCTAACTTCCAAAGAGGCCCTTTTCAGCAGCACCTGGAATTGGGCCAGAAATTGTTTTTCCTCAATTCTGACATGCTGAATCCTGGCAAAAAGGTCAAAAATATTTAATTCATTGTCTTATAAATTCCTGATCTGTCTAACTGTTTTAAACTGAATTAAAAGTCGAAAGACTTTTTTTTCTCCTTTTACCTTTCCAGCAATGCTTTGAAATTTTAAAAGTCGTTCACTTTAAAGCATTAACATAACTTAATTGCTTTTTTTTGTATACATCCTAAAGCAGGAATACACAAACTGAAGCGTATTTCCAGTTCAGTCCCTTCCAAAGAGCTATTTCCACAAAAAACTGCCCAGCCAGCTTCTCTCTGAAGCCCAAATTCCCAGAAGACCCCTTTAAATGAGGATGGCCCTTATGCAGTAGACAGGCAGTCCAAAAGATACCTGTTAGCTAACATAGTTCCAGAAAGATTGTAAATAAAGAATACAACTTAGACTATAAAGTATTACATTTGTTTCTAAAACAAACCTCATGCTGTTGGATAAAAGTCTAACTTCACTCATTAAAGAAGCAAGGGGAAAGCCTACATATGCTGACAGTTACGTACGCCTGTGGGTGCACACTGAGTCAAACATCCAGCACCTAAACAGGAAGCAGAAAACTTAACAGGAAAAAGAAAGAAAAAAGGTTGACTTGGAAACTTTTTAGTGTATTTCCATTCCTTAATGCACCTGCCAGCTGCTCCCATTCTGGTTCACATTATGTTAAATCCCTTTCTTGACACAGTACACCACTTCTAAATCAAACTTACCATTGCCCTAACACATTGGTTCTTTCCTACAGCTGCTTTTCTTTGAAATGAAACTACAGAATTAGAAAGAATTAAACCTGTCTTATAGAAATAACTCCTTTAGAGACAGGAAATTATTTTTGCTAACTGGCAGAGAGAACAGCCCTGACCAAAGAGTCAAATATATACAGTTGTTGCAACAGGTAAACAGGTGTCTTCCAAGACAACATGAAGTATTTCAGTAGCAAACTCATGCTTTTTAAGCATTCAACTTTGTGCAAACTTGTTATTGCCAGAGCTACACCAACACCAAGGCTGGGCTTAACTTCTTTTGGGAAACAACGACCTATCTGTTACATGAAGCACCCAATATTTTCTAGGAGTCTTAAAAAAATATTGTATTTCCCTTAATGAGGTATGTTCATTAAAATGATTCTAAGCACCAGTACATTATTAGCAGCTGAAGCAAAGATTTTTTAGAGCATTTTTAAATTCATGAACATGTTAGATACATTCATTTGACAAAATAAAATGAAAAGAAATAAAAAGAAGCCTCAGCGATTTCTGAAGTGTTTTGATATACCAGAACCTCAGCCTTTCAAAAGCATGAGGAATTCCTTTTGAATTCACAGATAGTGTTTAATCACCCAAAATTTAACAGCACAAATAAAACTCCTGTCAATTTTAAGGCATGTTCCTAACATGTACATCTCTGCCTGACCTGCTGTGTGAGACACTCTCAAAGCCTGATTAATCCCCATTCCCAGCTGAGAAAATAAAAAGAACAACTTAAAACCCCTGGCAAGTCAGATACAGAACTGAGACCAAATCCAGTGCTTCCAGCTCTTAGTGCCAGACACCATCCACTTAATCAGTCTAAATAACAAGCACTAATGCGCATATTGTCCACTGAAGTAAGGCACAAGTTCACGTAAAATCATGCCCTGAGATCTCGCAAACCTTGAGTGGTGAAGTAAGGCTTGAAGACTTGCAATAACAGAGAGCTCAGTCTACAACTTGCAACTTGGGTCCCAGCTAGGCAGGTCAGAAGGAGATCTCTTATTCTCACCTGAAAACACCTACTGCCTTTTACCACCTGTATTTAAATACAAATAAGAGCTTTCTAAAATCTTACAAGATCACAGCCTCAAGACACCGTAATTCCTAACAGCAAAGCACAGTAAGAATCCTCAGGTCTCCTGGGAACGCTGCAGTGTTTCCTTGCTAAAAGGTAACTACCTTCAAAATCAGTGCCTTGCCTAAGGGTTTCTTGCCCTTTGCCACAAGCAAGTACCCTGCACTCCTTTCCTCTTCCCACCTACTGCCTGCCATACTCCTGCATGAATATTGCTGCCCTCACACCACACCAAGAGTCCTGAGCTTCCCTCTTGCTCACACACACTTGTGCATCCCTTCCCCTATGGCCTTGCTATACCAGAAGGCTGGAGAAAACACTGATTTTTGCCTAACAAAGTCCTGCAAATACTGAAAGCTTGCAGAAGATGTAGCCTTCTCCATGGTCAAACTGACCTTGCCAAGAGGCAGAATCAACACAGCACCCAGTCAAGCACTGCATTAAGAGGACTGTATTGTTTCTGAGAATGGACCTAGTAGCTCAACCTGGTACCCAAGTGCTGGGTGTGATTTGTCACCTTTAGCAGCACTGCACTTCACATAGCAAGTGGTAACCTCAGCGTTTATCACATTAAAACTTAACTGAAAATGTACTGCTACTACCACAGCAGGTAGAAATCTCCCCAAGACAATATTCTGCAATCACAAAGCTCTCTCCAAGTTTTGAGCTAGACGGACAAATTTGATTTAGATTTAGGAAGGAGGTGCCTTCTTGGAAAACTAAATACTGAGCTTGATGGAGCCTTTCCGAATCTCATCCCTAGTCCAAGACAGCGCCCCTGGTTTCACAAGAACAGAGCAGAACTGATCACAGCAACTACGTTTCTAGAAAAGGAAGGGAAAGCTCCACAGTCACCTTCTTCTGGCAACTCAGCTGCCTTTTCCCAACTGCCAGCACAAATACATTAGGATGCACGCTAATATACGGTGCCTGGCTGCAGGAGACCTTTCCTTCCCCTTGCTCACTCCATCACCTTGCCTCTGCTCCCTATTCCTGGATGTTTTGGCGAGCCTGCTCACTTTCAAACCTTTCTGCCTGCATCCCAGTTTCTGACCTCAGGATTTGCATCTCTGCTGGTGTTATCACTGGGCCTGGCCATCTAGAACAGTGTCTCTGTAACTAAGGGGTTGTTTTCAGAACAAATAGCTTTTTCTTTGTTGTAATTGCCACACAGACATGTCAATAGATGTGCATGTTGTAAGAAACACGAATATACTGGCACAAAACTCACAGGGAAGCTTCCAGCGCCTTAGAAACCTCCTAATGCAGAAAACAGATAAAGTGTAAAAGGAAAAAAACCCACATAGTAAAGGAGGAAAAAAACAAAACAAAAAACAACCAAACCCCAACCAACAACCAAAAGAGACTGATGCAATGACTCTGAAGCAGAAGTGTCTTTTGTTAATAAAACACACAGACCTAGATTCAGATCCCCACGGCTTTTCACATCACCACAAGAACAAAAATCTGCAGCGTCAATACCCTTAACACTTATTCTGAAGTTGCTGAGAAACCAAAGGTGCTTGAGTAATTTTTTTTCTTAAACACAACTGAAAGGCTGAGTTAAACAACACAAGCACACACGAGGTTTTAGAAGGATACGTTTTAAAACAAGCACAGGATGTGACCTACCATATACAGGCAAAGTGTTCACCCATCCACTCCAGCATCCATCCCAGAGAGGGAACACAAGCAGATGCCTCAGGAAAGAAGCTCCCCCACAGTTGGCCAAAGGTCCAACATCTAACTGCACAAGCTTCATCCCAGTATATCAGCCTGTGACACACTGCCATGCTTGTCACACAACTCAGATCCACCAAAATACATTGCACTGTGTTAAAAAGTGCAAGATATATCCACAGAGGCATTATTCCCCATTTAACAGCCCATCAGTTTTGTTGTAACAACTACGTCAGCACATCCAACTTCAACAACAGATTTGTTACTTGTTCTCAAGTATTCTTGTTCCGGCCTTCAAGAACTGAAATATCCAACCAGTGAACTTCAGAGTAAGGCTTTTCCTTCCTCTAAAATATTACTCAGCCAATTTTTTAAATGCTATTATTTTAAAGATTCTACTAAAAAACTCATAACACAAAGGCTTTGCCTTCTTACATTTCTATGTTGCTTCTATTTCAGCCCATTAGTCCGCAGTAATGAAATCACTGATTCATCAGTTCTCTAGTAACATTAAAACTGCAACAGCTCATTTGGTTTCACACGGGTATTTCTTAGCCTGCCTCCACAGTATCTCTGCAAGTTCAAATCACCTCCATCTCCTAAGCGAAGGAGCTAGTCCCCATTTTTTGTATGTGGGTACTATTACAGAGCTCACATTGTGAGGACACTCCGTAGTGCAAGGTGGGTCCTAGACTTCCACAAGAACAGCTCCCTTTTTTCAAGTTTAAAAAAAGACAAAACCAGAGAAAGATGGAAATAAGAAAAATTACACCCCCCCAATATGCTGTGTTTCAATTGCACCTAACAGTGCTATTATTGCAAGACCTCCAAAATAACGAATATTAAAATGCTGCAGTATCTGGCCTGTCTTCACTCACCATAATGCAGCAGATGAACCAACCGGTTTGTTTTGGCTACAGGCAACGTGCAAGACTGCTCCTTGAAAGCCAGCTGGTGAACTCTCTGCTCCCAAACAAACCTTTGGGCAGCTGCTCCTACGTACCAGGCTAAAATCAATTTTACTTGATTTCAGCTGCTCCCCGAAGAGCCTCCATTAAACAACTAAACCATCCCGCATGGCTTTGACTGAATAAATACCAAAAGCGGTAACAAAAATAAAGCAGAAAACACAGGGAGGAGAAAAAAACCAAGCAGCTTTGGTGCACAAAGAGCCAACAGCTTTGTAACTGGCACGAAAAGACGTGGGCTAATGGCAATCCAGGTACCAGAGCAAAGACAAGGGATCCATCCAACAACCTGCAGTGCCCGCATCGCCTGCACTCGCTGCACGGGACGGGCAAGGCTCTGCACCCCGCTTTGCCACTTAAACGCATTTCTTTCCGCAAGGACTTATAACAGCAGTACTCGAACCGCTGCTCCCCCTCCGGCACTAACGAGGGTTTAACCAGCCCCACAAGCACGAACAGCCCCCCCCAGGCGGCGAGTCCCCTCGGGGCGGGCTCCCGGGGGCGGGGGGCCGAGGCGGGGCCCACCACGGTCCGCAGGAAGCCGGGGCCGATCTCCGGTCCCGCACCGCCGCCCCGCTGAAGCCAGACCAGGCGAGGCGCTCTCGGCCCGGCCGCCCTCGGTGCCTGGCGCGGCGGGGACAGCGGCCCCGCGCTGCCGGAAGCGCCGTGAGGAGGGAGCGGGGGGGGGGGGGGGGGGGGGTCAAGGGGGGAGAGAAGCCGCCGCCCCGAGTTCGCCGCCCGCCTCAGGCCCGGCCCGACGGGCTCCACAAAGGACGGAAGGCGCGGCCGGCAGGTGGGAGCGGACTCACCGGGCTGGGGCGGCGCCTGCCGCCTCGGAGGACGGACGGGCTGAGCGGGGCGCGGCCGCCACTCGGCGCCTCTGCAATGGCGGCGGCGTCGGGACCCACCGAGGCGGCGGCAGCGGCGGCGGCAGGAGCCGGAGGGGAAGCGGAACCGCCGCGCGTGGCCACAGCCCGCGAGGGCGGGCGGGGGCGGGGCGACGCTCC
Organism: Ara ararauna; assembly: GCA_028858755.1. Taxonomy (NCBI): domain Eukaryota; kingdom Metazoa; phylum Chordata; class Aves; order Psittaciformes; family Psittacidae; genus Ara; species Ara ararauna. The sequence goes on along the minus strand of CM054382.1, from coordinate 13,667,162 downwards.
GGGGACTACAACTCCCGGCGGGCCCCGCGCCTGCGCAGGAAGCGGGTGTCCGCGGCGGGGTCCCGCGGCTCCGCCTCACGGCTGAGGGACGGGCGCAGGGAGGGCTGCGGCGGCGCCGCTCAGGGGCTGCTTCCACCCTCACACGGACAAGGCGCGGCAGCGCTGTTCTGGGGTCACGTCGTCTGAGCTTCACATGCATAACTTCTTTTCCGGTAGGCCGCAGCCAGCTGCAGGGCACAGACCCACCAGACTAGGAAAACAGAGGCAGAGCACTTCTAAACTGGCCCTTCCTCACCGTTTGCGTCCATCTTCTGGCATTTAAATTTGAGGTTATTAACTCAGTGCTTCTTTTTGTGAGAGCAAAACTGGTTTGGCACAGCACAGTGGTTTCATCCGTGTGTCAGTGGCTCCTTGGGGTCTGCCCTGGCTTACTGAGCGAACAGGGCTGGTGGCAGCCAATGCAGAGCCAATGGTCACAGAAAACTCACTCCTACAGCCCTGCCTTATTTCAGCCCCATTCTTCCGGAGTGACCCTGCTCTAGGCTGGTATAGATTGCTCTGGTCTGCTTCCTACCACAGGCAAAGCCATCATCTTCACTTCTCTTTGCATGTTGCTATGTTACTTTCCCATTCTGACTCAGTTCCATAGTTGATCTTCCCACGATCAAGCTTTTGCTAATTCATCTCTGCATGTACCTCTCAACAAACCACAGCAGGTTTCTGAACTTCACACTTCCCTCAGCTCTACTTCCCTTCCCTGTAAGGTCTCTCTACTTCTTGCTGCTTCAACCTTGTACCCCTAAACCTGGTCAGCTGCCACTACAAACCACTCTCAGAATCCTTTCCCCCCTCCCTCCCCAGGCACATCTTATTAAACTAACTCGGAGGGTTGTTTTGTGATTCAGAAAATCTTAACTCCTAACATGCTCTTTTAACACCCCTACCTACCCCTTTTCTTACATTGCTCTGATTCAAGCCTTACACACATTAATGATAATGTTTGTGTCCATCCCCTCTATGTTCTCTTCCTGAGAATTCACTCATTTCTCTCTCCAGAGTTGCCAGGATTTTTCCAAAGGGCAACAACTGCTTTGCAGCTCATCCTCTGTATCTGGAAGTGATCCCTGCAGGACTGGCACCTGAATCCTCCAGCGTCTGGCACACCATCAGGGCATGCCTGCTAAATGCAGGGCTTGCTAAATGACAGCAATTTTCAGTATGGGAAAGAAAGCTTAACTGGCAAGTTCCTTCATACTTAATGCTTACAAGAGTTATTAGATTTATTTACAGCTTTGGGGAAAAAAAAACCCAAACCAAAACAAAAACCTACAAAAACCCCAAAATAACAAAAAAAAAAACCCACCCAAAAAAACCAAAAACACACCCCAAAAACTTGTCTACTATAATACAAATGCTACAGGTTTAAAACCAGCACCCATTGAGAAGTCCTGTGATTTCTCTCATAGTTTACATTGATCAGAATGAGGATTACCCAAGTTGAGCTGAAAAGCTTATTGGTGGGATCTTCATGTATTTTAGATACATTGAGCCACGTGCCAACCAAAATTATTAGTGCACATTTAAACGCTTCTGAAGTCAGCTATCTGTTTAGTACTGACAGTGCCAAGCCCCCTGTAATTCAAGCCCCTCCTGCCTCAGTTTCTCCTATGGCATCTTACCACTAATGTGGGTTTCCATTCTCACATCTTCACTTGTACAGTTTCCTAAGTCATCCACTTCCCATATTTTCTCTCATTTGTCCAAAGGATATTACCATTTTCTTTCACTAGGCTATGATACCAGGCAGCTTGGTTTAGCTAAGGAATTCAACCTGTTTATACTCAACTGGTATTATCTGATGTTAAAAACCCAAAAACAAACAAACAAAGAAACCATGAGCTTTCAGGTGATAAGGGACCTGCCAGAGCTGGGTGACAACCTGAGATGTTGCCTTTCCAAGGGTCAGACTGCAACACAGAATGACTTACCTTTATAACAGAGAGCATAAGAACTCAACTCAGGGAATTAAAAATCCCACTTGGAGACAAGCATTATCACGCTGGTCCACAGCCCTGCTGTGATGTGGTTAAACAGGCCACCAAATCTCACTGCAATTGTTCAGTTCAGTGTCTCCCTTCCCCCAAGCAGATGCAGAGCATGATTCCTCTGAGGTAGCGGATGAAGGACTGGCGCAGCCACCGTCATTCAGCACAGTCAAGGGAAAACAAGAGCCCAGTGTCAGAGCACTTGCCAACCTGTCGTGGGCGAAGTCACAAGACGAGCTCTCTATTGAATTCAGCAGAAGCAGAAGAAAGATGCCTGAGGGATCCTGAAGCTACAGCTGGACAGTGATGAAAGGCCGATTCTGATGATGAGAAGCCTTGGCTGCACACTGAGCCCTCAAAAGAGGACAGAATTTGAAAACCAGAATTTTCATTCATCCCCTCACACACACCCTCCCAAAAATCACCTACTTTTACTGACTTACTCTCAGCTTATAGAAAATAAAACCTATTTTCTCCACCAACAGTCCCAGGAGTTACCATAAACTCATAATGCCACCTACTGACAATTAGAAGAAACAGCAGCCGAGCCCTTCTGTCAATCCAGAGCAACTCGGCTTTTCCATCAAGTCTTTTCCTTCCCATTCCCTTGTATTTATCAGCTGTTCTGACAGCTCAATGCAAGTCTTCTAAATATTTGCTTCTGCTTAGTATCTTTTCACCAGTTTTCATCTTCCAAGGGTTACTTCTTTCAGCTTCTGAAACAAGAGTGAAATATCTTTCAAGTTGTCTAAATTCTGTCTAAATCAATTTGACCAAGAGCAACTAATCCCTCCCAGTTACTAAAATGGGAGAGATTATTTAAGCCTTCTCCTGCAAGCACAGAATGCCTCTTCACAGTTCATACATAACACATCTGGACAACGAGCTTAAAATTCAGAAATTTAATGACTAGTTGATGTTTCTCACACCCACAGGCCATGGGTATGAACACACCACAGGTTCTGGTGTGTGAAGGGTGTTCGTAAGAATTGGGCCAAATGATTGTAACCCATTATGGGACCCTCGCACATTACTTATATTGAAATAATAGTAAAATAGGATTCATTTAGGAAGCTGATTTAATGCTGTAAGTTTTGCTGGATGGAGGTCAGTCATTCCATACTTCTTTATTCTGAGCAGGTCACCTCAGAGAATTGTCCATATTTGCACACGGCTGCGAGAATCAGACTGGAACAGAGCACTGTGGCAAGAAGAGTCACGGCACACACCATGGAACTATGTTGCGTGAGCCCCACTGGAACCTGCAGAATGGATTCTTCATGTGCCTAAAAATAAGAATAAATGGATGACACACATTTAACAAGCTATTTATTTCTGACTGCAACTTGGATCATTATTAAGTATATTTAATTAGCCTTTTGCTAAGGCTTCTTCTGGGACTCAAAATCAAAACTGTTTACAGCAAATGGAGCCCCAGCTGCTCCTGCAGTACAAAGCACAATAAATTTATCTGCTCAAAATCAATTTATGAGCATTTCACAGATTGCCAAGAAGCCAATTTTCTCCAAGGTGAACAACTATCTGGTTTCTCTCTTTGATGTGTTGTTACAAAACCAAGAAATTTGCTATGAGCCACATGAGTCTTATTTCTGAATCTCTTCACTACTGCAGCCCTTTTGAGTATCAAAGGCAGTTGCTGACAACACTAAAGATCCCACTTTCCTTGGTTTTCACGTAGAATAAAGAAACTTTGTGTTTTCCTAGACACTCAGCCAATCAGATAACAACCAACCAAACAGAAGTGACCTCTTTCTTCAAGATACTATTCCGTCAATCTCTGCAGTTTCACTCCTCCTTTAGTTAGGGTATAAAGTAGTTTTCCATTTCACTACACTTCCGAAGCACCTATGTTGTAAAGACTTTTCTTAGTTTGACCAGTGCCAACTATATCCTAGAATTCCAAGTAAACTATTAAGGAAAAAAAATAAAATAAAAATGTGAGGATGTGCTCATCGTAAAGACCAGAAGAGCACAGAGTTACTACAAGTATGTCAGAACGCCAAGATAACCCCCACTAAAAGCCAATCAGAAAGGAAGAAAGGAGCTTCCCTAAGAGAGAATTGTACAACTAGTCTTTTACTGATTAGTTCCTGTGCTATGGGAAGTTGCTACTCACAAGGAAAAAGAAAAGGCAGCAATTGTTAGAAGAGAAGCAAGAATTCCCACAGAAATAAGAACTCACAGACTTGTGTATTATGCTGTACCACTGACAGGGGCCAGCATTTTTGCCTGAGCAGGCAGCTTCCACTTCAGCAGGCTTCCAACATTCTGCTGGCAGGCGATCTGCGGAAGATGTTAATGCATCAGCAGGATCCATGTGGGATGAAGCAATATATTCTGCAAGGCTTTTCCAAATGAGGTATCCTTCCTCCACAACAGCTTGATAGAATCTACTCCCTGAAAGCCACCACGTGAAACAGCACTGACAGAAATGTGCCAACTAATATGCGCAGTCAAAGTAGTACTGGGCAGTCCTTTTTGTGTACTTTGTAACTCTTTCCAATAAAGTAGGTGCCCAAGAAACAATTTCACCTGGGTGGTATCTTGGCCCTCCCATTCTTAACGGGGCAAAGAATTCATCATTAGCTTGTAGACTCCTCAACTTTAGCCATACAGTTATTATTTCTTTTCCCCCAAAACAAAGTCATTCTTTTATTTCTCGCTGGCCTCGTGCTGGCACATGCAAGAACTCCCCTCCAATACTTCAAGCGCTTTCATATGCAAAATGAAAATGTTTTATTTATTATTATTTACTATTTACATAAATAGTAAATGTGGCAGAAAAATGGGAAGATTTCATACCCTTTTTAACTGACCAGCAGTCTTCCCTGCCTTTAAGTCTATCCCAGAAAATGATTGCTCAAAAAATGCACGAATGATGATACAGTAGCTGAGAGTCATTAGCACATCTGACTTGGCAGGAAGCAAGAATGATTTTGTGAAAGGAAATACAATTTGTAGCAAAAATCAAGGATTTCATTATCCATGTAATTTGAAATCCTGTCAATGGATATCAGGTTTTTGTTTCACAGGAGTCTGAGACTCCAACCATTCTAACCTTCAGGCACAGAGTTTTCTACGTTCCCCCCTTACCATGCAGGGAATGCAGGAAGTGTTACAAACCATCAGAATACTCTGATTACTCTAAATACATGACAGTGAATATTAAATATGCCCTGCATGGCTTCAGCTGCCAAGAGAAACACTGAAAAAGCCATGTGAGCACCCAACTCCTCACAAGCCAAGGACTGCGACAAACAGATCAACTGCCAGTGCTGTCCACTATAGCACAATGGTACAACAGCAGCAGCACAACACCAAGAAGTGTATTAACAATTAATCTGCCTTTGGTCAGGCAGCAGCAGCATTCAAAGAGGAGGAATGGGGTTCTTTATCAGGGCCGCTATCTTCCTTTCATGTTCACATGACTACTGAGAGCTCCATCTCCAGAAGACAAATACAGAATCTGATTCCAACCTCCGTATTGCCCACTGTTACTCCTCTCTCCCCAGTAGAACAGGTAACAAGAATCTCACTGTCACAGCAGCAGACCAGTACTTCTGGGCTCTTCAGAATAACCAATGCTTCCTCACTGTCTTCTGCCGGCCGGTGGTACCGGCCGTGCACAGGCAAGGCAGCTCTAAAGCAGTGAGAACACCAAGGATCGGATTCCAGGTACAGCAGAACTAGAAGACCTGTGGCTAAGTACTCGGGAGCCTCCACATCAACAACATCAGGAATTAGCACTGCCTGCAAGTGAAGAAAGATACAGATGTGGCTCTGATCAGACTCCACACAATGGAGAGATGTGGGATAAAAAATAATGTATGAACATTTTGTGCATGATTCTGGGATTTAAGACACCACTGTCTGTTGTGGTGACCTACTTGCAGCAATAGAAGGAAAAAGTATTTTCCTTATTCTGTTTTCTAACACTGGGCCTGATTTCATGGTCTGGAAGAAAATTCTGTCGTGTGCTGGTTTTGGCTGGAGTAAAGTTAATTTTCTTCATAGTAACTGTATGGGCCTGTGTTTAAGATTTGTGCTGGAAACTGGTTGATAACACAGGGACATTTCATTACTGCTGAGCAGTGCCTACAGAGTCAAGGCCTTTTCTGCTCCTCACACTGCCCCACCAGCGAGCAGGCTGGGGTGCACAAGGATTTGGGAGGGGACACAGCCAGGATGGCTGGCCCCAACTGACCAGAGGGATATTCCATACCATATGGTGTCATGCTCAGCATATAAAACTGGGGAAGAAAGAAGAGGGTTGAATGTCCCCCTTCAGACTGATGGTGTTTGTATTCCCAAGTGATGGTCACATGTGATGGAGCCCTGCTGTCCTGGAGATGGCTGAACACCTGCCTGACTATGGGAAATAGTGAATGAATTCCTTGCTTAGCTTTGCTTGAGTGTGTGCCTTTTCCTTTACCTGTTAAACTGTCTTTATCTCAACCCATGAATTGTCTCACAACACAAAATACCGTGCGCACGAGGTGATGCTGATCAAAGCAAGAGATACAATGAGATGTCATGAAGATGCCACTGTGTGGCACCTCCTTCCAGGAAAAGGAGCTCATCACCTTGGTTCAATGAGCCAGATGACCAGAGATTACAACTTCCTGTGCATCCTTATCCGAGTACCTGCCAGATGTCTTAGCTTTGAGTTGTTACCTTTGTTAAATTTTGCTGCTGTAGTGATGCCAGCTCATAGGGATCCACGTAGATTCCTGGTGGAAGATGAGTTCTAGCTACCACTCTGCATCCTCCTGCATGCTCCTCCACTACACCAAGGTCTACCTTCAATAGCAGGTCCCTTAAAACAAGCAACAGAAGCAAAACATTTATACCCATGCTTCAAAAGATGACAACCCCTCTCTCCCCACACAAGAGACATACTCTCGAACGTGCAAAAATGAGCTACACTATGTGCAATCAATTCAGAAGTGGATCCCTCTCGAGCCATGCTGTGCTTCTCTAGTTAGGATGAGGCAGTTCACCCTAACTCCACATCCATAACCAAAATGAAGTTTCACTTCTTTGTTAATGTCTCAGTACTACCAACGGCCACCACACAGTTCTTAGGAAAGGCCCTCCTATTCCTCCTCCACTACAGCTTGTACTTGTCATTTACTTGATCATGCTAATATATCCTAGTGCCTAACCATGGCAGTGTATCACACCTCAGTGTGTGGATACAACTGTGCATAAATTAAGAGAAGCTTCTTCACGGGTTAAATTACCCTGCACGTTATTCTGATGCAGCTTCCACCCCTTACCTGTGAAACCCCTCTTTCAAAAGCTCCTGTGTGACAGTGGCACCCTCACAAACGGCCTGCACACCTAAGAGAGCACAGAATGAACAAGTAACAGTGTAAGCACACATCATGATCACACGGACGACTTTAAGCAAAATATATGTCCACATATAATCTATCTGACAAATCTCTCACAGAGAAGAGCAACAACAGTTCACTGAGACCAACGGCAGTTTATTAGGTCACCACTTCTGCACCGGCCCGGGGCTGCCCGGCCGGCTCCCTCAGCCCCAGCACCCGCGGGATGCGGAAGGAGCTTCCCATGGTCCCGCCTTACCCCCGACCCTCGGCCGGGACACCGGGGAGCTGCTGCCCCGCTCCCAAGCCAGGCCGGCGCTTACGGAGGGCGCAGAGGAACGCGGCCAGCCCGGCACCGAGCAGCGCCTCCCCACACTGCCGCGGGCCGCCCGCCATTGCGGGATCCGCGCCACGCGGCCTGGCTACCGTTCCGAGGGCTCCCGCCTGATGCCGGAGGACACATCTCCCCCTCGCCACGCCGCGACAGCAGGACTCACCGCTAAATACTGCCCCGCCGCTTCAGCCCGGCCGCCGTCCCCACCTGCTGCGGGGATCCGCAGCGGTAAGGGCCAGCCGAGCGCCGCGCCGTCCCGCAGGCGCTAGGACGGGCAGCCCGGAGGGGGCCTTCGGCGCCAGGGGCAGGCAGCGCTGCCGTGGCCATGGCAACCACAGAGGGGAGACCGCGGATACGGGGTCGACTGTCGGCCCTTGCGCCGCCGCCAGAGGTGAGGGGAAGGGGCGAGAGGCGGGAAGGGCGAGCCCGATCGAGCCCTGCGTGCCTCCTCTCCCTTGACGTTTGGGCTTCCACCCTGAGGGGTTACTTATCTGGCGGAAACAAGCGATAGAAAAGCGGGTTTTTAACGGCAAAAGCAGTCTTCTGCCGCGCAGAAGTTGGCAGGTCAGAAACACTCACCTGTTTGTGCTTCAGAGCTGCTGAAACCAGTCTTTCACGTCTGGTAGCAGAGGTCTACTGCTTGCCCTACCCAGTGATACGAAACCTCTCCTTTTACGTGGATCCAAACAGCTTCTTACGTTTATATTCCTCGTCTAAGGATTTCTTTCCCGTTTCAGAGGTGGAGGCCCACTCTAGTGATTGTCAGGGACCCTTCAAAAAGCTATTTCAGCTCAGTTTGAAGCATCATTTCTCATTTTCAGATAGTAAAAAAGTGGCTCTTGAGAGACTTGCACTTTTGTTCCTGACCCAGAACTATTTAAAAGCAAAAGGTAGAAGCAGCTGCGGTAAATTTTCAGTATTGAGAGAAGTATTGCAAAATTGAACTCTTTCCTATATTCTTTTTAACAAAGAAGACTTTTTACTCAACTTTGAAGTAGCTTTTGAAGAATAATGCAATTTTTCTTGATGTGGAGGTATACATTATTTGGGGGGGTAAAATTTCTTATTACTGCAGTCTGTAGGGCAGTCAGAGGAGATAACCTTCACATTTGGAATATTTTACTTATTTAAAACCAGAAGAAAAATAACACATTTGGTGTTAGTTGGTGCACTACACTGGGTAAGAAGGATCTGCAGCAGATTTAGATCCTCAAGTCTCCTCTAACATTTTATCTGACTCAAAGCAGGAATGAAGCCAAGAGCAGAGCTGATGCCGAGTTGCTCTCAAGAGCATTTTGGGTACAGACAAATGCAGTAAGGCATAAAAAGAGAAGCTGCTGCTGCCAGTCAGATGAACATTCCCATCTCCTGCTGCAGGACAGAATACTTCAGATAATAGTAAAAAGGATGATTATAGATTAACTTCCTAACCTTGTTCATGTTCTAGCTGACCGACGCACTGATAGGTTCTCCCTTACCCTATGAAATAAGGAGTATGATATCGCCAGGTTTGTGAAAGAGACACATAAAGGATACTTGAAACTTATCAATCAGTTTGTGTCTTTTCAAAGCAAACACAAGTATGTGTAATAGGATTTTGTCTTTGTTGCATCTCCTGCAACATCCAGGTTAGTTTTGTGGGAGCTCCTTCAGTGGGGTTCTGAGACGTTTCCAATTTTTGTTTTATCTGCTTTTTTCTAAAGATATGTTTTTCAAATATGCTCAAATAACCTGACAGCAGAACTGTATTATTTTATCATTACTGAAAAGTCAGATTCTCCCTGATGTCACACATGGAGCTTCCATGTGAACTACCATGCAATGCAAAGTTAAAAGCCTGGCTGTTAGAGCAGCAAAGGGTTTGGTAGGTAAGCAATTCCTGGCTTTTCAGAGCAATGGCTATAACATGCAGTAAATATTGCTTGTGAAGAAACTGTAATACGTTGATTTACTATCTTGTGACATTTTTCACTTTAAAAAAGGAGTAAGCATTAAAAACCAACCATATTTTAGTTAACGTTTGACTGTGTAGTACTTTACTTAGCTGTTAGATTAAAAGGTAATCCTGGCCAAGCAGTGACAGAAGTCTTAACCAGCAGTTGGGAATCACTCTGTACCCTGCTACTGGGCTACAGAGCACGTAGAGACATGCTCAGCTTCCACTGAAACTGGGGGGACTTACACCTTGGCTGCATGGTTTTCTGAATTTGTATCACTCTGATCTTGATAAAGATTATTGATAGTACTAAGAGACAGTCACACCTTCTGTCCCTTTTTTCTTTCCGTGTTTTTCAGTGAGCTTGGACGTTGCTGAGGACTTCTCTCATAAAGCTGAGCACACTTCAGCCAGCAGGAAGAACTGGAATGACATACATTGCAAAGAAGTGTGGCGTCTGCTTTGAGCCTCCATCCATTATCTTGATCTACACAGAAGCTAGCAAGGATAAGACTCGCCAGCGGATCATGCCCGTCAGGAATTTCTCCATGTTCTCAGGTACGGTGTGTTTACTTGTAGCATTCCCCTTTTCCCCTCCAGACATAGTGAGAGCTACAGCTAGTTGGTAATAGCATTTTTAGTAGCCACTGGGTAGCTTCTTACCAGCATGCAGGGATTGCAAAGAGGGGTTGTTTTGGGGTAACATTGTCTACCCAAAGGAGCCCAGGGCTACGTCCTAACCTCAGTAGTGGCTCTGCTAAGTCTGGCCACCTCACTCATGAGGGTTTGGGAGAAGAGGATACCTGCAAGTCTTCATGGTGGCTTTCTCTTTAGACTGCAGCATGGCTGCTGAGCAGCTGAAGAATAACTCTCGGCACAAGGCTTACCTGGAAGGAGTCTCACTGTGTCAGCTGCAGAAGCTGTACAGTTTGCTGAGAGGTCATTTGAGAGGAGAGAGCCTGGCTGAGAGCTTGGAAAAGTTTCGGCAGGAAAAAAACATTGACCCAGAAGAGGATATGAACAAACTGGATGACAGGGAGCTAGACAAAAGGAAGAGGATCATGGATGAGCTCTTTGAAAAGAACAGGAAGAAGAAGGATGACCCAGATTTCATCTACGACATTGAGGTTGAGTTTCCAAAGGATGAGCAGCTGGAATCCTGTAGCTGGGATGTGGAGTCAGGTGAAGAAATCTGATTCTGGACAAAGATGTGTTGGATGGACAGCTCAGAGACAAATCTTGGAGCCCTAACAGAGAATGATGTCGGTGTACACAGTCACATTGTTTTCAGCTCGTGCAGTTGATGCACGTGACAGTGGCTATGGAAAACACAAAACCTAAGGAGATACAGCAATTCCAGGTTTAAGTGAAGTTTGTTTAAGAAGCCAGACCTGATGAAATGGCAATTGGACAGCTGAACTTACTGGATGGTTTTAATCTTTTCCTGTGTATAAGTGTCCAAAATAACTTTTAAGTTATTTAATCTTCTACTTATTTATATTTCAGTCAGCTTTGGCTGAAAACCTCATCACCAGCTTGCCTTGCTGCCATTTCTATTCAGCATTGGCTGAAAATGAAGTGCTAAATATTTATGTCTTCCAAGCAGTGTTAAAGCTTTATTGTGTAAGTATGGTATTTATTATGACTTGCTGGAATGTTAAGTGGGTATTAGTCTTTCTGGATAAGTCAACATTGCGTTCAGAATATTACTCTCACATTTCCTGAGCAATGCTTAAATTTCCAGCTTACACAACTATAAATTGTTATGGTTAAGAAACGGAAGGACAAACAGCAGGGTTTTTTTTTTGGGGGGGTGGTGTTTGTTTTGTTGGGTTTTTTGTTTCATTTGTGGTTTTTTTGAGACAACCAGAATGTTTCCTGCTCTGGAGATACGGGCACAGAAAGCACTCCAGAGCAAAGAATGCTCACCTGAGACTTCTGCAGCCCCATGTCCCCGAGCTGCCATTGAAGGGAGAAGGGGAGGCATGCAGGCACATGTGTACCTCAGGTGGCCACAGCAATCACAGTCACACAGGAGAAGGAAGGAAAAATGGCTCGTGCAAAGGCTCCACTCTCACCTGAGGGGTTTGAAGATCAAAACCAGATCCTGAATTGCTCTTACAAATCAATGAGCCATTGCAACTTACGAAGCGTAGGAACAAAGGTATTTTTCACACTAAAGAGGATTTCATCATTAGCCAGCTTTATTTTACCCACTACAACTTCCACAAACAATTGTTTCCCCAGATAGCATGTGTAGTCACTTGAATTACAGGAGGGAATAGAGGTGGCCATCACTGCTACAAGAGGATCTGTCCAAAAGAGATATTGTCACAATGCTCAAAAAGCATCATGTAATGCTACTGCTTATGCAGTCAACATCAGTGCTCCCTCTACAACAGCAACCTGGTTCTGTTCCTTTAAATGCAACCACAACAAATATTCACCAAGCTATAAGGTCTTCTATTTATTACTTACTTCACTTAAATGATAGGGCAGCCCCTTGCATCTCTGCTGAATCCATATGTTGATACACTAAGGGGGCGACTATAAATAACTAAACAAATTTCATGGGCTACTGAAACAGAAGCATAGATACGACCACACTATTCCTAGACCATTCAAACTTTGCATGTTGAACCACTTCTACTCGCCATCATCAGATTAGAAAATTATTGTTACTTAGGACCGGCAAATGCTTACAAACAGAAAACCAAAGCAATTAAAATGCATTCTTCCCTTAAAGAAATCAGCATTATTTAGAACAGTGAGCTTTACCAAGCACACTGTAGCTGTTGAGTGTGCACATCTCTGTCAAAAGACAATTATTCTTGAGAGAGATTGAACAATGATATACAGAAGTTTTAGTACTTAGCAGCCTAAACGAGTAACAGCTCATGAATGTTCATTTTCCCCCTCCATCCTCAGAGATGTCCCTTTCATAAGCTGTGTTCTGCTGTTTGCTTGGTTTCAGTAGCCAGGTCAGACACCATGTAACTGAGCAGAGCCTGCAAGTAGAAATCAGCTCTATCACAGGACAGATTAAACTCTATACGGGTGAGTTCACTCTTTCCATGACTCACCAAGCTGTTTGAGGGTCACAGGCTACTGTCAAACAAATGTCCATATGGTCACAGTAGACACTAAAGCACAAAATGCAACTGACACAAGAGGATTTGCAGAGGATCTTTGAGTGACAAGTGATAACCAGCCCCAGTGCTCTGCTTAATCACAATGAAACAGTGAAGCTAAATACGAAACAGGAGCCCTGTGAGCCTCCTGCATCCTGAAATAAACACTGCAAATTGGGTTTGAGCAGTGTTAAAAATATGCCAGTTCAATTTTTCTACAGCCAGGATCAATCCATCATACACTTTTACCACTTTGCTTGAAGATTTGGTCAAATTTAAGAGAGGTTTGGTGCCACTAAATAGGACTTGATTTGAAAAACGGTATTTTGTTTCTTGAAGTTTAAATATTATTCCTTGCCCTTCATACTAAACTGCTTCTAAATTAAAATAAAGGAAAACTCAACAAGCCTGTCCCTACCAGCTGCAGCATGGTGTTTGCAGTTAGCTCACACAGGAAGAGAATACAGCTCCTCTGCTAAATCAATGTTTAACTAACAGCCTGCTCCATACAGATATGTAAATATCCCACAACTGACATTAAAGAGCTCAGCTCTGTTATCAGGCCTGGACTTTGTTAGAACACCACCCCAGATCATCTGCACAGATTTTTGATTAACGGAGCTACAAACTACGTATACATTGAAGTCAACCACATGGTCCTGGCTTACCTGGAAAGCCCAGCATCTTCCTCCCACTGCAGTTTGTCACTACAACCGGTAGGAGGCAGCATCAATGGATAGAGAGCCCCGTTCTTCACCACAGAGGCACTCTGGAGATGTTGGTATTTTGATTAAGAAATATTCCAGGAAACAGCCGAATTTCAGCTGGGCCTTTCTAACACTGAAACAAGGAGGCAGCGCATCAGGGCTCTGCTCATCAGCCCCCTTCCCTCCCCAGGGCAAAGCAGTCTGGAAATCTGCAGGAATCCCCCAATGGAAAGGGAGTAGAATTCTTGAGAGCCATTTTACTTCTCATCTCTATTCCCAAATAAAGCCAGAGATTTTTATGTGACATTACACATCCCATCACAATCTTTTATCCTCTCTAATGCAATCCTAGAGTTTCAAATACTGGTAGGGAGGACTTTACCTCATGCAGACTGTTCCACAGGTTAGTTTTGCCTAACAAATGGTGCTGTTAAAACAAATTACAGTGTTTCCTGCATGGGTCTAAAAAGTCAAACAGAATGAAACCAGTTAATTCACCATGAGGGATGACATTTTAAAACAAATCCATCGTTGTTACACTAAAGTGTAACTCCAGTCCTCCCCACACCCCAAATAACTATCTCCCAACTGTCACTAGCTCCAGAATTTGAGATAAAGACTTCTTGTATCGAAATACTTCTTTAAGAAAACACATACCTTGGGATGGGAAGGAGGGTGAAGGGGTTAAGATCTGACAGCAGAGATACCAGATGTGTCTCTGGCTTATCAGATTTATGGATTTATTATGTAAAAACCCTGAATACCTACTCCTGTCAGATGTTTCCCCTCTATTTTTAGAACATGTGCGGATAGCTCATATGTGGAAGAGAAGTTCCTGTCTGTGCCCCTCGGGTTTAACAGGAGCCCTACCCTGCAAACCACACACAGCTCTTCTGTATACAAAAAAATGCTCATTACTGCTCTGCTAGAAGCAGGTTGTTTCCCTCTCCCAGTTTCGTGTTTCTGGATTAGGGCAATTCCCACACTAATCCTGTTCCTTAGGAATCTGTAACAATCACAATAATATCTGCAAGAATATATGTAAGGGACAAGGTAAAACAAAAATACCACTTGGGACATGTCTCATTAACAAAGGATTTCTAAGATACAAAACATGATCTACAAGTTATTATAACTAGATTAACAACAAATGTTTCATTTGAATACTGTATTTTAATTAACTAGATTAACACTAATACAGCTTGTCAAGTCATTAATTTCCCTGTTACAAAGTTAGAACATTAAAGTTGACAGAGCAGGGCACTGCTGCACTGAGTTACAGAACCCTCCTGGAGAAAAAGCTTACACTTATTCAGAAGGTGCTCACTTACATCATCTGGATTATTATAGACAATGACAACTTGATATATCCTTTACCTAATAACTTTTAATGCAAACATCTTTCAACCTGTGCTCGTACATGTACACACCCAGTGCAGAAGCCACACTATGCTCAAAAGCGTCAGCATCCTGAACAGAAGAAGAAATGCTGCTGCAACACTAGTTTGGCAGGTTCCTTAAGAATATTATTCCTTTTGGATTTAAATTGAGTACTGGTTTGGTTTTCTCTTCAATTATATAACTGAAATATTGAGTCAATCTAGAAGTGACAACAGAAAAAAAACATCTTTTGAAAAGCTAAATGTCTTCATGGAACTAATTCACATGTGCAGCCAGTGCAAATGGGCAGCATCAGCTTCAACAGGTTTAAATAATCACTAACTAGGCTTACTCATATTTTGTTCTTAAGTCAAATTTTATTTAGAATTTAAATTTATAGTTCAAAAAGTATGCACATTCTGTAGGTATAAAAGTTTAAAAAAATACATCGATTTATTGATAAATGCTTCAGGTTAAATTTACATTTTCATACATTACCATTATATTGCAATAATTGTCTTGCATCTTTTAACACTTATAAAAAATAAATTAATGGGATTGGATAAATCATTTGAAACCATGCTAAAATAATTCCTTAGAAAAGAGGGGGGAAGTTTGCCATAGCAATTCTGAATTCCTTGCTACTGTAAATAAATAACTCTTCCATTAATCAATACAAGGTTAGCAGAACAGCACTTACCCACAGGGTGAACAGGAAGCCATGGTGGGATGCCAACATTGTACCAAGACCATGAAGGGAATGAAGTTCTATGCTGACAGCAACTCTGACCTCTCAAAACACAAAACCCTCTTACCCTCACCCACCCAATTCCCCCCTTCCTCATGGGAGGCGATGTGTAAAGGACAAGGAATGACTGCATCTCCTTTTGGTTACAGGGACTATCAAAACATCTGTATGTGATTCGGTAACTATTTTTAATTAGGCCAAGAATGTGTTTCCTTAACATGAAATGTGTAATTGCTCACCATAAATAACTAAAGATAAAAAATGATCTGAGGAGAAGATGGCAACAGCTCAACCTAATCAGGTCACAGTGAACTGCAATCCCACCCAAACTCCCCAGCAGTAACATCATTCAACCCGTTCTACCTCATGTAACTACTCAGGTTTCCATTCTGGGGAGATTCATTAAAATAAAAAGACTCAGAAAAGAAGTAACTGCCTTTGAACTTGAGTCTTGCATCTCCAGAGCCTTCAGAGAGGGCTCAAACATGTCTAAGTACAGCAGCCAGACAAAGGTACCGCAACAGAACCAACGTGAAGCTCTGGAATAATGTAACAGCTTACAAGGACAAACCAGAAGTATTTTTTGACAGGTAAATACCTTCCATACCTTCCTGACATATGGAGGGGAAATTAAAAAAAAGGCAGGGAGAAAAACTGAACAAAAAAATAAGGAAAAAAAAAATAGAGAAAGCAGGTGGTATGTGAGAGAGAACACAAGGTCATTAACGTTAATCATTCCCTTGCCTTCTCCCTGGCCATATCTCTGTGCACAAAACAAACGCTGTGTTACCCAAGGCGTAACCTCCTCCTGGCATCACTGAACACGTCCTCCTCAACATGGGGTCGTTGCATCATTTTGAGACCTCTCCTCTCCAAAGGTGGCCATAGACACATGCACATTTATACATATATATATATAAACAAGGTTAGAAAAATATTTAATTTTTGCTTGTTTAAATAATTACTGGAAAGTGTTAATACAGGAATACGTTAATATTTGTACAATTAAAACTTTATATATAAATATTATATATATATAAAGCATTTTTCATAGCAGCCATTGCATATATAGTAGAACAAGTCTGTGAAGTCTATGCTGCAAACTGAGGCCAAGCAGCGTTCGTCCTCTTCCAAGAGGAACATCTGTACCGGAGCCAGGATTTCAGGATTGAGGAGTTCTGCTCCTCCAGTAGAGCCATTGCTTTATCTTGTACCAGGTATTGCCCACACCACCTAAGTGCATAGTGTTTTTAGGGAGAAATGCCACTATGTGGAATCACCTCACCGTCTTTAAGCTTGTCTCCAACAGCTGAATCAGGCCAACACCTTCTAACAAAAAGGCAGAAACATAACGGAATTGCTTAAAGTGTGTTAACGCCAGGTAGCCATGGCCTTACCACGGGGTGTGAGGAGGCAAGTGAGGGGAAAGTAGGAGGCGTCATGCAGGACAGGTTTTAGTAACTCATATTTAGCTTGTTTTTGTTGAGTTCCCTTTCCAGGTTTCCTATCAGAGTATCAATGCTTTCCTGCAGGTCTTTGAGGTTTGCTTTATGATCCACCGCAGAGTCTATTGCTTGCATTGCCAAATAGCTCTGAAACGTGTGCTCCCTGGGGATGGACTGTGGGTGTCCTGCTGGGGCATCCGGCTCCTCAGCTTTGCTGCTGTCATCCCCACTCTCCGAGTCTTCCGAAGGGACGTCATCGTAGTCTGCTTCAGTCAGGCAGTCTTTTGGGTTTAAGAAGTAGTTCTCCCCACAGCTACTCCAGTCTCCAGCATAGCGGTTGCTCGATGGGCTGTTTAGACCTGCTGGCCTTGGTCTGAGTACCCCAGACATCTCGGTACTGCTCAGATTCAGCATCTGAGGCCTCTGCCTCTTGGGTCTCAGGTAATTCAGGGAGGATGGGTGCTCGGGAAAGGCATTCAGATGTGCTGGCTCTTTGGCAGGTGAGTGGTGTACTAGAAAAGAGAAGTTACACCAGTCAGGAGTGAATTCATACTGAAACAAGAAAAGTCAACAACAGATGCTGACTGTCCTCCCTTGATGTCACACGCTAAGAGCATGCATGAATACATGCAAGCTTACAGCCAACACATTCCACTATTACATTTTCCACCGCTGATTGATACAAAATAATTGGAAAAACTACTGTAAAAGCTCAGTTTTGAAGATTCATGCCAGACTCAAATTGCAACAGAGAAAAGCCTATCTAAAAAGTAGAAACTCCCAGAGCACCGATTAAATTCACAGCGTGAGTTAATCACCGTCGGGTTCCGGGTCAAAGAAAAGCAAACAGCTCAGCTCACACGCTTGGCCCAGGCTACAGGAGTACAGAAAGCAGGCACAGCAAAAGAGGTTAAAACGCAACAAAAACCCCACTGCTGAGAAACATCTAGAGAAGCTGAAGAGCCGAACTCTTGCGCTTCTCTTCTGCCCTAATGTTCTGCACTCTTAAAGCAGCTCATTTGCATTAATTTGTCTAAGCAGCCAGAACCCCATGTCAGATGTACACTCAAACAGGTTTGATAGCAGTGTTACCTGAGCTCACGATTCTACAGCATAAGTTACTAAGTCTCCTCCACTGTTACCGGCTCCCTACGGTAAACAGCACAAATATTTTTACTGACCTATTAAGCCTATTAAGCATCTGAACTGCAAAAAGTTTGCTTTTATACAGACTACCTCTTGGAATTAGCAGCAGAGACTTTCTGTTCCCACAGAATAGAAAACGTGGTGCACACAAACCCTTGCGGTTCACAATCTCACCCACTCCTCATTGTACTCCTCGCAAACAAGCACAAAGGCTCAGTCCCGAGATGTGCCCAATACTTCTCTTTCTAGGTCTGCATTACAGGTGTCTCCAGGGGATTTTAGTCTTACTTCATGTCCTGCACAGTAACATGCAATAACTATCATTGCTTCCCCCCCCTTGCCTCCCTTACTATAACAAAAGCCCTTCTGTTTAGACTATGCTCCATTAAGAGGAAGGGCCGCGGCTTAACAATAACTTGCCAGTATTATATGGTTTAACTGAACAAGGACTATTTGTTTTCAGTCGGAAAAATACGGAAATTGAAGTATTGCACAACATGTTGATTATCAAGCTGTCTCAATCTACAGAAGATTAAATGTAAGGGACCAGGCTGAGATCCTTCCATCAGGTCCAACTGTTCTGTTTACACTCTCTGGTGTACACCTGCTCACGTCTCTGTGTTCGTGTTTTACCACCCTTTTAGCACAATGTTCAGTTCTTGCAAACCAAGGGACAACGTTTGGCTCTCCTCTCAAGGTGAAGGAAAACTCCACTACTGACCCTACTCCTGTCCCCTTTACAGCAATGCACACTCCTATGGGCAGAGCTGCATTTACCTACTTGTTTTCCACAGCAGCTATGCCATAAGCCATCCCCAGGGTTTCATAATTAGCTCCTGCACAGCATCTGCTGCCCGAAGAGCTCTCAGTCTCCCTCCTCCTCCACCCATGTTTCTCTCCTGTGCGGGCTCACTGACTGATAACCTGTTTCATTTTTGGTGGTCAGCAGCTTTGGGACTGCCCAGCTGCAGCTCACAATGGAGCAGAAGTGTCCTCAGCCACCTCAAGCCCATCATGAAGATGCACCATATGTCAAACTAACTCTCCTCTTGCTCTTACCTTCAGGCAGAGCCAACAGCCAGCAGCTTCCCTGCTGCGGTGACCCAGAGCATGGTCAGTGTGTACTCGTTACAGCCACAGGCTTGGCTGTCACAGGAGGTGACTCCAGGGCACGGCCACCACCAGGTCACCAGAGTATGGAAATAATGTGAAGAGCATCATCCATAAGCAGCTCTTGCAGTGACATCCTTCCAGCACCCGCACCTGAGCTGCTAGAAAGCCACTCACCCGCTCAACTGGAAATGAGGGCAGAGTGGCTAGCACTGCCTAATGCAAGCCAACTTATCAATCAGACTGTCAAGATGTTCCCAACTTTGCCAAATTACAAAGGAAGAAATAAAGCAGCCCTTTGGGTTTTTTCAGAGACCAAACAACTAAAGAATTCCATACACGGTTAATCCTGAATGGTCAAAGCAGGAGAGCAGGTGGAGAAAAAAACCAATCAAACACAGCCCCCATAAAACTCCTAAACAATCAAAACCAAACAAAAACACCCCAAAAAAACCCAAGCAACAAACAAAAAACCATTCCCAAACCCCCTAATTCAGATGTTGAAGCCTCACTGTCACTAGGTTTGTTTTCTCTCGTGTCTTTACTCACATAAAGCACTCTCCACCATTTCTGACATTATACTCAAACTCTGCCATCTGACAAGAAAGCAATTAAAACAACAGATTTCCTATTAAAGAGACCAAATATAAAGAGTAGATTATAAAATTGTCAAGATTTCTTTAGATTACCAGGTGATAACAGTACCTTGTGTTTTAGGAATTATGATGCTGCTCAATCATCCTGTGGATTAACATACACTGTTACACAGTACAACCACACAGCAACGGTTCATGAAACAGTACCTGGCCACAGCTGGAGTAAATAGTGAAGAACCTCTATGTGCTTTTTGAAGTCCAGGGCACTAGCAAGCTCCTCTGAGTCGATGAAGACTCTGTTGTTATGGTTGGTGGTCTCCTGCCTCTGGCTCAGTAACACAGGCCCAAAACATACGGCTAAATTCTGGCATGTCATCTTATTTACTTCATGGTAAGAAGCCACTAGTTTCAGATGATCCAACAGCATCTTCAGGGTAGCCTAAAAGAACAAAATGCTGCTCAGGAAACAAAACACTTGACATTGGTGGTGCTGACATCCTAACATTGCTGCTCCAGAGACTAAGAGCAAGGCTGACAGCTATTTTTTTTCTATCAACACCCATCAATTGAATAGGTAAGCCCTGAATTAGGAAAGCCATATTAAACTGTCACAGAGCAGACTAATTAAGACAGACTTTCCAGTAAAATTCGGCTTGTTTCTTACCTGATCTCAGTTTTACACTGATGAGTTTTCTCACAGTGGAAAGGGGACAGTAGGAGAGGGGAGAGAAGCTGCAGAAGCAGTAGTGATGATCCAGTACATTAGAAAATAAAGAAATATTCAGTATGACCCCAGCATCAGAACAAGCTTCCAGGTAACTTCCAGGTACTGTGCAGGCCACTCACTCTCTATGTGCTCCCCCAAAAATAGGCTAACTGTGATTTCCTACATCTGGGAGGTGTCAGCACACACCACTATTACACTGCACAGTGGTAAACAAAGGCTCTATTGCACATACTTAAGAAAGGCAAATGCATTTCCCTTGTGATTTCGACATACAGATCAGAGAGCTCCACAGAAATGGAGAAAGACAACACAGGAGAATAATCTTCAATCTAACAGCGTAAAAGTAGTGGTCACAGCTTTTCATGCAGTTTTACAGAGACAATATAAAATGCAACCCAGAATAAACCCAGTAATGCAGAGCCTCCAATCAATCACAGCATGGAAGTATTTTGAAAGATGTGGGGCATCAAAAACCCAAGTCGCCTGTTAAGTCAGGAAACGGGGGTACACATTTTGACATGTTTGATTTCCAGTGTGAAAACATCCCTTATTTTCTGAAGCATGCAATTTACCTGCCCCTGCTAACACCACTCACCTTCTCAACATCTGGCAGGCAATCCAGAAGGGCTGCTGTGTGCTCAGAGTCACTTGGGTCATTCTCACAGCCGCTTGCTGTCATTCTCAAGGGATTTTTCACCATGGCATCCAACACTGCTTCGTAGAGCTGCTTGGTTATCAGGGGAGAGGGTAGCTCTCGCAGGTAATCCTTTAGGACACCTTCACAAGACACACAAGAACAGTTGCCTTTAACAAGGTGCAGATTTGCTTTCCAGTGCTTTTTGGGACCACTAAGGGACATCAGCGTCATCTGAACCATGAGAAAATCCTCTGTGTCAGTACACTTGTGAGCAAGAGGTGGGAGGATGACAGCAACATGGCACAGTGAACCATGGACTCAGCTAAGAGGCAGGAGTATCTCCGCAACCTTCCCATGAGGCTAGGGCCACCAGCACCCCATCCCTGCAATCCCAGCAGTTTCTCCAACTCACACAAGGCAGCTTATCACAAAGAAAGGAGTGAAGCCAGCACAGGAAGGAGCGCTGCCTCCAGAGGTGTGCACAGGAGCGGGTACACCAGGCACAGAGTGGGCACCTCTCCTCATTGGGGTGAGGGAGAGGCAAGGAAAGGGCTCTTAGCAGTCCCCCTCTTGTCCAAGGAAGGAGCTTTTACAAACACCAAAGTCTCCAGCTGCATGACACCTCCTCCTTTATATGCAATGGCAGTTAATTTGTCTGTTCAGTTTATCTGCAGCTATAAAATGATAAGCAAACATCCCAGTGCCAGCGGCATGTTTGGTGAAGCACACACTTTTCCTCACCTACCAAAGCAAAAATCACACAGATGTCCTGGAATATGTTTTGGTGTATTTTGTTTGTTTCATAAAGAATATGCCACTTCTGTTACAGCTCCACTTAAGGGGCTAGTTTTTGTTTATCAACTTCACCATATTCCTCTCTGCCCACCAAATTTTATATCTTCCCTGGATTTTAGAGGCCCATGTTCCATGCATGGACTAGCTGGTTAAAACATTTAAGAGACAAATGTGGCAGAGGCTGGTGCTGTACAGCATGGTTTGGGATATTTTCCTTTTTCCATAAGCAAAGCACTAGCAAAAGATGCTGACTTTTACCAGGATCTTTGCTTCTATTGTGCTTTTTTTGGAGGGGGAGGCTGACGTAAGAATCAGCTTACAGTAGGAACTGGTCCGTCGTAACCAAATCCCTTTATACCACTGAAAAACTTACAACTGTCCATTAGCAATCACTTAGGAGGAAATCCTGTAATAGCATCCACAGTCATAGGACTAACACCTGCCAAAGGACTTTCTCCTGTTCAGCCCTGAATAACAGGGTAGTTCAATATGCCCTGACCTTTCTAAATCCTTTTGCTATTCACTCAGCTAAATTAGCCCTGTAAGAGGCTGCTGCTATTTTTTGCCACGAATCTACACTTCCCACTGTTGCCAGCCCGCTGGCACATTTGCCTTGACACAACCACACAACAAATTTAGACAGCAAGCACAAACTGCCATCCACTTCATTAATTCCTCATTTTTCTGGCCCACTGAGCTGTTAATAGCATTGCATGCTTTATGCAGAGATATGAATTCACGTGGGTGCGAACAGACACGGTGCGACATGACTCCTGGTCAGCTCCAAAGATGGGCTGCACGCTCCAGTTTGAGCCACAACCAGATTTCATTTGTGTGTAAGCCTCTGCCAACCCGAAGAGCATTTCTCAGTCAAGATTTAGTCATTAAATGTTCATTCTTTAGTCTTTGGAGACCTGTCAAAACCAAAAAATCCTTTTAATCTCTTCACAAAGGAGCGCTACTCATATTTCAGAGGGACACGAGGCAGCGCTTCTCTCCAAATCAGCCAAGATTTGTGCTGAGGATTCATATTTTACGGAACACATGTTTTGTCTGATAAAAGTATGAATTGTGTGCATCAGCCTCAGCATTGCAAATATAGCAGTAAAACACCAGGGAAAACATTCCCCTGCAACCCAACTCCCTAAGGATATTCAAGAGAGGTTTTGTGTGCTCTTTTATTGCTAGCACTAAGCACAGTGCGTACCTAGGTCTGTCAGCAGAAATTGCAGGTTCCCCTTTCAATCCAGACCATTTGTCTGCTTACAAGTTAATATCAGTCAGTTTCTGCTGTTTGGTAGAAAGCACCAGAGGGTTTTTATTCCCCCTATTCTGAATTGATTTACAAAAATCAGGGAGAAAACGGGGCTTCAATAATTTCATGGAACAATCTGATCTTAGAAGTTATCACCATTTTTTCTCATTAATTTATTTGTAAAGAGAAGAAATTTATCCAGTTTAAAAGATCCTTTATAAAGGGTATATACCATCTGTGTGTACCAACAGAAACACAAGTTGCTGCTGCGAGAATGCTTGTACTTCAGAGCAACACTGAACCCAACAGCAAAAATCTGCCAAGGCAAGTAAGACGAACAGACTAGACTGTACATTCTGAACCGAAGGGTTTATTTAACCCAGTAAAAGTCACCAAGTAGTAGTATAATTATATAAAGTAGTGCCAGAAGACTAAAGCGTAATGAACAAAATTAATTCCCAACACACTGACATGAAATAAACCACTAAACAAGGTAGAACTGTCCCATACAGCTGGATGATGTATGCTACAGAAAGGGCTTTGGCACAGGAAATTTTTACCCTGGCTACTGTTGTTACATTTTCCATCCCTGGATAGGTAGGAAATTAATGCTTCTGACTAACTTCCCAGAGCAACTGGTTTACTCAGTGGTACCTGAAATTAAAGTAACTTTGGCTCACATAACAAGTGTCAATAGTTATAAAACTGTTCCGCTTTTAGGCAAACAAAACCAACCTCAACAGCTTAACTCCAGTTATGCAACTCCTGTGAAGGCACCCATGTGAAGAGCTGATACAGATGCAGACCTCTTGTTCCTGTACTCCCAGTCCTTCCAACCTTTGCCAAAAGCTTGCTGCATGACAGCAAGCCATCGGCTGCTCCAGTGAGCAGAAGAAAGTTGCGATTTAATTATGTTTTAAAAGAAGCAATGACCAAATGAATGTTCTTTCCTGCAGTTCTAACCAGCTTAAGCAAGATGATGGGTTTCCAGAAGTCCTGCAATCTACAACATAAAGGGAGGACAAGGGGTTTAGGCAAGAAGGCCCTTGGAATCACACTGTAGAGCTGCTAGCACAGCTGACGTGCCTGATCACAGCCAAGTGATTCACTCCAATGCAAAAAAACAGCAGAGCCTGAACTGGCTCAGGGAACCTTGGCTCCTTTCAGACTTCCACTTCCCTCTGTAACTGGTGGAGCAGTTACTGAAAGCAGCTCCTTCCATACTCTCCCTCCAAATCACTGCTGCTTCATACTTATACATCCCCACTGCACTCATCCTCACCTAACTTTTATCAATACAAAGCAGCAGTTAACAGCTTGTTAAATGACAACAGAAAACTAGTTCAGAGCAAAACTTCACCTTCTAAAGGTACTTTAAGAACATGGCACAAGTCCATACTATAAGAAAGCAAGTAAATCTATTACCTGTTATGACATTAATATCCGGGTACTGGCTTTCACAGAGGGTAACAGCCTTGCTGTCCTTCTCAAATGCCTCTCGAAGCTCTTTCTTAACTGCTGCTGAGCCACATAACCGATACAGGCCTACCACCTAGAAGCAAAAACAACAGCCTACATCAGTCATTTCCCTGCAGAGGGGACTAATAACTGGCATCATGTGTTGTCTCATCCAGGAAGTGCAACTGAACCAACTGTTTGGAAATTTATATTAAATAAATTCAATCAGTGCAAATCAAATGGTCATGCATGGTATCAAACATTTCACAAGACACGCAGTTGGGTCTGTGAAGTGCTGAATAACACTAATGTTTTCCATAATGGTGAACATCCTGAGCAGTATTTTGTTGACAGGAGTTTTAAATTGGAATAATTTAATGCTTTGCTTCTAAGCAAACTCAGGAAAAGAAACACTGATGAAACCTCTGTTCTTATCCTACTGATTTAGATCACCACTATTTTTCCTAGTTTGATTGTACAAGGCAGAAATGGAACTTCAGGAGAAAGAAATTAGGAGGAGGAGAAGTGGTGTGAGCTTTATGTATTTAAAATCACATAAATTTCATATATTTACCAAAATAAGGTTATTTACCATTAAGCAGAAAAAAGCAGTCATACAACTACCTATTAAGAAATGTTACAAGCCAATTAAAAAACAAACAAACAACAAGCAACAAAATAAACCATACTCCATTATTACACCTACACTATGCTGTTTTAAAGATGACAAGATGCTGACCTACATGTGTTTCAAATCACAGTAAAAGTTTTATGCAAAACAGGGGTTATTTAACTAGCTCAAAGTGATAAGAATGAAACCCACAACACTCTTGGACTGAATTACGGGTTAAATCATGTACTTTCATGCACTCAAATCTTGCATTTTATCATTATTTACTTTTCATTTTCACCAACACCATTTACACAAAGCACTCCTATGATCTCAAGGAACTAAATCTTAAACATATTAATTTTATTTTAATGAACTTCATAGGAAGCTGTACTGAGCAGTAAAAGGTTAGTCCAAAACTCCCATTGACTCAAAAGGCAAAAAAATACCCAAAGACAAACAAACAAACACCCAAAAAAACCCCAACAGAACACACACACAGAAAAACCCAAACAAAAAAGAAACCCTGACTTAGACCATACAAATCTGGGTTCGAAAGCAAGAGTATTTGTCTGACCATATAGTAATCCTTATTTAAATAAACAGAAAGTTACCCAGTTGAATTTGCACCCACTCTTCCCAAGACTGATCACAATCTAGTATTTGCCTAAGATAATTTCTTTTAAACTTTTCTAATGCCAGATCTGAACTCAGGCGCAGGTAACACACCACAGCAGCAGTCTGCAGTATACAGTATATATAAATGTCAGGCAAACACATGGTTAAAAAAAAGTTAACAATATATTTCTCATTTTTGGTTCTCCTTGTGCAAACACACAAAACAGATTTCATGCTCAAAAGCACCAGGTAAATACAGACAGTTCAGATCCAAATCACTTCATTACCAGTGTTGCCTTGATTACCCAATGTCATTTGCATGACTAGGTGCTAATAAGCCCAAAATAAAATGCTGAAACCATGGGACCCATACATTGGTAAGAATAAAACTTCTCTTTTCCACTGCTTTGCACAACGATGGAAGCATTCACAATAAGAATCATACAGCTGTTATCAGCAGTGACTTTCAGCAAAGCAATTACACAGAAGTAAGATTTCTCTGTATTTTATGACCTAGGTTATAAATAGCAGAGTTAATCTCTTAGCACCTGGAACTATATCCAACCTGACAGCAATTTAAAATAGAAACAGTGGTAGGTGTGATTACTTCTCAATTTCACCTGAGCAAGAACAGGTGTACAAGAAACCAAGGGCTCACACATGCTGTGGAACAGCATGAAAGAGTCCTCCCACCATCCGACCTTATGACTGTGAATAGTCCTTCCTATTCCTTCTTGTCTAACATCCATAACTGGTTATTTGTTTTCATACGTCATTCCTCAAACATATTTTTGTCCATTACCTTACATCAACCAAAAAAACTGTATTAAGATGAAGAGAAGAAACTGGGAGCTGCTGCTTTACAGCATTCATCTCCTGTCCTGATTTTGAGAACAACCTGAAGAAAGGCCAGGGGCAGCGGCATGGGGAAACAACTAATCCAATCCCCTGGGGTCTCCATCGTCATCAGTGTGCCAGACCAAGTGTTTGGCACATTGGCTTGAGACTGAACGCATGTAAGGAAAACCCTGTGAAAAGACCTGTCCTCATCACTTGAGGACATCACTGCCTCAGTTTTGGGGAGGAGGGAATATTATACTCATTTTTGCATTTACATACATGTCCTTATGGAATAATCCGTGTCTCAGGAATCAAGCATTTTCAAGTTCCCAGCTCTGCTTTCTGAGGGTGTCTCTACATGCTGGGGGCTCCAGATTCAGTTCACTATCCCAGTCCTAAAGCACTATTCTGAGTACATCTCCCCTGCAAAGGCCAAGTTGGACGCATTGATTTCACATAGTTCTGTTATTCTTCCCACATTACAGTGACTAGTGCTCACCAAACAGGAGCAGCAAAGCAAAAGAAAACAAAAACTGACATGTAAAGGTGTTTTTCATTTCCTCTTTCCAACTCACTGTATACACTCTGTGACAACAGATACCCTAACACAGGAGTATCAACAGAACAGATTAAAATATGCACAGTACCTGACAGCCTCTCTTTTCAATCTCCAGGATGCATTTCTGCATCAAAAGTGGCACCATCAAGCCTGCATTTTCCTTCTCTACAACTTTCCGAGCATCTACCCCGAACATCACAGGCTCCCGATCTGCATCGAGGCCATCAAGAGAGTTCTCCCACTGCTCCATGAGTGTCAGCTTGACGTAAATAAGCCCCCTGGGTTCCAGTTTGACAGCCAGCTGATGCGTCTTTGCCACTCGGAAGAGAGTGGGAAGAGTCACGGTTCCATGGCAGCACACACGGTTCTTCCGTGGGGTGGGCTCCCAGCTGAACACCACCAGCTTCAAGTGCTGTGCGTTTTCGATTTCTATGTTGAACGTGTGGTCCATATCTAGGAATGTTGTCCTACACGTAAGCAAGGCTGTTCTTGCTTTGTTTACTGAGTCAACCTGTATTGCACAAAAGACATCTTTTGAGTCTATTCTTGGTGGTTTTAAGTCTTCAGCACCATAAAAGTGAATGCTCATGAGTCCAGAGAGGTACTGAGAGCACTTGGGTTGATCAGAAAAGTTGTAGTGTTTGAAGGCATCAATATCTATTTCAGTTTTACCACCATTACTTGGAAGGCTCTCCTTTCCTTTCCCACACTTGGTTTCATGCCCATGTTTACCAGATTTTGTTATAAGTTCGGGGGAGTCACCATCACTGAGGTAACCACCTTTACTGAAGGATTTGGAGCTCCTCGACCTTTTCTTTTTGGGGATGTGTTGCGACAAAACGCTGCTGTCGAGGTGGTAACGACTTATCACATTCCTGCTGGCAGCTGTGGTTGAGTTTCCAGAAGATGGCAAAGACACTGTATGGCTTGTATCCCTGGCTTTCAGCAGGGAAGGAGGATTATCTGAACCAGTATGGCTTGAAGTTCCCTTGACACTCAGCTTCCTGCTCAGCTCTGGCAGCTTTTTCATTTTCATGGAAAGCTTCCTCACAGTTCTGGGAGATTTAATTCTGTCAGGGAAAGGCCAGTTGATTGATCCGCTTTTTTTCAGAGGACTGGGACTTGGAGAGGAAACTTCTGCTGAGGGAATATCAGCCTTGTGTGCAAGTACACCTCCAGACCCTTTAGAAGAAAAGAGAAGGAATAATCATTTTCAAACCACTCAGTAACTGCTGTTCACAGCAATGAAAAAACAAATATTGAGCTAGAGAAAAGTATGTTGATTTGTCATAACTTTATAACACAATTCATTCAGACAACCATCATTCATTCATCAGTCAGATGTTCATGAGCATTTGGAAAGCTGCGCTCTGCTGGCTCGTTCAGCCAAGTTTGACAGTTCATAGTCAAAAGCCAGATTTGTTCTGCTTTAGGGAGATGAAAGGGCCAGAAACTAGGTAAAAACAAACGAGCTAGCTCACCCGCGGCATTCAGGTCAAGCTATTTGTGTTGTATCCCCTGTACAAGCAGACGTGGCTGAATTCCTGGGGCACAGGTGCAATGAAACCAGTCTTAAATGGGAAAACACTGGAATATGGCAAACGCACCCCTGTCTACAAAGCCAACATTTAGCTACATAGCCAACACATAAGCACTGCCTGCTCCTCTTAGATCTAGAGGAAAGACACTCATCTTTAGAAAAGATTACGACTGCACTCTTCTACATGTCCTTCTACTACATCAAAGAGACCTAAATCCCTCCTGTGTAGACACAGACAGTGAACACCTCACACCTTTTCTTCCGTCATTTATTTCAGCAAATCCTTTCCGCCACAGGACGAAGGAGAAGGAACACACGTATTCATTCCTTCCTGCACTGCCTCATTCCTGAAGTGTTGTTTTCATGAGATACTCAGCAAATCATACTTTACAGAGGTTTCTCTTGCAGATTTCTTAAAGGCTTACCACTATCAATTCTAAACTAATCACCTTAAACCCAAATCACCATAGAGCTAGTGACTTTTACAAGTCCCTTGCTCATCCAAATTAATTCTCACCATTTAATTATAACTTTAAAATACTTCACTTAGCTAAAACAGTTAATCAGGTGATCTGGTCTTCGGTCAAGGTGATTTGTTGTACTTTTGGTTTCCTCTCAAAAAGTCCCCTACAAAGACCAGTTCTAGTCCCAACAGAAATTTGGCTTTAATACTTTTGCAGTCAGTTGCTTGAAAGAGTATCTGTATAAAAGTCTCAGTTATGAAAACGCCTAGAATATGTTTTCCAGAACAACAGAGGAAAATTCATTTGGCCCTGCATCTCATGGAATTAGTCCCCTTGCAGGGAAAGGGCTATTTCTAGCACGCCTGCTGTGCTTTTCTGGCAAGCAGCTAGCTAGAAATGTAGTGTTTGATAAAAGTGGACAAAGCCTTCCCTTGTACTGCAAATCACAGCACAGTCCCACTGGTGGGCTGGCCTGGAGTGTTCCATAGCAATTAGTGCCATACTGCAGCCTACTAACATTAATCTTCCCTTTCTGTCAAGTCTCTGGCACGGGCTTGGAAAAGCAGGCCAGCAAATTAAACTTCCCCCCTTCCCAACTCTTTGAAACTGAAGAGTCAGTCTAACACCCTGGCTTTTATGTGTCCAACTTCTGCTGCATTCAGCAGCAAACAGTTAAAATGAAATATGTGCCTGGAAGAAACTTAACAGTTGAGTATTATGCAGGATGGTATTCCCATCAGCATTGAGCCACATGTTGTTCCACTAAAGCCAGCAATGTGCTGAGGTATGCATGCCATTTTAAAGAGTGTACACGACACAACTCTGAACAAGCTGCAAAAGGAGCTGTAGCATAGTTTGGTAACACTTCGCTTCCCAGCCTTCCCCATCCGATACAGCTTTCCCACAAGGGTGCCAGAGCAACTGAGCCGCTCCTTGTTCCTTTACCAAGCAAGTTAAAAGGCTTGCTGGAAACAGGCTCCTCAGTGTCCCTGCCCCTACTCACTCAGCCACTGCACATCCCATCTCAGCAGCTAAGCTTTAAAAATACCCTTAAAGAAAGATGGTGGAGGAAGGAAGGAGAAGATGAAACACAAGAGGCATCTGTTGAGAAAATGACTACCAGGGCAGCAAGGGGACGGTCAATTTCATGTATGCAGCTGACAATATATTTATGTGTATATATATATAAATTGATTTCTTTTTTACAGTGAGAACACTCAATCACTGGAACAAGCTCCTATAGGACACAGAAGAGTCTCCATCACTGCAGGTTTTCAAGACACAACTGGACAGGGTGCTAGGTGATCTCATCAAGGCTCTCCTTCCCACCAAAGGGTGGGCCAGATGATCTGAGGTCCTTTCCGACCTGAGCTGTTCTGTGATATACTGTCTTTCCTACATATACCTTATGCTTTCCTGAAGATTCAGCATTATGAGCGACACAAGAAAAAAAAAAAAAACTCAGCTTCTGAAGGCCAACACAAGCCAAATAAAAGTGACTTGACATCGTAAGTGACTGCTTCTATCAGCTGTTTGCTCAGCTTGACTAGTAAAGCTGCCTTTTATTTTGCTCAGTGATATGGCTATGTGAAAGGATGAAACCTTTTATACAACCAAAGGGACACAACTGGAGAGACACGACCAGCCCACAGCGCCTTATGAACCCTGACCCTCCCCTTTCTCTCCCTATCTGGCCAGATGTCCACAAGGCAATTGCCACTGTCCCCTCAGTTGAGCAGGCTGGCACGCGTGGACTGTACCCCTATACAACACTGCCCCAATGGAAGAGAGGACTCAAACCACCTTAAGCACTTAACAACACAGTCCCTGCCAGACATATGCAGCGATTTAGCACAGTAAAGATGCTTGTCTGACCCTGTTTAACATTATTTACATGTGCTTGGGCACATATATCACTGTCTTAACCCGCTGCCAGCAAGGCATGTTATTTTACAGGCACATTTGATTATCCTATTATACATGTCACATTCCTCATCATTTAAGGTAGGGTTTCTGAGTTATTTTAAAGTTCCTCAGAAAACGTGTAATTTATTTTTGGGGCAACAAGCTAAGGTGAATGAGTAAGTCAGAAAACTATTAGTTCCTTACTACAGCAAGCTATTGAAGTATCAAATGGCCACTCTCTCAGCTAATGGAAATGCCGAGTTCTCACCAAACTAAACCTGAAAGGTAATGTAATTTTTCCTACCATTCTCCAGACATACTTAATAAGTACACTACAATCTAACACTGAAAGCTTTTCTCTAGAATAACGGCATTAGTACTGAAGATCTAAGCCATTTCACTTTGAAAAGAGGGAAAAAACAACAACAACACAGCTAAGTGGTTGTAACTTTCAAAACCAAAGCCTCCCTTCTGCCTATGTTTTTCATGCCTTTTTAGTAGTATTATTTACAAAAACAACCCAAGGACTTTTTGGGAAGATGTGTTAAAAATGAAAAAACAGCAAATCAAAACAGAAAAGCTCAAATATCTCAAAATTGTTCTTGTAGCAAACAATGGGTGAGTGAAAATGGACTACTGTTCTTCTGTGCGAGATTACAAGAAATACTGATCTGGATGCTCAACTGACACAAATGGCACAGCTCTACCCATGTCAAGGGCTGTTAACTTACACAGCTGCAGGCAACTTAGGTTTTCTCATCCTCAGATAGTTTCAGACCTGCTCTGACATAAAACTTCAAAATAGAACTGTAAATAGCATTGAGAGAAGAATTCATGTTGTACCAAAAGCAAACAACTTCAATTAAGATATAAAGAAAGCATCACTTCTACTCATACCAGCAACTTGGGGTAGGACACACACATACACACACACATACAAACAGAACTTTAAAAAAATGAAATAGAATGGAATTATTTCTATGTAACATCTTAATTATCTAAACAAATGGGAAAATCACTTTTAACAGCTAAAAAAAGTCTTTTTTTACCCCTAGAAAAAATATTACTTTGACAAATGCAGTCTGAGTTCTATCCCACATAACGTTTCAGTGTGAAGGAATGGAAAGATTATTAAAAAGGTAAAAAAACCCAACCAAACAAAAAACCCAACCAAACAAACAGGAAAAAAACCCTCTACAAATCCTGTAAAGGTAGTCAGCTGTATTCAAATACTATGCACACTGACATTAATTAAGCTGTGACAAACCCATCAACCCAGGGATCACTTGATCCCTAGAGCAAAAGATAATAAATTGCTTTCAATAGCCCATTAATTAAAACAGGAAGTGATTACAGCAGAACCCCCCGGAGGCTCATGCATGCTGAGAGGTGAAAGGGCTAACCACTCACTGCCTGCTCTCCATCATGGTGGCAACCCTCAGAGCATCCTTGACAGTGGTATCCCATCAGAGAGAGGAACAAGCACATGTAACAGCACTTTAGATCTCTGACCGCACTTAAAGAGTTCAGTATCTACAAACAAGCATGAGTTAGTTGCAGATATTTTAAATATCAATGATTCTGCAATGCACATAAACTGCAGTGGGCTCTGCTCATGTTCATCACACCAAGACACAAGCAGCAGCACTGCACGTGATGCCAAGCACCGCCTGTTTGGGCTGCTCTCACAAAGATTTCCTCCCCTCACTGTCTTTCATGGCATGAAAAGCAGCTTTTCCCCTATTTCCCCGATCAGAGCATACAAACAGTTACTCAGTACAAATCAAACTGGAACAGGTAATGGCTATTTTAAATGAACTGCTCCCACTCCACAACTGCTACACCCTTTTGCCTCTTCCACCAGCAGGTCTTTATGGCATTGTCACCCCATAGATCAAAGACACATGCATGAATAAGCCCTCAATCTTCAAAAGCATGGGCACAAGCTCCCCAGAAGCCCACCAAAAAAACTGGCTTCAGCTCTGCAGGAGAAAAAAAGGAGCAGAGGAACCTTTCTGCCATACACCAAACCATTCTGTTATCTCAAACATTATGCAAATACTTCACATGAATGCCTTTCTGCCTCATGAAACCAAAGCTCCTTGCACTTGGAGAACAGTTAAATCACAAAGCATCTTCCATCTAGAAAAATAAAAATTAAGCAAATAGTATTTGCAACATGTGGAAGGAAACTGGTAGATAGAATTTGCTGCCCACTATACTCTGTATATTGCTGGAAGCTTATCTGCAACATCTAAGAACAAAAAATATTTGTTTGCATTGGCCCCGAAAGATGTATTTGGAAATCAGGATAGTGGTCACGGTCTAAGTGGTGAAAGAACGCTGTAGCTTTAATGTGATTTAAGGCAACCTCTATTGGGCATGCACTGGGGTCAAGCGTGATCATGGAACCACAGAATACCAGGTTGGAAGGTACCTGAACCTTCACTTCCTGCAACGTTGAAATTAAATCTGTTTATGGTGATTCCTACCCGGATTTTCCACTCAGACAGCTAACACATATACATTTTCCATAGCAAAAGCATCATCCAGATCCTGGCAACCGACAATGCACAAGTCCTACCAGGATGTCTCCGAGATACATACACGTACGAGATGATTCTACTGATTAGGTAGACACTAATCCCAACAGTAATCCTACCGAAAAGCAAATATACTACAAATTCTTCAGAAGGTGCCACAGTGTAAATCTATTGCAGGAGGTGGTATTATACAGAGATGTTTCAATTCAACATTTTGCAGGTGATAAACACATCTATAAAAACATACAGTTAGAATTCAATCCTAAACAGCTGTAAACAAAATTTACTTTAGCATTTTATATAGGCAAAAAACCTATATGTTGAATTCTTCATATTGCATTTATAAGGAAAAAAAAATCCAATCAATCATTTTATCTGCGCAAGGAGACATTAAATTAAAAATGGCCTCCAGGGTGCTTTCCTCTTAAAACTATTTTCCCACAGACCTAAGAGCACAAGCGGGCACTGTTTCTACATTAAGAACGTGGAACCAAGTTATCTTCTTACTCCAACCTCTTGTGTACTTGTTACAAACAAAACACACTATTTTCCCAAGTTCTGCTGTAGAATCATAGAATGGTTAGGGTTGGAAAGGACCTTAAGATCATCTAGTTCCAACCCCTCTGCCATGGGGAGGGACACCTCACACTAGACAATGTAGCCTAAGGCTCCATCCACCTTGGCCTTGAACACTGCCAGCAATGGAGCATTCACAACATCCCTGGGCAACCCATTCCACTGCCTCACCACCCTAACAGTAAAGAACTTCCTTGTATCTAACGTGAACTTCCCTTGCTAAAGTTTAAACCCAATACCCCTTGTCCCCTCACTACAGTTCCTCATGAAGAGGCCCTCCCCAGCATCTCTATAGGCCCCCTTCAGATACTGGAAGGCTGCTATGAGGTCTCCATAGAGTGTTCCAGCCCTCTGATCATCCTCGCAGCCCTCCTCTGGACTTGTTCCAACAGTTCCATGTCCTTTTTATGTTGAGGACACCAGAACTGCACACAATACTCCAAGTGAGGTCTCACAAGAGTAGAGTAGAGGGGCAGGATCACCTCCCTCGACCTGCTGGTCACACTCCTTTTGATGCAGCCCAGGAGACGGTTGGCTTTCTGGGCTGCGAGTGCACACTGCCGGCTCATGTTCATTCTCTCATCGACCAACACCCCCAGTCCTTCTCCTCAGGGCTGCTCTGAGACTCTTCCCTGCCCAACCTGTAGCTGTGCCTGGGATTGCTCCGACCCAGGTGTAGTACCTTGCACTTGTCATGGTTAAACTTCATCAGGTTGGCATCAGCCCACCTCACAAGCATGTCAAGGTCCCTCTGGATGGCATCCCTTCCCTCCAGCGTATCAACCGAACCACACAGCTTGGTGTCATCGGCAAACGTGCCGCCCCACTCAAACCCACTGTCCATGTTGCCAACAAAGATGTTGAGCAGGACTGGTCCCAACACCAACCCCTGAGGGAAAACACTTGTTACTGAGAACACCAAGGGGCACCTTATGTCTAATCAGCTCCTTTTGAAAGCCAGGATGGCTAGAATTTCTCACCAAGGAATTACCTGACAAATCCTATTAACATAAATGGCATTTACAGTAGAAAGTAACCGCATTAACACCAAGAACTAAGTAACCCCATTAACACCAAGAACTAACGGCGTAAATTAAGACTATGGGGCAAATTAGAACATCTACAAGTAGGATCCATTTTATTGATAACATTTACAGGGAATATCTATCTGCTGTTGTGTTTATAAAGACTCCAAATAACCGAATTCTACCATTTATTTTTTTCTTAAACTTCTGTCTAATAAGGTTGCTTTCAAAAAAAATAGCAAAAAGAAATAAATCCACAACTATTTTCTGTCTACAAAGTTGGAAACCCAAATAAGGCAACAATATTTAAAGTTTTAAAGGTAAAATTGATTCCATTATCCACAGAAGAAAGCTGCAAATGACAAAATGAACTGCATATTTTGTTGGCTTTTATAGAACCCCTTTTATTCTGTCTATGCTTCTCAAAATCTTATACTTTAGACTCTAACCAATATTGACATATATTACATAATATCAATAAGGAAGGTAAGCAGACTTTTCCCCAAAGCTGTAATCACTTATTTGTCAGGAGTTACTGCTGAATGTACCCATCTTGCAAGTATACAGACATCTGTTTCATAGCAGTTGTATAATTCAAATAAGGTCCTAACACAAATAAAGCTAAATTGGCCATGTTGCCCTTCATGCAGTAATTTTGTATGGATGAGCTGTCATTTTAAATTTCACTGAAAATAACTGTAGATACCTTAACTGGATTAAAAAGAACTTCTAAGTCACTTCTCCATAATCAAGCCAATTACTGAGCAGCAGGGATCCACTTCATCATCAATTAATCTATTCAGCGTGATCACTGTTCAATACATGCAAAACGAGAGCTGCATTTAAAGCACTTCAATTAAGTCATGCATAACAAACCAATCAGGTGAAAACTTTTCTCCCAGTTTCAGAAGACATTTTTAAATGCGCAATTTTGCTCTCAGAAATAAATGTTTCTTCAGTATGAAAACAATTAGGATTTTTTCCTTCTCCCACATTAAAGGATTTATTTTTCTTAAAATTAAAGAGTCACTTGCATATTGAGAGATTAACCCCCAAAGTGGTGGTCAAACAGTTTGCAGGACACATATGGCTTTCCTAAATAACCATGCTTATTGACCTCTCCAAAGCCTAGAGCTCCAACGATGACAAAAATCTACTTAAGAACATGGTATTTCATTTATCTTGCAAGCAAATATAACTGATCCAAATATTTAATGCACCTATAAAGTGAGTTATTTCTAAATGAATGCCCAGTAACTTTGCCACTAAAA
Source organism: Ara ararauna (assembly GCA_028858755.1). Classification (NCBI taxonomy): domain Eukaryota; kingdom Metazoa; phylum Chordata; class Aves; order Psittaciformes; family Psittacidae; genus Ara; species Ara ararauna. Next base: position 13,630,404 of record CM054382.1, on the reverse strand, counting down.
ATACGCTTGTGTCTGCAGCATTCCCACAAAAAGAACAAAAAGCGAGCTCCCAGAAGACCAAGTGGTTTTTATTTCTACTGTTTATAGCAGTTGCTCTGGTGCCTTTGAAAACAAGCCCTGTTCCCAGAAACAGTCACTGGGAACCCAGGCACAGCAGCTCTGGACATGTGAGGCTGCAGGGGCAGAAGCCTGCCAGGATGGCGAGCAGGGCAAGACAGATGGGTGTCCTCCTCTGGAGGACAATGCATATGCTCCAATGCCAGTGCCTCAGGTCCTCTCTGCTGAGCCAGGCAGAAATACAAGCTCTTACAAAGAGCAAAAGTGTGCAAAGGAAACATGAGCCCTCCCTAAGAGGGGAACCTGGAATTCCCTGTCTCCCGAACTTTACGCTGTTTCTAACTCTCAACAGGATACTAGAGTAAAGCTCAAGTAAATGTAAGAGATACCACTAATTAAAATAATACCTTTTGGAAAGGCTTGGGGGTTTTTTTCTGCTTACTTTTTTTTGCTGTGGTTTTATTTTTGTTTGGGCTTTTTAACAGACTGGTAAAAATACTTAACAGGATGCTGAATTCATGTAGCAATGGTATTATGGAAATGAGAGCATCAAACACTCAGCCAAAGATAACAAGGAGGAGTTAACAAGATAAAGAGGCTGGGTTCTGAAAGTGAAAACCATTCCTCTCCAGTCTATTAGATTAGCCTGAGACAGTCAACAAGACAGCAATTATAGAAAACAATGTGATGAACAGCGTTTCTGTGGTCTTCCAAAAAGTCTTTATTAAAAAGACCCAGACAGCAAGTTAAAGAAAGTTCTGCAGACATTAAGTAGCTTCAAGGCCGTAATCTAAGGCCAGGGTTAGACACTAGCTAACAGAGGAAACCCCACCACTGTGCCCTCGCATTACCAGGCTTCAGCAAGTTTGCTTTGTAAAACCTTTGCCTTCAGCAAGGTGAGGGCCCAAAAGCACAGAGGACAACCAGACTTCGACATACCATGGACAAATTGACTGAGAAACAACTGTGCAGCTGTACACTTAGTAGACATCAGCCTCACAAACTGAGTCATATTTTATGAACTTGACAAGCATTTCCACCAGAAATTTGCTTGATTAACATAAAGGCAGGAGAAAGAGAAAAGAGAGGTATCAGAAGAGTTTATTATTCCCCTAAAAGAAAACAGAGGACAAACACTTTTACGTTCCTGAACCCTCTTACCTGTTGAAGGGCACTTAAAGGTAGGATTGTCCTCCACTGCTGGCACACTGGGAGCCTTGCAGACAAACCTCTGCCGGTGCTGCTGCATTTGCTCCCCAGGATGGGCAGCATCGGCATGACTCACTTCGCTGGGCTGAGCTGTATGACTGTTCCCTGTGCTCTCCATGGAGCATGGGGGACCCTCATGGGGACCCACAGACATCCCAGAGTCACCTCCAGGGAGGGATTTGTACCAAGTAGCCAGGGAGCCCACAGCAACAGGGCTATTCACAGCAGAAAGGTGCACCCTCGGCAAGTCAGGCTCATCATCTTCAGGGATTGGGTTGTACCATATTTCTCCTTCATCATCTGCATCATTATCCTCACCCAAGTCCAAAGCAGGGCTCCTTGGCACAGCAGAGCTTGCAGTGCCGCCGACAGGAGCGCAGCTTCGTACGGGGCGCTCCCCCCTCACCGGTGACATGGAAGGAACCCGTGGCACTGCGGGTTCAGGCAGCAGGATAGGAGATTTGGGTACCGGGATAACAGCCCTGTGCATTTCCTTACAGGCATTTTCTTCTTCCAGAGGAGGAGGAGGAGGTCTGTGCATGCTCTGCTGCAGCCAGCTGCGTTTCTTAGAAACAGTGATGCTGTTCATCGGCAGCCTGTGCTCAGGGACCGCACTGGCCTGGGGGGACTCAGGCTCCTTCCTGCTTCTTGAAGCTATGTAAACATTTTCAATCAGATCTGTTACCAGAAAGAAAGGGGAAAAAAAAAAAAGGAGGGAAACATAAATGTTTAGAATATCGTTTTGCTTTCAACAGATGAACACAAAAGTTGCCGTACGACATCTACATTAAACCTCATCCGAGAGGACAAAAGACAAGTTGATGCGATTATAAAATTAGATTTCAGCCTGTCAAAGCAGAATGTGCACATAATTAATAAAGAGTCAGACTTGTTTGGCAGTGTTTTTAACACCATGTAATTTAGATAAATGGCAGTGAGATAGCTCTGATGAAAGGTCATGCATACTTACACAGAAATGGCTGGGGGTTTTCTGCCAAGTTCAGGTACAATTGGTTTGAGAAGTTGGTATGTGATACTTTTCCAGTTTACTTAGCCAATGAAGAAACAGACCTTACTTTTGGTATAATGTACTACTAAAATGGCTACAAGAAACCCACACAGATTCACTTCTAGATTTTTATATAAATAAAGGTGATGATATCTCTTGCACAAAAACCTCCAGAAAGGACTGCCTTTATCAGCTTTATCTTATAATCAAGAGAGATGCAACCCTGATTTGTAAGGAATAAAACCATCATGAAAGGAAGGAAGGAGAATGAAGAACTTGTAGAATCACAGAACAGTTTGGGTTGGAAGGGACCTTAAAGATCATCCAATTCCAACCCCCTGCCATGGACAGGGACACACCTTCCACTAGACCAGGTTGCTCTAAGCTCCATCTAACCTCCCATGAACAGCTTCTCTGAGCAACCTGTGCCGCTGCCTCCCCCCCTCATATGGAAGAACTTCTTCCTCATGTCTAAACTAAATGCAGAAAAGTTTTTAAATATCTAATAACACACCAAAAATTTAATGCAACACCTGATCAGATTCCAGTGACTGCCCCCAAGACTCAACAGTATTTCCTTAAAGCAATCGCCAAACATTTAATTATGCATCCAAAAAGTCACCTGCACTCGAGCCCCTTGTCAGAGCACATCCAAGCAGCCCACCCAGCAGCAGTGGCAGGCTGCAGGGCACCAAATGCAGCAGCATATCCCTTCTAGGCAAGCACTGGTGCTGTCACTAGGACTGGAAAGAAAGCTGCAAATACATCCAAATGATAAACAGGGAACGAAGGCCAGATAACCCTCACACTCCTCTGCGCAGAACAATAACCCAGACAGGGTTTGCTCAGCCAGTGAGACTGAATGGGGATAACTGGATTCCCCTAAAACAGACAACTTGTTTTCATGGGAAGCCCTCCGCAGTTTGAAATTCCATGTGGGAGCAGCTATTTGATACTGCTTGAATCTGATTCTCAGCAAAACATTATTTGAACACCAATCACAGATGTTAAAATAGGGACACGTCTCTGGAGAATTCAAGGAGCAGCTCTGCAAATCCAGCTAAGTTCACTGCAGACAGGGAGACAGTTAAAAGACTGTCACTTGAACACCTTCCCTTCCACCCTTTTTTTTGGTTTGTACTTTAATGACGGAAAGAGATCCTTGATAAGATCTGACACACTGTTTGATGAAAGATTCATCAGTTGGTGATTTTTTTTTTAAGGTGAGGTTTACTTGTTTAGCTAAACTGCAATATGAACAGCTTGTGATTTGAAGAATTAACTTGGTTCAAGGAAGTAACAGAATTAACCGTGCTCATTTTGAAGCCTGTGCACACCTCCACTGAAGTGCTTTGCTACACTGGGGTCTAAGTCAGTTCATTAACTGAATCTGAGGAAAACAAGAAAGCAGGACTGAGGGAGCAGATCTCTGGGCAAAGTTTCAGTGATTTGGCAGCAACTGTACTCCTTCCCCCACCCAGAGCCTCAAGATTTAAATGTGCCATTGCAAACATTCCCCTTTACATAAATTTCACTACTATTTCAAGAACTAACCAGAAGGACAGGGAACTAATCTGCAGGGGGCACAGGGCTAGGCCTGCATTTCCAAGAAGCCAGGCTGGATCAGGTACTTCTCGGGCAGGCATCCTCCTACCTCAAAGCCCTCTACTTCTGCATGGACAGCCCAAGAAGCGGTCACTGCTCCAGTGACATAAATAGATGGAGCATCCGAGAGCTGTATTTCCACACAAAAAAGTATCTGCTACTTCCTGATCCACTGCAGCAACACAGGCCCATCTGCATCAGTTAAGGCAGCCCACAGTTCCCAAACCAGCAGGCTCCTATGAAGTACAATGCATCTAAATATACACCCAGCAACACATCTGGCACCAGCCTCAAGCTGCCCTTCAGTCCCAGCAGCAGTGAGCGCACAGAGCAAACTCGGCATTGTTTCCAACATCCACCCAGGCATTTCAGTAACAAACCCTGTGCAAAAGCTCACTGCAAAAACCTTATTATTAACCAAGCACCAACAACCCTGCTGCTGGCAGATACACTGCTCCTATCACACCTATTCACTACCACCCCATCTCCGAATGAGCCAGCACACTGCCAGGGGTCATTGATCGCAAATGTTCACTGAATCTCATCCAAAACATACACTTACATGCACATCTCCCAACTATAGTTTTTGCAACTGACAGCAGTACCTGCAACCACTGCTTCCCCTTTATTCGAACTTGGCCACACTCCCGAAAGCCCTTATGCCTGTGTTTATTTTAGAAACAAACTGTCTCCTATGCAAGTATCTGCACAACCAGTGGTTCAATATCACAGAGCAAGTTTTCAATGTCGTTAACTGTTATAGTAACGAGCTGGTTTTAAATAAATACAAAGCACTCAGACATAGCCAGGCCAGGCACATATTTTTTGTTCCAGAGCAAAGTTCCATTCAGAAGAGCGCTGGCTGCTCTCTGTTAGTACTTCCATATATTTAATGTGTGTGGAGTATTTTAATACTTTAATGTAAAACTAGACCAGGCCTCCAAACAAATATAGAACATGTCAGTGGCTTCTCTCAAAAGGTGTTTAAGGGAGAAAAAAAAAGTGAAAAAAGACGGAATTTTCCTTCACTTTCCACTCTATAGACAAGAAAATAAACAGATCAGTATTTGAAGTTAAGCCATTATGGTAACAACACACATGCTCATATATGAGCAAAGCCAAAAAACTTCAACGTTTCAGCTCAACTGAGGTCAAAACTGATATTCAGCCATATATATATATATCTACACGTATCTATACACAGACATATAAATATTTCAACAGGATGCTGTGCACTGCTTTTCCAACCGTAAGGAAGCAGGGAACAGCTTTTCCAGCCTCTCCATATACGGATCAAACAATCCATAGTTCTCCCGGCTGCTCCTTAAACACGTTTTCTTTCACTACATTTCCTAACACAGCTACAAAATAGAATAGCTACGTATTTAAACGAAACAACAGCAAAATTGATTTGTAAGCTTTCAACGCGACCTTAAACAAACCCAAACCACCACAAAGCCAACCAGCAAACCCAAGCCAAGGAGCGACAGAGAGCCGCGCGGTGAGGAAGCGCCGGTCTAGACCCGAGAGCCCCTCACGTTAACGAGGAATCTTTATTCCCGATAGGAGCTGCAAGCACTGACGGGACGATGCTACGGCGGCGGACTGACTCCAGCCCGCTCCCCGCCCCTCTCGTCCCGCTCCCCCCTGCCGCCTCACATGAAGGAGCCCCGTCCCTCAGACACTCACCCTGAGGGGCGCACACCCCGCCGTGGCGGTGCCCGGCGCCCGAAGCCCCTCGCTGGGACCTCCTGCCCCGCAGCTTGGAAAGCGTCCGGCGGAGCGGGTCAGCCATGCCTGGGTGCCGCGTCCCCGCCGCCTTCAGCGGGCGCTGCGCCCCGGCCCGCGGGACCCGGCTGCCCCCCTGCGGGGCAGGGACAGGAGCGGGAGCGCTGGGCCGCGCTGCCCCATGGCGCTGCGCCTCCGCGAGCGCGGCCCCGGCTCCGCCGCGCACATACCTCGCATAGCTGAGCGGGGTGAGAGGGCGTCCGCAGTGCGCATGCCCGCCCCGCCCCGGCCCGCCCGTGAGGGGCCACGGCTGACACCCCCCACCCCCCCCCCGGCCCGCCTGAGGGGAGCTGGTGCCGCCGGTGCGTGCCGGGGGGGACCGGAGCTCCCGGGGCTATGGCGGCGGCCCCGGTCTGCCCTGCCCGGGCACGGACTCCCCAGCAATACCCCGAGTTGTACGCGGAGTCCGTCACACTGCAGAGAGGAGTATCATCACCCGCGTTAGCCATGTGCATGGCATTCCTTGCCAAAGGTCCGCGGCATGTTTCAAATACTTTATAGAATCATAAGAACCTTGAAGATTATCATGACCAACCGTTACCCCAGGACGGCCAAGTACACCCCTTAGCCATGTCACTATGAGCCTTATCTACACAGTTTTTGAACACTTCTAGGGACAGTGATTCCACCACTGCCCTGTGCAGCCTGTTCCAGTGCTTGACAACCCTTTTGGTGAAGAAAATTTTCCAAACATCCAATCTAAATCTCCCCTTGTACAGCTTGAAGCCATTACTTCTTGCCCTATCATTTGATACTTGGGAGAAGAGACCAGCCCCACCTCACTACAACCTCCTTTCAGGTAGCTGTAGAGAGCAATGAAGTCCCCCAGGAGCCTTCTCCAGACTAAACAACCCCAAGTCCCTCAGCCGTTCTCCATCACATTTGTGCTCCAGACCCTTAACCAGCTCCGTTGCCCTTCTCTGGATCCACTGCAGCACCTCAATGTCTCTCTTGTAATGAGGGGAGCAGAACTGAACACAGGATTCACAGTAAGCTGCAAACTTACTTTTCTTTTCTGTGCATGTAGCAGTTCTTGCTTGCTGACAGGTTTTTGGACTGTTAACCTGCACTGTTACTCTCTTGAAAAGCTTTTGTGCCCTCCTCAGTGCAGTTAACACCAGCAACATGGGGATGAAGCTGGCCTTGATGTCAAGGGCCTTTAGTATTCCAGTCAAAATGCCACATAGGTAGAAGACAAGTGGCATTAGGACAGAGGAAATAATGTACTGAGGCTGTTAAAGTGGGCAAAAATCTGGGCTTGGTGTATGTGTTGCTCAGCTACATCGTGCAATGTTAATGCAAGCACGCAGCCCTTCAAAACCTATCTTGGAAAATGGTGTGGCACTGATTTTTTACCAAGATAAAATACTGGGACAGCTTTCATTGGTTGACATCTATGTGGGTTTATGTCTCCCACATTTCATTTCACTGTAAACAGCTTCAGGAATATATTTTGCAGCTTTTTACATTACATACCTTATGAACAATGTATGACACACCTGTCTTGCGGGTGACAGCAGAGAAGCTGTCGCCATCTCCTACCATTTAGCGGTGTGTTGGATGTCACCTCTCTGCAGAAGGCAGCTGGGAGCAGCCAGGCCTTCCACGTGTTCCACATGCCAAGCACAGCACTGCCTTGATACATAATGAATGCCCAGACACAGGGCCAAAGGAAGGGCTCATTAAGTTCTGGAGGAAACAACCGCAGCCCGAGAACATCACACTTTTTCCGCTTTTACCAGATTCTGAAGGGAGGAGTAATAATTTGGTAATTTGAAACCAAATCTTCATGAAGAACAGGTTTTAAATGTTGAATCTTTAGATTCACCCAACAGCAGTAACACAGTAATACCCGTATCTCTACAATGTGAACCAAAACCCAAACCAAAACATTACAGAATAGTTGTGATTTAATCTAAACCAAATCTCAGGATATTTATCATATGTCATATTGCAACAACTTGAAATACCATTTTGACATCGTGTCCTTTGAAACCTTTTATGTTTCTTTAAATACACGTATTGGGAAATATCTCTCCACAAGTTTCAGAGCAAGATGTAAAACCATTCCAGAATGCCTTTGGTTGGGACAAATCACAGAGGAGATGGTGGTGGCAGGGATGGTCTCAATGCTAACTGCTGTGCAGGTAAGGAGCTGTGACTTCTCAGGCCTCTGTCCCTGCAGGGGTCGAATACTGCCCCCTCTGATAGCTGCATCACAGCACCTGTGGCCTGGGTTAGAAACAGCATCTTGGGCAAAGTAGCATGCAAGAAATACATAAAACAAAACCTATCAGTGCTTTTCTGGCAGTGCATTCCTGTGCACAATTAATGAATCTCTCTCCAGCAGATTAATTCACAATTACAGTTTCTCCATTACCTATGGGCTTAAGTAATGCCACCTCCTCTAACCTGCTCTCATCTGTTTGAGTGGTTAAGCTTTCATGCCCAACAAAAACTTTGATTTCTATTCTGGAATCGGCAAGCAAAAGTAAGACTTTTATGATACCTTCCAGAGCTGTGATCCTCATCTGTAAATATACAGTCAAAGAAGAAAGGTATAAACATATTTGATGGTGCTGTTTTTGTTGTTGTTATTCATTTCATAGTTGGATGCTGAAACAGGTTGCCCAGAAAAGCTATCAAAACTACATTCTGGGGACAGTGAAAATTTGGCTGGCCCTGGCCAAGCAAACCTTGTAGCTTCTGACCTGCAGAAGTTCCATCCAACCTAAATTACTCTCCCAGCTCAAAACTCTTCCTCATACTGGAGCTGCCACCCTCCCTAGCTGAGAGATAGCTTGGATAACATGAATGAAGTCCAGCCGGGCAGAACACCAGGGTCAAAATCCCTGGTAAATTTCTGCATGGGCACCATAGCTCAACTGCACTGACCTTACTGATGCTATCAGGAGGTTAGCTGTGCCACCAGCATATGTACACCTGAGACAAAGGGCATGTGTTTGAAGTCTGGAAGACGAGATCTACGCTACCAGAAACCACTGAAAAGATTCAAAATAGGCAGCGGATGAACTCCAAGCTTTCTCAGCTAGAAACAGTTGTGGCAACCATTTCAAATTGAGCAAACAGGAGAAGTCTACACCTACCTCAGCTGTCATCTTCACACCTGCAGATTTCCATCCTGTTCTAATGAGAAATCAGATTCCTCCTGTCTACCTGTGCCATAGCTTGTCTGAATTAGTTCCCTAAAAAGTAACAACTTACTGCACTTCAAAGAACAGTATGTAACTTTTAGCAAATTCCTCCTTATTTAGGTGACATTTTTGGAAATTTTTGTTACTTGAATGTTTCCTTTTAGCAATTAGAACAATATTAGTAGAAAGTAGGTACTAGCCAGAGTAAGGACCAAATCCTGCAAAGAACTGGGGCACTGCTCTTTGGTGTGCAGTACTGCCTTCTCCCATGACTATTAGCTATGGAAAGAAAAGAAAATTCAACATCATTGTCTTTTCCATGCTGCTTCACACAGTGTTCTTCATGTTCCGTATGGTTTTAAATGTTAGTTTAAGCCTTTAGATTATTCCTCTATGCAACAGGCACACAGGAAATAGCTCAGTGAAAAGCCGCCAATAGTTGAGTCTATAAACACAGTTTGATCTGTATCTTGGAAATTTGTTTCCATTCCAACCTGTGGTTACAAAGCACTTTTTCTTGTTGGCAGATGGATTTTTTTAAAATCCCTATGCATCCTGTATTTGCCCAACAGAGTTGGCATTGATCGCACACAAAAAAACCCAACCTTCAGATAAAATAACATTAAGGATCTGGCTGGAACTAACTTGAGCCAGTGGAGTAAGAGTCAAAGCTGAGCTTTTGTTTTCAGCTCAGCTTGTTTCATTCAGGAGCTGCAAATCACACTGTGGTGAACACAAGACATTTTACTCAGCCTTCTACAAAAAGTAGAAGCAACTTTAAGAGGATGGGACTAGAGCTTGCATCAACTTGAAGAGGCTTCTGATTAGAAGACTGGCAAATATTCAGGACTGGTTAAACAGTGTGACTTTAAGCAAGTAGAAAGCAGCAGTACTCTTCTGAAGGTACAAAGAGAAATGTTATAAAAGGATTTTTTTTTATTAACAGACTGAGATTTGGCCAATTAATCTTTTCTGAGTTGGTGACATGAGGATTGTAAATGACTGCGCAATCAAAGAAGTCAAACTTAAGTTGGTGGAAAAAAAAAGCCTTGATAAGAAGTCTATCTCTGGTGAATGAGCTGATGCACAGGTGGCAGTGCTTGGGCCCTGACAGAGCTGAATTACGAAATTACACAGATAAGTACAGAGATAAATAGATCCTAATAAAAGACTGACAAATACCCTTCACAGCCTTACTGACAGTGTCAGAGATCATCTCCACCTCAGCAGATAGTGTCAAAGAAGCTGTGCTTTCCCAAGTACACAGGCTTTCATTTCTGTATGCTCTCAGAGACTGGTTCTGAGCTGCTCCAGTCTGACCTAGGAAAATTCCATCTGTCACAGCATCAGATGGACGTCCTTAGATGTACCTGAAATAAAACTTACATATTAATTTATAATGCAACTGTGCAAAGACATACTTTATTTTTCTTCAGGAGGATTAATTTGTGTGAGTAAAACTAAAAGCGTTTGGAAAGGTGAATGAGTCTCCTTTTCATTAAAGCTTAGCAAATTGGGATCTTTCTTCTCTCAAGACCTATCGCAGACAGGAGGATAAAGTGACAACTACATGACCAAAGCGGAGCTGCTGACAGCTGGGAACTGGAAGCACTTGAATGCCACAATAAAACCTATGAGCAGTCTTTTTATTGAAAGTGTCTGCCTTCCTGACATCAAAATGGACTGAAATAAGAGTCCTGTGAAACTCTATCAGCAGCTAATAGCTGTGTGCATTATCTCCAGCCTGCCAAACGACTGATCTCTCTCAGATGTAGACACCATTACAGTCATCCATACCTTTGTTACCCCCAGACCCTATTTTGAGCTGGCCAGCCAAGGCACCCGAGAGGCCCAGTGGGTCCAGAATACAGCTGCTTATCTTCTTAGGAAGACAAACCTATGGGAGAATAAAACATTTATATTCTAAACCTGAGGAGGTTGCTAGACAACAGGCTGGCCAAAGCTGAAGGTGTTCATCACCAAAATGGCTCCACCTTCTTAATCCCAAACTGCCCCAATGCTATTGAGATGTGATACCCACTGCACCACACCTGCATTGCTCTTGTTTGGCTGTTTCCAGCCAAACTTGGTGCTTTCTCTGAAGGAGGTACCAGACCCCTGAGAAGCCACTGCCACCGTCAGTTCCTCTCTGACTCCTGTGGCATAGGACACCTGGCTCTGGTGACGTGACTTGTAGCATCAGGATGGTGGCTACCCTGCCTGTATTGAAGTGCTGAGCCCATTGCTCCCAGTGGCATGGTCTACTTGTCCTGTTAAGATGTAACTAAAATTAAAAAGGAAAGCATTTTAAGAGCCATATAAGGTTAACCTAGAAATGAGCAGTGTGATGGAAATACTTCTGTTCATAGCTATCAGCTAAGTTAAGCAGCAGGAGCGTTCACGGCTCTGCCTTCTGTGTTTTGGTTGAACAGAAATAAGAAAGCAATTCATGCTCCTTTTAGTGTTTGCACTTATATTTTTTGAATTGGCATTTGCCTTTTAGAGAATGCAAGCTAACATCCTTATGAGCTTTTCAAAACATGACATTGAACTTCAGGGCTGTCATTACCACCTCTGACTGCAATCTTACAGCATGCCAGTGCTATGGTAGGATGCCAGTCTCACTAAAGATACGCTAAAAATACCAAAGTATTTTGGATACAAAGAAGGCAAAGCATTACCCATGTAGTAAAAATAGTTGGCATCACGACCATCATCACTATTACCTTCTCCTAACATGGAGACAAAACCAGCACATGGGTGACACTCCACCTTTTTTGAAGAAAAAGTAAAGAAAGGGTGTAATTTGTTCGGGCAAAAGAAAAACAGATTCACATTTATGCTCAAAACTTTAGGAGATCCTCTGAAGGAACTGAAAACACTAAATAAGCATTTCTCAGTCTACTTTGTCCTACCTCTTTAGGCCAGAACCACATTTGCGGGCAGAGAAGAAGCAGAGCTCTCAGCCACATCTGCCCATGGTCCGTCTTTCTCCTCCTCAGCACAGCCAGGGGTTTGCCCGTCCACACAGCAGAGTCCAGGAGCTGTTGCAAGGTACATCTACCATAAATCCCATTATGCAACAGGGTCCTAAAACCTGCTGCCTATGCAAAACTTATTTATTAAAAAGCCTGCAAAACTTAAACAATGTAAGAAGAATATCTTGTATGGCTTCCAGTTACATACTAACAGCCAAGAAAATGCCAGAATGTGGAACACATTTAATGAACCATTCTTAGGGGAATCCACTTTGTTAAAGTTCCTTTCATCCACTTCTACCATTAGAAATAGCTATTTTTTATAAATTTCTTTTTTAAATCATCAGCCTCAAAACTTCTGAGTTTTGAGTTAGAGCAAAGCATAGAGGACTTCTAAATGCTGTAAAGGAAAGGCAGCATTTAAAAAGAGCAGTGGGAAGGTACTTAAATTAGAAGACTGATCCTTTTAAAGAACTGGATACAGTGTGCTGTGCTCAAAGTACTTAAGATAATCACAAGGATGCCTTGAAGATGTGTTCTTATAATGTTAAATTTTAAGCAACAGATGTTGTTTCTGTAGGCAATATCTGCCAATGACTTTCACATGTTGAAAGACTCTAGTCTGTTTTTCTCTTTTATGTAAGCTAAATAATTTTGTTACTCAAACAACTTCATATGTGTGCATATATGATCATTTCATGAAAGTCTTGCTGTATTTTGCAAAGCCAGAAAAAAAAGGGAGGAAGGGAAAGACAGAGAAACCCAGCATGTCCCCTCAGGCTGCTGAGAGATCTGTGGAATTTCATATGTGAAATATTCTCTTCTTTCTTTCTGGTGTATGTGTGTGTCAAACAGAGCAATCAGAGAAGTTAATGGTAAGAAACTATGACAGTGAATGCTGTGCATGCATTAGTGTGCTCATCCCCAGCTGGTTTGCAGAATCGGAAAAACACTGCTTCAGTGAAGTGGCTGAAAACTAGAAAAACATTCTTGTAGAGCTACATGGGTGAGCCCTGGAGGTTTTTTTGCATCTCCTGTAGTGCACCTTTTAAGCAGAACAGAATGAAACTGGGTTTCACTAGAGAAAAAACGGTGCTTAGACCAAGCACTATCAAGCGCATGTTCTGACCTGATGAGCTTCCCTGGCTGCAAAGAACAATGCAGCAAGGAGAAGGCTAGTACTTGATCCTGCTGCAGCAAGGAAAATCCCCCATTTGAAAACTTGCCAGGGTTGCTGCCTACCATCTGCTGACAGCTTGCTCCCAATAACTCGCTCCTGCGATAACAAGGAGAGATGAAAGCGCAGCAGCTCATGGGAAGGTGGCATGGTCAAGCTTCTTTCAGTTATTAGTGTCCAGCGTAACATCAAGTCACCCCTCAGAGACACAACAGAATCCAAGAAAATAGAGGTAAAAACATAGATCTCTAATCTCATTTGTGCTCCTTTAACCTCACATCTCGTTTGCACATATTCAGACCAGTCTCATCTTAAAGACCTCAAGTTATATGGTTCTACTGTTATCCCAACAGTCTCACCAGTCATGTGGTTAGGAAGCATGTCCAAATATTTAACCCAAATGTTGGTTAGGTATTCTATCTAGTCACATTTCACACGATGTTTTAGTGTAACATCTTGCTAACCTTCTGAGGCTGCTCAGTCTGTGGCACATGGTCCTAGATGGCATCTCTTCCTACCCAGCCTAGCAGACCACACAGCCCATAGCAGCCCAAGAGGCAGAAGTGACACCAAACCTGGCACGGAGACTGTCCACCAGCACTGCACGGGTTCCTCTAGAGTTTCCAGGACAATAAAATATATATTTAAATGCAATTTAATCTTTGTAATAATTGAAAATCAATTTACTTTTCATGGTGAAATATTTTCTGAGTGGGAGTGGTGGCAAGTCCATGTATCTCAGCTGATTCCAAGGAGGCAGAAAAGCCTACAAAGGCTTCTGTGCTTTCTCTAGTGGGCCCTCACAATAAGGGCACTCTTCAGGTGAGACCTGTTATTGAGAAGTGTGAGCTATTGAAAATATTCAAGATATTTACATTCTTTAGTGGATAGAAGCACTACTTTATCCTAATCTCTTCTCTAATTACTTGAGTTTCCAGACGTGTGACAGCATAATCTGTGTGACGTCCACAACAAAGACCCACAACATTTTAATACAGGAAATTTCAGAGGGACATCACAACAGGGGGATTCTGAAAGACCATGTATATTTATTAGATGACATCCATTTTTCTAAGTAGATTTTTCCAAGTAGATTTTTCCCTGTTTAAACATTCAAACCTTCCTTCTCATTGCTAAAACTTGTTACCTAAATGCTATATTCTTCTCCAGAATAAAAAAGATTCAACAGTATGTAAAAACAAAGTCTTTAAACTTAAACTACTATTTGGTTTGGGTTTGTTTTGCTTTTTACATTGAGCTTTAAGATCTAAAATGACTGGGTTTTTAAATCTATTTTTGGACAGGTTTAGCTTTGTGTGTTTCCAAACATTGGTTTCTGCTCTGAAACGAGGTAATTTCCAGTGTTCTTCCACTTTTGTCTGGCAAATTCCCTTCCTGTCTATACAGAAAAGAGACACAGCTAAACCAGATATACTGAGTGTAAAAACAGAATTTGCATGGGAAGGACAAGGGCAGAAGGAAGTCTGAAAATAAAATTACTCCAACCAGCTTTTTCAGACTGTGCTTCCAAGGCAACAGCAACCCCGTTATTGCAAGATGCCTCATTTATCTTGAACAGCTGCCAGGATTTTGATCTAATTTTTAGTTCTGAAGAACTAAAATTATCCACCTCCTTCTCAAAATAAAACTCCACCAACCAAACACAACAAAACAGATTTTAACTGTGGAGTGGCTTCTTTCTTTACTACCAGACACAAAGAAAAACCTAGTCAAATAGCTGCCAATGTTAATGTTTCTTAATCGGAAGATGTATCCCCAAGCAGTCCATTATAATCAAGCATACAGTTATCAGGTATTATGGGCTAAATTATGCACAAAGACCCAGTTACAAGTTTGCAGCCTCTCTGAACTGTTGCCGTGCACTTGTGTGACAAACAGAGCCCTGTCTGAGCAACTATTTATTGGCAGGTCAAAGCCTGCAGGCTGCGAAAGGAAAACCCTGGGGACACAGAGATGCAGAGAATGCGTTTCTGCAGATCTCCATACATGTTCACTACTAAGTATTTAGGGGAAAAAAAGAAACTAGAGCAAACAGCAAAGACTGTCTCCTGCATTGCTCTACAAACAACGCCAAAACTGGCAGTTTGTTTCAGCAGCACTACTGATGCAGTAAAGCTGATGCTTTGCTACCTGCAGCATCAAGTCTCAGAGCTTTAATATCTAGATTTCATTAATACCTTGTCTTAGGATTCAACACCGTCTTCTACACAGTATGTTTTCCTTCTTTATGGACAAGAACTGTATGTTCCTTTTCCTTCCCCAGTCCTGCCCCTTCCTCCTACCAGCATCCTGCTCTCATAGAAAACACCCCAAAAAGTTCACTCAGAGTCATCTTCCCTCTCTACTTTTCCTGTTTCTGAAACGCAAGAAATTAATTAATGCCCTAAGCCAGCATTTTTTTTTTCCTTTCTAAGCAGCAACTGGGCTTAATGAAGACCCTTAGGTATTTACCTGCTTTACCTGAACAGCCCCAAAGAACAATACCTCCAGTTCTACCTTCTCTCTTCCCCTCATCACTTCCTGACCCTTGCTGACTCTGTCACAGCTGAGCTTACTGCAGGGTTTTGGGTCAAGTGCCATGACACAGCTCC
This sequence comes from Ara ararauna, assembly GCA_028858755.1. Lineage (NCBI taxonomy): Eukaryota > Metazoa > Chordata > Aves > Psittaciformes > Psittacidae > Ara > Ara ararauna. The sequence goes on along the minus strand of CM054382.1, from coordinate 13,614,814 downwards.
ATAGGCGATTCATTTCCCAAAGTGGGACTTCGCCATCTCTAGACCTCACATCCACTGCAGCCCTCACACACCTCTTCCTTTGGCCTTGGAAGAGCTTTGGCTGTAACACCCCCAGGGCCCCTGAGCTTTGCCACGTGCAGGAGCAGGGTCCTCTCTAGATAGGTGAAATGTGTTTAATCAGTCTTTTTGGCAGTCAGTTACTTTAGACAGTTTTAACAGTCAGCAGCCTCTGAATGGTGACAGGTTTACTGAGCATTTCAACAGAACCCCATGTCTCCAGGATTCCATGTGCACCAGCAGGCTGCATGCACTGCTGCTCCACTGACTGCCCCAACCTCCTCTACCCACTCAGTGAAAAGAACAGCTTGTGACTCACAAAAGCATCCTGGTCTGCAGTGGTGTTTCTGGTTCCACACATCATTTGAGAAGGACAACAGTTGTTATGGATGGATGTTGGAAGGACCACTTCCCAACAAGGCATTTCCTTTGCTGCTGACAGGCATGAGCCCCGTTTACTTCCCATGCTCAGTGCTGCAGCTGCTGTTGCCTTAGAGATCAGCACCAACTGAAGAATATGCTCTCCCCAGGAAGCAGAGTCTCTGAAAGAATAGGTTGATGCTTGGCTTTCACCATTAAGAAGTCCTCATGTTGCAGTCATTATGGCCAGGCAAGACAGCCTATATCAAAGAAAGTATTGATTTCTTCTGCAGAGGCAAAAGTGGTAGCAACCACAGCTCTGAGGCTGGAGTACTGCTCATCCTCTGTGGGGAAGCAAGCAGAGTGCACAGTGAGCAGGATCCCAATGCACAGTCGCTGTGTTCAACTGGCTCCCTTCTCAGACAACATGTAAGACATCAGCTCTCCCTGCTTCTCTAATTCAGGGTAGTCCTCAAAAGCCCAGAGTCAAACTACTCATCATTCACTGTGCCCAAGTCTTGCCAGCACTTAATGTGCAATACTTAGGAATCCCATTAGGAAATGTACCCAACTATCAGAGAGAAGGTGAATGATGTCTCTTTATATGCCTGATTCAGCAAGTGCTGTTGAGTCAATTGTGTACTGTGAAGAATTGTCTACTGCATCCTGGATGTGGCCCCTGTATTTCTGTCTGAAAAATACATCCACCTCCTCTGCTTGTCCATAGGTGATACAGAGAGGGAAGAGCCAAAGGCTTTTAGCCCAGTCAGCAGACGTGAGTCCCATCTTACTAATGCAGCTATGACAATGCCAATCTATGCATATCAGGCACTTTTAAGATGTCTGTTGGACTGGCTTGTGCTCTCCCTGTCATATTTGTATACACAATACTTTGTTGATAAATACACTCACAAATATTAACCCAAAGCAGAATTTTTCTTTGCCTGTCAGCAAAGAGCATCTGGAAATTATCATTCTCTCTCTCCACCTTGCCCAAATGTCCTCAGGGAGAAATTAATCTTTTTAAGACATCTATATTGAAATGAACAAAATGCTTTTGTAAGCTGAGTTCAGACGCTAGTTAAGTTTTCCTGAGAAGAAAGCATGGAGAAGGGAAAGGGATCCATTCTTTCTAGGAGTAAAGAACCACAAATCACTTTCCTTATTCTACTGCTAGGTTCACAAGGCTTCAGCACCTATCAAGAATAAGAGGCCCAATGCTGTGGCCCCTGTTAGTGTAAATTCATGGGTGTGATTAGCTTCGTTTCCATTACCTACAGTGGGATTCATACGTAGCTGAGTTTCATACACACATAACAAGTTTTTGCAGGAATGAATGCTGCATCTCTAAGGAAAAATGTTACTGGTCTGGGAACAGATAAGCAATGATCAGTGTTGCAATGTACTCTTTCTCTCATTCTCCACCAGCTCTTGAACTTAATATAAGAGCCAGTGAATCAATTATTAGAAATAGTCAATAAACCTGCTTATTAAAAAAATAGAAGAGCTGCTTATTTATCAAACCAAAGCCATATTCAATGGAGAAAACCAAAGGCTTTCAAGATGGAACTCACCTTCTGAAGTGGATTATTTCCTGAGTCCTGGGAGAACCAATTTCCCAACCGCTTATATTTCTGGTTCTTAATGCTGAAATGTGTACGCACATTCTGGAATATAAACACAAACACAGCTGTGATGGAAAATCCTGCAGTTTCCTAGGAATTAGTGCTGTTACAAAATGTGATAGTTTTTCAGGTTAATTTCTGCAGAATGCTATTAAAATCTATGGGACTTTAGCAAAATGAGAAGGAAAAACAAAAATGAGGTTTTCAAAATATTCCCAGCATAAAATGACCACTCCATATAAGCCCTTTCATGTTGCTTACTAAACTCTGAATTGCAGAGCAATCCATGAAGACAACTGTGTAGCTCCCAGCGTTACAGTTTCACTGTAGCCAAAGCAAGCAGCAAGTGAGATTTCCAGGTACCATGGAGCATATTCACCCCTGGCAACATTTGCCCTTTAAATAAATCACATTAAGTATTCCCGCAGCAAAAAAAGACCATTAACTGTCAGCTTTGTACATTGCCAAAACCCAGTGACACATTAAATGAGGCCTTCTAATTAAAAGCCTAAACACATACAGTGGGTCAGTTCATCTCTAGGATCCCCATTTCTTCTCTCAAATGCTAGTTTTCTTTTCATTCCTTCTAAAGAATATTGAGGGAGAAGTTGTTTTTAAGGGCTGATTTAACTTCTGAGTTAACTGCAGGTCCTGACTGTTAAATCCTGTCTGGAGCTACCCCAGTACAGCAGCCACACAATCCTCAGCAGAAGTCTGCTCCAAGGAAATGGGCACAATGCACTGGAGCAAGTTGTATGAGCAGACAAACTGCCCTTAGAAATGATGGGTTTTGCTATAATTCTGTCATTTAGCTTAGTATTAGCTTGGTTTGTTTTGGTTTTTAGTTACATAAAATGAATTTTTTTTTTCCCATGGTTGTGCCACAACCAAAGCCCCGAAGCAAAACCTGAGATAAATCACATTTTATAACTCTGAATACACCACTGTGAGCCATTTACACCTGTGCTTACAAGACGCCTGCTCTGTATGAACACAAACCTATGAAACACAGAGCTGCTCAAGAGGGCTATATGCTTCCCCAAAACAGAGAAGAATGTTACAAACTCTCTTGTTCAGCTGCATGTTTTTGCTGATTGTTACTGATTCATTAATGCACCAATTTGCCCACACTGGAAGAAGGGCTGGCGGTGCTCACTGCATCGCTGTCCTCACTTTGAGCATTGCTTTGAAGCTGAGGGCTCTGCCAGGAATGGCGTGGGTCTGGCTGGCTGGCCTGGGGCAGACAATGGGCTGGGTCACCTTGAGGAAGGCACATTCCAGCCTTATTTTGGTAGCTTTCTACGGAAGAAGCTTATGAATCCACAGGAAATCAGATAAATGCAACTTTTGAAAACTAATTCTTCCCCAGTTTCTTATTTTGCAGAAATAAGGGCTGTGTGTGTGAGAGTGTTCTGAAATTCAAATACATTATTCTGTCAACCACAAGATGACAAACCCCTTGTTCTCAGGCTTTGCTTGACTAAGTTAGAAACTGTAACTAAAAACTTAGTTTGTCTGAAATGGAATTTTTGCATGACATTTAGCCATTCATTATATTATACTGGTTTTCACTGCTTTGCTGCAGACAAAGGTACTTGACTAAAACTGTGTTTTCCAATCATTTTTTCATTGTGATCCGTGGATGTAAGAATTATTTTTGAAAGAGAAATATTACAGTAACTCTCTCCAGGCAGAGTTCAAAATTGATGTGAAATTTACAGTTTTGTTTTAGTACTAAGAAAATCTAGAGAGAGATATCAAGAAAGCAACCAAAACAGGGGTGTACTATTTCAAGAGGATCTTAATAAAGGAAATTAGAAAGGAAATTAGAAGAAAATTAGGGTCTACAGTTTAAAGTAGTACTGGAAATTCAAACAGGTGTTTTCCTGTTTGAAAATTCAAAACAAAACCACCCTCCACAGGAGAAGCACAGCTAAAAACCCAGCAGATATAGACTACAAGAGCTAGATTATTGCAAAGCTTCATATGCCCAGTGGTCTGTTGAAGGATTTTGCCAATGGAGCAGTGCATCTTTCTGCCAGCTACGTGATACTTTACTGTCTATACAGCTCTCCTAATAAGTGTTTTCTCATATTCAAATGGAACTCCTTTTATTTCAGTTTGTGCCTGTTGTCCCTTATCTCGTTGCTGGGCTTAACTGGGGTCTGGACCTGTCCTCGTGATATCTGCCCTTGAGATATTTGTATGCATTGGTAAGATGCCCTCTCAGTTGTTTCCTACAGGTTAAACAGGCCAAGTTCTCTCAGCCTTTCCTTATAAAAGGAATGTTCCAGTTCCTTCACAATCTTCATAGCCCTCTGCACGACCCAGCTACTTCCCAACAGAAAGGCTGTCCAATCATTTTTATTGGGAACCCACTGCCTGGGGGGAGATGTTTGATTGGGCTGGTTTGAGGAAAGTATGTTAATCATCTCCTGGTAGGACCTGTGGTTTAGATTTAATTCCCCATTACACTTTCCTGGGGTTACCCTGTATTAATCATGTATTTGTTTTCATATCAGTCCATCTTCAGCTAGAAACAGATGGTGGGAGAACTTAAGTGAAGGAATGGGAAATCAGTGTTTGCTCCAAAGAATAAGTTGTGTTGCTGCTCACCCCTACAGCAAAGCCAAGGTGTGATTTATCTTTTGAAGCTACCAAGACTAAAACATTCTAAAGATGAAGAGCACTTCATCTTCTAAATGAAGAGCACTGATAAAATTATTTGATAAAGACCAAAAATGCTTATCTCCATTCACTGAATTCATTGCATTCTTCTGTCAATCGAGCTCCACAGGTTCTGGCTTCCCTGAAAATACCTGCTTTTTCAGAAGTGCCCTGAAGAAAATAGTTCAAAGGAACCAGCAGCACAAACCCATTCCAATCTCTGGTGTGACTCTGCCTTCCAGGTCCAACTGATCTTTGCGCATTTCTATCAACGACACAAATTCTGTAGACTCCTCTAAAGACGATGTTGCTCCCTTTTGTCTGTGATAATCTATGCATAAAGAACTAGCTCACAGGAACCTCTGTCCCTCTGTTACTCCCGTTATTTCCTAGTTCCTAATTATATGACTTAGAAGCTTTTAGAAAGCAGTCCACTACCACCAACACATTTGTCTCAGGAATAGAACCATTTCCTGAGACTCCTGTGTCCCACGGGAAGCCTCCTGTGCCATGAAAACACTGTATTTCTTTCAGTAACTTTCTGTATTTTGCCAGCATTTTACTCTGCAGAAATCCTGCTTTTGTTTCAGTCTGGACATTCTGAGACAACTGCAGGCTGCCCAGATAATCGCTGCCTCCCGTTGCTCTTCACCTTAGTCAATGCATCAATTAGAAAATGCCTTTGGCACTAATGGAATCAGATTTCTTAGCAAGGTGCCCCATTTGCCCAAGGGTTTTCTAAACACATCCCATGCTAGTCTTTTTGAGAAGCTTTTTCCTCTGTCATATTTGCCCTCCTGTGAATTAAGAGGAGTCTGTGTCCCCTCCTGAGCATGCCTGGGCAGCCATTCCCACTCTGCTGTTGCTAGAGCAACCAGCCTGTCAAGCAGCTCATCTCCATAGGGCACCAGTACAACCATGTTTGGCCCAGGCCTGACGGCACTGGGATTTTTCCACCTATTTGGAAACCAAGCTTTCAGATTTTTCCAGGCTAATGAGTAATTGTGGGTGTTCTAAAACATTTTCTTTCAAACTGGAAATGCTGCACAGCTGTAGCCATTGCCAGGGATCCCTTTCAACTGGTGCAGCTGTTTATCCTTTAAAAACTTACACTTCAGATGTAATCAGCTTCCACAGTTTTAAAACAGTCCTGCGTTGTTCTCACATTAACCCCACACCCACAGCAAAAGCATCTGTGACCAGCAGTCAAAGGGGCTTGGAAATAGAAGCAAGCTAAGATGGAAACAGGCACACGACCCTTTCCAGACTGAAAAGAAAACCCAAATGGTATCATCCTACTGGTGACTGAGTTACATCTTTTCACCTACATTCTGCCATGATTTTGCAACATTAGCAAACTGGCAGGTGAGCTTCCTGTCCCCAGAGAAAGTCAGCCAGCACCACACAGCTTCTGCTTCTCTCTGCTGATAAAGAAATCCTCCTCCTGAGTGGATTCCAGGTTCACAGTAAAATCACCCTGTGTGGAACGCACTGCATTTCCCTGGATTCACTTCCAGGTTGGCAGCCATCTGTAAATGAACCAGTTCTTCAATAGTGTTAGTACACATCAAGCTGTCGCACAGGAGGGATGTCTTAAAACAACCTCCATTAGCATTTCTGGTAGGAACCGCTACCTGCTATGAAAGCCGTTATCCTCCATAGCTGTACTACTGTTCTGATGTGAATAATTCTTTTCCTGATCATCCTGGCTTTACAGCTGCTGATGTGCTAGCATCTGGAAGCAACACAATGGGTTAACTGCAAATTAACTGCCTTCCAGCCACTGTTTTTTTAATCTTTAAATTTTAAAGAGAATTTTCTCAAAACTCTATGTATTCTTACTGCCTTTTTTCCCGTTACACATAATGATGATCATCAGATTTGATTCATCATAAACCCAGTGCAATTATGAGTTAATAGAAGGCCAATTTTCAGAAGCAGTTTTCCCCACTTGTCAGCGGGGGTGTATGTTCACTGTCACTATCTCCTCTTGAAAGACAACCCAGGATAAACTGTTCTTTAGTTAAACAGCTGAGCTATCTGTTTAAGTTTAGTAAGTGTTCACTCACACATTTCACAGCTCCTGATGCAGTATCTCTATGAAATGGTAGAGCACCTCTACCAAAAAACCAACCATCCAGCAGCAGAACCAAGCCACCGAGGTAACCTGGCTTCAGACAGGCTCTCACAGCCTTCTTTTAGATGTCTTACTTAAGAAAAAGCACAGTTGGTTTTGCTATTTCTTCTGAATAGGGAAGCAGCAATGGTCACTGCTTACAATGAAGATTTCTTCAACCTGCAAATAATACTATTAATTATTCTTCTCCCAGATTAGCCACACTGGTTTTCTCGTTGGAAATAGAGCATCAGATGGTTTTAACCTCAAGACAACTGCATGCTACATGCATCATACAATCTGAAAATAAAGGGAGCGGTTGGCATGGTAACTTCCTGGGCTGCCTTGTAGAATAGCAGAGTAAACAATGTGAGGACAAAAGCCTCCTTCGTCACAGCAGTTGTGTGAACACATCCACTTCCAGAGCTGGTGACGTTAACCTTCAGTTATAACGCTCTTCAAGGAGGGTTTCAGTAGCAAAAAGAACTATTATAAGACTTACCAGGCAGACCGCTGAACCATGTAGTTCATGTCAAATCCTTCAAATTCCATTAAATTTCACTCATCCCACATTACCTTGGGATAAATTGTGTATAGGATAACAGAGGCAGATAGGTAAGAAGTGCCTTTCTAGACATACTAAGATCTGCAACTTGCTGCCTGGATGCAAACCAAACCTTTGGGAAATTGAGCAAACATCCCATTTTCATACCTGAGCAGGAGCTCGCTGCTATTCCCTACCTTCAGCTCTCTAAGCCAGCTACAGTACAAACACATTCCTGTTAGAAAAAAAAAGGAGCACAAGCAGTCTTTTTTCCACCACATTCTCTGAAGATTAGCACCTTCAACCTAGCTACGTTAGGACCACAGACACTGGGGGAAACAAAAAAATCCAACAGATTAGTGAGCCTTTCCATTTAGAGACTTCACGTTCAGCACCTCAAGCAAAACATCCCTCATTTCTTTGTAAGCAAAACTCACAGAAACCATTTGATCTCAGACGACCAGGACCTAGGGACCAGTTACCTGAGTAGTCTGCGACAATCCACATCCTGAAGTGGAGGGTGTAAGGCTGCATCACCTGCGTGGAGACAGCTATTCCTGAAAGAGATCCTGCTGCATTAGATAATTTTTAGTGAAAGTTTCATACAGTGTTACTAGAATGAGAATGTACATGAACAATCTAGATGAAGTGCAGTAATTATACTCACTCAACTTGACCAAATGCCATGTCCACAGTTCTCGAATTAATATGCTGCAGTGGCTGTCCATCTAGTAAAAGCTCCATTTCAGCAAGCAGTTGTATTTGACCTGTGAAGGGGACTTTATCCCAACCGGAATTCAGCAGGGTCATCATTAAGGTTTCTCCTTGCATCTCAGAGGACGGCTCTGCTCTGCTCTCTGCTAGCCTAGTCCCTGCTAACTTATATTTACATTAACAGTTTAACTACATAAACTTCTACTAGTATGCTCAATCTCACTGCAGAGTTCTTAAGACACAGAAGCTATACTTGAAAATAAATCTAGAGAACCACCTGCACACACAGATTTGCTGATACTTTTTTATATACAGACCCCAAAATCCATGCAGCAGCCTATCAAAAACACAACACATCCTGACAAGCACCTGACCAGCTGTTTGTACTGAAATAAACACAATTTGGCAGCAAAAAGGCTCTATCACAGCTTTGTCATAATTCTCTTTTCCACAGAAATAAAGAGATTCTATTTTCAGTTTTAGGAAGAATACATTAACTCCTTCCTGCATAACTCAGTCTCATGTTTCATGGATGCAGATCCCATTATCAAATATTAAACTCCATTGTTAAGTAATTTCTGTTTTTCAACTTGCAGTTGTCTATTTACTACAAACAAAACCCTGAGGCATCTGTTGAGTCATGAGACATACACCGCTGGAATACATACAGAATTCATCCCTCCTATTCACCAAGCATGCAATGCAGTATTTACACACCACAGATGTCTTCAAATGTAGTTTTATTCCAGTGATCTATTTGCAGTCTTTACACACATTTCAAAACAACAGTATGCAAACATATCACAGGACAACACTTAAAGACTCTTTATTATAATACTCCTTTATAAAAGGTTTTGACGCAATGGAAAAGTCAGTCCAGAAAAAGCTCACATTACCAGGTTTCTTGATAAACAAAATTTCACGAAGCCCTGTAACCTGCATGAGCACAGGCATCCATCACAATGGATCCCTCTTCTAAATCTCTGTTTTAAATAAACAAGTTTACAATGTTGTTCAGTAGACAAGTTTCTATCACGACACTGTACATTTAACTCTGTGCTTTCCAAAAGGCAAGCATACTACAGAAATAAAATTCCCTACCCAATAGGAGAGGGAAGTTCGGTAAACATGGATTTGTTTCCCATTCCAGCAGAGGATTCCTAGTTCACTGAAGTTCTCATTATGGCAAGAGCCAACACACCCTGCTCATAACTTCTTCTTCTTCTTTGTCTGCTCCCCAGAGTCTAGTTTACGTTTCTTGGCAGAAGCTGGTTCATCATCTTTTTCACCATCTTTAAATAAAAGACAGAGTTAATCAAGTCAGCAAATGATCCTCGTCTCAGAACAACTGGCTTAGCCACATCTGAGATGCCTGGAACAAAGACACGGTAGTGTTAACTGACAACATCCTTACTTATGGAATGTGGACAGCATGTGGACAGAGTAGAATGATTACTTGCTATTCCTACCATAGGCCATTGAGGGTAACTAACAAGAGGCTTTGTTAAGCTACTGTACAGTACCTGTTAAAAAAACCAACCGTTATTATTTAACAGATAAGACAAATGGTTAGAAAATTACATTTGAGAAGTAATGTCTGGGTCTATTAACAGTTTATCTTCTTAGCCTCTGGATGAAGGCTAAGAAAAATGTGTAGGAGAAAACACTAAAAAGCATCCAGAAATGGAGCAACACAAAGAATAATTGCCCCAGGGGAGGAACACCCCCAACAACAAAAGGAGCAAGACAGCAATAAAACCTTCCTTTGCTGACATCTTTACTGGTGAACCAAAACATTATCATGTGTTCTGAAAGCCCAGAATTTCTGCTTCTGGTTTTGTTCTCTTGCTTGTTGCTGCTTAGTCTCTTTCTCCAGCAATTAAAAAAATAGAATTAAAAATACCTCCCTCCTGTCAAGTATTTCTTTACTTCTGAGATTGCCACTATGGCTTGTACCAGGATGAAGAGTGACAAGGGCAGTAATCTGCCACATGGACATTTAACTTCACTCTTGGCCCCCAGGTTTTGCAAATATTATAAAAACAATGAGACTTAACATCTACACTCAGAGCCAAGGCAGCAGTGCTTAAGAAATCCCTCACACCACTTTGTTCTAGCAGTACTATAACTGAGCCTATTTCATATAACTACAGCATTAAAGACTCTTGAATCACAGAATCATTTAGGTTGGGAAAGACTTTAATATCATTGAGTCCAACTGTAAACCTAATGATGCCATATCACCCTTTCTTTCCGAAACACGTACGCTGCAGGATGCTCTCATAGACCAATACTGAAGCCCTGCACAGCACTGGACTCCCATTGACCCTACCAAGCCTGTGTCCACCATCAGCCCACGCCCACCATCCAGCCCACCATTTAAACTAGATGATCACTGCAGGTCCATCCCATCAGATCAATTCCATTTTCCTCTAGTTACCATGCCCAGAAAACGCTTCCTCCAATACAGGGAAAGACTCTACAGGTGAGGGGTCACTGCTGTCCCAGCGGTGTTGAGATGGGGAGTCAAGATACAGAGACCTGCTTCCGGGGCACAAGGAGGTTGTGCTCTGGGCACACCACCACACACTCAGCACTCACCACGCCTATAGCCACTGGAGCGGGCGGCAGCGCTTCCTAGAATCACAGCCTGGTTTGGGTTGGAAGAGACCTTAAAGCTCACGCAGTTCCAACCCCCTGCCACGGGCAGGGACACCTCACGCTAGACCATGTCACCCACGGAGAGCTCCCAGCTCCGCGCAAGGAGGGCTCCGCGCACACAGCCGCTAAACACGCGTTCCGCGCCGGCAGCGCTGCCCAGCGCCGGGCCCTCACCCGACTCGAGGAGCTCCTGCTCCTCCTCCGGCAGGAACTTGGCCTTGCCCGCCTGCCGCGGCGCGTCCTCGCCGTTGTCCTCGTAGATGTTGGACCACTTTATGGCCATGTCCAGGCCAGGGGGCGGCGGGGGCTTCTTCTCGGCAGGGGTGTAGCTCTCGGGCGGGGGCACGGCGTTGTTCTTCCACACCTTGAACTCCTTGGGGGGCTGCAGGAGAGAGCGGACACCCGTCCCGTCACACCAGGCCGCGGAGCCGGGGCGGCGGCGGCAGCGCCCGGCCCCGCCCGCGCCCTCACCTCCTCGGGCGCCCGCAGGACGCGGCTCTCCCAGTCGATCTGCTTGTTGAGCGGGTTGTAGAGGAAGGCGGGCGGCTGCGACACCCTACGGAACAGCTCGTCGGGCGGTGGCAGCCGCGCCCGCCGCCCCGGGCTGCCCCCCGCCGCCGCCCCGGACCCCGCCTGCCGCTCGTCGGGCTGCGGCTCCTCGGCCTCCGAGTCCGAGCTGGAGCTGCCGTAAGCCGCGAAATAGCCCAGAGGGTCCCCTCCGTCCGCCGCCATGGCGGGGCTGCCGCCTCGACACCGACCGCACGGAAACGGGGCCCGCGACGAGGGTTCCGCCTGCCGCCGCCGCACCCCCGGCCCGGCCCTCGGGGCCAACCCCACGCGTGTGTCCGTGTGGGAGGGCCCCAGCCTGCACATGGCGAGCGGGATCCGGAGCAGGGAAAAGCGGAGCTCTCCACGCCAGCTCCGTGCGCCCCGGCGTTTCTCCCCTCCGTGGACAGAGACAGAAACCCAGACGTGAAACCGAGACATCCCCCGTGTCTCCTTTTTCACACCTGCAGGGCGACGTAGAGAGAAAAGCACGGTTCCCGTCATGTTCGAGCGCTGGCCCAAACAGAGCAGGTGAAGCCACAGCCGTCACCTCCCAGTGCCGATCCAGACACGCGGGCTGTCCGTACCCAAACAAGGCTTCTCAAACCTGGTGGAAGAAGCCTGTACCACACTTCCCTTGTAAACAAGACCCGTACTATCTACATCAGCCAAAATTCACCTACAAGGTCAAGTCACCTGGTACCACAAAAGCAGAATAAGTTCTATAGGATTAATTCATTTACTGTAAGGATAAACCAGCTGATCTCTCATAGCCTATACTATGATGGTTATCTTGAAAGAAACCCTATACACAAAGTTTGATGAAAGCAGCCACACAATAGAGCCTGCAACATCTGCAGATCCTTTTCTGAATCGTTCTCCTCATCACTCAAATGTTTTCTTTCTCCCCCCCATTAATAAAACCAATCTTACTTTAAGAATTCAGTCAATATATGCGTGGCTGGAAGCAGCACTTCTCACAGCTTCAACAATTGAGGCATTTGAAAAAAGAAAAGCAAGACGCAGGTGAGCAACACTAATCGTGAACCACAGAAAGTGTAGTTAAGCAGCTAATGCCTTAATTTTACATGCATGTTTTCCCTATACATTGCTCCTGAATGCAGCCCCACAGGCAGAGGTGTTTCACATTAAGTCAGCCTTTGCACCAAAGACAAACCTCTCTAACAAGACGAGAACAAAAGCCGCCTGCACACACCAACCCAAACCCATACATCCAGATACTGGCATGAACTGCTCTTACAGCCTGTGCATGTCAATAATGAGGAGGGCAGACAGGAAAACAGGCAGTTAGACCAAAGAATTTATTCCAAAAGTTGTGATAAAAATATTTCCATTTTTAAAAAAGAAAAAGCATGTTAACAACCATTTGGTAAGAGAATACATTCATTCAAAGCCCCAGGTTTACAGGCTGCGTGCAGGAGCGATCCCTGCATGGCGCGCTGGTGGCTGGATTTCAATGCGCAAGGCAGTCTTCACCCCGAGCTAATGCTGTTTCAGTTAAGGCCAAGCTTGCTCACTGTCTTCCACTGACAAGAACCCAAGGAGGGACCCAAACCTGAGCACAGCTCTTCAAGTGGTTACAGTGGGTATTTAGACAAATCAAATTCTAGATATCCCAAGTACATGCAACTACAGTTCCAGTTAATTGGAAAGGGTGATTTAAGCCTTCCCTTAATCTCATGTTAAGAGAGCAAATTTTTGCTGATATATTTAGGTACTTAACTTCCAGAGTACCTTCTGAACCAAGCACTTGTGTTAAAGAGCATTTTTACCATTCAGGCAGTCTCAGGATTTAGAGGTACAGAAGAAAATCAAGGATTTTTATAAACACTGAACAGAAGCCCACGTCTTTATTGAATGTAAGCTATTCATATACTAAGTATGAAGGGTAGCTGAACATTGCAGTTTATTTTAACCTACTTCCAAAACCAGAGTAAGCATTATGAAGAAAAAAAAAAAAATAGAGGCTGCATTGGGGTCCTGTCTCCAGAAGAGGAGAACACAGCTTAGGAATACCACCTGGGTCTGAATTTGAATGGAATTACACAGCTATAGCCCTGCTTGACAGCAAAAATAATTTAAAGCCTTAAATAGAAACCTACCCTTTGATATGCTGAAAACACCCCATGACTTTAAAGTGTCCTGCAGAACGCAACCGTACCCATTTCCACCCATCAGTTTGTCTTTGACAAATAATTTTAAAGTTATTACAGGCCAACTTTGAAACAAGATGACAAGAGCAGAGTGTGAGAGGAGTAAAGCATGTTACGCTGTGTTAAGAAATGAGAACCTTCCCATGTTGAAATAGTTTAAAATGCATTTGACTCTAAACAATTTGAAATGTAAACCCATCTATCTGCTTTGAAGAGTAAGTATCTGAAGTGCAACGTTTCCAAGAGTCCTTCAGGTATGGATATGTTCTTGCTACAGGACTCCTCTACTTACCTACTGGGACAAAACATACTAGCTTTGCTCCTTAACAGCATTATACAATAACGTTTTCTTACAGCCCACATGATGCTGTTCCAGCAGTTTACATTCCTTTTCCAGTACTAATGAGAAGTTAAAGTGCACGTCAAATCGGAAATCTCTAACTAATACACAAGAATAATATGCTAAGACTTGTGGAAGTATATTTGCTAACTCAAATCACTGTGATACTGAATGCCTTTTCATTTACTAGTAGGATAAAGCTGAGACAATTGAAAGACTTCCGGCAAGTGTAACTACAGATCTGGGTTTTCAGTCTGGGTTTTGTTTTGCAACTGGAGCTGCACACACCTACACAGAAGGCAAATGTTTCTCTGTAAGATAAATTTTAATTTAGTAAATGAGTTCAAGCCTTTTGGTAAGTAAGCTTAAGCTTTTAGTTCAGGAAGTTATTTTTCAATACTCAGTATCTTTCCTAACCATGCTTCCCAATTCACCTGTCACAAAAACATTAAAAAAAAGGAGACTTGTTAGTTTCTGTAGGCAGAAAAAAAACCTGCTTATGTTCTGTAACTGCAGCTGACTGAAATATTAAATACACTGGTTTAAAAAATAACCCTTTGCTCGTGTAATAATAATACCATGACCTTTTGGAAAAAAGCTCACAGAGAACGTTAAATCTAGCAGCTCCAGTCACCAAATTATTAAAAAAAAAAAAAAAAAAAAAAAGAAATTACCCCTTAAAACCAGTAAATTTTGCTAGTTAACAGTTTGAAAACATTGCTTTAACCTTTACGAGCCATCGCACAGAGTTTCAGTACCATCTGGATGAACAGACAAAAAGTCACTACGTTCACTGTGGCTGAACAGAACGTGATCTTAAAGGCAGAAAGCAATTTTCACTTGAACTACTACACGGTTCTTGCTGCTCTGCCTGGAGCTCTGGGGGGAGTGGGGGAGCACCAGGGTCTCCAGGCCCTGGAAGGGTGGCTGAGAAAACAGCACTCTCTGCATTTCCCATCTCTGTGATTGGTAAATTCATTGAGTGAAGAGAGACAGCAGACACAAACGCGGCGGTGCTGTAATCTTCTTCTGGGTGATGTATCTGGGTAGATTCTTTGTCTCTTGTTTTATCAAAAAAATTAGATTCATCAGAATATGATCTAGAAAGATTATTTGTTCCTCCGTACAGTGAAGTCATACAGCTGCTGCAGCTTAGACCTATGACAAAAAACAGAGACTGGAGTTAATTACAATGTGGTGCACTTTTAAGACTGTGCTCTGATTTAGTGTCAGTAAGATTGTCAGAGATCAATTGTCTGTAATTTTACCATACAAATCTCTTAATCTCACCTGTGACATCCCAATATTATTAACAAATTTAAAACATGCAGGTTATCCAGGATGACTTGAATGATTTCTCTGTATCAGCCATGACAAAAACACACCATAATTTAAGCTTCATTTCAGGAAGTCACTTTAGACCTTAAACCCATCTTTTGATAGATTTTTCTCACCGTGTCCTTCAAACTTCTAAAAGCTTCAGCTACATGGTTCTACTCCAAAGTGGACTGCATTTAAAGGCTGTTTTAGCTGAAACTACAGTTGGAATGTACTTCTTCCTTTATTTCTCTTCTGATGGGTGTGGAAGGGGAAGTAAGGGTTTTGGTTCAGAGGTCTTATACTTTACCTGCCTTAAAATATGAGTACATATAGTCACTTCAAGCTCTGTGTGTCAAGAAAATCTTTCTGTCTGTTTCAAACAACACCTGCATACACTTAGAGCATCTAATTCTAAGTTCTGGCACTGAAGGCACACAGGGGAATTCCCCTCAGGTTGCATTTGCTGGCTTATCTTCTGATGAGGCACAGAGCTTAACAAAACCAGAGCATCCTGCCACTGCAGCAAATGGCTTCAAAAGAAATGCAAGAACCACCTATTTTGAGTTCCTCATAGAAAGCAAAACTGAAATGTGAAGGAAGATACCATACAACACATGATAGGTTTTGGGATGGTTTTTTTGCAATTTGTTATTTATGACGTGTTTGGATAGTAAAAAGGCAGAGCCAGAACATGTGCCCTACGATCTTAAACCCAACCAAACCAGTGATATTTCCAAGATTGTCCCCCCAGACATAGAAGGGGGGGGAAAAAACCCAACCCAACCAACCGACCCCATCTGTACTAAGAAACACGATTTAAATAACTGTTGGAGATTAATTTTGCAAACCCTCAAAACTTATGTCTTAGAAAATATTATTATAAACTTCTTACCTTTGAGAGCTTCAAGTTTTTCATTTTTGACCTTCAACACTACATCAGTTATCCTTTGTAACAGGAAGTTTTGTGTTCGTTCCCGTCTGATAGATTCAATCAAAGCATCTAGTCCCTTTGGGTTTTCTGCCAAGTAGTCCAGTAACTTCCCAGTTTTCTTCCTACTGGAAGATCGAGAAGAAATTTCTTCTGTGTCCTCTCTAGTGAGTATTTTCCTTGAACGTAGGTAATCAAAGTGTCTCTCGGCTATGATTTTATCACACAGGTAAGGACGCATCCTTTCTAACGCCTGGAAAACAAAACAAACCAGTATTAGCCAGTCTCTCCATTTATTTAGAATATTTGAAACCTGTATGATTCTGATACAGGTGAAGGAAACAATTTTTAAAGCATCCCCTCCTATACTGACCAACTTATTTTTAGTTATCAAAACAAAAATATTCTTCCACCACCTTGTTCAGAGGGTGCATACAAGAACGTCACCAGGATGTAAATTCTACTCATCTTATTTTGAGCTGTACATTACAAACCTTCTTGATACCAACACTGGAACAGAATTAATGCATGTTCACAACTCTCTCGTTTCGGTATCTACTGTTCTATAAAGATAAGAGTCACAAATGACCTCTCTGTGCTTGAAAAACAAGCTCTTGTTCCATAGAATACCACAAAAATTGTCAGTTTCTCCTGCCAACATTTTTCACTGTGCAGAATTACACAAGTCAGATACCCATGAGCTGATTATTACCAATGTGAAAATATAAAACAACACCCCCAGTATCATTTGATTTAGAAGAATCAAAAAAACCCCAAAACCCACAAAAACTTGAGCACCAGAAGAAAAAGCACCTTTACATAAAGGCATGTGAAGAGATGGAAAGAAACAAATCTTCTTTCCTGAAGGAAGTATTCAAATAACCTCCTACTTTTTGAGATTAGATTCTATAACAGCAGCATTTAAAAATGAACAGTTTTTAAATGACTGCCTTATAGCTATTTACTAGCTCAGTAAATAGAAGCAGAAGAAAAGCTAGATATAAAGACTTACTTTAAGACAAATTATTTCAAACAGCAAAATCCTGCCTGGCATACTGGTGCTAGGGAAAGCACCAACAAGTCTTGAAGAAAAAACTTCCTGTACTGCTCCACTAAGTATAGCAGAGGTTAAATGTGTTCTTTTAGCTGCTCTTTAGGATCCAACAAATACCAAGCTAACAGCCTGTGGTTCCACAGTTGTTAAAGAAAACATCAGGTGAGCATGCATGGAAGCTAAAGGGAGACTGGCCATAGACTAGCACCACTAAACTGTAAGCCCAGAAATGCAAGGTGCAGCTCCATGGTGGATCATTTAAGTGCAAGAAGCACTCCCCCCTGCACAGCAGCTGCATGTTCCCACTCTTTTCCATGTACTGGTGGATGACAGGATCCAGTTAAGAAACTGAATCTGTGTTTTTCCCCCTCCCACAGCCAGATTCATTACCTAATCCAGCTGAATGTGCAGTCACACTAGCATTGCTGGTGGCGTAACAACTACAATAAGAGCAGAAGAGTGCAACAGTACAGCTTATACCAATTTAGGCAGCTGTGGAAGTGTCCAGTTTCAACAAGCCCATGACTGGTTACCAATGTAAAAGGCAATACAGATTTCTTCAGCTCCCATGGAAATCTCATCCTATCACCAGAAGGGTCAGTCAATAAACTCTGAAATGTAAGTCAGTCAACGCTTCAACATTAAGAAGACAGAGTTGTCATTGAATAGAAAGACTATTGCGTTCTCACTAACATCTTCCTGTAAAGAGTCTTTCACTGTATGAAGCGTGTGTGTGTGTGTGTGTGTGTGTGTGTGTGTTCTGAATTCCCCTCTGCACTGTCCTCAAGTTAACAGTTTATGAAGGACAGAAAGAGTAAACATATTAAACCAGAAGCTTTTCATATACTTTGCTCTGTATCGATGATTTTGTGTGGCTCACTGCCCCCTTCCCATGTAAGACTCCAGCCTTTATAATTCCTCCTCTACACAAGCTTAGCCAGACCAAGTCATCCATGTAAGCCACCTTTCTGAGGTATGCTGTAACACAATGCACACAATACTTCAGGTAACGCAGCGCTGGTGTTTGACGTGATGCTACCAGAGGCACATGAACGGCTCTGAAACAGCAATGTGAGTGTTTACACTGAACCAGCACTTTGTATCATGAAACTGCAACATCTAAAATAGGAGAGAAGCAGCTCTGAAGTCAGATTCATTGGACTGCATTTTGGTGATAGAATTAATGTTATTTATTTCTACAACCAAGGCTTCATCAAATTCCAGTTATTTCCAATTACTATGGGATACCCTATAAGATTAAGTATACATGACTTTCTGTGAGATGCAGCTGTGAATTCAGTCACTGACACAGTGACATACATATCATGCTCATATATTCATACACATCACGTTTATATATATGTCTGATTTATCTTGTTCGTATATATGATTTTTTTGGTGTAGCTACCAGATGCTAACTATTCCAGTATTAGCTTGTGGCTCCACAGAAGCAAGTAGTAACTTGAAAAACATGCCTCACAAATCCATGACAAAGCATTTAAAGAAAATTATGTATGGATAAAGCCAGTAAAAAAACTAAACCCGAACTCCAAACATTCTTTATTGTACTTCAAAAAGCACTTAAACCCCTGAATAAATCAACCATAGGACACTAAATTTACAAATAGAAGCATAGCTAGTAATAATTGATAAATTGTCTTTTTATTCCATTATTAAGCAATTGCTTTTTGAGGTTGGTCAGCAACGTTGCTTGCTTCCCAGCGCAGGTAACTAATTCCAGACTGAATCGGGATGAAGTCTTTTCCCAGATTCCAGACATCAGTGAATGAATGGGGAGTGTGGGGGATGTACGTGCTACACGACAAACAGCCTCACAAAATGATCAATATTGAATCCAACGCTTTATGAGAGAGACTCTTACTGACACCAAGAGAACCGCGTGCGTTTGCAGCTGCTGCTTTCCGGACACCACATCCCTACTGTGCCTCCGTGCCCACCGCGGTTTGCGGGGCCGCCGTGAGGACCAGGCCTCGGCTGTCCCGGCCCCAGGGAGCCGCTGTCCGCCTCCAACCGAGCAGCCGCGGGGCCGCCACCTCCGCCCATACCCCACCTCCGGGGAGCGGCCGGGAATCCAGCCCGGCCCGGCTGCTGCGCTCCCGCCTCCGCACCGGCCTCCCCCGCTCGGAGCTCCAGCTCCGACGCGGCTTCCGCTGCCTCCGCCAGGGCCCTGCCCCACCGCTCCGCACCCTGGCGCCGGGCACCGCGGCCTCCGGGCGCAGCCACCACTTACATCCTTCTTGACCTCGGCCATCTCGTCCTCCGTCAGCAGCCGCCCCGCAGAGCTCGACCCCGGGCACAGCCCCGGCCCCTCCATAGCGGAACCCTCCACCGCCGCTGCGGGAAACCGGCCCGGGCCGCGCTTCCGACCAGAGCCCCGCCCCGCGCCCTCCCGCCCACCAATGGGCCGTCAGGGGAGGCGCGTAGCCCCGCCCAGCGCTGCGTCAGCGAAGGGGCGGTGCCTCCGCCTCGTCGCCGCTGGGGCTGCGGCGGGCTCGCGGCCGGCTGAGGCGAGCGGGACCGGCGGGGCCGCCTCGGTCAAGGGCTCCCTTCCTGTACGCCAGGCCCACGGCGTTGCCGGCTCTTCCATAAACACATTGGATAGCGAAGGGGCTGCCCAGATCTATGAAGTAAAGGACGGTCACCGCTGTTCCCCCGTGCCGGGGCTGGCTTCTGCAGAGCCGGGTGTCATAGATCACGGCCAGGCTCCAGGCTGGCTGCCAGCAAACGCCCGAGCGGCTCCATTCCATGCTGCTGCTGCCCACCAAGAGCTCCGTCTGAGTCACCCACACCAGCCTTGGTTGCTGGCGATGTGGCAGCAGGCCTCTGCCCACAGCCCAACTCCTTCTGTCGCGTTATCCCACCTTCTTGGGAATTGCTGCCTCTACTTGCTGTAGTGCCTTTGAATTGCTCAAAGCTGTCTGTGTATCTCTGGATTAAACATCCGAAATACAAAGTAGACGAGTGTGTGTCTCCTGTTTTGCTGGTCACAGGGCTGCAGGGCAGGCTGGTGTTTGCAAGCCCAAGTGCCTATGCTGATTTTCCCTAACCTGTGCTAGGCACCCATATATATGGAAAGGTTTCAAGATTCCCTGATGATTCCAGTGAGAAGCTTGCAGCACATCTGAGGGAGAGACAGGCATCTTCCCAACCCCTGACTCCCATCCTTGCTCATTTAACTAGATGCTTTACAAGTCTTCCTCTTCAAGGTGTATAATATATTGTGGACATTGCTGGCTCTGTTCAATACTGCTGATAAAAACAGTGATTGTGCATTCTGGATCTAATGTATTTAATAACTGTGCTCAGTGAGAGGTGCAGTTCAAAGACACAGGATGTCTGGAGGGTTAGGCTTCTGGATTCCTGAGCCACGCATGGGGCAAACTAAAATGAATTCACTTCAGCCATCAGGAAAAGAGCATGTGATTAGAGAATACAGGAATAGAATAAATTTTAGCAGACTTAATGCCAATAAACCCTAACAGGATTTAATGGTCCAGGCAGCTGTAAGAAGACTGCTCTCAGCATGAAACTTATTTCAGGAGGTTAACATCAGTCCAGTATTAAGAAGTGAAGCTCAATGGAGAGTGAGTTGGAGATAATTTCTTTCAAGGGAGCAGGGAAGATTTTGGACACTGCATTTGGTTTCACAAGTGCGTACACATGTAAATGTTCATCTAGACTAGATTTCCAAGTGAGCTTTGGAAACTGCTTACACCTCAGAGCTGTTCAAATCTTGCATGGTACTGGTCCTAGAAGATGGTGTAACACTGCCATCACAGTTTGCGAGAACAGCTTGGTTGGCTTTTCAGAGCAGTGACTGGCTCCAGGATTTCTTGCCCCTCTGCCCTCATCCATCACCCCCTCTCCAGACAGCCTGTCCTTACTTCAGAGCAGGGGCCTCCACCTCGGTGCCTCATGTGCTTCCATCCCATTCCACTTCCTGGCCCTTACCCAGGGGTCTGGGTCCTGCCTCAGGACCCCCCTGACCCCTGTGCGGGCAGCAGGGCTCTGCACCCACAATTCCTTAGGGAGGAGGAAGAAAGCTGCCAGGCAGGGAGAAGGGACAGTTTGGTTTAACAACAGATCCAAATCAGGACTGAGGGCCTTGCCCAAACTGAATGGGTATCTACAGCCTCCAATGGCAAGTTTTCAACTCCAAACCTATAGCAATTAACCTACAGCCAGTGAATTTTGGGGGTGAGGTTGTTGAGGGCGTAAGAATGATGCAGGAGACTGTGACTGATGCTTTTTTGGCAAGATGTACTTACAGTGGAGCATGAATTTGTACATCCAAGAGCAGAAGTCTGCTGAATTCTACAGCTAAATGTTGCAAAGGGCACTCCTTTTTAAATGATAATTGCACTTTTGTTTTTGAAGGTTGTTTTGATATTCTTTAATGTGGCAAGTTCTCTAGCTTTTGTTATTTTTAATTATTGCCATTTAGAAAGAAATTCAAGTAAATTGGTACCAGCTCTCTCCTGTAGATATGTGGACACAAAGATATATGTAAATGCAGTAATTTACTATATTGCACCAAGCTAAAGGTATCCACATTAGATGCAGCACTAATTTAAATATGGCAGTATAAAAATCATACTTTTAACTAGTGTAGCCATGAGGGATGAGGGGAGATTGTGAGGAGAGAGCAAGGACGGCCATGAGGGAAGATCGTGAGGAGAGAGCAGGGGTGGCTATGAAGAAAGATCATGAGGGGACTGGAGAGGCAGCTACAAGGGGTAATGGGAGATCATGAAGGAAGAGCAGAGGCAGCCATGAGGGAAGATCATGAGGGGAGTGGTGTGGTGGTTGTGAGGGGAGATTATGAGGGGACAGGAGGGGTGGCTGTGAGGGGTGAGAGGAGATCATGAGGGGAGAGCAGGGGCAGTCGTGAGGGGTGGCCATGGTCTCTGAGGGGTAGCAGCTATATAGCGTGGGCCACTATGAAGGGGCAGATGAGGGGTAGCTGTGACTGGAAATCATGAGGGGCAGCCATGAGGGGAGATCAGTTTGCCCTTAGTGACATGGGTTAGTGGTGGGCTTGACAGTCCTGGGGTAGCGGTTGGGCTCCATGATCTTAAAGGTCTTTTCCAACCCAGTTGATTCTATGATTCTAAATCAGTACAAAGGCTCATTTAGACCAGCCCTCACAAAACCTTTCATCGGCCCCGCTTCTCCAGCAAGAAGAGTATTAGATTATGGTTTGTTTAAAGTCCTATTACAATCAAAGCTGTACAGTCTGAAAATGATGTCATTCTTTTGCTACATTACCGTTAATTTAATTTGGGTTTCTTAAAAGGTTGAAGCAACAATATTGAGGCCTTGAACAATCTTGGATTGCCACAAGATGGCACTGGAGGCTCATTAGCACTTCCACACGTGTCCATGGAGCTTGGAGTAACTGCATTGTCTCCCGAGATCCTTAATCGTAATATTATAACCTAATGATATTAGAACACAAGTGAACAAACAGATTAGCCCTACGTGCGCTATTTGTAGCACACAACAAGCAGTACTTAGATATAAAACATGCGACCATTTGTCATGTTACCCCAAAGCAATGTCTGAAATGTAGCCACCTCTGTTGACATCCTGGGGGAGAAAAGGCAAGAGGTACATGAATAATTCACCCATAACAGTCATGGCACTAAACCTTTGTAGTTTCACCTTTTGTAACTTACAGTAATTACAGGGACTACAGAGAAAATACCACACTACAGTAACGTCTGTTTAGTTACCTTGGACAATAATAAAATTGACTCACAACCACTGTATCTAGAACACATAGGCAGTATCCCCTCTCTATATTATTCTTAAATGTAGAGTCTAAAATAATTATTTGCTTCTAAAGAGTCAAGAGGTCTTCTAACAAGCTTAAAGATTTTAGCACTAGTGTCTATAATTGGCTTTATTTCTAGGCATGTAACAAGCTTACATATAAAAAGACGGCATGAAACAGTATTAAATTAAATGCATATGCTTTCAGTTTCAAAACAAGAGGCAAAAACTACACAGTGCACAGTACAACTGACACTTTATTCCTTCATGATGGGGATATATAATACTGAAACTGCAAGAGTCACAAAAAGAAAAAAATAAAATCAAAGTGCAAACTTCTATTAGAACAGATGATGGAATGTATTGATGGTCTTGGCACAAAAAGTGGGGGAATATATACTGCAACAAGGTTTGAAGTTTAATGAAATGTAACACTTCTGTGTTCAGTAGTCATATTTGTGCACTGCAGAACAATACAACGTAGAACAGTGACTAACACGATTCACATGCAACTCTATTCAAGTTACATCACACGTCCAGTTAAAACTTCTCTGAAAATACACGTGAGGTCCAACAATACTTTATTCACAATCACTTAACAAATACCATTCTTTAAGCACTCTTATCTTTTCAGCTTCCTTATTGATAAAAGCAAAAATAGAGAATCTTAAATAGTAAATTATTTTCCTCACATGGTTCCATGTGAACGTTGATGTTGTTTATCAAAGCAATTTGGCTCTGACCTCATTGATATAATGTATAAGAAGCTGAATGAAATCAAAAGTCAGTTCATGCCCAGTTTGCTGTGAACAAACAGCATTCTGTGCACTGACTTTTTGGTTTTTATAACTGGACATAGTGTTGCCTATGAGCTCTGTACCTATCACATGGAAATCACCAAAAAAAGCAGAGCATAGCTTCATACAGTGGCATCTATTGAATACCAAATAGGAGTTGTATTAGCATGGAAAAGACAAAAATGCTGAAATGGAAGAATTGAAGTCTATGTTAAAAGATACAGTATGCATTCACATTTTCATTGCAGAGAGAGACACTGTATTCACATTCTGGTGAAGAAACCCACGTATCACAGCTCTCCCTAAACTCTTAGCAAAGATAACACCCATAAAAGATCTGTAATGCACATTGCAGCTCTTTCATTTGAACCGAACTAAACTGACTGATCAAAGGAAAAAAAAACCCAACAAAAAAACCCCAAAACCAAACCCAAATACCTTTGATGAGTAATTCAAGTCCCATTTCTGAGCTATTAACCACCACAGTAACTTCTGCACTGGCCTGCTATGTCATACAGCCTGACAGTTATCATTGAGTGCTTTATGTGGGCAGCTCTTAGTGTTCAGTGTCTCATCTCCTTTTTTGGTTTGGGATTTTAATTTATTATTTATGTTAATCAAGGATGATGATTTATATCAGGCATCCGAGAAATGTTCTGGTGACAAGTTGTACAGGATGCCCATTACATGCATATGTATCGCAGCAGAAATGTCCTCTCAACTGAATTCTTTCTTTGGGCAACAATAAAAACAGTAAACAGCAAGAACAAGAAGCACTTGGCATGATTTTAGTTTTTAGTACCATACTGCAAATACACAAACTGCAGTGCTCTTAATGTTTTTACTTTATAATGCCAGGAAAGAGTAACACTAAAAGCAGAGAGGTGAGGGCAATCCCACTAAGCAGCTTAGGTAACTTTGGGCATCAGGCTAGGATGTAATTCAGAGTGTCTATGTTAGGAAGTTATGATACCTATTGAGACCAACAGAGAGAAATCTGGTGTGATTTAGAGCACCTAAATTCTGTGTCTGAAGTTAAACAGTTTGAATACAACTTGGAATCATCACCTGAAGGAATTCAGAAATCGCTCAGCCTCTCCCTTGCTCTTTCTGTATACCAAAATGCAGCCTTGAAGGCAAGGAAATCTAAATGGCAATAGGTGAAAGACCAACCTTTCTGTCAATACAGATGTTTCTCAGCTCTGAGACCCTGACTCCCCCTCTCCCTCCCATGGGGAGCCAGAGGAATTCATTATTACCTGTTCTGTTGCTTTCAGGGACAGAAGATATCAACAACATCCACCACAAATGTTTCTATTTTCTGGAGTAATCCTCAAGAAGAGGAGTCACCCTTGTCACTCTCTGGATCTATACGTCCTGTTGACAGTCATTCTTTCAGCTCAAAACAAGTCACTTGAAGCCAAAGTAGTCCCCTCAGCTTCTCCCTCCTCTAGGCACCTACTCAGGGAGGGAGTGAGTTTAGGGTGGTCCACCTGGGGGTTGAGATACATTGGAGTGAACAGCGAAGAGGAAGGAAAAAGGATAGAAAAGGAAGACTCAAGTAGGATAACTGAGACAGCAGAAGGCAAAAGCACTTGGGGTTGAAAAAGCGCTCATCATGGTATAAACTAAAAATGGGAATCTGAGGAAGAGAGAGACAGATAAAATGGTAGGAGAAAAAAACAAAACAAAAGCACAACAAAGTTTGAGACGTAAACTGAACAGAAATCCCACAGCTTAACACTGTCCCAGTGTAGCTGGATGCTCTGGCTCCCTAGTGAGAGGAGGGATGAGGCCCCAGGAGGTGCATGGAAAGGTCAGGGAGGATTCTGTTCCAGCTTTGTATGACAGCTCCCATGGCTGCATAGGTTTTTAACAGAGTACAGCTTGTCCCTAGAAGGTCACAGTTAAATACTGCAGGGTCACTTTTTGGCACAAAATCTTTAACATCAAGTAATTCTAAAATGCACTAAGGGAAGGTAAAGAAGAGATTCCCCACTACAGTGTTTACATTGCTAGAGCCTGATCACCTAGGTCAGGCATAAATGAGGGGGCTTGGGAATGGAGAAGAAAAGGAGAAACATTAGGAGAACTCTTTGGAACAGCATGCAGTCATAAACACAGCACTTGCCCTTTGGCTGGCTAAAGACTTCCTTTTGGACATGCTGTCTTTTCACATACATTATATTTGCTCATCATTACTCTCTCCCTTGTGATATCTGGTGTCATCACAATATACAGCATACCCACAAAGCATCAGATATATTTGGGCAGCTGCCAGGTGGTTTCCTCCTCATTAGCCACCAAGATTAATTGAGAGATACACTTGAGAAGTACCTACGGATATGAGTACTTGTGTTTCCTCCCTTATGACTGCACAAAAAACCACGCAGGTTTCCAAAGGATATCCAAGTGTATGCTCCGTTTGCTTTCCTGCAGACCACGTTGCCTGAGCCCTCCATGCTCGCTTCCTACTGTACCTTAGCAACACACAAGTGGTTCAGGAAAGGTGGAGGAGATATCTAGGAAGTTGATAACATGTTCAGACTATTTGTCAGTCTCTGGAGAATTCCCACTACTGCCTCTGTTTGCGAATTTCTCCATCCTTAGTTTATAAATGATTTAGCAAGAAGCATGTGAATACAATGGTGTATGCTTCACTTTACTGCGGTGAAAATAAAGTATGACTCAGTGGGTAAAACATGTTGTGGAATTTGCTACAAAAACCATATTTGTTTTAACTGAATACCACAGTAAATATTCATGCAATTAAAAAAAATAAGATGGTTATTGTTCCAAGAAAAACTGCCCCAAGGACAGATAAAATACAAATGCCAATCTTTCAGGAAAAAATAGCTTCCCTTATTCATATGCATAATCCAGGAATCACTGTCCTTCAACTCCTTTTATCACCCTTTTCTTTTGAATTTTGCTACTAAGTGGCCTTCAAGAGGAGAAAACAGAGATACAAATACAAAAGCAAACAAAGATAATTAAACCCCTTATATTTTAGATTACTTTTTCAGATTCAGTTTTTCCATTAGCATCTCAGTCTTTCATTTTTGTGGTCTGGGTTCTCCCTAGAATCTGGTCCTTTTAAAAACTCCTCTTCCATTCTCACCAAATTGAAAGTCATGGCATTAGTAGCAAACTGGAACCTGAACTTGCGGATGTATCTTGTGTGGCTGCACTACTCTGTCACTCAAGTTTCCCAGGCAGACATTGCACTTGAACTCTCCCATTGGAGGGAGCTTTTTCCAAAGTTGCTACCTGGCGTCTGAAACAGATTCCAGCCGCAACTCTGCCCAGCAGCATCGACATGATATGGCCTAGACAGTGAGCACAGGCCACTGCCCACTGTTCCAGCTAGTGTATGGAAAGCTTCTCTACCCCACAAGATACCAAGTTCATGAGCCCACTAATTTCTCTTCAGTTCCTCCCTGATACTTTGCATCACTGAAAGTAAAGAGGACCAATGAAGGAAAAAAAGGAGCAAGGAAGCAGGAGAAAAAAGACAGGAGAAGGGAACAGTTTAAAGACAACAGAAGTGCTTGAAATGCTGAGAATTAGTTGGTTTTCATAAAATTTCCACAGGTATGTTAAATCACTACAGCTGGGGGTTAGCCACTATAATTGTCTTCTGCTAGCCCATGGGACTAACATCCTTCAGAGTTATGAGCCCCCAACAGACCGTACAGCCACCTTAAATACCATCTGCAAGGACATCATAAAAATACACAAAGCAAAAACTTTGTAAACAAGGGTTAGTAGCACAGTGGTACAGTAGATTGTCAATAAAAACAATAAAAGTGTGGATACAGATTCGTCTACCTTGTGTGTAACATTATTACCAGTTACAAGGGAGGGACTCTGTAAACTCATAATTCTGGAGTTTTGTTAATAAGCACAGAGCAACAGGTGAGTGACCCATCTATTTTCTCCAGTTCCGTGTTGGCTATTGGGATCAGCATGTGGTCCTTCAGTTTTTCAAATACCTGTTCAGGAAAGAAAACAGAAGAGAAATCATGACACTTTACACCTCTGCTTTCCCTTTTCTCTAAGGATATACAGAATGAACAGGATTTATCAGCAGGGGCTAAGCCATCTCATCATCTGTAATCACCACTAACATTTACAGTGTACGTGGCATTCTGGCTATAGGGTTCACATACTCCATCCTGTAGTGAGGGGAACTGCTGCTACATCCACTTATGCAGAAGAAGCACCAGGAGCACAGGAGATAAAGTAATTAAATCGGTAGTGGAGATGAGAACAGAGCCCAGGCCTCCCACCTTTTGCCATCTGGTATTTCCATGACTGGATACAACAGCCCATTCTGGAAAGCACCCGACTTCAATTCCCAACGACTTCCCAGCAAGGCCAGGATGCTGGGGGTCTCTCAGGAACCTCTCACCTTTGCACTCTCTGGGTACTCCTCAGGGGCTCGGTGCAGCAGGACATGACCTTTGCTGGGAATGTTTAAGTAGATGCAGTTAGCAGCAGCATCGTCGGGCACTGTGAGCTTGTCGTAGCGGTGGTCACTCATCTGTTGCATGGTCTGCCCAAAGACACAAAACACAGCTATTCAGATCAAGCACATCAGCAGCCCTAAACAACTGGGAGAATAGAGCCTTCAAAAAACAGCTCACTGTGATTGCTATGTCAGCCAAGGGCCATTTTACTATACAGCAAGTAAGAAGACCTCTTTTCATCTCTGCCCTTCAAGGAAGAATCTACTAACCCTAACTGAAATGAGCAGTAGAAAACCTTTGTGAAT
The DNA here is from genome assembly GCA_028858755.1 of Ara ararauna. Classification (NCBI taxonomy): domain Eukaryota; kingdom Metazoa; phylum Chordata; class Aves; order Psittaciformes; family Psittacidae; genus Ara; species Ara ararauna. The sequence goes on along the minus strand of CM054382.1, from coordinate 13,586,338 downwards.
GCTTCCTGCAAGCAGCAGGATTAAGCAGGGCATGTAGTAAGCATCCTCTGTAGGGTCTTTTCCTCAAGGAATGCATATTAAGTATGCAAAACTCTTGCGCACATTGATGGTACTCAGGACCTTCAAAAAATAAAGAAGCCATCACTCAGTACTTATAAAACTAGCGTGAATCAACAAACAGGACAGGAACTGTTCCCAGCTTGGATATCAGCCCAATCTTAATTCTTTTCAAGGACCTCCATTCTGCTTTCCAAGCAGTTACTCTTTCACTAAGCACCTGTGCTGGGGAGCAAGAAGGCACGTCTGCACTAATCCTTATTCCCAAGGGGACAACACAATAACCTCATCAGAACAGTAGAGCTGGTGGGTTTCAGAGGCTTAGTTTATAAATATAGGGCTCATACACAAATTTGGCTGGAATTCCAGAGACAGAGACTCTCAACAGACGAGAGGTATAAGATACCATGTTTTGGATCAGGCTCAGCTTTTTAATATGGATGGGAAAAGCCTTTTCCCCATTGTAGCATTCCAGCTTTACCCTGACAGAGACTGAGACCAAGACAGAAGTGAACAAAGCTCAAAGTCAGAATTTCAGTCCTACTAAAAGGCTAAGCAAATGCTAGTGTTCCAGTTTCTCTCCTAGCCCCGCGATGTCACCACACATATTGCAAAGATGCAAACAGGAAGAAAAGGAGAAAAGGCTTCCCCCCCTCCCCCCCCTTTTTGGCTTAAAAATACACTGATGTTTTCCTAAAAATAAACTGTTATTCTGTTAACAAAATTTTTCAATTCCCTTCTCAGGGAAACCCCACAGATGTGCAACGCAGAACAGAGAGCAGATTCTAATTTTAGGCACAGCTAAGTTTAGCATTAACCCATTTGAAGGTCATCCATTTGTACTACTTCTCATTCATAAAAAAATACAATATAGAACTGAATTATACTGAGGATCTACAATACACTGGGAAGCAACAAATCAACTCCAGCCTGCATATACCTACAGTAAGTAATTCCTTTATAGGTCTGGATACATTTTTCATGCTGTAGCCTGAGTCATCCACATCCCACGGAGAACACGAAACTCACAGTGAAGAATGCCATGCATTCTTGGGGAAGCTTTATCAGATAGTCATTTCTTGTTCCTTCTGAAGTTATGAAACTCTCCCGAGTTCCCAAGGTCACACGTACCTCCATAAAAGGTAAATGTGTTTTTCTGGGGAAAAAATCCTTGCACCTTTACTTCACCGGATGCGTTTTTATTACTGTGCTTACCATGGTTGGCTTTCCTATTTAGCATTTTGTTTCTGTTACGTTGTCAAGATGTACTTTATTACGCTTCCCTTGACGCTGCAGACATCTATCAGCGGGTGACATGGCTGCACCCAGTGTGACTCTTTCTCCCTGGTAATCAAGGCCAGCAGACTCATCCTCTGCCTGCAGCTTCTCTTTTCTTCCCTACATATTCTTTTTAAGTCTTGATTAAGGAAACGTATTTACTAAACCTGCACTAAATTACATGTATCAGTAGAGGAAAAGCCACCCTGCCTGGATTTCCCTCAGCTCCCAAACACTTGAGCTTTCTCCGGTCCCTGTTGGAAACAGAATCCCAATATTGTAAGTTTTCTGTAGGAATGGCTCATTCCTCAGAAATACATTGTGAATCACTGTGAAACATTTCCATATGATATTATGAATGAATTCTTAAGCAGGAGGGTACGAACATATCTCCCATTCTTTCACTTCCGCAAAACGCTGAAGTGGGAACACCAGCAGCAAGCAGAACTGAAGAACAAGTGACAGGGCTCTAACTGTGCCTCAGGAGACAACTTGGGGGAGCATGGGATACAGTGGCAAGGGCACGTTAGGAGGGTTGTTTTCCAGAGTGAAAAGTGCAGAAGTGGTGGCTGAATTATTTCAGAAACAAATGAGGAAAAACAAGAGTCCTAAATTGAGATGAAGCAGCACAGGAGTTTGAGTACACAGCTGCAGGAGTGGGAATGGGATCTCTGCTAGCTTGAGCAACACCGCAAGAAAGCATTATTAGCGACTGGGGGTTTGACAATACAAGATTACCCTCCTCCTTGGCTCTTAAGATGAGAGGAAAATGGCATTTGCAAGCTTTAATTGCTGTTACAACTATGCCTACACGTTAAAGTGAAATTTCAAAAAGCACAGCATTGAGAGAGTACCCAGGCAGCAACACCCCAAGCCTGCCCCACAGGCAAGCTCTGGATGCAGCAGAAATACACCCATACAGTGTCATTTTAAAGATCCATGGGGTTTCCTGTATTTCTACTATGTAAAGTCACTGGGCACATGTACCTGGGCAGATAGGTCTCCAGGGCAGAGAGATAAAAGCAAGGTCCTTTGATTGCATGTTCTATCAGATACACCCCAAAAATGCATGTTTTGGGGGAAATGACAAGTTTACAAAGACTGTAGCGCTCGCACAATGTGCCTGCAGAGTGCTGGCTTTCTGCCCACAAACACTGTACGACTGGCTACGTGAAGAGCCAGGCATTTCCCCCATGCCTACTTTCTCTGGGAATTTTCTTCTGCCTGAAGAGGGTAATTCTCACTGCGCATTCTCTCAGCCCTTAGTCATGCTTTCCTTGGGTTGAAGTCATTCACATAGCCTAAAGTGCCTTTTCTATAGTTTTTTTAGTGCGTCCTCAGACAACTGAGGTAATGGATAAGTTCAATAATCCTAAATATGAAGCAGCATTATGCATGAAGGAAAAATGCGTGTGCATTTAGGGCCTATTATCACCGACAGAGTTAAGATGACCACATGCACTTTTAAAACAGGCCAAGCCTAGTTACAGATTTTCCCTCTCCATGGGGAAGGACCCAGCCTGAGCCCTGCTGCTACCCAGCATCCACACTGCTGCAAGAGAGACAGCAACCAAACCCACCACACCTGCAACATGCCTTTATCTCCAGCACCCCACGAGCAAACCCAAACATACAGTGAATATTCCTCTGCCAGCCCGGCAATGAACACTGCACTTAAAAACACCCATGTCACAGTGACAGAGCTGAACCCAGGACACAAAGCAGCAGAAGTACAGATTTTCAGGGCCTGAATTTAGGTTTGATTATCCCCTGGTCCCCAACATTTGAAAGAAAACTCAAACCTAAGCCCAAGTCAAACGCATGTACCTTTACACCTACAAGACAATTCCCTCCCCAGCTTTCAGCTATCCTTTCCTAAATCCTTCAAGTCACAGTATTCTACAAAGAAAACTATTCACTTAAAAATATATATTTTTTTTCACCCCATCCTTTCTCTTTCTTTCCAAGCACATGAAAGTTTGGCCTGTTTTACACTGATGCTTATGTAGCATTTGCACCTGGGGTACAGAAAATACTGCTGGTTACCAAACCTGCCATTTCTTTCAAATGCTTGCAGAACATGGCAGAGCTTCCTTAGTGCTGCATAAATGGGGGGCTTCAGACCCATGTGAGAGGTAACGATATCCCACTTCTGAATCCTAAGACAAGGACTGGAAGTGGCCGAGATTTGGTATGTGGCTCTCTGGAACTTCAATTCATTAGTTGTCTTATAGAGTGATCCTAGTTAGAGCTCAGTTTTGAACCTGTAGCAAGGGGTAGCTTCAGAGTTCAGACATACACAAGGAAGCATTTATTTTCCTTTTTTTTTTTTGGAACTTGCTCCTTGGCTTTAGAGCTCCCCTGCTTCTTGCACTAGAAGAGACAGCGAGCAATTGATCCTTGGTTGCCTTTTCCACATCATTCCTTATTTTATAGGCACCTATTACCCCATTAGTTGTTGCCTTTTCGAGTTCTAGTCATAGCTGCCTTAGTCTCCTTAGGCAATCTGTTCCAGGTATCTGTCTATCCTTGTTGCACTTTTCTGAATCCTTCCAGTTCTACTCTACCTTTTTTTGGAACGAAGGTATAATGATGCCAAGTACACATAATGGCCAACATGCAGATGCACCACAGCTTTAATCAGTGGCATAATGGTATTATTCAATAAAGTTATATGTAACCATTCTATGATTTGTTTTCAGCTGAGCTGGCAATTTCAACAAGCCCAGCATCTTACTTCTGCAGCAATGACAAGTCAGAGCACGTTATTTCATATGTGATGTTCACATTGTCATTCTCCCTGCCCCTGCTACGCATCACTTTACGCTTATCTACACTGAATTCCATTCATTGTTTTATTGCCCCATCTCTGTATATTAAGTTCCTTCCTCACTTCTTCATATTTGAAGAAATAATTGGCACTGGAGAAAGAAAGCAGCAGCCTTAGGCTTCAACACAAGAAAGTGCAGGACAGAGTGGGACTGGCAAGCTATGCTACAGTGCTACACGCCTGGTGGAGGGACTCAGCCTGCCATAGCAACCATGCTACTCGGCAGCTTTTCAGAGTTTCCTTCAAATGCAACTGTGACAATAAATAGTTGACCAGCCTGACCAGAAGGGACAGGAGAGTAGACCTGGAAAAGCCAGTGATCTTGCTTGAATGTCAAGATCTATAAGGAGTGTCACCCCGAAACACAGACAGGCAGGAGAGGCAACAGTGGACAGACTCAGTAGGAATGGGATGAGACAGCCACTTTCAGCAGCATAAATCACAGTGGAATTATCTAAAGCTTCTTGTCAGGTACTGAAAAGTCTTCTAGAGATAGAGGATAGGATAGCATGGATGCAAACTGCATTTGAGATCTATTTGAAACTGGCAATGACCCAGTCTGCTGTGGTCAATGTGCTTAATTTCTTAGCCCATACACAGACAGAGCATTACTCTAATTTCCACCTACCATCCATGCTCTCAGCAGCTGGACTTCGGGCTTTTTCTCCCTGCTGCACCCCCTCAGTCATGTTTGCCAGAACACAGAGCTCTTTAAGCAATATCTCCCACCCTGCTCCTCATCTTTTCCTGGCACAGGACATCTTTTGCATCCCCACTGATGTCACAGGTCCCATGCGCTATTCATGTGCATACCTGTGCTGCTCTGCCCCTCTGAACCACATTACATCATGTCCGTGCTGTCACCTGCCTGCCAGCTCTGCCCAAAGACTGCTGCAAATGGAAACCACAATCTGAGGAGGGGAAAAGGAAGTGGCTTACATGTGCTGTTGCATTCAGTCAAGAAGGCAAGAGGACAAACATCCTGTCTTTTGGAACAGGAACCCAGGGAGAGAATAGTCACAAGTAAAAAAAGCAGCAATGGAATAGAAACATGAGTCCCCATTTACGCAAGTCAAATGACATCTTCTCAGTCAGCCTCTGACCCAGCTCCTGTGGCTGACAGCCTTACTAGTGACGACAAATGGGTATTGAAAGGGACGCTTTCCTTGCCCTTCGAAAAGGAAAATAAACCAAGATAGATTAATCTCTTCTATGTATACTTTTGATTCTGTATCTTCCAAAAGACTAACTTCTTCTGCATAAATGCAACTGAACAGCACTGACACTCACAGTGTGTTTATTATAACATCTAACTTTCAATCAAAAGTACTTCTAATTAAAAGAAAACCACAACTAGTTGCCTTTTTAAAGTAGCAGGTCATCTGGTACTCAGTGAAGACCTATGTCCTCTGAGATGCTGTACACACTCCTGATTAATCAAGTAATGGAAAATCAGGAGCTAAAAGGAAAGTGCACAGAATTTCCACATTTTCCTATTGTAATGCTGAGAACAGCAAATTCACATGTTTTAAACTCGGGGGCAAGTTGTCAATTGATCTCTGGATCTTACTACCCTTTCTTTGTTGCTGCATTACAGGAAAGTCATCATTCATCTGCACTTGCTGCTAATTCCCTACCTGATGTCATCCTCTTTGGGTTATTAATATTAGTAATCATTTCCACAGCAACCCATTGTGATATCGTAAACAGAGGATTATGACTTCATGCGGGGAATAAGCAGAGGCACAAATGATGAATTTTTAAGGAAGAAGAGATAATGTTTTCATGTAAACTTGTGCATTACTAGAAAAGACAGATGCTACACAGACAATAGGAAGAACAGATTTAGCTGAGCCTTTCCATGCTGCCTGGAGGTACAGGCTGCTTTCTAAGAACACCAGATAGTTGAAGTTTTCCCTTCAGTGCCCCTTCTGGAGGCACTTCTGTGGCAGAGCTAGGAAGCCCTCAGCTTTATTGCAGGCATTATAACCCTGCTCTCATGCAGGGAAACAGTACTCGGCTTTTTAAAGCTGGCACACTGCAGAGACTTCAGTCATACAAAATGGAACAAGAACAAAAGGCATTTAATCACAGAAATGGGGGCAACTGCCAATGCTAGAACAACTCCTAGCACCCAAGTCTTTGAAAGCACTACTCTGATCAGAGCTCTGGATACAGACCAAGGGTCTCATGGCTCAAAAGAGACTCCTTTCTGTTTTATGCTTATGATGTGGTTTCGATAAACCTGCCCTGACCTCTGTCAGAACAGCTGCATTTGCAATAGCATCCTTTAGGGAATAATTTAGGGGATGAATGAGCAGCTCCACTCCAATAGAAGATATTGAATGGGAGAGTCCAACCTTTTATCAAAAGCAGAGGGAGGGGGCGGGTGTACTCACTGAAGTCATGGTACTGCACTACTGCACATATTCCAATACACTCCTGTCCACAATGAAATCCCATTGACTAATGAGGTTGGAGCCTGGGTTACCAAGGACAAGCTCGGAAGTGCAGATGTCACCACTGCTCCAGAGGACATGAGGGGTTGCAAGCTTAGCTGCATTACCTGCTCTGCCTAAACTTGCATGGCAATGCAACTCAGCCCTGGCATCTGCCACAGCCACGCCGCCTCTGCAATCAGCATCCGTTCTTCTGAAACCCCAGTCATTTCAAATGCAACTCCATTATCCCAGATCCCAGAGGGAATACTGCAGACACAACTGGCCACTTCACTAAGGGGAAATCCTGCCTGACCAATCTGGTGGCCTTCTATGATGGGGCTATGGAACTGATGGACAGGGGTAGAGCAGTTGATGTCATCTACCTGGACTTGTGCAAAGCCTTTGACACTGTCTCACATGACATCCTTGTCTCTAAGTTGGAGAGACATCAATTTGATAGGTGGACCACTTGGTGGATAAAGAACTGGCTGGATGGCTGCACACGAAGAGTTGTGGTCAATGGCTCCATGTCCAGCTGGAGACCAGTAACGAGTGGTGTCCTTCAGGGATCGGTGTTGGGACTGGTCTTGTTCAACATCTTTGTCAGTGACATGGACAGTGGGATTGAGTGCACCCTCAGCAAGTTTGCCAATGACACCAAGTTGTGTGGTTCGGTTGATATGTTGGAGGGAAGGAATGCCATCCAGAGGGACCTTGACACACTTGGGCTGATGCCAACCTGATGAAGTTAAACCATGACAAGTGCAACGTCCTACACCTGGGTGGGAGCAATCCCAGGCACAGCTACAGGTTGGGCAGAGAAGAGATTCAGAGCAGCCCTGTGGAGAAGGATTTGGGGGTGTTGGTCGATGAGAAAATGAACGTGAGCTGGCAGTGTGCACTTGCAGCCCAGAAAGCCAACTGTATCGGGCTGCATCAAAAGGAGCGTGACCAGCAGGTCGAGGGAGGTGATCCTGTCCCTCTACTCTGCTCTTGTGAGACCTCACTTGGAGTATTGTGTGCAGTTCTGGTGTCCTCAACATAAAAAGGACATGGAACTGTTGGAACAAGTCCAGAGGAGGGCCACGAGGATGATCAGGGGACTGGAGCACCTCCCGTATGAAGATAGGCTGAGAAAGTTGGGGCTGTTCAGCCTGGAGAAGAGAAGGCTGCGTGGAGACCTCATAGCAGCCTTCCAATATCTGAAGGGGGCCTATAGGGATGCTGGGGAGGGACTCTTCATTAGGGACTGCAGTGAGAGGACAAGGGGTAACGGGTTCAAACTTAAACAGGGGAAGTTTAGACTGGATATGAGGAAGAAATTCTTTACTGTAAGGGTGGTGAGGCACTGGAATGGGTTACCCAGGGAAGTTGTGAATGCTCCATCGCTGGCGGTGTTCAAGGCTGGATTGGGCATAGCCTTGGGTGGCATGGTTTAGTGGAAGGTGTCCCTGCCCCTGGCAGGGGGGTTGGAACTAGATGATCTTAAGGTCCTTTCCAGCCCTAACTATTCTCTGATTAAGCTCAGGCTATATGGTGGGATGAGTGCTCTCCTTGTTGCAGCCCTCACTCCTAGGCACCTTGCTGGATTTCCTACCTTCCTTCCATGTCTTCTGCTCCTTTCTGAGATCCATCAGCAAACACCAGGCATCTGGCATTACCCCAGAGCAACGGGCTCACACCAAGGCTTTCTCTACCAGTCCCATGGGAAGACCCTGTTGTTAGTCCTTTGGAAAGTGCCCAACATTAGAGCCTATCCAAAGGACAACATAATTTCTGAATGGGTGAGAACACAGCTTCATTAGCAGCCACTTGCAACAAATACAATATGTACTGCTTGCAGCAGAAGAGTTGAGTTTGCCAAAGCTGGGAACATGTGTAGCCCTCAGATCCTTTGGGATTGTTACCAAGTTATCCAAAGGGTGACATAGAATGGTTTGAACATAGACAAAGCTGCACAAACAGAGGACTGTGTCCACCATCATCTGCTTCTGCCCAAATCTTCACTCATCACAGAAAGTAGAGGGGATTTGTGCTCTGTACAACCAACACAGACACCAAAGAACAGAAACACGGCTTTTTGGGATTTAGTAGAGAGAGAGTACAACAATAGATGCTGTGTCACAGTTCCTATTGTCACCTTGTCTAGCACTTGCCTTTGCTGCTGGAATCTGAACTGGATTACATCCCAGGCCAGTTCCTGCTCTTCTGGTGTCACAGCAAGACCCCAGGGCTGTGTCCCTCATTGCAGTAAGAGCCGTGCAGAGCATTCTCCTGCAGTGCTGCCCCATCACCTTCCTACACTGGGGCCGATACTGTCACAACCCAAATTCATCCTCACTCACGCTCATGGTAAAGGTCAGTGACTCCACAGTGCAGGATCAGAGCCCAAATCTGACATGCTTGGAGGAAATCCTGGCCTCACTGGAGTAACAGAAAAATCCCAGGCTTTACCGGCTCAACAGCCATGGCTGATGTTCAACTATGGAATTGCGCATATGGAATTATGAACAGGCTTAACTACAAAAAAGAATTAAATGTATGCTGAAAACAGCAGAGGGAAGTTAAAATTTCAGCTGTAATAGCCACTACAGGCCTTGGTACTTTCTGCAGTTCATTTGTCTCTCTCTTTTACTCAGTTTCCTCAAGTGCCACTTTTCAGCTGCAGCCCAAATAAATATTCTATACTTGCCAGAGCCTGAAGAGGATTTCGCAGTTAACATGTCACTTCTGATTTATTATCTGCTTCTAGCATGTGCTCTATAATCCCAAACTCTGTGCACTCATTTCCTAGCTCACTTGCAGTGCTTTACATTACACACACCGCACTAAACTGATGATCAATTGCACTCTGCCATATGTGAGCACCAGATGCAATTTCTTTTTCTATTTTTAAAGTATAGTAAGGACACACGAGTTGCGCCAGTAAGAACAATGAAGGAAAATTTCTCTTTCAAACAAGCCTGTTAGTAGGAAGATAAATCCTATTTTAAATAGGAAACGTTAGCATAGCATGATGTAGCAGTTCACTTGCTGCCTAACAAGAAACTCTACAGAATGAAAACAACTTAACCAGAGATAGTTAAAGACAGCTTAATCATCTTGCTTGTATGACTGCATTTCCAGACACGAAAAATGGCAGCAACAAAGGAGAGGTTTAAAATAACAAACTATCACAATAAAGGAGTGACATGCCGGGCCGTGCCAGACAAATGACCCAGTGGAAGGTCAGGGGACCGTACTGCCACACAGACTGCAATGGGTAACGAGAGGAACAGCTGACAGCACTGCTACAGCTCAGCTGCCCCACTAAAATGCAGGGAGCAGCTTTTAATTCCGAGTATCAGAGTTTCCCAGAGATCCTCTTGCAATTGCATTCCCACAGGACTGCAAGAAGCTGAATACCAACTGACATTGTTTTCTTCAAAGGCAAGTGAACAAATACAAAGAAATCACTGAGGTCATAAAGCAAGAATTCAGCTGGTAGAGGATGTTCCTGATCAGCAGCACTGCCAACTCCATCGTTTCCAAGATGGATGCTTTACCTATTTGTTTTCCAATAATTTCTCTGAAGAGATTTAGACTGGAGGAACAGCTAGAGGTTCCCCAGGATGACAGCGGAGTTGGATCCAATACACTGAGCAAGAAACACACTCGGGGTAGCTTCATATGTGGCTCTGACTGGGACATGGTTGCTTGATGTAACCTCCTAGCTTGCTAGGAGAAGGACGTATGCCGCGGCACAACACTGCTGTTCCAGGCCAGAGTCCCTAACCTCAACTGGCGTGACCTCAAATGGTGTGAGCAAACATGACCATCACACACATGTAAGCATGCTGCTGAATGTCTGATGCAGAGAAACACACTGAAAACTGACACAGTTAATCTCTTTTTAAAAGATATCCACCAACAGTCGAAGTCTGCTAGGTTATCTTGTTCCTTACCATCTTCTTTTAAAAATGTATCTGCTTTTTTATACCTTGACTAATACTGGTGTTTGCTTGACACTTAGTTACCACCAACATATAATCAGCTTATTCAAAATGTATTTTTGGCTATGATAGCTGAATTGATGCATTGCACAAGTGAGCAGAGCTGTGCAAAAGGCTTTAATCAAACTGATGAGTTCTCAGATTAGTCCTGGCTGAAGTTCAAATTGCAGCTCTGAGCAGTCAGTACTTGAATTTTGCTCATGTTTATAAACATTCTATACAAGTGTAGGGCTGTCTGGGTATCTGCAAAGTTCATCAGGCTGCTGCTCACAACGCATTTAGAGTTTCAGACTGAATATTTGGGATTGTGCATACTTCACAGGGCACTTTCCATCCCAGACTAAATCAATCGAACAGCATCAGGAACCTCAGACTTCTACAACCAAAACTATTTGTCATTTCTTAGGGAAGACGACATGGATGATAACCTGGGAATGTGCTCCCAGAGCTTCATGTAGTGATTTTTAATAAGAGAGTAACTTTGACAGCTTGTTCAAATGAATGAGCAAACTTAAAGCCACTCCAAACTGGAAAGTCAAAGGACCATCCTCTTGTTTAAGAGCTCAGGCAGAACAATCAAGCTGCTATCCTGATGTACTGTTAATTGCTGCCAGGCTGCAAGTCTAAGCCAGCCAGGAATACACTTTGCTAGCCTCCATAATTCAACCCATCTCCAGTAGGGGAGATGGAGATTTGAAATGTTGTGTTCATCTTAGCTGAGGACTGATGCATTTTAAATCATAAACTGCCATAAGATTAAAAAAAAAAAAAAGATAAAAGAAAAAAAAAAAACCTCAATTCTGCTGCTGAGCTCTAATGGTAAAATGATGCTGCTGGGAAATGAAAAGTCCTCGGATTATACCCATGAGGAAAATGTGTAAGCTCTGAAAAGCAAATGTGCAATGAATTATCGCAGCATGGCAGTAAGGACAAGAAGTCTCCTGGGCATCCATCTTGCAAATATTTAAGGATGCTCCATAGTAATAAATAGCACTAGCTTACTGAAGCTGAGGAGATGTACAAGACATGCAGGATGGGCTCCTAAGCTCTTTGGGGGCCAGGGATGTTGCTTTCAGAGTTACATATTATTTCTGTTGTAAATGCTCTGCCTGGCACAGATTCAGTTCAGTAGCCTTGGGCACTGACAGCAGTGTTGCTCTTAATTCACACTTTAGAATCAGGGCAAGAGATGCAAGTCGGGTTGCATAAGCCGCATTTAAACTGAGTGGATTTCAGAGGCTTTCTCACTAGTACAGCAGAGCTATCTCCACCACTCCTCATTTATTATAAGGGACGCAAAGCTGGCTTCCTTCATGAGTTAGCAATCATGTTGCATCATGGAGGCTTCTGCACAGCCAAAGAGCAAAGGATCAGTATAATCATAAGCTGAAAAATTCAGACTTCCTGCCACCACTTTGAAATAAATTTTGGTTTAACCTGTCAAGGCAAGTTCTGAGAGAAATGCACAAGGCAGCAGTAATGCTTTCAGACATGCTCTGGCTTACCTGCATCTCCAACCAAAGTGGGCAGGACAGTAGGTCCTAATTTATCAAGGACAAACTCCCTCTAGCTTCACTTCAGCTAAATCTCAGCTGCACTTTGCTGGTTTAGTGCCCCAGCCAAAGTTTCTGCTGCAAAGCATCAGTGCCTGCGGCTGCACTACCATGCAGGAGCAGAGATGCTGATCTCTCAGGTGAGCTGTCTCGTTGCCTATATGCCTAATAAGATTCATGGCTGCAGGTGTCTCTGCGCCCACATCTCTAAAAAAGCTTAATTTGGTCGATTTGCTCAGAACACACGCAGCAGGCAGGAAAACCACTGAGCCCAGTGCAAACCACAGCAGCAATAAACATTTCCCACTGGGGATGGTGGTGTTAGTACAGTGTTGACCTGCTACACAATGGATTATTGGTTTCCAAGTCTGCTAAGTAGAGACCTCTTAGTGTCATGGTTCAAACCCATGCCTCCCACTCTGGAGAAAAACATTTAGAGACTCAAATTATTGGTCAGGCTAGGATAAGACTACACTCCTTCCTGTTGAAGCTATGCTGTTATGAGACCCTCTTGGGACCAGAGAAGAAAATGCATGACTGTAAGGAACTTAGCTTTGCAGCCAGGTGATGGAGGAAGGAGGGATGGGGAATCTTGGATGCTGGTCCCTGAGGCTGGAGTTACTTCCTGATTTTTTTCCAGGAAGCCTACACTGCAAAATGCATTCAGAGGTCACCTTCACAGCAGGAATCAGACCCTTTTTCCTCCTTCTTCATGCCAAAACTTTTACTTTCCCTCTGGCAATTTTAAAAGCCACATGGCAACATTTGAAGTAAATATCAATACCACCCTGATATTTCCTTCCTCCCTCCTGTCACCAAATTATCACCTTTTTAGTCAACAAAGCTGTAAGTAATAACCTGTAAAATCCTGATAATAGCTAAAGCTAAATTAACATCACAGTTCTCTTGCCTGATATAAACATTCTTTATGGCTTGCACATGAGAGAGCCTGGGATGTACTGATTTCCACTTTCACTGATCTATATCTGTTTTACAATTCAGTATTCTTGAGCTGAGATTAAAAAGAAAAGAACCCAACAAGTTTGTTGTCCTGATATGCCGTACCTTAAGGGCTTTCTGTGCAGCTTCACTTGATCCAATAGCAATCAAGTTTGGTCCAGCCATGCTGCAAAAGCTCTTCAGATGCAAAGAATCATGAACAGGGACTGTGGAGACAGCATAATCCTGTATGGAAGCAAAGAATGGTTGCTATACATGTTTTTAAATTGTCCTAGGCCCATCATTATATTGAGACATTCCATAATTAATTTTACTCTGCAAATTAACAATAGCCACATATCCCAGGGCAGTGTCAATTGTTTAAGTATGAGATACCCATCTGGACCAGCTTGCCTTGTCTGGTGCAATGGAGTAAAACCCAGAACATGTTTGAAAGATCACCGTTGTTGCAACTGTAAAGCAATACATTAAAAAGCATAATTAAACAGTATGTACGTAAAACCTGTCCAGGGATCAGCAATAAGAACACATTGGCAATACGTGAGAACACCAAGAACATGAATGTTGATAACAGCCCCCACTATCCAAGTTGCTTATACGCAGTAATCTCACTCTTCATGCGCAACTTCAGCATCTCTCACTTTACGGGAGGCTCAGACCTTCTCAGTAACTTGTACGCTTCTGTAAGTCCTAAATAAACACTTGAGTCTGACAAACATCTTGGCCAGTATACATTTATATATACATAAGTTTACATTTGTTCAGTGGATGATAAGCTTATATTTCCCATGGCATGAATGAATCCACACACCTTAAATGTGTCAGCCAGAATTTCTGCACCACGTTGATTTGTCCGCCTGGAAAGACCCACAAAAAATTCTCTGCCTGGAATGAAAAAATGAAGCGTAAAACAATTACAGCATTTTTTTAAAGCCACCCCCCAAAAAAAACCCCACATCAGCCCCTGCGTCAGAGCACACGCTTTAAAAGCAGTCCAGCTTTAGAGACACTCTGAAGCAATCTTTCATGGATTGCCATTTTCCATCTTTCTCTTCTCAAGCTGAGTAGCAAAACTGAAAAATCAGTGTAGAAGAATGCAACCTGCAATTCTGAGCTGATAATTTAAAGCAATTATCTTTTTCCAGTAGACAACATTTCACCAGAAGCATAAATAGCTTCCTCTTCTAAAGCTCTGCAACAGTCATTGAGTCAGGAAAGAGAACAGCTGGGCTGGATTAGTACAGCACTGATTGACCATTTCTCTCTCCCTCTGAGATTTCCTCTGGTCTCAAAGGCAGCTCTGCAGCCACCAGCATCCTCCACCTCCAAAGAAAATCAGTGCTGGATCTGCACTGTTTTAGAAAGGCCTCCCTTCCTGGTCTGCCTCTTTTGAGACCCTTCTTTCCCCTTGGTTAACTAAGACAAGCAGCCAGTCTACTGTGATGTTGATCAAAATGAACAGGCTCATTCAGCACAGGTGGGGAGCAAGCGTGTGTGCAGCCAATGTGAGAAAATGCCTAATGGGTTTAATGACACAAAAAACACAGCCAGTATCTTCATCTTTGAAGGCAACCATGCATATAAGTTGTCTAGCAAATGACATCTGGCAGGCAACTCCACCACTTTCTGCAGAAACTGAAAATGTGTTTTTCACAATTGATTCATTTACCTAGTGACAATTGTCTGCACCAAGCTTCTACAAGGCCTGAAAATGAGTCTGGTGAACTTAGCTGCTTGTAATAAGGAATATGAAACAACTGCAGCCAGTTGACTACTGAAAGCACTTTTCTTATCGGTACTTTACAAGCTAAAGTAAAATTTGTATGCACAGTGCTGCTCTTTGTACTGTGTGTACTGCTACTTCATTTATTCAGGCATTAGGCAGGACATTGAGGGCTGCATTGAAAATTTGTCTCAGCAGCCTTTGTGACACGTAGTAAACAACAGATTTAACAAACCACACAAACAACATTTTACAATGCAGACAACAGAGAACATATCGTCCTCAAGGCAGTTGGAACAGGTAAGCAGCAAAGTCACTACCAGTATACCTGTAAATAAGACATCTCCACCATCCAAGGTAGCATTTTCATCCACCATCTCTACTATATTGAGGTTGAGACTTTCTAGTGCTCTCTTCATGGATTCAACCTGTTTAAAACAAAGTTTAGATCTATTGTATCATTGAAAAAATTAAAAACAATACCAGAAATACATATCATGAAAAAGAATTGAAGTCCTTTAAGTTAGCAAGATGGATGGCAGGGTCCTTTGTGTCCCTGCCCATTGCAGTTTCCCAACTCTCTCCGGAGGCCTTTGCGGTCTGGATGGGATGGGGTGTCAGGTAGCTCATCTGATCTGCTCTCTGGGGGTTCCTCTTTCTCTCTATCACATCCTTGTTCGCCAGCTACTTTACAGAAAAAGCCTTGGACTTGGACACACTGTTAAAGTGGGTGACTCAGTTTAAAGCTGAATGGGACAAAGGCAGGTCTTTGTGCAACCTGGATAACGCTGATGGGTTAATGCTGCAATGCAGAACTGTATCCAGGAGCTTCCCAAGACCAAGGGACTCATCCTCCCCATGCAAAATCCCATCTAAGGCTTTGGCACGCAGACTGGAGCGAGCCTGCAGCATGCCCTTTACAATTATTAATACTTCTTTTTGCTCCTCTTTCACTTGATGCTAAAATTACTTCAGGCTGAAACCAGGGACTCCGGAGTCTCCAGGTTCAACAGCAACGCTTCATTTTTCTTAGTCTTGTTGCTCCATCTGCAGTGTTCTTTAAAATTAGGCTTATAGGAAAGACTGGACCCATGTAGTATTTTAAAAAGATAGGAAACAGCTGAATTAATATTGGAGAACTGACTGTTGTACAAATACAGCAACGTTTTATAACATCCCTGTACTGATAGCACAAAGCTTTCTTTTGCCTGTGAAGCCCAGTGGTTTTCACTATCCAGGTGCTACGCGCTTAAGAGCCATAAGACGCCAAAGAAGAAAACAACTGCTTAATATTGAGAAATAGCATTGAGGCATTATATAAGGTGCCCAATCCAAGAACACGCAGACTAGCTGTTTTGTGCTGACACAAAGCAGGCAAGCAAACTCACGACTGGGACACCTCAATACATGAGTACACCAGCCACAAACAGTTGGAATAAATAAATAACTCATCTGATGAGTATATTTAAGGCAAAAGGCCAAACCACAGGAAAAAATAGTAACACCCAGCCTGTTGTGTGGTCACCTATCTCTAGTTAATTCACCCCCCTCCTGCAGGTTCCAAAACCAAAACACCAAGAAGAGAAAGCCCTTTCAGGAGACATGCTGCTGATGAGATGCTCCCAGCAGAACTGGTTTGAACTTGAAAAGGAAGCCAATCCAGTGGCTGCCCTTGCTGAGCACCCACTCCCCATGCTGCTTGTCTTCTTCCCCATTACCATGTTCACACCAGCCAGGAGCAACAACATTGCTGTGGATACTTTCTGTGGGGAGAGCCAAAAGCAAAAGCTTCTCTGGACCACAGAAGAACATCTGAGACAGTAAAGAGGTGTAAAACCCAGGCAGCCTGCAGGGAAGACATGGAGGTGCCTCATACTGCTAGGCTGTTTACAGACCTAATGGGCCCAGGAGCAGCGCAACAAGCACTGCAAGCAAGATAGACGCTCTGGCTGGAAAATCTGTGTTAATGGCCTAATAAACTTAATGGTTAGAAGGCAGCAAATTAGTGTGAGGAGAAAAGCAGCATCTTGGTTATGTGTGAGAGGCTGGGGGTACAAAAGCCCACAGGCAGATGTGCCCATGACCACAGCAAACAAGCACCAGTCACCAAGGTGGGTGCAGGATCCCTCTAGCAGGTGGAAAACCAACTTTTTACCTGAGCATTGCAAGCATGTAAAATGCTTGCACTGTTGGAGAAGCAACTCCAACACAGGCAGGAAAGGTGCCGCAGAGCTTCCCAGGAGACACAGGCAGGGAAGACGCAGCAGCACTTCACATCCCCCAGGCCAGAATGGCCAATTGATAACACCTCCACTAGAGTACCAATTAAGCAAAGTGCCTAACTAATGAGAATAGTGGAAGGCAAACGCTGACTTTGGATTTGTGATTCGAGTCATATGGATGTTTTAGTCACCAGCTGCTGAGTACCATTTAACCACCATGCTATGTCAGAGATACCTCAAATTGTTTCTTTATTTAATTTACAGGGCCTGATGCAGCTGTAGCACAGACATTAAGGAAAGTTATCAGAACTAAAAGTTGCCCACAGAAAACTAGTTTAATTTGCTTTGTGATTGTTCCAGGCTTTGAAGATATTTATAAGATGCTCAAGATGTTTTCCCCCCAACAGTTGAGCTCATTTTAGCTTACAAAACCAAATTTAAGTAAATAAAATGACTGCCATATAAATAGCTGCATCTTTTTTTCCCATGATGGGTGTTAACAGATCCAAGTCTACAGTTCAATGTTTCGCAGGGTTTTTAACCAGCCAGTAGAAATTCCTAGAGTTTTAATTGGAAAGTGCTGTTCACACATCTAGTGACATATGCTAGGAATATCTTTCAATATCCTCTGCTTGTGTAAAATAGAAGTCCAACTTACTGTTTGGTTTCTGTAGGCAACATCAGGAACTTTATTCAGTAGAAGCAGAAATGAAAAATAGACCACAAACTGAAATGGAGATGAGCAGAGGGAAGACCTGATGCTATTAAAAGGCAATTAGAAAAAAAAAACCAACTTGTAAATTCATGATTCAACAAAACAAAAAACGAATAGTCCATCTGCTTTTGCATATAGCTGAATTTCCTACATGGGGATAGCAGTCTTGCATTGCCTCCACCACATCATCTTTAAAGCCATCCTGCAGCAGTCCGGAGCAGGGTCTCCAACACAGCACATCCATGGTACATGTCTGACAGATGACCACTTTGGAAACAGTGTACTGTGTCAGAGTTTGGGTTGGTATATGGTAAAGTCCACACAAATAGCTTGAGTCTATATCTTATCATTGCAAAAGGAAATAGAGAGCTTGGCTCTATCCTTAAGCCTTCTCACATCAGAAAGATTGTGCCATTTTCCAACAGAGCTCCTACCCCAGAGAGGAAACAAGATAGAATCTTTAGCTAAGGAGGGAGAAGTGATTGTTATCCTCAAGCAAGAAGATAAAAATAGGGATGCAGCAACAGCATTTGATTTTATAAAGTTCTTTCCCCTCCTCACATTATTCTCCCCAAACAATCCCTTTTTCTGAAGGATAGTCGGATGAAATCTTATAATGAAAGAAAGACTCATTCACAGCGCAAGCTTTGATGTATGAACAAATAACCACCTCTTTCCTTTTTTATTTCCCCAGGACAGAAATGAAAAAAGGTAGATGCAGAAAAATCCTCTATGAAGCCACAGTTACCCAGGAGACACTAGTAAAATAGACAAAGCATTTGGACATGACCTGATCACAAGCATATTCACTACGAAGAAGACTTACTGCTTGCTTTTTTTCATAAGCAGCCAAGAGGAAAAGTCACCTTCCCTCGCTTTATCTCCTTTATTTGAAAACTAAAATCCCAGGTAGTCACCATTGTAGCACACAAAGAAAACACTCATCAGTATCCTTTTAAGAGTTCTGTATCGTATTATCTCAGGTCAGCTTAAGGTTTGTAACGCGATATTGGGTTTTATTGTACATGTACCCATTAGTACAGCGGTTGAGTGTTAAAGCTTGTATGCTTTGTGTACTGATATTTTTTTCTAATAAGCACATTCCTGGTGTGAGACGGGATGTGTCTAATCCATAGCAAAGCTGATTGAGAGACAATGGGCTCCAGCCAGCTCAGCTCTGTTTCAAGGAAAGAAGACAATAACTACGTTTGACATTTATAAGAATCTAATTTTCTCATGCTTTAAAAATGGAGCTCATTACCCTCCGGACTGGTGCCTTCCACCAATTACTGTAACTGATGTGAGGGACTTTTTCCTTCTCTATATTAGTATTTGATGCACTCTAAACAGAGGCTGCTTCCTAAATTATTTACTGGCCTTCTGTGTACTAACCATGTTATGGGATTTATCTTATTGACAGTAAGAATGAAATTATCTTTTCAAAAGACAGTGGAAACAAGGAGACAAGAAAATGATTTTTATGAACCACAGGCTCACCTCTGCCAAAAGCAGGGCAGCTTTTCCCCTGAGGTGCCAGGAGTGGGCAGACTTAATATATGCAGAAGTTAAGACTATGATATCTGCGAGGTGACTATTTCTGGAGCCATTAGCTCCAAGTTCACAAAGTGCCACTGTCAATATACAATGCATTTTTCAGCAAGCCTCCGAGTGAAGGCTATAAATAGAGATGGACAAATCCGGAGCCAGAAAAGGGTAGACTTCAGTTTTGCAAAACCAGATACCAGTGTTGGTCACAATCCAGGTTCTTGTCTGAATGTGCTCCATTTGGGGATGAGAAAAATCTGTCTCCTCTTGATGATAAGCTTTGCCCTTCCGGGCTTGCAGAGGCTTCAATGAACATAAAGCAGCACTGTAATGGTTTTGAGATGAAAAACCCACTACCAGTTATTTTCTTGCTTCAAGTAGGTCAGATATACACCCTACTGTATATTGATCTCAGAAACTTGTGGGATGTGGGCTATGGCAGAGTTTTCAACTCTGGCTCCCAGTGTTGATTCCAGAAAGGGCCCTGGTTTTAAAGAGGTCAGCAGGAAAAATGGTGGAAGAACAAGATGCTCCAGCACTGCTGTTCAAAGCAGATCACACTGTAGGAGTGTGTTAAATGCAAGACAAGTAAGGTCAGCTCTGTACCACAAACAGCCACCAGCACAGCCTGGTAAGGACACCCCGTTCCTGCATTCCCACCCTTGCAGCTGACAGACCATGGTTTGCTTTGGCAATAGATCCCCCTTTCCAGCCACACAGGGCCTTTGTGCTCATCCCACCCCCTCTTCCAGGAAGGGCAGAGAAGGTGAAGACTGGTAGCAGCCTGGCCCTGAAGCAAATGGCCCGCTGCTCAGTTTTGTGCTCCTGGATATGGGTGGATATGCTGCTCCCAAGGCACCCAGATTGCATCCATACTGCTCAGTTCAGGGTGATCCGAGCATGACTTCAAACTAAGCTGTGCATCACAACATGTGGAAAACTTAGAACATACAGAGAACCCTTTCTGGGACTTTCAGTTGATCCTACCCTGATACACAGATCCCATGCCTACACTTTCAGGTTGCACCTCTGAGACAATTTCATCCTTATGCAAAGCTTGCACCAAGCAGGCGCTGCTTTCGGCAAAGTTTGGGTAGTTTATGAACCATGGAGTTCAGAAAGGGACACATGGATAATTACCCCACTTGTTACTGCCCACACATTGCTAGTTAGGGATCCAAATCCACTTACGACCCTGTTTTTGAAACAGCTGCAACGTGTGTGCCTAGAGCTGATGTACTTAATGCCAAATGTCCACTGCCCCAAGAGCGATCCAAGATCACAGCATGTGCAGCAACACTAGGGGTTAATGGGGAAAGGGAAGCATGGGAAGAGCTGACCAGAGGCAGCACAGAGAGAGACTGGCACAGAGAGGAGGAGCAGAAAGTGGCATACGGCGTCCAGAGCTTGTCCCAGAAAAGCTTTTCTGCCATGCAGGAGCCTGGCAGGTCTTCCAGGTACATGCAGTTAAAACCCATAATTAATCTGGATGTCCTTGGAGCATACGGTGTTCTAACAGCTAAGCAGAACCAAAGCAATGAGAACAACTTTACATGGCTTACCAGCAGTAAGCCATGCCTGGGTTTCCCCTTCTTCTCTTCCACCACACTTAGCCTTTAAAATATAGGGATGCTGTTTCCCACAAAACAGGAGCCAGCAACCTGCTCACTTGCTGAAAAAAGCTGGGCTGAAATTTCAACCCACAGCAAGTGCAAATCATTTCAATTGGGAATAAAAAACAACAACAAAAAAAAATCACGGAAGAAAAAGGGATGTTTAAAAAGATGGAGATTGGAAGTAGAAAAGAAGGCTCACTAAGATCCACTAAGCATAAAATCAGGTTAGTGGAAAAGTTTAAGTGGCATGAATGCATTGTTACAGAAGCACAGTGGAGAGTTTGCTGGATAAAGACGATGACATGAAATTCAAGTCGTATGCAGGCATGCTGAGAAAGTAATGTTCTAAATACTTTCTGCTTGCAATTACAAAATGATCAATTGTTAAGTGTTGGACAGAGAAATATATTCCATTCTGCCTGGACATGCACAGCAGGCCAAGAATGCACCTGGATAAGCCAAGCATTCATTATCTCCCAGACACTTGATATCCCATAATACCCCCAGCGGCTGCCAGCTCCTTGTCCACCCTTGACCACACGCCATGTGCCCCATTTCACAGCTGAAAAGTATTTAAAATTCATGAAGCCTGCTGAAAGCTCGACTGTCACATTCTGCTCATTCCACAGGGTATGGGAAAACCGCGCAGAAGGGACATTTCAACCAGGGCTATTATGGCTCTTGAATAACCAATATTCCATTAAATTGCTAATAAACCCACTTGAAGATAAGTTGATCACAATCAAACCATACAGTAGCATTCCTTTCCTTTAACACCAAGTTGTCAGGTTTCACTCTGTACTGTACTACTCTTTCTGTGCCGTTTGTTTTTGCCTTGACACAGAGCATTCAAGATACTCACTTTGTCCCCAGTAATCTAAATGCCCTATTCTAAAGAGGCTGAAAGATCCTTGGCAAGGATAATACTCCGCCTATTTTAAGGTAGGGGACTCTTTTCAAGGAAAAATCAATGCTAAAGAAGTGAAAAATAATTATACCTCAACCAGGATATTTGGGGGTTTGTGACTTCTTGAACAAGATGCTTAGAATTTGAACATGGTGGTAAACCATGGGAGCACTCTCTGCTTCCCTAGCACCCGGTCAAGCTTGATTTGGTCTGAATTTTCACTTGAGTCTGTAGTTCAGCAACTCATTTCCTTCTCCCTCCACCAAATCTTAGTTTTATCAACCAAAATAAATATATAAAAAAAAATTTCTGGAAAAAAACTTCAAGAGCGTTTGCTTTGTATTAAAATGGATTTTGTTCAGTTCCTTGCAGTTAATTGTCAAGCTGCTGGTATGCCTGCTGCTGCCTTCTGATCTTGCTGTGTGCACATGTCATTGTGCCAAGAGGACTCCACATTTTATCATTTCCAATACCGAAAAGCATGCCAGTCTCCTTTTTGAAAGGGGATTTGAAAGTTTTAATCTTCTATTAACTAACCCAATACTGCTGAAAACCATCTTCCACCCAGCTCCATCTTGGCAGGGAACCATCATCATCACCCAGCTCTGAACTCTTCCCATCATCTCTCCAAGGTGTGTGGGAGCCGACCTGCACAAATGGCCAAGAATCATCATCAGAAAGATTTGGTCCATCTAGTCTGTCTGGTGAGACGCTACAGACAAGATCCAGTGGACATCACAAGGCCCGCACTGCCACATACCAAGGATGAAGGAGAAACAATTGCTCCAGTGGGCACTTGCCCAGAGCTGCCTGGATCCAACCCAGTTCAAGGAGCAATGACCATCATCACAGGCAGCAAAGAATATTTTCGTTCACATTGAATTCACTCAATAACTGGCCTTTCACTGAGGAACATCCGGGTGCTCCTGTGTTATTTTATAATAAGGGCCCCACGGGCAGAGGTTATACTAACCCAGCATTTTTTCCCCTCTAATAATAGGTTTCATTCATGCTCTCAGAGAAGTTGACCTGTCTGTCTTATTTTAGCTATGCTAACACATCCTGTGAGAGTGCCCTGAAGCATCTAGACATATACAACAATAATGATGGCAGAAAATATACATTCTGGCCATTTTCCATCTCCCAGCTAGTTCCAGTAAGGTTCCCACTGCCAGGTAAGAAATCCCAGTAGGATTACAGAAGTTTGCTGATACACACAACATGGGATTAAATCCTTGAAGACACGCCAACAGTTTTAAGTAGTTAAAAGTACACCTAGATACAAATAAGCAAACTGAGAGTCATCTATTTGATTAAATTGGCCATCACACTGCTAGGTGGAGCATTTCAACCTGAAAATAGCCTTTAGCTATCTAATACTATACTGGCAAGTTCTAATAAATCCTTCAACTTCAAAGAAAATCATGCAGTAAGCATAACCATTATCCATCTCTGGCTACTGTTCCTTGAATTCAAGCTGACAAAAGCCTCCTAGGTGACAACAATGAATACTACTGATCAAAAGGGGACAATGAGCCAGCAGATGCAGAACCATGCCCTCAGCCCTGACGTGGGAGCACAAATGCCTCCCCAAAGCCACCCCAAACACCCTGTCACCAGAAGTGCTGTGAGAGGCACCCATCCACCTTGTGACCAAGCACCAACTTTGAATGTACCACCAATAGTCCTGAAAAATCATGAACTTCTTGTTTATGACAGACATCTAAAGGCTTAGAGAAAGACAGTAGCCACCTGCCCTTCACAGGGTGATGTTTCACCCAAACAAAACCGGCACACATCCAAACCCTTACATACAAACAAGTTTTACATACAGATCTGTACAACAAATACTAATGAAGTAAGGAACTCCTTTAAGGCCTCCCTCAATGCTTCAAAGCATTTAATTAACTTGAAGACTACACAGGTTTCAGTGCACTGGCATTTACACAACTCCCCCAAACCATTTCTGCAACATAGGCTCAAGGATATAAGCTTTAAAACCTTTTACAAAGATGCAGCACAGCAACACACATCCTTTTGATACTCGATGGACGAGATGTCATCTACTTTAAAACCAAAACCTATATTGAAATACTTTCTTTAAAAAAAAACAACAGGAATTGCTTCGATGCTTATTCTCAGTTCAAGTCATGGTGGTTTCAAATCTCAGAGGATGCTATTGCTTTGGTCACCCACAAGCCTCATCAATACAACTTCACATGGATTTGCCAGGAGAGCATGTAGTGGCAGGTCAGAATTAGGAGGGCCAAACCTGAACGCAGGACCTGAGCCTGTTCTAGGCAGGTGGCAGAGGATGAAACCCTGACCCAACCAAAACAAGAATCCCCTCCATCCAAATGTCCCTTTATGTTTTACACAACAAATGCAGAAATGCAAACGTCAGTGTGCTTTGAAAAAAGCATTTTAAGAGCACTAACAGATGCAAGGTGGTTGATTGTTTTGCTCTTTTCCCTGCCAAACAAGCTGCTACACACTTTTACATATCCTGAGACCATATTCTTTCAATAGAGCTACATACTGTGCTAAGAAGTGAGTCAAATGGGGGGTGTGCTGTTATGTTTTCAAAAGAAAACCATTTCTTTGACACGTTTGCAACTCGATTATTCTGCACTTTGCTAGTGTATAAATATCTTTTGCTTGTACTTGAGTCAGATACCAGCGGGTTTAAACAAAGGGAAACTTATAATACACACAGGGACAGAGTGAAAAGGAAGGACAGCAAAATGACTGCTAAGCAAAGAGTAACTGTCCAAAGATTCTACTTAACTAAAGCTCTTCTAGTAGAAAGACACTCTAGATGTCAGACTCCTAACTCAACTGTGCACCTTTAGCAAGGTGTGCTGCTTCAGTATCTTACTGCTTTGCTCTTACCTTGGGAAGGAAATACTTCTCTGCAGGCCTTTAAATATACCTTGGAAATTAGGGTTTCACTTCTGGTATTATTTAATAGGAGCTACTCTGAAGGTGCAGTAAATTCAGTAAGAACTCTTCCCAGCTACACTGTGCTGGGCTAATTTAATTTGATGCCCTACATTTCCTAATTACAATTAGGCCTTCTGAACCTGAGGCAGCAAGCCCATGCCCATGTTTCACTGCATCCAAGCCAGTGCTCTTCACAGAGCAGCAGCGATGCGCCCAAGGGGTTACGCATCAGAGCATCTGAGCTCTGTCCTCATGCACATGAGGCACCGCTTTGGGGGACACAGTGATACCACAACCCTCACAACAGGTCTCATGTTTGGAGCGGTACCTGCCTGGCCCCAACTCCCCACTGCACAGAGCAAACAGCAGTGGCATGACTGATAGATGCAAGGCAACACTTGCCTTGCAAAACAACAGCCCAGTTCCAGACTCATGTGGGAATAGAGAGCACGTCTGCTGAAATAACAGCCAAGAGTTGATGATACAGCAGAGTCCGGTATCACTTTATAGTCAGCCTAATGACTTTTCCTTTCTCCACATCATACTACAGAGCTCCACTGCCATACAGAAATAACAGGAAATACGGAAATTTACTAAATTGTAACTAAATGGAAACTATTACCTCACCAGGTGCTACCATCACCATCAGAGGTGTGGAAGTAGCCTGACAGCTTATAGCTGCAGCACTCCCAGAAAAGGTGATGCCAGAGCCTGTGAGCACCTGCAGGACCTACTGCAAACAAACGGTGAGCTTGGGGCTACAGCAGCAGTCAGTCATGAAAGTTAATTGACAATCATTTAATGCATTCCTACTACTGAGGAGCTGGACTGTGTATTTCCTTGGTTGCCGTTTTTGGTTGTGGCTGCTGGGGGCTCCTGCCCCACTGGAGAAGGTGTCACTGCTGCTTAGGGTGGCTGAGCCTCCTCAAGTACCACAGTCCCAGCCCTATTGAGAGGGCTCAGCTGTGGATGTGCTATGTCATCCAGCCTGGGAGGAGTAAAATGATACCTGCACCATGCAGCAAGCATGAGGGAAATTGCTGTGAGCACCTAGTCTATGGAACAATCACCTTTGACTGGCATTGAGCCATTAGTGCATCTCCTGCAAGCATCCTGGAGAAAAGGATGCCCTTAAAGTTATGCATCTCATGTAAGGAAGATGCTCAAGAGTTTCTCGCTTATTCCTCACAATCACTTAGGACCACCAGAGACAAGCATATATTATACAGCAAGTTTTTTAGCTTCTTCAGGAGGAAGGATCATCAGCTATCTGGTGTAACTTCACATTGCACATGCTTACAGATCTGTGGGTCAAGCAACAAAGTGGAGATCTGGGAAAATAATGACTGCTATATTCTTTGTAGATGTTAGAGACAAGTTTTAAGAACAACACTATTTACTGCTGAATGCTTTTGATGCCCTGCAAGTGGCAAGTGCTCAAGGGGAAAGGTAGAAAGCCTGTTTTTCTACCTGTTCTGGCTGGTGAAAGGAAGTTATAACTGTAATTACACAACATTGAAGCGACACTGTAGAAAAAATACAGCCTGCAAGGTCAGAGCAGAAGGAGTATGATATTTTGTTTGGCTTGTGCCACATCCATCTTCCACTTCAGAGAAACAGGTTGAAAAGAGGGCAAGGTAGGAAGCAGGTCTCCAACGCGCTGCAATACACCAAGTCTTTTCAATACTCACTTGTTTCTAAAGAAAGAAATACAGCTGCTTCTTCAGAAACCACTTGTTACAATGATCAGAAAGATGATGCTCCTGAAAAACCTAACGCATGGTTAGCAGATGTTAATTTATAAAAGCATAACAACTTGTTCAGAATACACATAATGCTCCATGCTCTTTCAGTTACTGATAAAGTGGAAGCTAAAAGGCACCAAACAAGTGACAGATTCCACAGACAAAATGGATGCCCCTAATAAGTAAAAGCAGTTGCATAACAAACACAGGATTAATAATTTTCAAAAGCTTTATTTTCACAAAGCTGGAATAGCTGAATCAAATCATTAAGCAGCTGATTTGCCTGCTAAAAATAAGTGATGCCCAGGAGCAGCTTTAAGAAAATGTCATTAAATGTCCAGAAAGCTCACTCTTACATGTGGGAAAGAATGCCGTACTAGATCAAGGATCAAAGATAATGGCTAAGTTAATTGGTATAGAAGGGGAATTAAATCAGATATAAAAGCCAAAACAATTATAACAAGTAAGTTTGAGTGCAATATATCAGAAATCAAGAGGATTTATAAAAGCAAGAGAACCCTAGTGAAAACCTCTGGATAGAATCAAGATTCATGAGGGCTTTTTTCTTTACTTCCCTACCTTGGGAAAAACAGGAATAGCAACAGTGGTGCTGATTCATTAGTACATGAAAAGGGTGAAAATTACAATACTCACACCAAAAAGGTAAAAGTGCTGAATATTTTTGCTCTGCACAGGGTAAAAAGCTAGTTAAATATTCAGATTGTATTACAGAAAGTAATTTTCATCCCAGCTGTAACACAGGAGGACATTAAGCAGCAGTTATTAAACTGCACTTATAGAACAGCAGGTTAGGATGGTTTCCACCTAAGGAGAAGTCCTGGAGTGTTCATAGTCTTCCACAGCCTAATGGGCATGACAGAAAAATCTGCAGAATGACTACTGCAGTAGTAAGAAATTAAAGGATAAAAGCATAGCAATCAGAATGTGTTTACAGAAAGCCAGTCTCATCTAGTTTGGTACAGCTTTGGAGGAAAGGATAACTCCAGTCGATAGCAGCAATAGCACCGATGCACCAGGTTAAGATGTGCACAAGCGGACACTGCTGCTGGTATGCAAATAGAATGTTTTCACACAATGAGAGTGTAAATCATTGCTGAATAAGTATGTTTCAAACAGAAGCCTATCAGTGCAGTCACTCAAGTTCCATACAAGGTACAGAATCAATGGTCAGCAACCAAAGGAGCATTAAACTGCGAGCAAACCAGGTCACAGGCAGGGAGGACAGCACTAGAGGGGCAAGTGACCAGCCCACACTGCCATATGGGCACCATGAAGCCTGAGTAGCTGGCATGGGGACCTCAGGCCACAGCCACAGGATAGGCCATCTGTTCAGTTTTGTAAACTGAGCCACCACAGAGCATCGTCATCTGCATGTGGGCTCTAACCATGACCCTGTGACCAAAGAGAGACAAGCAGGGGAACACTGTGTAGAGACAGAGATCCACCATCCTGGCTCATGCATTGCCACAGCTGCTCTCCAGTACACCACATCCACCACATGGAGAACATCAAACAGTCACGAAGGGCTTGGAGAGGAGCCACACAGAGGAAGGCATCATTTCCAAAACCTCAATCAAAGTAGCATTCACAGAGCTCAATCTGTTCTGCTGATCAAAAGACATGATTATAAAGGCCTACAGTCATGTCTGCAAAGACCTATTCAAGGAATAGAAATTCAGTAACAAACTCTGACAAAATACAGCACCTAGGAGCTGAATCCAACCCAGGAGCCATGGCTGATGCAGTGATAGTGCTTTTATTTTTGAAAGGAAGAAATTTACCATTTACACAATTTAGCAAGGATTGTGTTAAACACTTTTCCTTCTTTGCAGCCTGAGTGGAAGACACCCATGGCTCCACAGCAAGCAGCCCATCCCCAGTGCAGACAATATGGAGCCAGGGGATGATGGGCAAAAGGCTGAACCTGGGAGCCTATTGCTAGTCTGGGTATCAGAGAACATGGATAAACCTCAACTTCACAACTTCTCCTTGTTCAGTAAAGGGGAAGAAGATACAGAGCCTGCTGAGAAACTAAGGCACTTCTCAGACAGCAGCTAATGCCAGTGCAAATGATGTAATTTGAGGAACAGATGAGTCTGAAAATCTTGACTAAACTTTTCTTTCACCTTGTTTAACTGCTGCCACACATCCCCACGCAGGCAGGAGGACGCTCACAGAAACAGATGACGTACTCAGTTTACTACTGACAAATGGATCCATTTTCAGTTTGCAGGTAGTAAAAGGCCTCCCTGGAAAAGCCTGTGGCTATTTAGGACAGACAAGGCAGTTAAAGATATCTCACAGCACCGCTTCCTCACCACTTCTGCTGCTGTACTTAGCAATAACGAACATGAAATGGCATGATCTTGACTGAAAGCACACGGCATCTGCAATACGTATTGCAGCACGTGGAGCGATGGGATAACTGGGGAGGAGCAGTGTGAGCAGCGGAGTTCACTTGGGAGAGGGCAGGGGGCAAGACAGCTTGGGAAACACTGACGTATTGTCTTTCCATTACTAAAAATTACACTTTGTGAAATAACGTTAGATCATTTTAACAGGTTTATATAAGGACACCGAAAAACAAGTCCTTTTGCAAATTCTATTGGTTTAATGTCTCCCTCCCCTTTCTATTTCCACTATGCATCAGGTTGTGAAAACCCAACATGCAATAAGACTAGTGCTCCCAGACAGAAGGGACCAACCTCAACCCAAGTTAAATCTTCCAGCTGTTCCCAGCTCCTTCTCTTCTCTCCATCAGACAGGCTCATAGCAGTGCCTTAATTACTTGTTTAGGAAGGATGTGACATGTTCCAATTTAATACATTTAGCCCTTCTTAGAGCAAATGTAGAATTAAGCCTCAGTATGCACTTGACAGATCTCTTAGCAACTAGGGTGCAATCAGCCAACAATGGATGATTCACAGTTTTAGCAAGAGTGTGCAGAACTGCCTGCCAAAAGTCTGAATAAACTCACATTGCTAGACACTATGGTAAAATGTACCCTGATCTCTTTTAAACTATTATATCATAGAGGAAAGTTAAACTGCATGCATTCCAGCAGCTTGCCCGAGTCTGGAAATACAATTGAACTGCAACATCTCTATTTTATGATAACCGAGACTTTTCGGTGGTTATTTTCACTTAATTAGGATAATGGTACCTTTCAAGGGAAGCTGCTGAAATCCATCAGTTTGTATAAATAAGGGATGACTTCTTCCATTTCTGTTGCTCTGAAATGGGGAAGGAAGAGTCTGGAGGACACTAATGGGGGGAGTCTATCCCGAGTCACATCAATTAAAAGATGGGCTTAATCCCAACCTACTGCTATGGGGCCCGGTGGCATTTAAAATATTTAGATATCTCTGTGCAATCCGGGAGTCAGAAGGGAATAGCAGGAAGCAGCATGAGAGAGTGCAAATATACCCCCTAACACATTTCTATACTCTTTATCACCCGCTGAAGTCCAGTTGAAGGCCAGGCTGCCTCAACAGACACAAGATGGCCTGTATTTCTATAGCCAGATTTTCACCTTTGTTGAGCGGTTTCACTCCAAGCTTCAGTTTTGCTTCAGAAGAGTTTCCTCTGTGCTCTCCATATGGATATCTTACTGCACAAAACCAGACTCTAGCAAACCCTTTATGAAATACTATTGAAAAATTAAAACTGGAAAAGCAGTGCTGGATTAGTCCCACACAGCAAGAGCACTGAGTGACAGAGGACAAGTCACAGACCATTCCCTTTCAGCTACAACCACGAATCATGACCACAGCTTTTCTTGCGGCACACTGGACACCAGAGTGAAACCCCTCATGAGTAACAGGGTCTGGTCCAAGGAGACAGGGGCAGCCTTCCTCCAGCACGCCAGCCTCATCTTAATGTGATTACAGTGGATCTCCAGCACTAACTTCAGCTTTGAGGGTCTGAAAAGCTTTTCACTCTATATTATAGCAATTTATCTATTGCATCTGCTCATATCTCACATTTTAGACTTTTTCATCATCTCTTCCAAGACATCCCATTTTCATAGCAGAAGAGAACTGAAACAGTTGTCCTTTCTACTTTAACTGCCTCAAGCTGCTGCTCACTTGGTACTCAATGGAATGAAGCCCCATTTAAAAATAGACATCTCACCACCTTTTCAGTAGGTCTTGTCCTCCAGCTCAATCTGAGGACAACTCAGTGACACTTGGTGCTCCATCTGGGCCCCATGCAAGCACTCTGACCCTGAATCACTCCCAGGAAAGAACGCCATGGTCCTTACAGACCAGGTGCAGACCCAAGACAATGAAAAGCTGTAGCATGCTAAATCCGTTTACCATTTCAGTGATGCATCCCAGCCACCAGCAGCCTGGGGATCACTCCTGTTGCAGGCAGGAGCCTTGCTCCGGCAACCTCAAGCAGACATTTTCCAGATAAAGCAGATATCCTTGGCTAAATAAGTAGCTTGCTTTGGCAAGGGAGAGCAGGGCACCCAAGTGGGTTGGCAGACTTTACCTCTGAAAAGAGGGCTGTGGTCAGGGAAAGGAATTTGAACACATTGAGCTCCATGCTGTTTTAATACTAGGATAGTCACAGGTTTCCGCTCGTATGGGCTGACAACCCTTCAAAGCAGAAAAGGCGGCAGCAGGGGAGGTGCAGTGAGTGTTGGGAAGATGCATTAAGTGCAAAAATAGCACAGTTGAGTTTCTGTAAATGCACAAAGACAAAAGTTAGGCAGGTAAAGAGAGGAGTGGGTTCAAAGTAGGTGCTCGTACATCTATTGCTTTTGTAAAGAGAAGCTTCCTATTGGCAACACTCAATAGACAAAACAGGGCTTAGGAGATTTTTCCATGTATTTCCATAAGGATTAGATCAAAGGGCTGAAAGAATGTGAGCAGCACGGCTGCAGAGAGCTGGGGCACAGGCGCCTTGGCCAGGGAGGGAGATCTGGTGGTTGAGTTCAATCCAGCAGCAACATGTGATCTGTGCCATGTACTACCAGCATCATCACATTCCACCAGCTAAAAAATAAGGGCTGTTATATCTAGAAACAAAAAACACGAGGGACTGATTTTGCCTCTGCTCTGAGCAAGCTATCCTGTGCCTGGATGGGGGCAGATGTGATGTCATTTTTCCGCCCCCAAGTTGCTCTGCAGCAGCTCTTTTGGGAGCTCAGCTACTGGCTCAGACACAGAGCATGTGTGGTGGTATTTCTGCTTTGGGGAACTCGATGTTACTCAGTGGCTGACGTGAATCCCGGCGTTGTACGAGGCAGCAGAGCAGAATTCCCTCACTCCCTGTTTTACCCTATAAGGGCATTCCATGATGGTGCTGCAAACCTGTGCCTTCACACAGATTTTCTACAGCTGCTGTAGCACAGCAAAGCCAAGCCCGAGTTTGGATTCCTGCGTGTTGTGATAATCAGCTGGGGTTCGGAAAATCCTTCAAAAAATCTAATGTTCTGGCAACTTAACAAAGCCTCTGAAAAAAACAACAGTTTAACATCTGGAACAAAAATACTCCAAAGAAGTCCAAGACCAACACAGCACAGAGCATTCCTCCCCCCATAACTATTACTGTACAGCACTTCCTTGTCCCCAACTCAGTCAAACTGGATCGTTTGCATCAAGATGCTGAAGCACACTGGAAGTCATGCAGGAAGGTGGGAAGATAAAGAACTATTCATACACTCAAACTTTTCTTAATTTTCTGAGGTTTATTTTTATTCCTGTCCCATGGATTTCCTTGTCTTTTAATTCATCTTAATCTTCATCAATATTTAACTCTGCAGCAGAAATACTGCATACTTTGTTTTCCCATTTAACTTGAGAGTAGAGGAGGTGGGGAAAAAAAACCCCACATCCATGGGAAGAAAACCAGCCAGTTCTAAAGGAAACTACTTTTCCTTTTTCCACGAGATGCCCTGGAATAGGGCACCTTGGAATAGAGTCAG
Source organism: Ara ararauna (assembly GCA_028858755.1). NCBI lineage: Eukaryota > Metazoa > Chordata > Aves > Psittaciformes > Psittacidae > Ara > Ara ararauna. The sequence goes on along the minus strand of CM054382.1, from coordinate 13,553,855 downwards.
GGAGAAGGATGAAAGAGAAAGGTGATCAGCAAGGACACCATGCTATTTCAGAGACTGAGCCAGGATCATGATTTAGGATGCTTCTTCCTACCTGTGGAAGGAAGTAGTAGGAAGACCTACAATGGACTTAACTCTCAGCAGACATTACAGCTCCCTGCAGCATCATTCACAATCAACAAGCAACCATATAATTACCTACACTATGGATATATACACTCCCATCTACACACATATATAAATGTATACAAGATCCAGCTGGGGATAGTAATGCTTAGCAAACTTCTGAAAGCTAAGGGCCATCTGCCATAATTTTCAATATTTCCTGGAATAGCAATTTCCCACCTCACAGAACAGACTGCTTTGCAAGGTCTGCCCAGGACGGAGTAGAACTGATATAACCCTGTGGCTGGCAGAGATGCTTCGCATGACACTTACCTGGCTCACTGTACCACACCAAAGCCTTCAACAGAAACACTCCATTTTTGTGTTTCCCTTGTCTCTTACTGAACCTCTAAGTTCAGATCATGCCCTGAAAAGTCTCAGATGCCCAGTTTTCCACCTCCCCACTCTGACACGGGTTGGCACCCGGAACAGCACTTGTGCCTGGGACACCAGCAGTCTCCATGCATCTGTTTAGAAATAAGATGAAGAAAATCTCAGTTAAAATGTATGGAGGGTTAAGCTTTCCAACACATATTTTCAGTGTTGTACATGGGCTTTCCTTGGAAAAAAAAAAAAAGGAGTTGCTATGTTTGGACAAGCTCACAGCCTCTGCCCTCTATCAGAGTTACTGGGACTCGTGGTAGAGCAAATCAGACCCCGGATACCAACTCCTGCAGTATTAAAAGTAACATGGAGCTACCTGCAACATTGTCACCCACCAGTCTCCAATATGCTAAGGCCCCTGAAGACCCTGCTCACACTCTCAGCTCAGCCAAAGATGACAGGTCCAAGAGAGCTGCTCTAGACCTTGGATCCAGCAGGAGGCAAACCCAGAATGCGTTTCTATTTCCATGTGTTGCATGGATGGTTTGTACATTTTAATCCCAGTCCATCAAGCTCTCCTGCAAAGGGGACTTGGACTCAGCAGAGTGCAAGAGCTCAGCACTTGCATCTTCCCTTCACATGATTATTTCTAAGGAATTTCACTAATGTAACATGACAGCAGAAACAGACTGTGTTGTATTCAGGTTTGTGAGTGTGTTTGGATGCACTCTGGCTCAGCAGAGGGGGGTGATGCCATGCAGAGCTCTGTTGTGCAGGAAGCCATCCAGACTACAGTGCCTTGGGACCCCTCCGGATTAAGTGCAAAAACAGACAAGTCAACCTGACAAATTCCGTGCACAGGTACACCTCCCGGAAATGCGGAAATACTGAGAAAAGAACTCAGACAGAGCCATGGAAGGCCCACGTTACAGAACCAAGGTGTTATTGCATCTCCCCATTCCGTGAAATCTAGGCTCCCATCAACAGACATGCGGTACACAAAACATCATCTTTCAAGTGCTCTTACAGAAAGGAATGATTCCTTCTCACACCTCTGCAGCTCAGGTGTGTCATGATCTGCTGGGTACAGACGCAAAGTGGCACATCCCTGCCCAGCCACTCAGCCAAGGGAAGCTATGGGTGCTCCTTGGAGCTTTGCCTCTGGGTTCCCAGCACATGGCATGGCAGTGCCAGGGCCCAGCTCCCTAGTGGCACAGCTGTGCTTGAGCAAAGCTGGTGAGGATGAGCCTGGCCAGCAGCCGGTGACTGCAGCAGGCAGAGAACCAAAATGCCTCCAAACACCAAGGAATCAAGTGAGAGACACCAAACTCCTGCTAGAGAAGAACCTGCATGGGTTGTTTTGTTCCTTTAAACACAGAAGGCCCTACCCAATTAAGCAAAAAGCAAACCTGAACAGATGCGGAAAACTGGGACCAGAAGCAGTCAGCATTGTTTTCAGCAGGCTCCCCACAGAACAGTAGGTCTGATCAGTCATGCCAGGCTTTTAGATGGCTTAGTTTTTCATTTAAGACTTTTCCTCTCAATCAGAGCAAACAGTATCAACAGGCACTTCAGGAGTACAAACAAGCTTTTTAAATGTAGCCTGGATTTTTTCCAGGCTCATGAGGCTTATACTGAAATGTCCCTCTCCATGCAAGTTATTCCTCTTTTCAAATACAAATATGACCCACCAAATCTTACGTCAAGCAGAACCAACCCTACCCTCCAAATAAAACCCAAAACACAGCTCTTCATCCCTGCCTCAAAGCAGGAGTTGGATCTACAACTTAATAGCATGTGTTGATATTCCAGTGGTACCGCTGCACCATTTGGGGGGTATGAAGCATCTCACAGTGCAGACCTGACCACCACTAAGGACCCTGGCACAGAAGGTTTTCATTGTGCCTGTGGAAGTGATTGTTAAAGAGCAGCTACTTGAGAAGCCATTCCTTCCCTATACAACACAGCTGTGATACAGCAACAAAAACTAAGCCAAGCAGCTGGGGTAAAACCAGTGCTCCCATCTCAAGCTCAGGGCATCACTTCATGGATTTCCATTCTCCATCTTCCGTGTTGCTGTTTCCTCATTCCCTAGTGAGGATGGTATAACTGCAAACCATAGAAGCTCTGCAAAAGCCTGCATGAGTCCATCCTCTATCTTCCATGCTGCCTACAATAAACCTTCTTAGAGGGCAGCAGAGGACAGTGAGAGGTCTACCTTGCTACCCACAGGCAGGGTAAGGGAACCCCACAGATGCACACCTACCCTTCTTCCAGGGATGCAAAGCCCCCAGACACACATGTAACCTATTCTAACACTTCACTATCCCTCCCCTTTTCCTTTAGTATCAAAACTGTATCCTGCTTGCTGCATTTTAATTCCACAACTTCTTACCCCCTCTCTCATAGCTAATCCCTCCCTTTCGGCAGCTGGCTGCCCAGGGGACACTTCTGCCTTTTCACTGTTACACTATACAGAATGTAATGAATCTTTAATTAAATGGGCTTGATGATGAAAGTCATTCAAACTGGGCTTCATCAGCAAGACAAAAACCCAGCTGTCTTTCCTAAAGGATATAATTTTATCCTTTATAAATTTAAAATATTTTTATTTTAAACTGTATATTTAAAATATATCCTTTACATTATAAAGGATACCATGAAGCACAGTTTTAAATACCTGGAATTCCAATTTTAGCATTACAGAACAACAGTTTGCATTTGTTAGGTAAGCAGGGAACAGCTGAAAGAGAAAAATCTCCAAGATCTTAAACAATCAGGGACAGTTTAAGCCATGCAGCTTTTATAGCAACTCCTTCATAAACCAGGAGCCTCTAACAGTCTAACAGGGTTAATGCAAGCACTAACAAGAGCACAGCTGGTTTCACAGGGGCTGTCATTTGCACATCCATATTACAGAAGATCGGTGCAAGGGCTCTGGAAAAGGTGCCTCTGGGAAGCCTACTGTAGCTTAACAGAAATGGCGTAAATAAAGCACACATCATCAGCACACCCTCAACGTGCTGCTCATCCCTTTAGGATAAGAACAACATTGGGAGCTTCTCTTGTTTAATTTGTACAGAAGAATTCATGTGCTGTGCAGTGAATGGCTCTTCACATTGACTTCACTGGGAATAAGCTACCCTAGATTTCGGAAGAAGAAAGCGTTAACAGAAAGTTAATGAGGTACAAACCAGGTTATGAATGGACCAAAGAAAAAATGCTCCTAAAGCTATTTCCTGCCCTGCTGTGATTGAATATATGCCTTTTAAGGCCTCACCTCCCCTCTTTCCCCCCTCCCCCTTCTTAGGCAATGCTTTATTGTACCCCAAGACTTTCTCCACTTTTCTAATCAGTTTCCATTATGTCCTTTTCCTTTAAAGTCTCCCACTGTTACAGCTCCAGCAGGAGCAATAATGCTGAAAACGGCAGCATAGACTGGTTACAGACTTTTAAATAGTCTTGAAATAGAGCCAAGGTGGAATAAGTCTACTGGACAGGGGGGTTAAAGCACCAGGGCTCTGACTGCAGCGCCTGCATCCCTGCTCCTGCCAAGGCAGCTCTGCACACGACAACATGGAAAGTTTTAGAGCAGAGTCTAGCCTAGGGCAAGAAAAACTCCTGACCTACAGCTTTTAAGAAGGATGTTGTGAACCAGGGGGATGGATTTGGACCCCTTCAAACCAGAGGGAGACCCAAAGGCAGAGCACCATGTTGCAGCAGACCAGTGCCCAACACAGACAGAGTCTTCCCTATTACTCCTCCCCTAGAAGGAGGGTGATGCACATTTGCTTTATGTACTCACTTCTGGCTTTTATGCTCAAAGCGGAAAACCACCCCCATGCCTCACACATACATTCTGTTATCACATCCATTGAACTACTTTACCTTATTACTTAATGAACATTTTACTTCACATATTTCCCTCTCCAGCACATTCCCACCTCTCCAGCTCACACTCACAACCGGTAAGGCTCAGAGCTGGCTGGCAATCTCATGAGACAGGCTCTCACAAGAATTTCCTGCTTCTGGTTCAGCCAGACATACTGCAACAACAGACGCTCTCGCAGTAGTTTGGCACCTCCACCCCTTGTTCAGGCCAAGGCCCAGGAATGCAAGTGAAAAAACCCCAGTTTTTAATTTCTAGCATTTTAAAATAGCTCTTCCCTCTGCTGCCGTGGGTGTCTGCTTGGCTTCCACGCTAAAAGGCTGCTTCCACTGAGATTAACTGGATTTGGAAAGTACAGTGCTGAAGGTTCCACCAGAAAAACCGCTTGGGAAGGCACCACCACAGTAAGGCATTGAAGCAGTTTACCCCAGAGAAGCAAATGTTATGGAAAGAACAAACAACTGACCCTTCAAGTACACTGAATTAGGTTTTCCGTGAGTCCCAAGGTACTTCCAGCAAGCATTTCTATCAAGGCAATCTAGCTGGTGAAAACTCCGCATAGGAACCTCAGGCAAGACCTAAGTTCTTCCAGGTATATTCCTAAGAGTGCAATCCACGGTGGATAAAGTATTTCCACGTTTTCTGGTCTCATCGACTGAGCTACCATGCAAGCCCGCACTACAGCTGATCTGGACCATTTCTCAGTATGACTAATGTCTCTCAGTAAATACTTCAGATACTCGTAGGATGCTACAGCTCACACCTGTGCTTCATCACAGGGAGCAACTTTCTAGGCATCACTGCTGGGCCAATGCAATTTCCACTGATGGATCAGCCTGGGAGAAAGCCTTGCTGGAAATTCAGGATTTAGGCCACATACAAGATGTGCTCAGACAATTTCCCTCTTCTCATGCCAGGTCTCACCTGAACATATGCCTGTGCCACTGGCATGAAGGAGCATGCTGGACACTGTGGAGAGTCCTAGCTCCTTTCAAGAGGGGTGACCCTCACACCTTGTTCTAGTCGTTCACTGAAATGCAGCCTCCTACAGCCTATGCTGACACAGCAGCAGCTGTAGATTAAGATACTTTCAAACACACTTTTTCTACCTCCTGCATGCAATGGCACACTCCTGCCTTATGCCTCATGCTTAGCTTTCTTACAGCACCAAAACAGGGGAAGTAGGGGCAAGAACACCTTTTGTGAAAAACAAAACCCTCGCTCCCAGCATACAGGCAGCTCAATTTTTAAGGATGAGTTTAGAAACAGAAGCCCAAACTTCTCAGTACAAGTGCCCATAGCTGCATTTGGCTCCTAAACCACCAAACCTGGGCTCAAGAGGAAAGCCTGCACTTCCCGTTCAGGGCTTTGGCCAGGGGTCAGAGGACACATACCACAGTGTGAGGCATGTTAAAACACTTTAAGAAGATCTTGCCGCTGGTCTCATCTACAGGAGTTATCACCTATGCTGGTGTCGGTGCAGGGTTGGGGTTAATAGCTTGCACCAGACAGGGTACGCATGACAACGAAAGCTGGCACTGACTAAGCCACCTCCACATCCTCTGCTCCTCTGGAGTACCTTCTCAACAAGCTAAATGAATGCATCTACTTTCTACTAGGTATAAAGGGGCAAACCTACAGAAAATCTCATTACTAGAGCAGTAATCAACAGATTACTATCAACAGATATGGGAGGCTTGTCAGATGCTTTATGAATCAGCAACAAAGAGAGAGCTTTCCCAGCCCTGCAGGAGCATGTAAAAAGCAAGGCATGAAGATTAAGTGTTCTTTCAATATCCACACTCCACATGTATTTAGCTTGTTCTTAAAACTCATTGCAGGATATATTTAATATTGCTAATTATATTCATAAAATATATTGCTGTATTTAATACTATGCATGCAAGTTCTATTGTGCTATTAGCCCCACACTTCCACAGGCACCACACTACAGTCTAAAATCTCCTAGTCAATATTACAGCATAAGAAACACTTTAAAACTAAAGTCATATCATCTTGATGAATGTTACATTATGTCAGACTTTCCACTATTGAAAAACATGATCATGAGATCAGCTCAGGGAGATGCAGCCCATTCCATGTGTTTAAATATTTAACATGACTGTCAATATGTATTCTGTAAGGATAACAAAATTAAAATGGGTTTTCAGCACTTTTCATATCGCTCCCAAGAAGTCCAGTTTGTTACCACCATAGCGCTTCACAGCAGATGTAGGCATGCGGTGAAATCTGCTTTCAGGAATGCAAAACAGGGCATTATTTTTAGACACGGTCCCTGGATTTATATGTCTGAATAAGACCTTACACACTGTTTTATTAGCAGTTCCTTGTTTACATTCCACCCTGGAGAAATACAAACCTGTTTATTACAATGTGTTAGGAATAATGCTGCTCTTTGGAGGGCAGCTAGATCTCTAGGAGCTCCCATTAGGCTTCTGGTTGTGTGCAGCAATCTTGTAAAGAGGGTAAGGAAACTAAGCAGAGTGGAAACTAGGTTAAAAATCAGAGAAGCCTGGTGCAGAATTACAAGCAGTGCCTTTAGTCCTTAAGATGAAGTGCAGACAGAGCACATTTCAACTGCACAAAAGCTTTTGGTGGTTTCTGGTGGCTGCTGACATCTGTGCCAAGGTTACCCTAAGGATGGAGAAATGAGAAAGATAAAGCCATGCTTGGGAAATATCAAAGCCAGGACATAAACCAGCAAGTCCTAGGAGAGACAGGACATGCTTGCAGCCAGCAGAGGGGACAGTTGCTGGAGTATTTCACCACTGGTACCACAAATCCAGCTGCCTTTGTCAGAGCCCTGGATTGCAGTCACCCTTTTTTGTATTAGTTTCACCTCTCTTGGCATTTACCTTTTCTACTCCCCAGTCATCCTGTGTGGCAAGGACACAAGCCACAGCAATCCAGGCAGCAGGGGAGTCACAGCTCCAGCTACTGGGTCAGGCAAACACATGGGGAATGTTACTGCAGCCAAGTGACCAGCACCAACGCAAACAGATGTGGCACAAGAGCCCTCCTTCCCTGCCCAGCAGGATGTAACACCTACACATCCAGACTCCCATAGCCCGTTTGATCAGGGCATCACTGATGCCATAGGTCCACACCAGGCTTCCATGCAGAGGGCTGATGGCTGGGAAGACTTTTGGAAACATGGCCACCAAAGAGTGCTTACCATCCAACCCTGGCCAAGCCATTTCTAGTCCTGTTCCTCTAAAAGCTCTCCAGCCAGCCCTGTGTGATGCACAGGTGGTTTGATGGTCTCCCATCAGAAATAGCTTTCAGGCTGCTCATGGCATTACCTCAGATAACATGGATGCCACTCCTGGCAGCCTGCCATTTCAACCCACCCAAAATCACTCCAGCTTCTGCCAGTTTAAGTTTAAACAAGATCAGCAGTTCTACTTCACAAGTTTTTAGTGATTCAACTAGCTGTTAAGCAGGGGCATAGGGACAGAAAAGAGAAAGGAGTGGTGCCTTTTCCAAAAGACTCCTTGCACTCTGAAAATTAGCTACTATTTCCTACCACCAATGCAGGTATATTCAGGCTCGATCAATCTCTATCAGGCTATTCAGGAAAACCCTGTCCATCATCTCCACAGCACAAACTGGCACAGCATCAGCTGCCAACAACTGTCCCAAAACATAGACGCCAGGGCCCATGGGAGTCTGTCCTTCCCCTGGCACCATTCTGCAAAGGCTCTTCTAGGACACTCTATTCCATAACATTAAGCCTGGCTCTCAATATACCAAACCACTGTATGCCAAGTATTCATTGCTAGGCCTTTCTGTGAATAATCTTGCAAAGCTTGGATGGAAATATGTTTTCACAGCTGATGTGGAAAAACTAGAAAAAACATTTCCCAATGAGAAATCTCTGCTTTACAAAGTGTGCACTGTTTCTTAGGGTCAATCGGACTTGCTAAAGGGCAGGGTGGGGGGATGCTTTTATAATATTGACATGAAATACCTCTGACTGTCTTAATGGTGGAATCCTTCTTTTTTCTGCCAACTAAGACAGATTTACTGTGGCAGGGAAGAAAAAAAATAAACCAATATCTGACCTCAGAGCACCTATACCTCATGTTAGTGATGGCCCATCTTATGGTATCAGACATCTTGATAAAGCCCAAACAGAGGTTCCCCTTGCCAGGTGGGATGGAAACACCATCAAGATCTCCGCAAGGTTCTTTGGGCAACTCATGATCTTCAGGATCACAGCAAGTGACTCATAATGAGCACACTAAACAGCTATCAGTATTACAGCTTATTTGTAACACAAACAGCTTAAGTGGGTCTAAGAGACCTGTACATCCAAGCAGCCTGACTCCAACAGCGGCCAGTACTGGCAGCTTAAGAATAACAAAGTGGACTAGTATAGAGCGCTGCTGTCACCAGTGTATTCTCCCCAGCTTATTGTAAGAGGCAGTGCACGTTTCCAAAGCCAGATATTGTGCAACTGCATCAAAGTGTTAAACAACTATTGATGGATCTCTCTTTCATTAGTTGATACCCAGCTGTATTTTGGCCCCTGAAACATCCTGGCAATGAATCTGACAGTTCAGTTGCGCACTGCATGACAAAGTACTTCCTTCTGTTTGAATTTGCTGCCTGGTTATTTCTCTGGATGTCATCAAGTTTCACACTATCATTCCCAAATCATTTTCTCTGCACCATTTGAGATATTGTAGAGCTCTCCTATTTCTCCACTCCCCAAAATAACTTTGAGCTGAAGGCATTTATCTAATTAGCACCGCTCCATACAGCAGCAGTCCTATACTACAGGAAGGTCTTCTCATCCACCTCCATCTTTTCTGCTTACACTGTGTTTCCAGATTGGGCAACCAGAAGCTCACACAGCATTTCAGGTCCAGATGAATAATCAGTAAAAAGGGCCTTTCAGCAATAGTGGAAGAATACAGCATTTAGGAATTCTGGAAATAATCACCTAAAAGGGACTGCCCTAACCCAGAGCCCTGTGGCCAAGGCAAGCTGGTTGGTTTACAGTGTTACAATAAGGTCACATCCCAGCACAGAGTATTAGCAAACATTTGCCTTAAGGGTCATAAGAGATTGCTGCACAGGCACTAGTATTTCCATCAGAGGCTTATAACAGATACCAAGCCATGAAGTACTGCACTACACTTAAGTGAATACCTAATGACTAGCAATAGCCACACCACCTCTTCTCTGTACAGGCTTGGAAGAACATTAAATACTTGACATTCACCACTTTTACTGTTTTAAGCACAGTGATGACAGGCACACTCAGCTATCTGGGTAGGTGAAACTCTGCAAAGTACTTGTGCTGTTTGCAAAATTAACTCTGTAGGGCTGGTAAATTACTCTCACCTTTAGAGAGAGGCATGGTCTGAAGTTCACTGCTAAACATGTAAAGGATTTTAAAACACATAGCATGCTATTTCTGGAGAACAGGTCAAAAACTATCTCTAAAACACTCATCTTTCTAGCTTGGGTTTGCATGGAGATGACTATTTCCATGGCCACTAGTCTCTGACTCAAAGGACATCAACCACACTTTAGTGCAGAGACATATGCACAAGCATTATGCGTATTCTGTAGGACTGCCCTTTCTATGAGGTATGGGATTCAGCTTCCCCGACAGCTCTTACATTAAGCCTTAGAAAAAGAACAGAGAAATGCAAAATCAATTGCAACACTGCTGATAGCATCCAATTATGTGGCAGCCTTCTTTCAGCTTGCTTCTGTGGCCAGCTGGGACCGAGATGAGACAGATGATTTCATCTTGCCAGATAACTTCGGTTGGCATCCAGAGCCAGAAATGGATAGCAAGTTCCCATGTTATTAATATACATAAACCTTCCAGAAACAAGTTATCACAATTATTTTTTAAAGATAGTGCCAAACACTGAGTCTCTACTGAAATGAAAAGGAATTCTCCAAGTCTTGAGCAAACTGTTTCATCAGGACTTGCTTGGTTTTATTTTTTACTCAAAATGATGTAAAACTGGTACATTACAGTGTGGTCAACTGACTTATATGTGATCAGTGGCCTCCGATGACTGCAAAACCCGTCTCAGGTACATCTCAGCCATAAAACATGTCATTTAATTTTTCCTGAAGGAAAAAACCTGTCTACTGCTAGAGCAGAGACTCACGTTCTTAAATTCACACCAAAGGAATCCCACTGGTTTTATATAAAGTATTAGGAGTTTTACATTAAATAATTAGGACCCTCAAACTGAAGGATGCTGGGCAAGATGCAGCATTAGGGCAACAAGTGAACCCAATAAACTTGGTATCAGAATGTGGAAAGCACTACCCTTATAAAGCCAATTGCTAGTAGGGCCTGCAAAGATTAAGGACTATCTACCCCACTGGCTTATATATATAGCTACACAAAGAGCAGAGGTGTGGCCTGCCACTGCGGATGCCATCCCAGCTCCCGTTCTTCCTATGGAAAGTACAATACAGCCCAGCAGCACTATAGCCTGGGCTCTGCATAGGAGCATGGTAGGCAGGACGTGTCAGGACCCTGACTTAGGAGACCAGTACACAGGGGCTATGGGAGGCCAATCTGGAGACATGGAGGGCAAGGGAGCGGCCCAGATGAAGAGACATGGAACTGGAGGAGAGTTTGCAAGTGGAAGCAGAAGAAGTAAAATGAAGATACATGCTTCTGTGTGTGTCCTAGCACAACACTGGGAGCAGCTGCTGTCTGTGCCATCAGTACAGCATGGGAAACCTCACAGGGGACTGCACTCTGCGTAACAGAGCATCTCAGAAGCCAACAGCCAGAAACAAAGCACACAGCTCTTCTGCATCACAATGCTCTGCTCCACCACCCTCCCAAGATGCTGTCAGATCCCACAATTAGCAAGACAGCACTGCAGTCTACATACCAACCCTCTCTTCTTAGTGTAGGGAGCTGCAGGCTTGTACAAAGTATAGGATTTAAAAAACACAAACGCAAAAGCCATCAGGAAACCTACACTGGGGATGTTACAAACCCACCTCTGGATCTCAAATCCAAAATTCTAGCAGTGACTGTGGTTATCTAGTGTCTACAATGCTTTTAAGTGAGGCTGCTACCAAAGATTTAGGTTCAATTTGAAAGCCCGGGCAGAAACCTCTTGGGGAAGGAGCAGGGTAACTCCAAGCCATAAGTGCCAGAGCAGCCGAAAAGGCTCTTTGCACTTTCTTGAGGAAATGCTTAAGGTTATTTGGAGTCTTTAACCACTGAGCATTTGCACCGAACCGTAAGCCCACCAAGGGCTATTTATCACAGCTAACAGAATAGTGATTAACAAGGTACAAAAGCCAACATCAGGCTTGCACAGTAATAATTGGTGTCCACCGGAGATTAAAAACCAGGCATTTAATTTGGGTTCTGCCTTTTTTTTAAATCTTCTGGTCAGCAAATTGGATATCCCTGAGAAACTTCACACCACAATCTCATAACAAAGTCTAAATATTGCCCCTGCTAGAAAAGCATGAAATCCAAGTTGCTCCTAGACTGTCTTTAAAGATTGTTTTGCAGTTCTATAGATAGAAACCAATTACAATGAATACAGTCCACTTATATTGATCTGACTAGAGGCTACTTCCTAACATTTTCATTAAATCTATGATCACAGAAGCAAAATTGAAAATGGAAAAAAATACAGCTCTTGGCATAACCAATTCCCAAAGCAGAGTCCTATTAATGGAGGGTCAGAGCTACATTAACAGTGAACTTCAAGACCAAAAAACCACCTACCCAAACCAAGAGGCAGCACTTGAACTGCAAAACAGGTGGAAGGCAGAGTCACTGAAAGAAATCAAACTGCTTCAGGAGGCCAAAGCATCCTTCCTCATGTCTACCAATACTGCCATTACATAGGCTCCTAATGTAAGTCTACCTGAAAATGTCCAAATGATTGTGAGGTTTTTTTTAGACTTCTCAATACTGTTGAAGAGCAAACTTAAGTACTTCTTGAAGAGCTTTTCCCCTCTGCTGCATGCTTTTAGTTAATTTATATGCCAATAAAAAACACTGAAAATGAAAGCCAATGAAATACATTATAGAAAGCACTGATGCAGATTCTGACAAGAGTTACTTAGCTACCCATGATGAGCATCCCCTGTTTGCTCCCACAGAAAGCCTTCAAGTGACACACACTTTGTGGAAGATCATCACACCTGGTTCTTCAAAAAGACAATCAAAACCCACATTAAAACTCAGTTATACATCTTATCCGATGTCTGGCTGGTGTTTCTCAACTTGTTTTCAGCATAACCAAAAACAACACCTTGACAATACCTTGCATGCTTTCATTCCAATTCTGAGGTTAGACTGAGAAGATGGTGAAAAGGATAGGCTAAAGGAGCATGTATATAGCACAGTGTATAACAGGGAACATAAGAAAACACAATCAGGCAAGAAGGTGGAAAGGTACTTTGTGCCATTGCTAATATTTGCCAACCTTCACAGAGTTTTTGCTCATGTTTACCCACCCACTATTTAAGCCCTAAGCAATGACACAGTAGTAACCTCTGTGCTTTATCATGAGCTTTCTAGGCAGAACACCAAAGTTAAAGGTTAAAGCACAATAAGGACATGCAGAGGGGTCAGTGCAAATGTACAAGACCGACACAATTTGTTGTAACAGTTTTAAGAGCTATGGATTATTTAAAGTGGCAATAAAATGATCTCTTGCCCCTCTAGTGATCAGCAAGTGTTAATCCTCCATGGAAATGAGAGATGTTTGCCAGTTGTCCCCAGTGTGTCTTGGGGGAATGGGAAACAATACTCTTCAGTGGAAGTTTCTTCTTGATAACAGAGGAAGAAACTGCATTGATCTCTTCTGCAGCAGCTCCTGAAGCTTCCCCAGCACCAGCTATTCTTCCTTCCTTATGCAGCAGCAGAGGCCAGATCACTGTGGGTGCGTTGTGCTGAGCTTTTGGGTTTCCATCTATCTGCATAAGCACAAAAGTGGTGAAAACGCTGTTTCGTGCTATCCCAAGCACATAAAGACAACTTAGGCAACAAGAGCAATGTGCTGATGAGGGCTCTTCTCAGCAACTAACTCTGTTGTGCTCAGAAGGTGACGTGCAGAGTTTATACTAGAGGAATAAACAATTGAGAACACACTGCTGGAACAAAAGGTGCTGGAACTGGCAATCTTATCAGCGATCACAACATTGCCATTGGAGTTACTCAACTTGAGCATCAAGCATACTGGTGGCTGCACACAGCTCAACAGAACACCAGCTTATCCACATTAGCAATCTACCTCTGGCTTACTTCAAAAGCCTTTAACCTTTCTGCCAAACCCAACACTCAAGAAACTATGAATTTTAAAGTAAGTTCAGAAGTTGATAACACAGAAACATAATACCTCAGACTATGTCTGACTCTTGCAAGCAAATCATTAAACGCATGACTAATTGTTCTACTCTACTAAAAAAATACTGGGCTCTTTCCAAGTACTGACTGACCATGACCAAATTTAATCCAACTCTCTATTTTCTCCCTACAATGGCTTGGAGCAAGAACAGACAAAACCTCAGGTTTTATTTTGGTTTGTTCCAGACTATCAGTAAAAAAAATCCAATCGTACTGGAGGGGTAAGAAATAGTATCCACATAAACCCAAAAGCTCAATCAATACTATTGCAAACTACTGCAGAAATCTGCCTGCTCCATACAGTGCTACAGTAATTGACGACAAGCCTTCTTAATAAGGAGTCTAGCCAGTGAAAGAACACACTGCATCAGTTCTTCAATATTGCATTATGGGTTTTCAGTAGCATGAAACACGGGAGATGAAGACAGCTCATGCATGTAGCAGACAGTTCATAAAGCAGCATAACACACCTGAAACAGCACTGCTCCAGCTGCGCATTCAACCAGGCTGTTGTCTTTGGGAAGCATCTTGGGAGCCCCTCTGTGCCCTTCAACCTTCACTGTCTGATCAGGCTTCAGAGCATGACCTACCGCATGCCTCGTGACAGGTTTCCTGGGCACAATCCCTCCCTCTATTAATTCTCTGCAGAAATGGTACTCTACAACCCTGCCTCCCTCATCTGCTTCCTCCACTGCTCCTGCCTGCTCTGTACAGACATCCATTACGCAGTTGAGATCAGCAAGACAAGCCTGGCTGAGTCCTGCCTTACAGGGAGGCTTAGGTCAGGAGTGCATGCTCAGGAGCAGGGCTTTACATTAACTGGGTTAATCCAGACATGCGCCAACTGTGCTGCTAAAATATTCATGGCTTTGCACTTACACATTACATAAAACGAGACTTCACTTTGAGAAACTGGTGCTGTAGTTAGACTGCATCCACGCTCTTTCCCTCTGTTACCCAACTGACCATGTAAATGACAATGGACTGCAACAGCCTTGGTTTACTTTCATATGAGGCTGACAAAGGCACTTGACATAGGAGTGCAGTTTTTCAGAGGCAGCACTAAAAGACTGGTTTCACAGAGCTTTACCCTGATTTTCTAGAAGCAGATCCTTCTGACCAGAAGCAATCCAGATTTAATACTGTCTGCTCTCTTGACAGTGAAGATTTCATGGCAGTTCAACTGGCATATACCTAACACCATGTATCCTAACATACAATTGCTTTTCCGCTCGCAGAATAATTCACATTGGAAGGGACCTCAGGGTATTTCTAGGCCAACCTCCCACTCAAGGTAAGGCCAGCTATAAGAACAGAACAGGTTGCTCAGGGCTTTATCCAGCTGGGTCTTGAAAACCTCCAAGGATGCACAGCTTCTCCAGACCCTTATTCCACTGCTTGGCTGTCCTCACTGAAAAAACTTCTTCTTATACCCCATTAAAACCTCATACTTCAACCCATGTGTGTTGTCCCTTGCCCTCCAGCCACACAACTGAAGAGCCTGGTTCCACACTCTTGGCAAGATGTGGCCTGTGAGCACCAAGTAAAGGGAGTAATCACCTCCCTCAGTCTACTGGTCCTGCTCTCATTAATACAGCCCAGGATCCTATTGGCTGTCTATACCACGGGGATGCACCATTGGCTCACAGCCACTGTGCTGCCCACCATATCTCACCCCAGGGTTTTTTTCTGCAGCTCTATCCCTCACCCATCCAGTCCCACCCAGGGAACATTCCTTCCCTGGGCAGGACTCTGCATTTGTCTGTTCAAGTCCACAAGGTCCCACGGTTCAGCTCCATGTTTCAGCCTGGACTTCATGGGCATGGCATCTCACCTTTCTTCCCTTCAGCCCTGTCTGGGGCAGTTCACAGCTTTACACAGATGCCTCCACCTCCAATAAAGGTCACCAATAAAGCCATTTAACAAGCAGATACTCAGACAGACCCCACAGCAACTTGACTTGCCACTAGACAACAGGAATTATCCAAAGGGGAATTCAAAGACTGAATATAAACCTTAGAAAAGGCTACTGATAGACACCCACCAGGATGAACAGGAGGGGCAGGGGCAGGCGCTGGACTCCCTCAGCTTTGGTGGCCACAGGCCTAAGTGCTTGGACTACCTGCAGCTGGTACATCCAGAACCAGGGCTGGAGGCAGCAAGAGCAGAGCAGCTCTGGCTACAATAGGAAACACCCTTTTATGAAGCTACAAGAAACACTGTGGCTTCCTGGGGGCTCCTTCTGACACCAAAGTAATCATGGATGTTCACCAAGAAGCCCAAGACATGCACCAAGCCCTCCACTACGGCACGCAGAGCTCCAGACAAAGTAGTCATGTACATATTTCTGCTTTATAAAGTCTTGACTATCAAAGTTTCAAAATGACGTCCTGGGCACTACTCAAACTAAGTGGACTCACAAGCTAAACTCAACTGACTGGGGAGGGAAGGCTACCCCAGGGGATGCCTTGAAGGGGAGAAGGACTAGGAGCAGACAGGCATCATCTCACACAAATGAGCACCTTCTCCCCCTCTCTGCAAGGCACTACTGTAATGATGTTCCCAGAAGAACAAATTGTAAATAATTAAGAACTACATGTTCAGACAAGCACTACACTGCAGTGCATTGTTATAGCTTTAAGAGGACGCTTGTTCAGTTATTTTTACTTTCCTACTTCAGAAGACTCAGGAGAGGGATTTGCTCCATTATTCAAGAAAACTAACGAGGTTCAAATTACTCTTCAAATCTTTTCCTCTCCTCTTGATTCCTGACTGTGCTTGGACAAGTCACCCATGGAAAGAAGTAAATCCACTCTCATAAAGGGCAAACTGTGCAAATGGCAGCAGAACTTCCAGAACTATACACCAGTGAGTCATGGGAAGGACCAGCGAAAACTCACTTGGACTCTGGCTGAGAAACAGCTGCTTCTGAGAGTAGCATGTGGCAAACACACTTTCCTCTGATGCCATCACCTCTAAGAGCACTCAGATGTGCTTCAAAGGTTAAACACACATGGTGCACACAAAGAAATGCACATGTACAAGATGCGTGCAGAATCTCAGACTGCTACACTGTTGGGCAAAATTCAAGTAAGCCTCATAATTGCTAAATGAAGGGCACTGTATCAAAAATACCAAGAAGAGACACTCAGTCATTGCACTCGATGGCCAAGAGCAACTACTGCTATACTACAGCTTGTAGCCCAACTCTGTCCCACAGGCACAGTACGTGCTTGTGGATCACAAGATGAGTTATGGTACCACAGAGAAAATGGGAACTGAAGAGGGTTGTGTTAAAGCATGCTTACAAAGAAGGCAGATTACCAGAGTAGTAGTTTCACAGCTTCTGAGTAAGGTTTAATTTGCTACTTACAACTCATTGAGGAGATAACTGGGTGACACTTAAACGTACACACTGACTGAACTAGCTTATGAATGGGCTGAGCATGTTAAGGAAGCCCCAAGAATATCTAAAGTAGGACTCCTGCGGCTGCGCATCCTTCACACCTTTCTCCAAAGAGGCAGCTTCCATCCCCCACACATCCACACACCTCTCACCACGGGGCCTGCAGCGGCTCCCCAGGGAAGGCAACAGCAAATTCAAGGGCACTGATGCTAACGCCAAGTCGACCAAAACAAACACCAGCTCTTGGGCACAGGCAAGGTACAGTGGGCTCAGGTACCAGTAATGCGCTGCCTGAGCCCAGCTCACGTAATGAAAACGGGGCTAGCGGGGCAGTGCTGCAGCAGGGACACACAAACCCGCACGGTCCACAGGCGATCCATCCTCCAGGACCGAGCCAGCCGCCCCGCAGGAAGGATGAGTCACGCTCACCATCCACTTGCTCTTAGGAGCACAGCACCGCTGCCCGACAAGCCCCAGCCCCGCCGGGCTCTGCCGGCCGGGATGGCAGCAGGAGAACGGCAAGAGCCGCTGCCCGGGGCCCGCCGCAACAGCCGCTCCGTCAGCGAGAGCTGCCGCTATTGCCCCCATACACCGCTCCCGCCGGGGCTCCGGGGCGGGCCCGGGGACACGCCCGACGGCGCGGCCGCCCCGACCCCACCTGCGCGGTGCGGGGACCGCTCCCGTAGTCCCCGCCGGGCCGGGCCGGACCGGACCGCACCGTACCTCCTTCCTGCGGCTGGGCGCGCCCGGGCGGGTGATGAGCGCCGTCTCCTCGCACACCACGGCCACATCCTCCACGAAGACGCAGTCGGGGAGGTCCTCATCGGCCGGCAGCTCCAGCACCTGCAGCCCCAGCTTGCCCCGCAGGACACCCACGTACAGCTGATGCTCCCGCTCCGCGCGGGCGAAGTCCACCTCGGGGCCCGCCGCTCTGCGCAGCGCCTGCCGGCACAGCGACTCGGGCAGCGCCCGCACCACGGCGTGCGTGCAGCGCCCGAAGGCGGCGGGGCCGCCGCCCAGCCCGGCCATGCTGCACGGCGGAGCGCGGACCGAAGGGCGGCGGGAGGGACGAGCAGCCGCGACCGCCGCCGGCCCTGGCAGCTGATAAAGCGCCGCCCGCGGCCCGGCCGCGCCCCATTGGCTCCCCACCAGGCACATTTCCATGGGGCCGCCGCCAAGCGCGCTCCCATTGGCTGGCGGCGGCGGCCCGGCCGCGCCATTGGCCGCCCCCCTCAGGGAGCCGCTTACCTGGGCGGCGGGCGGGAGCGCGGCAGCTCTCGGTCAGCGCCGGAGCCCCGCGGCGGCGGTGGAAGCGCGACCTGAGGCGCCTGTCCCTGGGCAGGGCGTTGGGGCTGCCCGTGCGTGCCCCAGGGCTCCGGTACCGCAACGCGGCTTGAGGGGCAGCGCGTCTGCACGCAGTACTTTCACATAGCTGTGTATAAACACGTTATTACACTGACACAGTGCAAGCACCTGCGTGGAATGAGCATTTCTAGGCTCATTCGAGCTCGGTCCGGGCAGGGGGGAGGCTGCTCATCCTTCCTGCTTGGGTATGCCTTAGGCTTGATGCCTTGGCTGTCCACGGCTTCCTGGTGGCAGGGCAAACAGCTCTTCTGTTTATCTGCATGGGCAAAGGAAGAACATCCCATCATGAAAGCAGTTCCAAACACAGATCCGAATGAGACAAGCCCAATCACATCCCAGTCTCTTGTAGTGGCTTTTTATATGGCACAGCGTGTCCACCTCTTTCACACTGCCAAAGTTTCCACCTGCGTAGGATAAAGCGGGCAGCAGCGTTTGCTCCAGGGACTGAAACAGTGAACCTTTTCCACCCTTTCCCCTAAAAGAAGCCCTTACCTCTCCCCATTTCATTTTCCCCAGGTTTTATCCTGACTTGAAGTTATCCCAAATAAGGGCCAGCCCTTTCTGGCGCACACATCTGTCTTCCAGGCAGGAGGCAAGTGAGGCGCTGGGCACCAGACATGCATGGACAGCACCAGCCCCTGGTTGCTGCTGTGGGCGCTCTCCCAGGTACCTCTGAGGTCTCTCCTCACTGGAGCAGACAGGGAGAGAGGAGGAGCATCCAGTTTCCTTCCAGCTCTTCTTTCCCCAGCAGGGCTCTTTCAGATGCTGCCCTGGTCACAGAGGGGATGCCAGCAGTGCACAGCTCCATGTGCCCCCTTCGCTGCTCAGACAAAACCCAGGCAGCTGCCTTTGGCTATCACAGACTTCAGCACACGTTCAGCATGTGGGAGTATGGCCCAGGAATAGCACAAAGGAAATATCAAGATGTGTTTCCAACATGGCAGCTGACTAGATTTTCACCTGCATTTTCCACAAGTTCTCCAAATATCTGGTAAAGGCTGCCTTTACTTAAGGTGCATAAGCACAGTTACTGGAATAATTGTCATTCACTCAATAATGTGCAGATATTACTCTTAAACAAATGGACAGGTAATTGAGTTGCTATCGTGTAGGGCATTTCAAATCCTTGAGAAACCACTATAGATGGTATTAGACTGGTATAATGCGTGGTCCTCCCACAGTTGTTAAAGCCTATTTCAACTAACCACACATTTGAGGTATGGCCATTGGCACACTTTGGTTTGCTTTTTGTTAGACTGACTTTTAGCCAGAAGGAAAAGTGCCACTGTCTTTCTGTAGTTAAAAAATAATTGCCAGGATTCCTACCTGAAAAGGCATTGAAAATAATTGTTCTAGAAGCCAATAGATCGGAAAGTTCTAGTTAATACAGATTTTTTTGGCATCAATAAATACCTTACGAGTGTATAAGCGGTGGCAATTTTTAGATCTCCCAGAGATTACATGAGTATGTGTTCCGAGGTGATGCCACAGTCACCTTGTTCTCATGTGATATGCTGGGACAGTGAGGTTTGCCCGGAGGCATTGCCACCAGCTCAGGCTGACTTCAGGGAGCCATGGCTGCTCCCTGGGAGCTGGCCAGGTATTGCTTCTGACAGCTTCCCAATACCTTTCTGCGCTGTGGGAGACAAGGCTGGAGGAAGGAGGATTCCTTTATGAGATGCCATGGTATGAGATAATGGTATGCTACGAATACAGTGTGTTTTGGAAATACAAAACATCAGCTATTTAGACAAGCTTACAGAAGTAACGACTACAGTAACAGAAAAAAAGTGATCTGTATTTCCATAAATGTATAAAACAGTGCAGTTTAAATTCAAATGAAGATCTGTTTGCTGACTGTGATTGTTCTATTATTTATGTTAAACAGAAAGGTGTCATTAACAATCTAGGAACAAAATGCACCTAAAGGAAAATTGTATTCATAGAAAGAATAACAAAAATTAACACAATATCAGTTTACTCATAAATTAACATTACATAATAGAATGTGCTGACACAGTCTCGCAGGAGTGCTGTTTTAATTCATCATATGCAGTAATACAAAATGAGTCAGCTACAGTCATCCACATAGTATTTATTGTCTACCTTGCTCTATATTGCTTGTCTACTGTGGATGCTAGAGAGGGACTCTTCATCAGGGACTGTAGTGACAGGACAAGTGGTAATGGGTTCAAACTTAAACAGGGGAGGTTCATGTTAGATGTAAGGAAGTTCTTTACTGTGAGGGGGGTGAGGCACTGGAACAGGTTGCCCAGAGAAGTGGTAAATGCTCCATCCCTGGAGTTCAATGCCAGGTTGAACAGAGCCTTGGGCAACATGGTCTAGTGCGAGACATCCCTGCCCATGTCAGGGGAGTTGGAACTAGATGATCTTATGGTCCTTTCCAACCCAAACCATTCTACAATTCTATGATTCTGTATTCAGTATTTTCCTGTCATTTTGTCCTGCTGGAAAGGCTAGTGTAAAAGGGCACAGCTGCCCCCCAGCAAAGAAAAATGTTGTGTCACGCTATAGAATTCATGCACAGCAACGAAAACTATGCTTGTAACAGAAAATGGACTGCAGACCACTTCAGCAGTATGACAGAAACCTGTATATAGAAAGGAGAAAATGCTTCATACAGAAAAGTATGCAAATCCAGGTGTTTTGTGACTGACACTACACAGAGTCATCTGCTGGCAGTGACAGTGAGATGAAAATTGCTTTGCAAAATGTTCTTGGGGATGCATATGTGAATAACGCATTCACTTTCAGGAGAAAAAGATATTGAAACTGGAAATAGGGTTTAAAAGTTATGACAGAAGTCACCAATACACTGAGTGAAATTTCATCCATTTGACAGTCAGTAGCAGCGTATTGGTAAGATTCTCTTTATTTTTATTTTACAGCTATGACTTGAGAACAGTCTGCAGCTACATAAAAAAACCACCACAAAGATGAAGGGAATAATTTCTGCAAGGAAGTAGGCAAGCAAGGGACCTCAATCGTAGCAAGCAAAAGTACAGAAAACTGTGTAACAACAAAGAGCACAGTAAAAGACTGACTGGGAAGAACATGCAGCCTCTATACCAGGTATTCTTAAGAAGTTAGAGAAATATCTGCCTGCAAAGGTTGAACACAATTCCCATCACTTGCAGGTGCTGAACACCACTGCTGGCTCTGAAGCTTTAATGGACATCTCACACTATTAATGAAATGCTACTTGAAACTTGAGACAGTGAAAAGCAAGGACAAGACAGCAACTGAGCCATTCAGTCACCAGTACATCCTGCTATGGCAATGGGAATCTGTACCAGAAAGATTGGGAGATACTGAATTTCACCTTTTAAAGGAATATTGGTTTTAGTGATTTCTTCAGCTCAATGAAAAAACATGCAACTACTGCATAGCCAAATGCCATCATTAATAGAAGCAAACACTGCTCTGGAGGAAATGCTCCCATTAGAGAATCATAGAATCATAGAATAGTTAGGGTTGGAAAGGACCTTACGATCATCTAGTTCCAACCCCCCTGCCAGGGGCAGGGACACCTCCCACTAAACCATGCCACCCAAGGCTATGTCTAATCCAGCCTTGAACACCGCCAGTGGTGGAGCATTCACAACTTCCCTGGGCAACCCATTCCAGTGCCTCACCAGCCTTACAGTAAAGAATTTCTTCTTCATATATATGATCAATGGATCATCTTCTTAGTAAAGATACAGGATCAGGTCTTACTTACAGCCATAAAAAAGAAAAATGTCACTTTAATAATGCTTTAGATACACAAAAAGCAACTCATGGTTTTTCACCCAGAAAGTTGACAGAAGTTTTCAATTTCTGCTCTACTACTGTAATACAAAACTCCACAGTGATTCAGTGAATTAGTATTTATACTAAATAATCAAGCGTCCGGGTTCCTCATTTAGAGGAGTTAAAGACATTAGGCAGCAAGGCACTTCACCCTACTGCATGGACAAGCTCTGGAGTGGTTTTGCATTGCTGAACAGATTTTGCTCACCATCTATCCTTTACATAATCATCACTCATGGAAGAGGAGACCAGCCTCTTCTGGATAGCAGAAATCACAAGAGCATCTGCCAGCCTGTAGAGAAATCCTTTTGGGAAGCAGCATTTTCCCTTGCCTGAGTGGGACCCAAGCTATCTCATAGAGTCTTGCTAGGGTTAGATTAATCCCATATATAGTTCAGGAGAGCACAGTATTTGTTTTGTCTTCCACTGGAAAATAGACAGGGTGTTTTCTCAGCTGGCATTTTGCATCCTCCAGAGAAGGAGGAATTTCCACGAGCTGATGGCTATGCAGTTGTTGGGAGACCGAGCTATCAAAGGATGATTCTTTAAAAGCCAGCTTTGGCAGCGTTGTTGCTGCGGGACATGGCATCAAGGAGCCTGGACAACACGCAGAGGCGCAGGACATTCCTCACATTTATAGTCTTCCCACGTGCTTTGTTACAATATGGTGCACTAGAACAACAAAGATCAACATTTGGATTCACTTGGCTGAGCAAACAGATCACTGGGGAGGGAGCTGCAGGACTCTTACTATTTGCCTTATGTGCTCCTACCTCCTCACCTTCACTGTGACTTAAGTCCACTTCTGCCCTTCCTTCTCTACAGGGGAAAAGTCACCTGTTGAATTGTAAAAGGAGCATGGATTGGGTACCACAGTTCAGATGACCATGACTGAAAATTGTCATTTTTTCTCCCAGGCAGATTTGTACTGCCTGGAAATTTATGGTGAATACAATAGTTGCCATCTCTCTTACAGTAAAGAATAGAAAGACACCATTTATTTCCCTGATGGACATCGTTCCCAGAAATATACCAGAAATGCTACACCAGGCAGGAGAGAAAGAGGAGACAGGGCCAGGATGAGTGCTTTGTAAATTGTTCTTCTTGTGGCTGCCCTGGGAAAATTGGACAATAAGACTTTTCCTTCTATCAGTCAGCATTTTTAATGAAGTATGCTGTTTTATCAGCTTGGCAAGAAAGCATCAGCTCCAGCAGTAGAAGGGGGGATCGCTTATGCCATATGCACTTACACAGCTGCTGTTCAGTGGGTCTCATGGATCCAAAACCAGCTGCTGTGAGGTGCTGCAGGTGCTCCCATAGGCAGCATAAAAAGGTTGGCTGAAGGAAGGGTGGGATAAAGTCCTTGGTAAACCACAGCTGTTAAACTGAGCTGCATTGATACAAAAGGAATAATGCATGTGTTGTTTTTTTTCTCCCCTTCAAGTCTTCCACCAAAACTATACCTTTATTCCCTAGAAAAAACTTTAAAAGTGCTGATGGATGCAGGTTAATATTTTCTAAACAGCCCAAGCCTTTTGCAGGGTAATGGAAGTTGCTTTTTAATATTTATCCTAAGTCTCCATTCCCCTTTTCTATGGAGTCAGCTGATTGGCTGGCAGCACCCACAGGGATGGCAGGCTGTCCTTGCCTTTCATTGCCTCAAAAGCCCTTGCAAGCTCAGCAGTGAGATGCAATGACATTTGGCTGTAGCATTTCTTGCTTTGTGTTTCCCCTTTCTTCCAGGACCCAGCTGCCTGAGAATGAGTTCCCAGCCTTTCTTATCACTTAGGCATCTGTTGCCTTGATTTGTACATGCTTTGTGCATTTTTGTTGTTAACTTTTGTCATGGGTTCAGCAGTAGCAGTCATTTTTCTCTTTCTTAGTAACTGGTGCAGTGCTGTGTTTTCGACTTTCGGCCTGGGAACAGCGCTGATAACACCGATGTTTATAGTTACGGCTTAGAATGTTTTGGTCTGACCAAGGACTTTCTGAGTCTCATGCTCTGCCAGGGAGGAGGGGAAGTCGGGAGGAAGCAGAAACAGGATACCTGACCCAAACTGACCAAAGAGGTATTCCATGCCGCATCACATCATGCCCAGGATGTAAAACTGGGAGCAGGAACCTGGAAGAGTTCAGTTCACAGCTCAGTCTTCGGGTGGTGAGCAATTGTATCCTCTTCCTTTGTATTTCCCTGGTCATTGTTGGTGGTGGTGGTGGCAGCGGTGGTTTGTGTTATACCTTAGTTACTGGACTGTTCTTATCTCAACCTGCGAGAGTTACATTCTTTTGATTCTTCTCCTCATTCCCCTCCCCCTCCCTCGGAGTTGGGGGGAAGAAAGTGGGTGAGTGAGTGAACGGGCTGCGTGATTCACAGCTTAAACCACGACAACTTTATATGAAACTTGTTGAAGTGGAATTAGCTTTTATATCCACAAGAGACTATGGAAAGACACATATATCTGTGTGTCTATGTATGCACACCAGTCAACAGCTTTGTGGTTTCCCTTGTACGCAAGCAAAGGGCAAGCAGTTCTTTTGCCAGCTTCCTTGGCGGTAAGATTAGTGCTAGAGACAAACAGATTAATACATGACAAAGGAAGCTATGAAAGTGAAAGATTTGTACTAGGCTTTTTTACTGAGTGTATTAATATGATGTCCTAAGTGTCAAAGCTATAAAACATGAAAAGATAAACAGATTTACTTCAGTATTAATGTTTCCAAGGCTGGTGGCAATAACTTTTGCTGTAATTGTATTCCTCACAAAATAGATGTGAAATTATCTTTTCTTCTTCAAAAGAAAAGCTATTTGCCCCTCCAT
Source organism: Ara ararauna (assembly GCA_028858755.1). Classification (NCBI taxonomy): domain Eukaryota; kingdom Metazoa; phylum Chordata; class Aves; order Psittaciformes; family Psittacidae; genus Ara; species Ara ararauna. The sequence goes on along the minus strand of CM054382.1, from coordinate 13,528,687 downwards.
AGGGTAACAATGGGTAGGTGTTTCAACAGGAAGTGGGTAGTACACTGGGAGTGACACCGGTTGGAAGGCTTGAGGAGGCAGTGGGTGATCAGTTTGTTCTATTTGAACTTATGGTGTTCCTTATCACTTAGCTGAGAGGTTTCTCAATGCCTGTAATGCACCAACTGAAAACAAATGAAGACATTGAGCAGTTAAGGTGCAGTTTAGAAAGGGGCAGAACTCCTGCTCCCCACAATTTCCCTGACAAGTAGTGCCAACGCATACAGTGGGGACCAGAAGCATCACAGAGAGCACTGCCTTCACCTGATAAACCAGCAGGAGATGAGGCACCCTTGATACCACCTAACTGTTGATGCTGAGAGAATGCTGAGCTGAAGCTTCTACGTGAATTTAAGGTCTCTTTTCTGAACATCAACAAGAAGATCAGAGCCTATCTCTGTGTATTCCTTGTTAGGACTACCCTTGTAGTGCAAAAGCTTTTCCTGATGCCCACTTCGAACCTCTCAAGCTTCAGCTTCTGCCAGATTCATCCTCAGCACCTAATGAGAAGAATTTGTCTCCATTGTGTTTGTAACTGCCTTTCAAGTATCCATTGGTTGTTATTAATTCTTTCTTAGCCTTCTCTTTTCAAAACCAAACAAGCCTAGCTCCCTAAACCTCCTTCTATGCCATGTACTTCAGACCCCTAATCACCTTGGTTGCCCTTTGAGGCACAATGTCCAATTTGTCAATGTCTTTCTTGACTCAGGAGCCCCAGACTGGACACAGTATTCCAGATATGGTCTCACCATTATCCATTAGAGGGAGATAATAATTACTTACCATTTACTGGCCATGATCATCCTAGTGCAGCCCAATATGTTATTTGTAGACTGTGAAACTAGTTGGTTGGTTCCTATTTCATACATACATATTTAGAGTTCGTACATTTGCAAATCTCCGCAGTTCTCCTTGTTGACCTGCATGGAGCTGCTGCTTCAGTTGCACTGAAACCTAGAGCTCAGGTTTCACAGGGCCAGTCTAAATTCTTCCAGAGATCAGCATGATTCAAAATGAAGATTACCACCTAAGCATATTCCAAGCACAAAGAGCAAAAAGGTAGATCAAACTGAATTACTGCTGTTAAAAGCAACAGCAACCTTCTACACGTAATACAAACCCTCCTATCCTTTCCCTTGCTTAGCAGGAATTCTACCAAAAAACAGCTCCTCCCATTTAGTTCTATGGAAATCACACATCTGTATTCAGCTCCAAGAAACTATGCCTAGTTATACCAGTAAAAGATGTCGTCCACATTTTCTTGTGTCATCTTGAAACTGATGTGTGCAACTCTTCTTTCCCCTCTCTTCGCCCTCCCTCCCTCCCCCCCCAAATCCTGAGGATTTGTGATGAGCTGTAAATTACTATTTGTTATGTTCTGCAGGTGTTCTGCACCAATGCTCATACTTCTGTCTGATCTTTTGATATGTCAAAATCTCTATCATTCTACATTTGATAGCACCTTGTTATTTTGTGAAAATCCAACTGCTTTGGTTTTAGGAAGACATAGAAACGCTGGCAGCCACATTACTGGAAAGGAATGAAGGATGTCTTGATGCACTACTAGGAGAAGTCCTTTCACATAGTGAATATGCTTGCCGATACCTTTTCTGACCACATAAATTCAGTTCTGTTTGAAATGTCTTTGTGAAATCAGTTGAAGAGGGTGCCTTTCACAGTATAACTGCAAAGATAAAATCAGCACTGAAAGCAGATAGCTGTCTTTGATTTCTCTGAAAGCAGTAACAGAAAAGTACATTTCACGCATTTTGGCACTTCTATTTCTTACTGCTATAAATACATATAGATTAACTAGCACCTCAAAATGCTCATATTCTTATTCCATTCAGGATCAGAGAAGAAATACCACAGGGCAATGAGCACAGTAAGTAGAGATGGAAGAAATTCTACTGTGCATGTAGATAAAATATAATTATTTAATGACTATGGCCATAGCTTCAGAGGATAGATAGATCTAAAGTATAATTATCTGCTCACTTTAACAGATGCATTAATGACAGGAATGGAATTATGTACTTCTTTATGCCTTTCAGTTACAAGTAATATAAAACAACTGGGGTTTTTTTAACAGCAGGAGGAAAAGCATTATCTTATTTATTTTTCACAAGAGAAAGATGTCTTTTTAAAGATAACTAATGGTTTCAGGCACTTCCACCTATGGGTACTTTTCTTTCAAGACCTGAAAGTCAGAGGTTTGGGGAAGCACCTGGGAAACAGCAGTATCTGAAGCATCATAAATAGGGCACACCACACCATGAGTCATTTCTCACAATCTCTCCCAAAACAGTGAAGGTGACAAGACAGTGTCATGAGGGAAGTGTTTTGTTACAAACAGTAGAACTGCTCTGCGTATAAAACAAGAGTATAATCCAGCACTGAAAAACAAAGGGCATATATCAGTAACTGTTGTATTTTAACAGCTGTCTGATGTACCAGATGACTTTTGCTGCATATATTGTCATCTCCTGATAAGAAAGGGAGATATACACATACAAAAGTAATGAATCAGTGACATCATGATTTAAAAATACTTTAATAGCGCAACATGAAATTCAAGATCTACCCAACCAACAGAAAATGCATAATTTTCCTTTCTTAAATTTGGCAAGTATCAATGTAAAACTTGCCTTTTTTAACTCTACTATCTTATCCACATGTAAGGCTTGCCTTGCAGTACAGGCTATTTTAGCAGGATTAGTTACTGAAGTCAACAGGAAATAAATCACTATTTCCAAGATTATTTTTTTTTTGGTCCTAGTACATCAAGTAAAACCTTTCTTAAATAAAAAAACAAACAAACCAAAAAAGTCAAGATACAGCTAGTCAATAACCGTATTAATCCATGTTAGGCATTTCTTCCCCAGGAAATCAGAAAAAGCCACTTTAAAAATATAAAACATATTAGACAAAATTATTTTTAGATTAATACTTTTTAGACATTAGTCAAGTACTGCTTTCATTTTAGTTTATAGCCTATCACTTAGCTTTGCACCACTTAATATATAACTACCTGACGGCCAATTCCACCCTATCATTGCTGCCAGCACAGCGTCATTCCAGCGAAGTCCCTCCATGTCAAAACATGAGCAAAACGAAAACCAACCCTGTGTGCATTTATATTTCTTCCCATTTGGTGTATGAATAATTCTGTCAGAACTAGGTACATCTAAAAATTTTTACTATTGACTATTGATTATTTTACTGTGTTGTGTCCCGTGCCCCTGGGGCCCTATATGATGGAATTTCCTACATGCATCTGCTGGATATTACCACTTGGCTAATTATCCATTCCTCAACAGAAGGGAAATCATTATTCCAACTTTTTTTTATCATTTCACAGAATCATACACACATATCTATGCTGCATGGGCACACCAATCCCCATTATATGCACAATGTGAGATTGATTAGTTGTACAAAAATCTGTTAGTGCCTAATGATGCTTCTGCATATTGCAAATTGCAGCAAGGCTGGTTTTTTATAGCTTTGCAAAGGTAATTCTACCTCCTCTTTCTCTCTTCTTAACCTTTTCCCTCAAAATACCATTTAATTAATTTTTTTTTTCTAGTTAAATTGCTACACTTTGTGTCTACATATAAGTTTTACCCTTGTGCCTCTGCTTCAAAATCATGACCTGCACCAGCTATATGCCTCTGGAACAATGAAACTGCCAACAACAGGGCAAAAATGTGGCATTTAGCCCACAAAATTTGGTAGCTGCCCCCAAAAGAGATCATGTTGACTATGGACATCTATGTCTTCAAAGTGAAATGCAAAATCCACTTCTTTGATACAGTCCTCTGCTCGGTAACACCACATTTATAAACAAACATGCATCATATAAAATAAACATTGCCTTGCTCCCATTGAGTAGAGGAAGAAGAAGGCTTCTTCTGTGCCCGTTTTATTTTTGGGAAGCAACTGGACACTACAGCAGAGAGATGCTTTATATAAAGTTCTAGAAATGTGGAGATTTTCCAAGACTCTGAGCACACTCTGCACTGCCAGTGTAGTAAGTGAGGCAGTTTCTGCTATTAACGCCTTGCAATTCTAGCCACATATTCAACTGAGCCCCCACCTGAAATCTGTCTGTGAAAGCAGCTTTAGCTTGCACACAGCAGTGACAGGGAATGAAGATACACATCAGGCTGATGAGCACTAAGAAGTAAATTGTTTGCCCAGATGGAAATCAATAGCTCTCTTCACTCTCTTCATTCTCTGGCAAGACTGGGAGCTTTGGATGGCAATTAAAGCTTACCCAGCTGCCAAGTGTCCTAATTACACACACAAGAAATCCCACATTTCTCCTTGTACCTGGAACATCCCTTGTGTCACATTCATTAAGCTCATTACAGTCAGGCCTCCTGCTGTTGCTGGAACTTAGGTATTTTTCTTAACACACCACCCCAAATACTTGTGGGCACCTGGCTCCACCAGTGAGTGATCCCCCCAAAGCCCCACGGATGCTCCACAATGGCCACCAGCCCCTGTGCCACACAGAGATTTTCACAAGACCCTTCCAGGTAGCATCTCCCCTCTCCCACTCCCACCTCCTACTGAATTTTGCTGCCCACCCTGCCTGCACATGGCATTTTCCATTAATTATTGCCTCCTGCTACTTGTTCTTCAGCCTCTTGTTTCTTTTACTGTCATGGGTTCAGCAGCAGCTGTCATTTTTCTCTTTCTTAGTAACTGGTGCAGTGCTGTGTTTTTGACTTTCAGCCTGGGAACAGCACTGATAACACCAGTGTTTTCAGTTACTGCTTAGTGATGTTTTGGTCTGACCAAGGACTTTCCGAGTCTCATGCTCTGCCAGGGAGGAGGGGAAGCCGGGAGGAAGCAGAGACAGGACACCTGACCCAAACTGACCAAAGAGGTATTCCATGCCACAGCACGTCATGCCCAGGATGTAAAAACGGAGGGCAGAGACCCGGAAGGGTGGGGGTGCACTGCGTGGTTGGGCTGGGTATTGGTGGTGAGCAACTGTATTCTTTCCTTGTATTTGCCTTGTCATTATTATTATTATTGGTGGTAGCAGTAGTGATTTGTGTTATACCTTCGTTACTAAACTGTTCTTATCTCAACCTGTGGGAGTTGCATTCTTTCGATTCTCCTTCCCATCCCTCCGGGAGCAGGGGGGAAGGAAGAGGGGGGAGTGAGTGAGCAAAACTGCGTGAGTTATAGAGCCTTAAACCATGACATTTACTCACAACAAACTTCCCCACATCCTCTCCAGCCATTGGAAATGAAACCCCATCTTCGATGTATTTGTCAATACAGTGTTCATCCATCCATCCTTTGTGAACTGAGGCAGGCCTGGGTTTTAAGAGGAAAAAAGAGATTTTACTTCCCTTGTAAGGGACAATATAGCAAAAATTTCTCATAAAGCTTCATAATCTCTTTAATGTTACTGGCACATTTTTGGTGCTGCATAAATAAAAGTAACTAACGGACAGCTGAGCTTGAGCAGTGCAAACAGTTTCCAGGAACAGCTCCTAATTGTCCTTTATCAAAATATATGTTTTTTTTCAGAAGCCTTTAATAATTCAGGTCTGAATATAATGCAATTAGTGAAGCTGTGCGAAGCATAGTGAAGAAAAAAGCCACTAAAAGCTCAGGCCTCTTACTTTATCATCATGATTATCGCTTTATTATGAATTAAATTGGGAAAACCCATTAAGAACCTGTGGATCCAAGAGCAAGGCCTCCAAAAGACAAAGGTAAAATAGCATCCCACTTAGCCTGAAAGCTCAAGACCACAATGCCCAAATATTGTGCTGTATAAACCACCTTCTGCTTGCACAAAATGGTTAGATTATCTTAATTAAGCCACAAAAAAAGCTGAACAGTGTTCAACTATATTCACCAAAGAACAAATAGGCTATGGGAGAAAAGAAAGGGTAAGACAGAATCCATCATTCCCCTTGAGTCATTCATAACCTTCCAATTTACACGTGAACTTCTAAGGAGGAGGAAGGTTAAAAAGAATATTATGAAAATTAAAGAGTATTAACTTGTGTTATGCTCTTTTCTTTCTGTCTCTTTAATAGCACTTTGATTCTCATTTATCTTCAGCCCCTGCTGCACTGCTCTGGAAGGGCAGAGAGGCCTTAAAGGCAGGTATAAATGAATTTACAGGGCCAGAGAAGCAGAAGGGAGCCTTAGAGCTAATGATAATGATAACCATTATCAAAGAAAGAGAAATTATCGAACAGCTGGTACTACTGTTGATGCAAGAAATAGTTAAACATTTCTCTTCATCTTGATGCAGTATAGTTCACCAACAAACGACATATACATTCCTCTTTTGATACAAATAATTCATATGCACATAAACTACTGCAAATAAAGCCTGATGTGAATCTTCCTTGAAGGTGAAAAAGACCATCTGTCCTTCATCAGCCAGGCACAAAAGGGATGCCTTGCTATTTTTTAAAAGCTGCCAGTCAATTCTAGGTGTGGGATCATCTATCACAATAGGCAATGTGCCATCTCCCACACTGGTGAAGTGCTCTGTAATTTGCAGCGCTGTGAACATGGTCTGTAATTATATTTGATTGGGCCACGGCACATAAATTACACAGTTTTTACATTTAGCTGCTACCACGGATTCTTGCCTAGCATTAGCTCCTAGGAGCTTTTAGTAGGGATAAAGAGGGGGAAAGAGATATAATCTGATTTTTTAGAGACTTTATTTAAAACAAGAGGTTTAGGGGGAAAAACAAACAATATCTATGTGGGGGTTTATTATTATTACTACTACTTCTATTACTTTGTTGTCAGTTCAGCTGGACAACATCCCAATAGGACTAGCAAGAGAAGAAAAAATACAATACTGAACATTTTTTTCTGGCAGCATATCTCTAGGTATGTTAGAACAAGCCCAGTTTTCTTCTCCTGTTTGCAATGATTTGTAAGCACAGCTGTCAGGCAATATTCTGGTCTGGAAACCAGATCCATAGAAACAGTAGCTTATAACCTGCTATGTGTACATTGGGTGCGATACTTGGTCATACTTGCTGTCTATTGTGACAGATACTCACCAGGACACAAAGCAAGAAGGCCCCTCCTGCAGAGACCTTGAGGATGGAATTTGAAGAGACCAATCCTAATCATAGCACAGGAGTACATACTATGTGATTCCCCAGGGTTTACTGTCATTGAGGAACCGGCGGCTGAAATGGCAACACAGCAAGACCATCCTCAAACACTGATCCCAGGAAAAAGCTGAATGATTGAAGATTTGCAACAAAATCCTTTTTGGCCTGGAAAGAATTTTAGAAGAATGAGAAGCTTGAATCAAAACTCGAGTAAGCCTAAGGCTATCTTGATATGTTTGTGAACTAAATTCCCTCCCGACACTTTCCTATTATTTCAGTTCTTGGATCATCATTCTTTGCATGCTGGGACCAACAATGCCTTTTATTGTAGCCTGCCCTATTTTCCTCCTGCACACAAAGGGAAAGGTCCCTTGGTGAATGCCAGAGGCAAATACTGCTTTCTCAAAAAGTTACATGGGAGAAATATGCTTTGGCTTTTGTTGGCATACTGTAATCTTCAGCCACACTGAGAGTAGGCTGAGTCATTCATAAATAATGCCTTTGGACTTTAAAGGTCAGCTGTGAAAAAAACCTGCTAACATGGAATCATCCTGGCGAACCCAAACATATCACATATAACCCACCATGGTAAACTTTCCACCCATAACTGCGTAACTGCAGACTGCTACTCCACAGGCTACAACAAGCAGTACCAAAACAGGAAAAGGTGGTGGAGATAAGGTGGTCTTGGAAAGGTTTAGGAAAATCTGTGATGTTTTTCACATACCATAGCTCAGTGAAAGAGTTTACAGAGATACCTGACAAATGATCAGAAGAATAGGTGGACTTCTGCAACAGGAGGCAAGCTTAGGAAAGAAGCAGTGACATGCAAAGGATCAGCTTGTGAATGAGAAGTCTTGCAGTGAAACCACAAGAGCCAGTTGTAAATAAGAGAATAACATTTGAGGCATAGAAAAGAAACACAAACTATTTTCCAAAGATAATGAAGAATTTGAAGTCTTCCTGGGGCTTAAGGGTATTTAAATGTAAATGAGCTTCCTGCACCCAACCCAGAATCCAGAGCTGCTTAGAAATTGTTGCAATATTTTCTGTTGAGTAATCATAACTTTTGAGAATCCAGTGTAGTCTGACACAGAGCTGTGAGCATGGTGTCTGGGTGTGCAGGGGGTTGCCTCCCATTAAAGAGAGTGGATGTCTACACTAAATGATGTAGCACCTTCACAGCTGGGTTTTGTGTGCATCTCAGTTGAGAGCAATTCCGTTGTACATGCACCTGAACCTCAGCATGCACTGTGAACTTGTTATTTTTATGAAAGTAAGTTGGAAATAGGTAGAAAGAGTGGCATGGGGTTGTGCTGAATGAGAGTCATAACAGATTTTAAACTTTATGGTTGGAGTTGGAGCTGATGAAAGGCCACAGGTTGACAGGCAGAAACCAAAGTCCACTCAGTTGATGCAAGCAGTAGTGGAGAGCAGTTGGTTCCAGCTCCTCACACAGTGCTCTGACCACAGCAGCCATTGCCACCCCTGGGACACATCCCAGATGGCCTTGGCACCCGCCAGCCAGTGTCAGCAAGGATGCAGCTCAGTGCCAGCCGTCACGGAGATGTGCGAGATGGCAGGAGTGAGAGCGGGTAGGCAATGCTGAGCTGCGCAGAGCACTTGTGCAACACATGGATCCTCTTGTTCCTCCTAATTCCCTTTCTCCTGCTTTGCCCATGTCAGCAGCCTCCCCACCTCTTCCTCCACTCAAGTACTCCGAGTTGGATAACTTTCAATTCCTCCATTTCCTTACCCCTTTGTCCTCCCAGAATACATCTAGGCTCCAATATTTCTTTCTCTACAGCTCTAAGAAGCCCAGGCTGACCTGGTCATGCCTGGTGTCCCTTCTGTCACTCTGGCACACAGCTACCCCACCTCACTGGCTTAAAATGTTGCTTTTGAGGTTGAGCAACTCTGGGATCCCTCAAAACCGTAGCTCCTTACGCTCCTTCATCAGATTTCTTGGAGCAAGCCCAAAGCCAATGGGAGCCATCATAGGTCTCTCTGGCCTAGGTATAAACATTTTTACCACCTGCAGATCTACTCCTTTCTCCTCCTTTGAAAATCCAGCCCTGGTCTCCTCAGGCTCTAATACCATCTCTTACATACACATCCCAGGTGCTCCTTTCAGGCTCACCCAGACCAATATTTTTATATCTTTCCTATGCACCACCTCTCCATAAGAAAATGTTTTGCTCATTCCGCTCAGTTTACCATATCTTGTCTTTTAAATCCCTTGTCAAACTCATTCTCGCCGGCCCACTTACAATGCAAACAAAGTAATGCCCCGTTGTTTGCTTTAGCTTCTCAAGAAGTTATGTCACACTGCAATGGATCTTAACCCATCTCCTGGGCACGTGAAGGCAGGGCTGCCAGAAGAGTTGGCTGTGGCAACAGGACAGGTTCCTGCACATATGGGAAGGCTGAGGAGGAGCTAGACACTTTCCCCCATCTGCCCTGCTCAGGTGATGGCCACCACGGTCCCCATCCAGAGACAGTGCCCAGACCTCAAATTTGCTGTCTGTGGTCTGGCCCCTGCTCTCCATCCCCTCTTCTGCCAGAAACACTCAGCTGTTGGCCTTAATTAAATTTGGATTATCAAGCAATCTGTCCAGGAAGCTTGTGCCATCTCCAATAAGAGAATTTCCCTTAAAGCAGATTTCTGGGCACTGCCAGTTTACCAAAGGGAAGACCACTTCTTTTTCCAAGTGGTATGAAAATGTGTGGATTTAGCAATATTTGTTTCTTGCATTTGATAAATATTTACTTACACCAATTAGGAATGATACTATTCCTATGCCCAGTTAACTCTGCAGAGCGTGATTAGCATATGTATCATTTTAGCTGACTCTTGAACCAATATAAAGAGCCAAAGCTCGAAGCCTTCAAGTGAACATATGAAGATGGAAATTAAAACAAGAAATTATACACATTTTAAAATATTTGGGCTACTGGATTTCTCTTGCAGATATCTAAATACCAAATTGCCTCACACCATATTGCTACCCTGTTTCTACACCTAAAAAGGCACCAGAGCTATTGTCATGGTTTCTACATTTGAGAGCTTGTTAAAGTTTGCCCTTATAACCTCTGCAGATTATAAAAAGGCCTATCCCTCATGAAATATGTATTTCATTTGTATTTAAAGTCATTTTTGGAAACTAGACCTGGACTTATTGTATACAGGAGAGTGCAAAGGCTTACGGCTGACATTTTCCTAAGCTTCAAATTGTACTCCAATGAGCTAAGATCTTACTTTAACTTGCTCATAAGGATTTCTTTGCCATGTGGCTGTAATGTGTTATTCTATTTGGAGTTAATGTCTTGCAAAACAAGGTATCAAAAACGGCAATTGCAGAGCCTGTTTCCTCCTCTGCTATCAGAGCAGCAGAGACGAGCTGTGCTGGTGATGCCCAAGTGTGTTTATGAGACAAACTGTCATCAAGAGAGAAAATGGGAGAAAAATATCAGCAGAAGGAAGATGAGCAAGGCAGTGCGGGAAGAGAGCTCAGCATCCACATAAGCCACACCATCAGGTAGCTCTGGCTGGAATATTACAAGACATGCATGGCCTCAGTAATGAGGAATAAGACGAGCATCCCCACCAGGCAATAAATGAGCTGAAAATGAATAACAACCACTGGATACATGCTGTAAAGCTAAGCAGAGAGGTACTGATATTATAAGAGACCAAGACTAGGCAAGATGATCCAGACTAGAAACTCTTCTGAAAGCATAGGTCTCTGTATTTTAATACACCAAAGGAAAACTCTGATTTAGGCAGTTACCTAAGAGCATATGCTGGCATCTTCAAGCAATATTTCAAACTTGCAAAGCAAGGGTGATAGCCCAAGGACACGTCATTCCGCACAGAGGAAAACTGAGCTCAGGGAGAGCAGATCACCTTTCTGCCTTGGGCCTATACAGCCTGGTGCTGAACCAAGGTGAACTTTCCTAGGAAGAACTGAGCAGGAAGGTGAGGTTAGAATAACCACTAGAAGCAAAACTGCAGGATGGGTATCTTTTAGATGCCAGTAGGAGAAGCAGATTAGGGCTGGGTACCTTCTCAAGCATTAACATCTCTGCAAGAATCTGACCTGAAACCCAGGGTTCAGCACTTCTCTAATGCATTTTCTGTGTGCCTGGGTCTAGGGGAGAAAGAAGTCAAATCTCTTCTGCAACAGAGCAAGGGTCTTCAGCTGGTACAGCTTTCCCACCTCTCCTGCCCAGTGCCCAGGCAGTCACCTCACAGCTCAGCACACGCAGGTACAGGATGGAACTTGTTTTGAAAAGTTAGATGTCAAAAGGACACTTTTTTTTTTTTTCTCCCAAAATGGAAAACTCCATGTGCTAGAATCAAATAATTGAAGTTACTGAAACAAGAGAGTAACAGTTAATCCTGCCCAAAGATATAAATTCTCGCTGGAAAGGCTACTGCATGTGGGATTATATACAGTGGTTAACCAAATATTCAAGGGACATTAGTAATTACCATAACATCCCACCACTTACTCTGTCAAATGCACAATTTATGCAACAAGCCCACAACTTCAGAGGGATTTTGTTTACTTTAAAAATAGTTGGAAATACATTTCCAACCCACAGGTTTTTTTCCCCAATACCTTCCTGTATCCATCTCAAAAAATGCCTGAAAGGCTTCTAGGTGTTTTGTGCAAACACCTTTCACAGTGATGTTTCCCTTGAGCTGTTCATTTCCAACACACGGTGTGCCAGAGCACAAAGCTCCCTCATTTCCCTGCTCTCCTGGGAGAGGTGCTGGCCACCAGCATGAGATGGCTGCTCCCAGCGCCCATTCCCAGCTTCAGAGCTCTCCTGATACCACATCATCTTTCACACTTAGGGTGGAAGAGCATCACAAAGAAGGCTGCTGCACAGAGATCAACCTTTATGCTACAGTTCCTAAACAGCTAAGTTTTATTAAAAGCACACTTCTGGAAACAAAAATACACGTCTGGGAGTTACAGATGGCTGTCAGAGGCAAACAGCTCCCATCACTCTGCTACACCAGCACCATCACTCTGAGCACCAGAGGTGTGCTGGGGTATGGGAGAGAGTTCAGGCTTCTCTTAGCTGCTTTGCAGTTTCCCCTGGGAGCCTGTAGCTATCAGTGGGAAACCTCCCAGCCCTTATCATTCCAGGCTGCACTGAGTCAGGAAGCTAAAATTAAGAGCAGCTTGGCTCCAGTTCCTGCGCTCCTTGATCTCCTGGCCCTAATGCTGCACTGAGCCACAGCTTTTGCAGCGCTTTGCCAGCCAGGTCAGTGGCCTGCCTAGACTTGTTGGTAAACTGTAGTCCTATCATAGAATGGTTTGGATTGGAAGAGACCAAAAAAGATCATCTCAGTAGTGTGTCAAACCATTAATTGAAAGGTTTGGTCTTTAAATCAGGTATGCATTTTGGTAACTTCTTTCTTACCTACACTCTGGGAGCACCAGATGCTTTTATGGACAAAGGATCAGGATGAACCCTTAATAATGCCATGCTTTTATAGCAGCACTTCAGTTTCTGATGGGATTTATTTAAGACCGCGGAACATCTATATATTTAAATGGAATTGAGCAATAAGATAAAAATAGACTTTATAAGTTAAGCTTTTGCTATTAACTGATTCAGTACCGGTAACCAAGAAAGAAGTAGTACTTGGTAATAAAATTTTCCCTCATCAGTCTAGCTTAATAAACACATTGAGCTGAACTTGACTGGTCTGAGCTCATGCTCACTGCCTTCACCTGGACTTTGAATGCAGTTCGCAATCCCTGCCTTTCCCCAGTGCAGGCACAGAGCTAGCTTCTCCTTGCAGCATGGATCACTGGCAGGAATGGACCTTAGCAGCACAGAAGGCAGCTACTGTGCCTATCCCCTGTCTGCTCTCCGGGCACAGTGGCACCTGAAGAACTCTCCTGGCCACCCCAGTTCCACCTTTCTTCCCACTTAGTTCCCCTCTGCCCTAGCTGGCTTTGCAGCTGAGCCATTACTAAGCCTTACAAGGTTATCCTAAAAACCCAGTCTTGCGGAGATGTGGGAACTGAAAGCCCCACTTTGTTCATATTTGTCTTCCCTTGGCTGTGTGCATGCAGAAGGGCTATCATCTTCCTTCCCAGCCGAAATAGAAATTCAGTAATGCATACTTGGGGAGTTCTGTCACTGCAGCAATCATTTAGTAGTGACAAATAAGCCAGGGAATAAAACAAACAGATGGAAAATGGTCATCCCCATCCATGGACACCTGCTCTGGGATGCAGCCTGTAATGATCTATATACACTTCAGAGACAAAATTACTTTACCACATGTTGGAGAGTATCTGTTCAGATCTGGGAATGAGTTACAGGAAAGACATAATGGGTACCAAAAATGGCATCAAATCAACAATCTAAAAAGTACCTAGTTGTAGTTTTGAAAATAACAGATTATCTCATTCACAAAAAAGCTCTTGAGTTGAGAAACAAAACAAGGGTAAAAATATCCCTTAAAGAAGACTAATACGAGCCCCAGCACTCTTCACCCCCAGGGATGAGTCACTGACACCACAAGCTTCCAGGGCTTATTCAAATGAGGGTTATGGAACCTGGTTTTGTTCAAAAGAGGCATTCTTCTGAGTAGGAGTAAGGTGAAGTCTTCCATGCATTTAATTTCCAGGCTCAGGCCTTAAGGCATTTAAACAGAAGCTTGGAATTTAAAAGATTTGTAAGGCTTCTGAAGCCCATATTGAATTTTGAAAACCTACATGCTCGATACTTCTGAAAGGCAAGGCCAATCTGATTGTATGCCTAAACAAGACTTTACGAGCAGAATAATATTGGCAAGCATCCCAGTCTTAGTATGGTTTACAGTAACAAGAGAACTACCTTTGCAAGAAGACCTTGTATCTGTTCCCTCATCAAAATTAGCCTTATTATTTCTTTTTTATCCCAAGAAGTAGCAAAATGATGTGAAGACCACATGCCTCTGTTCAGCAGCACCTTCCCAGCAAAAGTTGCCAGTCTCCGCATCATTCTGCCAGGATGCATTTTAATTCCTGCGTCTCAAAACGCAGATAGCCAGAGCACTCTCATGTAGGAATGATGCAGCCTCATGCTATGATGTCAGTATCTGGTAAAATTTCAGCTGTTTCCGTACATAAGTAGTTTTATGACTGGGATTGCTGATCTTTATTTGTAGGAAGGCCAGATTTAGGTTTCCATAAACTGAATAGAAAGGATTCTTTCCCTACTCTACCCCTCTCCTCTTGAGTTTAACGGGAAGCAGAATAAGTGCTAAATATACATTCATTCATAACTTTGTCTTTCTGAGTGGATGCAAGTATGTTAAAATGGCTCACTAGCTTTCCCGCTCAGAATAGAAAAAGACTAAGTAGATGACATAATGTGACAATAAACTTACTACTTTTGAACAAATAGAACAGGTATTATTGCAGCTTTGGACCTTGAATGGAATCCTTGATTTCCAACAATGTGTTTGGAACAATTTAATAATGGGAAGGAAACAAAAGCAGATGTAAACATGGAAAGCAAATCGAAAGCAAGTGGGCTGAATTTTGGTGGCAGTTACATAAAACAAGTGTCAGCACACAGAATGCATATAAAAGCCTTACTGCATGCTTAAACATCAATTATAAACCATCATTCCAAAAATAACTTTCCTGACAAAAAAACCCCAACATATCCACAGGAGGAACAGAAGACTGTTATATAAAGGGAATCAGGGTCAAAAAAGAAGGTCCCAGAACAGTGATCTATTCACAAATCCTGAATTACTTCACCTCTTTCATGGAAAAATACAGGGCGAGTATAAGGCTTTCTTGCTTCATGTGGTTACAACTATAAATACATCTTCTGCTGACCTGCAGGTATTTACTGATGCCAGGCAGATGAAAGCTGAACTCTTGCCAGCCTTTTGCTCCTTTTTTGATAACTGGTACATGTCCATGGCCCTTAGCCACAGCATGGTTCAAAAATTACTCTGGGACTCTTACCAATGATGGTGGTTATTTTTATAATCCACTTGTCTAGATCTGTGGGATTTTCTCCATTAGATAATTGCTATTTTAAGGTTAACTGGTCAGCTAACACAAAGATGTTGAGATGAGATCCAAACTTTGCACTGTTTGCATCACCACCTTGAGTCAGTAATCGGCAATGCTGTAAAACGACTCATTTAACCCCCTGAGGCAAAATTGGCCAAATCACCACCACGAGTAGACCTGGCCCAAATGGAAAAACCATTCAGTGTGTTCCAGATGCTATTTGTCCACTGCTATTTGGCAGGGAAAACTAGTTAACCCTGTATCAAGATGCAGACAACATTGCTTCTAACCCACTGTATCAACCACAGGGTCATCGGGAGCTTGGCAGCATACCACTTGACTTACCTTTGCTTGCAAAGAGTGTCTCAACAGACGGACATCCCTGCTGCTGCCGGCCATGACTCGAGCTTTGAGCAATGCAGATTGTGAAAGAGTTCGGCTGGATGTGAAATAGATTGTTATTTTTCTTCCTGCACAGAAAGGAACGGATTCAGCATGTGCCAGATTTGCCACTTTAGGTTTGTTTTTGACAACTTGCAGCCCACTGTTTATCAAATGGCACCCTGAACCTTCTGCATCATATTTTCTTTGACTTAAATACATCTCTTAAACCAACACAATGTCTATAATGCCAATAAGCAAATACATTTTAAGAAGTGGGATTTCTTCCCACACATATTACATGCTAATTTGCCTAATGAAATTAAACACTTGCGTGTAATGCTGATGCTCTATACTCCAGATGGACTCAGAGCCTCTTTTCAGTGTGACAGCTGATTACAAACATGTCGTAACCACCTCACCTTCTTACCTTGTTTTTTTGAGAGAGATGTTATATTTCTTTTCCATTTGCCTTCTGACCTTTTTTGTTTCCTCCAACTGGAACAAAACTGTTCCTAAAAAATCCTGCGTCACCCTCCCCACTGGGGGATTTGGGGGCAAGCAGATGTGGCTGAGGCAGATGAGCAGTGTCCCTGCCCACCCCTGGGTGATGCTCTACCACAGATGTTCTCTGCCATCACTGAGCAGGGGACCTGCCAGCAGCTCACTGGACACAAGAAGGTTTTGGCTGGACACCCAGCGCACTCCAGGATGGCAACTCCTATAATTTGTTAATAGCTTGAATACTTTAGAGAATTCTTAGCGCTGCTCCAAATCAATCCTCCCTGCTGCACTGCTGTCGTGGCTATCTGAACCCATCTCATCAGTCCTCTCTGGCAAAGCTGGTTTAGTTTTTGCCCTTGAACAAGGGAAGCAAACAAGAAACTCCATGTGCGATTTGCAGGGGTGGCAGGAGAGCCCTGCAAGAGCCTGCCAAGGGCAGGCAGCTACACAACACCCTACCAGCACCACCACACCGCTGCCTTCCGTGCACCCCTCTCATCCCCCTGCACTCAAACTCATCTGCAAAAAGAAACAAATCAACCCCTAAAATCCATCCCTATGAACTATCAGCCTATCCCAAGGGGTTTCAGATAGCTGCAGCCTTCCCAGGCTAACAGCTTTGCTGTAAAGGGTTAATGCACCAAAGGGTTCAAATATTAATGAGCATCACAGAATGAGGCCAGGAGACATGCAGAGGGTGCTAGGGCTTTTACACTCATTTAGCATTTTTAAATGGCACCATCTCCTCCTAAAGACAACATTCACATTTAAAACCCCCAAACAATAACAAACCACCCCAAAACAAAACCAATACTCTTTGGGACTTACAATTTTCTGCAGAGATATTTTCTTCAGGCAGCCAGGTGATCTGTGCTTACAGAAGGTCTCCAGCGCTTCTGCATTGTTATTTTAAGCACACTACAGATGTAAATAAGACCTCCGATGACTAAAATGACGTGGGATCAATGTGTAAAGCTCTTTCAGGCTGTTTATGAAAACATCTGAGAAAGCCTGGTTCACTTTTTCCTCTGCACAGGCAAGTTTCCTCTGCCTCTGCGTACAGCAACAGAGGAGAGGAAAACACTGGGAAAATGTTGGAAAATATGATAGTAAAACTGCAAACACTGACAGGTGGGCTCAGAGGAGGCAAACTGCTCCATATTCTGTTTTTAATGGACTAGATTTGATACCAAATTGCTGCCTTCCCCTCCCATTTAAGAAGGAGCCTATTTAGAGAGCCAGGAGGAAAAGATGAGGGGCAGAAGCAGAGAATGTGGTTGGCATTTCACTCAAGTTCCTCCAAGCTCTGTGGGTTCACCCCAGTCACCTCTGCCTGCCTGCCTCCCAAACCCTCTCATCCCCAGGAAGCACAGGGACCCCTCCTGCAAGCAGGGAAAAGCTGGCTCAGCCCTGGGATGCACATGGGTTCGTCCCCAGGAGCAGCTCAAATGCTCTTTCCAGATGTGACCTTTCTGGGCTGCAGCTGGCCACTGAGCTGCCCATTTCAGCTGGGCACAGCACTCAAACCACAGCGTGGAGGCCAGCCAGAGAGGATGGCATGGGCAGCACCAGGAAGGGTGTCAGTAGCACCTCCCCAGCACTAACCCCTCTTTGGGGAAGACACTGCGTTTATGGGGACCAAGCCAGGGCTGTACCCACAGCCCTGCTGAGCTCACCACACTGCCGACGGCCGTGCAGGGCCACAGGCAAAAGGAATATCCCAATTTCTTGGTAGGAACATTTGAGAGCAATTTCAGAGAAATGTATCCCATTTGGAAAACTGTGTCACAGGCATGTTGCGTTCCGGGGAGGGAAGATGGGAGGTGGAGGTGCAGTGTTACATAGGCAGGAGGAAAAGGCTTGGCAATACTTTCAGCTCCACAAGATCTGAGCTGCTGCATGTAACCGAATGGCATCTGCCAAGGATTCAGGTAATTTTTCCCTAGTGATGCTCTCAAAAGGCTATTTTTCCTTTAAACCAGGGGTTGTGCTGCACAGCCTCTCCCAAGCACCGCGCTAGCATCTCCCATCACTCATTTTGGAGCAGCGTGATGGACTGGCAGCAAACCCCACAACAGGAGCCCTGCCCCAAGGCAGGACTGACCCCAGGCAGCAACCCTGGTCCTCTCCCCTGGCCATCCCTGCTGCCCCTGCTCCCATTGTGAACTCAAACCCTCCCTCCAAAACATGAACATCCCCACCATTTCCTCTGCATCACAAATAGGCTGCAAAGCTGCCAGCAAGGGAAGAGGAAAGGACACCCTTTTGGATCTCCTGCCCCATCCCCTCTTCTCTGGCAGCCAAAAGCAGAGTCCATCCCTTGCCTGCAGTGGCAAAGGTGCAGCAAGAGCTGACCCAGGGATGCTAGGAGGCACTGGGAATGGATCCGGCCACATCTCCATGCCCAGGCTGCACAGCCAACCTAACCAGCTGGAGTGTGGAGGAACAAGAGCTGTTCAGTGGTTTTAAGAGGGGAAATTATTTTCCTGCCAGACCATCCCAGGCTTCCAGCACTCACCACACCATCTGACCATGGGCTACGTTTAAAACATGCTCTCTGGCTCTTTCTCACCAGGGAGAGGATATGAGTAACAAGCTGGTACAGCCTTCTTATGATGCCACATTTTTCTGGTTAGGAAAATCTCTGGCAAAAACATGAAGATAAAGACAGATTTCAGTGCTCGAGCACACCAGATGCAGGTTGGATGATGATGGACAGCTGAACATCTCCTCCTCTAGCAGCGCCCTGGCCTGTGAAGCACCTCCACCCTGGGGAGGTGGACAGGCAGGGTGACTCAGGGAAGACATCCGCCCAGTTTCCAGTAGCCCTTAGACCAAACCAAACGCTTGGAAGCACTGGTGGAGCCATAAGCGAGTTGTGGGCAGCGGAATTAATGAGACCTCGTTTCCTATGAATTTGTATCTTGCGGTTGGACTTTCCAGTGCCCTATGAGCACCAAGGAGGCACTTTCTGTGGTCGGGGTGTTCGCAGCCTCTCCCTCTTCCTCCCCACCATGGATTCTTCCTCTGGCTTCTAACTGGAGCTGAGCTCAGGCCATCAGCTCTCCTAGGGCATCAGCGGGCTATCCTTCCTCCCCTCAGCTACTCGCCTTCCTGGGCTCTGCCTCCAGTTTAATGTCTTGGAAACAAATACCTTCTATTCATGTTTGGCTGGAATTGATCCAACGGACTCAGAAACACAGGGCAAACTAGCAGGCAAAAGTGACGAAAGAAAATGCATTTACTAAGAAAGCCAGCATAACAACGCTACAAAAACATTGTACTGTAAAGCAGGAGCCGCCTACAGTCTTGAGTCCAGCAGCCACAAATAAAAACTTCCTTAGGGCCAGGAGGCACTGGGAATGGGCACGGACCACACCTTCAAGTGCTGAGGACAGCGAGGAGGAAGGGAGCTGTGACAGGGGCTCCCAGTTGGCCATCAGCACCATTACCTTCCTGGGCTCCTCAGCATCCCTGGCAAACCCAGCCGTGCAGCCCCTGCTCTCCCTCCTCCTGCTGTGGGTGAGGCTCAGTGACTGCTGCTCAGCCCTGCCGCAGGTCACTCACTGCAGCAACAGAGGGGCGAGTGGGAAAAAGCCAGTAAACTCCTCTGCTTGGTACGCACAGCTGGGCAGGCACGCGCTGCATTTCCCACATCAAAAGCGGATCTATTCTGCGTATACGTTTACCCTCAGTGACACTAATTATGTAGCAGTGGCAAGGAAAAACCTTTGTGCCAAACAGCACTTCACATGTGCCTTTTACAAGAGCAGGAAGATTAGATGTTTCTCCAAGAAGATATATAGTGGGACAAATGTAACAAATCAAAGACAAAAATGAGAGGCTGCCTTTCTGGATTTACAGTGCTGAGGGCATCATATGCCCTAAAGCTATATAATTCTTAGGAAAGACCAAAAAGAAAGGCAATCATGGCTCTGGTGAGCACAGAGCTCGCTATCGCAGGCGGTGACAGAACTGCAGCAGCCACGGTACAGCTTGGAGCACACCATCACCATGCCCCTTGCAGGAAACCAGTTACCCCTCCTGCGATTAGTGGCTGCAATAGAGCTGAAGGGCAAGAAAGACACAGGTTTTCCCATGTGCAGACAAGGCATGAGATGCCAGCAAAGACTACCAGCCTGCTGGGCTGAGGGAAGGGGGCTTGGACACCCCAGAACAAGGAAAACTCTTTGGACATCCCAGAAGCAGCCCCTGGCACCTCTGGGGTGGTTATCCAGAAGGCAGAGCCAGGTTGCTCACAGCAGCGTGTACAGGAGAGATGCTGGGCATAAACAGGAGTAAGAAGGTTTCAGACTGGGATCTGAATTACTCAGTGATCTTGTATTTTCCCCAGGCCTTGGCTTCCCATGTCCCGATGACAGCAGTTTCATAAGAATATATGCACTAAGACTGTACGGCACCAGAGACCACAGAGGTTTAAAAATAAATACCTTTTTAAGACAATGAAGAATAAATACCCATCACATGAACAAGTGCAAAATTAGCTGGGAGCGTGTTGTCTGCGGGACAGGAATTCACTTTCCTGTTAAGCTGGTTTGCAGCAGAGCTGACTCGCCACAGTGTGTGATCTAACAGCACATCCCTTGCTGGAGGAGGCAAGCAGGACAGCAGGACACAGCCTCAGTCTGTGCTTACAGCTTAGTCCATGCATCCCACACCTTCTCTCTTTGCATGATAATCTGCTTCTCAAAATATTTTTCTTCCTAAAACTAACATGAAAATGAGAGCTGAAGAAACTTAACCTCAAACTGCTGTTTAAATAACACAGAGTTACTAAAAAGCAAAGGGGGAAAAAAAGACAAGCTGAAGATGCTACCATCTGTACTAGAAGAGACTGACAGGCAGCAAGAGTCTTCCAGATATGCTGAGGGAGTGATGGCTCCCACTCACATCAACAGCAAAATGTCACTCAGCATCTGGATCAGGACCCCTCCACACTGGAAATCAGCTTTCGGATGGGGGCCAACAACTCTCTTGTATTTACTTGTCTGTGCCTTAGTGACACTGCTGCTAACACATAATGTACTTTGCCCATTTAGGAGACATCCAGTTATCTCAATCATTTAACAATGTGTAAAATTACAAACACATTCAACTACAATGCGTTCCTCTTGCGTAAACCTCTCCTCTTGGCCACATACATAATGAAAACCCTGTTGAGCCAGTAATAAAATCCAGAAAGCTTTCAAGTCTCAGAACTGAATGTTCAAATTCTGTAGCTCACTTCCTTTTCTAACCAGACAGCAGGGCTGCCAAAAGAATTTCTGGGCGTTCAGCCCCTTTTGATATACACATACATACACACAAATATATATATGTATATATATATAGCACTCTGGTGGGGCTGGCAGAGAGCAGGCACTGATTGCTTTTATGTTTTTAACACAGTTATGAACAAATGCATTTGAGAAAAAAAAATACTCCTTGTTTTCATCTGACAGAACAGATAGCTCAGACCTGGACAGGGAAAACGATCAACTCCAGCTCTGTCAATAAATAAATATTTGCATTTCACTCCAGCAGAGGAAAAATGCAGCACTGATTTTAGGAACCAACCTCAAAAATCCGTGTGTGGAAATACCATCGCTCTCTATGCAAACAGGCCAGCTGCACAATGCAAACGCCTGATCTGCATGAATAACAGAGCTATATGCATGTACATATGCACATGATCCAGCACACCATGTTTTTGGAGGCTAAGCCTCACTCCTGTGAAGAGCAGAGCATCCTCATCCTGCGCTGAAGCCAAGCAGTAGCAAGTGAACCAGACCAATCACAACTGGGAAGACTTCAATAGCTAAATCAGAGAGCCTTAAGATTACATTACATAGAACACTTGTGATTCCTGCCTGAAAGACCAAATAGCTTCTAAATCCTTTGCACTATTTATAACAATAAGCACCACCACAATTACATTTCTTTCTCTTCGGAAACACTGTCTGCTTTTGTATTTATACTGTAAGCAGCATATTAAAAAGGGGACCAAATAGATTTCACATATGTCAGTGCAATACAAGAGCGGGCAGCAGCCACGTGAAGGGAAGGACAAACATTCAGCGAGTTTCTTATGGCATGGAAATACAACGTGAAGTTCAAGTCTGAGAGTTTTCCCACACTTCGGCTAAGTACATTACCAACAGCCACTGCTCGCTGCCACCAGACTGGAGCAGGATGGTACGGGGCATGATACAGCATCCCCCAACACACAGGCACTTACACTGGTGTGGGAATGAAGGACAACTGAAGGTAAGATAAACCAGCAAATAAACATTGTCTGAGGAATTGGACCCTGTGGCTCTTCACTTGACAGGCAGAGCAAGGTCATCCCAACCTACCCTGCAGTCTAAACTGGGAGACCTTTGCATTGCCTTCGTGATGAAATCTTTCCACTGTCAGTGGACAATGAGTCAGAATAGGGGAGGGATGCTGTTTACTGAAAGGCTCTTGGAACTAGAGGGAGGAAAAGGCAAATCCAGAACAGAGGCTAAAGATGGGTTCCAAAAACAAGATAAGAAAAGTAAAACATTGACAAAATGTGGGAGTGAGGATGGAGGTGGAGGCATAAATACTGAAGTGAGGGAAGAACAGGGGACACGTACTAGAAGAACCTGGAAGAAAGCTGGATGCAGGTAAGAAATAGCAGAAAGAATAGCAGAGGGGTGAGAACGGGAAGGACGAAAGGCAGGAGGTTCCCAAGTCATGCGCATGCCCTTTTATAAACTGAATGCATAGCCAAGATCACTTTAACATCATCAGGACACCAATGACCCTATTGGGACAGCCAGCTTGCAGTGGCAAAGGGGATAAAATAAAGGGGTCTGAGTAGGGAGAATCAATGCTTCAGGTATCCAAATGCCTCCTAGTCCTTAGCACCCTCTCCTGACATCCCCATGAGTCAGGAGATAAATGTTATCTCTTCTCTATAGAGGGGCATTGAAGCATCAGGAGATTTGTCCAAGAGCACACTGGCAAGCTGTGGAAACCCAGAGCTTGAACCCAGCTCTCCCCAGGACAGAACTGCAGCTGCTAATGAGATCCAAGGAAATCCAAAAACTGCAAATGACCCATCTCAAAGGCTTAGTCAGTGAAACTCCTGCTGCAGGCATGAATGGAGGAAATGCAGACTCCAGCAGGCAAATTCTTTGCCACCCCATCTCCTGAGTCCCAGAAATCCTGTTGATCTGGGCTAATAAATTTCCCCAAGCCCTAGACATTCTCTTGGCCCTCATCCCAAGCTCACATAAGAAGCTATTTCATAGGCAAGGTTCTTATTTGCAGTTACTCAACTCCCATAATATTTTATCTGAGGTGGCATTTTTAACACTCCCCTCCCCAATACTGGATGAACTGTCTCTTTCTTTGCTTTATAGGTTTGTAACTAATCTAGTTAAAATCCCATAAATATTGGGATGTTTCTGTGCTCCCCATTCAGGCGGGAGGCTGGCTGAGGAAGAAGTCCATTAGCATTAAAATGATGGTGACATCCAGGCTGAAGCTGACAATTCATTCATTTTCTAAGTCTACTGTCATCATGCCAGCTGCCCTTCAGGAGCTGACTGTGCATCAACTGTGTAGCCTCCTAAACGCCCGATACTCGGGGAAAGGGTATCCTGCCATAAAATCCAGCGGGAGCCACAAGTCCTTGCCAGGTCACACAGCGGGTTAATGTACTGGTTTGCTACCCCTGGGAGAGCCGGGCTGGAGCCTTTGTTTCACTGCAGACCTGTGTGCCACTCGAACAGCAAGGAGGAGGTCATAAATGCAGGGGAATGGGGCGCCAGGGAGCAGGTAGCCTCAGGCCAGCGCTGCTGCTGGAATCAATGAATCTCAGTCTGGGTCTAAGGTGGCTGGGGTTGCTTGAATCAGTGCTCACAACTAATGCACAGTAAAGAGGTGCGAGCAGGCTATGTTGAAACGTGGCCTGTAGCTCAGCTTGCAAAGAAAGAGGTGCATTATGCTGCCACTTCTCCTGGCTGTGCAATGGCTCCTAGTGCTGTTGTAGTTATACCAGCACTCGGCACAGGAGCCTCTTTCTCTCAGCACCCTTTTGTGATGCTCCCGGCTGCAATGGGGTGGTCTATGTACAGTACTTGTCAGAAAAACGCCTTGTAGACAAGGAAGCTGCAGCCAGGGCTTGAAGACAGGGAGGTGCTGAGCTGCTTTTACCAGGATGATGCTGTCCTGCACTAAGCAGGTACCCATGGGATGGCCTCATCCCTGTGTGTCACCAGGGTCGCAGGTCACCTGCAGTCAGGGAAAGATGTCCTCTGCAGGTGAAGCTGGTGGGAAAGCAAAACAACCTCACCAGGGCTCCTAGCTTTACTCACAGCCCAAAATGACTATTGAATTTTGTATATATGTGCCTATACTTAATCACAGAGAGCTTAGCCAGCCCCAACACAGACTTTCTAACTCTACTTTTCTTCAGCAGAAAACTTTCCTGAAAAGTTAGTCAGCCCGAGAATCCCTCTTAAAAAGTGAACGTTTTTTCTACAGGAGTTAAAAAGCTGCCAACTGTAAATCAGACCATCAAAGCAAACTCAATTCTCAGCTGAGGATAACTTCTGAGGAAATCAGAGAGGCAGATGCAGCTACCCTATTCCTTGGGAGCTCTTCAGAAACTCAAATATCAGTTGTTTCAGTTAATTAATATATGCTAATTAATTAATGCCATTCATTTTGACCAGATAAATCAGCCTTTATGTCAGTATAATTTGGATCAGAAGCTAGTGCTTATGTAAGATCTCAGCCCAGATCAAAGGTAATGTGTTAAAAAATCTCCCCAAATGTGGAAGTGGATTTCCCACCATCCCCATCAGCATCTTGCAGGGGTGGGAGGTGTGTGCACACACAGTTTGCTTTCCCCAAAGCATCTGGTCCCTCTCGACTTTGAGGAACATGCCCGCTGATAACATCCAGGCTCTCAGCAGTGGTCCTGAGCCCCAGGTCCCAGTCCATGGAAACCCACCGGCGCCGCACGCTGCGTGCCCCCACAGATCCCCATGCACAGGGTTTGCTACCCTGCTCTGCTCACTCCCCTGATCTCTTCATTTCACACCCAGCCTTCACCAAGGGTATTTCAGCAACAACCCTCTTCTTCTGCAATAAGAACTGCTGCTTTGACCATCCCTTTACTGGCTACGTAAGCGAGGAAATGCTTCTTACCCCACATTCTCACCATCTAATCCTCTATTTTTGAAGGATGTAAGGCCTGAAATGGAGAATTTGGGGTTTTACACCAGGCAATATTAATAGAAACATTCTCAGGATTTTTCCCCCCCCAGTGTAAATGGAACACTTTTATTTCCCTGAGCATGCCCCTGCCGTGCTTGCAGGCCAAACACTGCAGCATTGTACCCACCGGGGAGCTTGCTATAAACACATCTGTCCAGCTGCTCTGACAGGGCCACTGAGCTCTCTAGAAACCAGGAAAAGTAAATCTGTACATTCAATATTTACTGTTTGCAGCGTGTATAATCTAAAAGTGTTTTTAGCAGCATGAGCAAGGCGTGCTTTTAATCAGTGATTTTTATTTTGACACGGCACTGTTAAGCACTCTATGGGTACATCCCGAAAAAGCCCACTCCTCTCACAACCCCGTACAAATATTATTGTGCTATTACACACTGCTCCCCTGCAAGACCCATCCTAGCTCTCACTTTTCTGCTCTGATCCCAAATTATCCCATAAGTCTCAAAGTTGAGCTCATGGGAGTTTCAGAAGCAGACCCCAGGTAAGGCAATGAGAGAAGACACGGCTGTGTACAAAAGAATGCAGATAAATGCAAAGAGTTAAAAGAACACCACCACAAAACCAAACTTCTCTAAAAGTAAATAGCCACCAGCCAGCATTAGTTTTCTTTTATGATGAACATAACAACTAGCTTTTAATGCTTGCTTCATGCAGAAGAGTTTTCATCTCAACACTGACACTAGGAGTCATAATTTCCATATAACAGGAAAACAGACATTGATGCAATCATAAAAGTCTCCATACCAAAGTAGTCTGCTGGTAGCCCCTGCTAACCCTTTACTTCCTGAGGACATTGGTCCCTGGGAAGCCAGCAGGCAGCAGCCAGGCTTCCTGGCTGACTGCAAGAGATGTCCTTCTCCCCATGAGTCTGTGCAATGCGCTGGGCTCTTTGCTCCTCGATGGAGCCCACGTAGGAAGTCTTTCACAGAGCAGCCCACCAGCTCTTACCAGCCAGCTCCCTCCAGTTTCAGTTTAGCCCTCAGAAGAGATAAGGAGAGGAAGAGATTCCATGCACTCACTTTCTTCCTCACTCAGGAAAAGTCACCTCTGCCAGCTCCACAGAACTGGACACATCTTTCAGATCTGGGTGCTAATCAAGTCCAGAGATGGTTCAGCACTCCTCCCTAATCGTAGGCACATAACACTGGGATGGACAGCTATTTGCACATTCCTGGATCATAACTCCGTCTCCACAAACATTCTTAAAGCACATACACGACCTGTTGGCCGCCTGCAAGTCCTCCGTATCTGTGAGGGTGACATCGTGTCTGCTTATTTGTCTACTGCTGATTTTTGCTCTATGCAATCACAGACTAGAAGCGAGGGGCACAAGCAAGAGAACAGCATAAGTACCTCACGTCCCGCAGCAGAGTAGCCCTGGAGGAGGTTGTGGCTGGCTTCCTAGCACTGGTTAGTTTGTGTGTGCCGTACAGCGTGTGCGACAGAAGAACACAGCTACCTGCCACTGCAATGTGCTCACATAACATATGGGCAGGGCAAGGGTAACAGCCCAGCTGGAGCAGAATGGAAATGAACGGTACAAAATCAAACACAACTAAGGTCTCACCGTGTTTTAATAAGCTTGTGTACGTAGCAGAGAATGAGTAATGACGCTGGACAAAGCCAACAGGCACCTCAGGGGATTCTGAGATTAATCCTGTGACATTTCCAGCAGCTAGCCTGGAAAACACAGTGAGTGACACAATTCACTGTGTGGCAAAGCACATGCAGCATCCTGCCAGACCTCCCCTCCTGTTTGCATGCAAAGAAAAAGATATATTAATCAATATTCATTTTTCATTTATTCAAGAAAATAGCTGCAAAACTGTGTCCTTAAAATCCAATGACAGGCAAGTCCTTTGAACATCCATATATCACAGACAAAAAGCTGTTCCACCAGGTCACAAACAGGGAGGTAGAGAAAGCATCATAAAGGAAGGCAGAGGGCTCCCCTAGCTTTGATGCAGACTAACTTTAAGGTAGCATAGCTGTGACTTTTAACTATATTGAAACAAACACTTCTGGGGAAAGAAGAACTTTCCATGTATTTTAAACATAGGGGAAAAAAAATCAAACAGGCCAACCTGAACATACTGAAGAGGCTGTATACTGAAGCATGTAGTCCCCCAGGATAGATAAATGCAGGAGGCAGTTGCCTCTGAGGCGCAGTTAAGCTGTAGACTGAGGCAGACAGCAGCTGACAACCATTATGGATCACAGCCTAGAAGTGTGCTTTGATCACAGATTTCTCAGGCACAACCCAATTGACTGCAATCAGGTTCAGCTAGCTCCAGTAACTCCTTGCAATCAGGAGCAATTTTCTTTTGAGCTTGCTCATTTCTTCTTAACAGATGTCAGTTTGCATGCATTACTCCCTTAGGAAATCCTGATTTCTGAGGACGAAAGTTTAAAGTTAAGAAGTTTCTATTAAGGTCATTATGGAAGATTAACTCTCTGGGGTAGTATTTCTGTTCAGGACCTTCATCTCAGCTGACACTGGGAAAGAGCCTAGGTGTGCTCCTGATGCCTCCGCCTCCTTCACAAAACTCATGCGACACAGTTGTGACTTTTTTCTTTCTGGAATAGATACAGAGCTTTGAGGCTATGTTACTATATTTGCAAGCTACATCACTGCATGGGATGAAAACAGCAGACAAGAATCAGTAATCTGTGTACAGCCAGATGCTAGCTAGGACCACCTGATTTTTATTGGGGTTTTCTGTGGCATGGAAAGCCAAAGCCCACCATTTGCACTGCAAATGTCAGCTATAGTGACGTACTTCATGCAAACTGCATCTTCTGAATGTAGCCTATTGTTAAGTACATGCACATGAGAGTAGGTGAATATATATATAGGTAGTAGGTGGAGATATATATACACGTAGTCTACCCGTCTCACTGAGGAAATGGCAGTAGCTGGTACTACACGGAAGTTAATGCCAGACTCTTGAATGACAGTGTCAAAGGTATTCTGAGTCTCTGACAAGGCAGGAGGGACTAAGCAGGAGCTGGCTGGAAATGCTTTGCGTTACTGCATCCAGCTTAGGGCAAGAAAGCCCTGCAGTGTGTACTGCTGGTCAGTGGTCCATAGGAGTACACCAACTGTCAGCAGGGATGCTTCTTGCCTCTCTTATGCTGCTATATGCCTTGTATCTGAGTAAGGTATGTCAGTAGGGTAGTACAATTCACACAATGAAGCAGCAATGAGTACAACTGAAGGTTACATCAAACTTCTCTTCTCTGTTTCCCTGCAGGGTAGGAGGCTCACAAGTCCCCCTTTTACAATGGGAACCTCTGCGACACCTTGACAGCAGCCAGAGGAAAATGCAGCACGCCTACAAAGCAACATGCATCTCATACTGCAAAGCAAAATGCATCTCATACTGCAAAGCAAAACCCCCCAAATATTAGAAACCGCAGGCAAGGCACAGACTATAGAAAAACTGACAGGCATGAGCACAGTTGAAAGGAGGGCAGTAGGGAAGAGGAAGAAAACAAATAGGAAATGCCATACTCAAAAGAATTCAGCATAAACTCCAAGCAAATCAAAGCAAGGAAAAAAACCTGAATCCACTTGAATTGTAGCTGCTGAAACCTCCTGGCTGCTTGGTCGCTCCGCTATGCTTAATTTGCCCCACTGGATTTGCACCTCCTGTGAGTGACTGAGAGGAGCCATTGACTCCAAGAGGACTGATTTAGTGCAGCAGGAACCAGCGGCCTGGCAGGGGCTGCAAGAGAGGCCAGCCTGAGCTAGGTAAACACGCTGTCGTGGTGTAACCCAGCAGGCAGCTGAACACCACACAGCCTCTCCGCTTGCTCCCCCAACTCCCAGTGGGATGGGGGAGAGAACGGGGGAAAAAAGGTACAATTTTGGGGTTGAGATAAAGACAGTTTAATAGGATGGAAAAGGAAAGGGAAGGGGAAGGGGGGGAATAATAACAATAATAGAATTACAGTATGCAGGGAAGTGATGCACAATGCAATTGTTTCTCTCTCGCTCACCGGTGCCCAGTCAGTTCCTAAGCAGCGGTTCCCGGTCAGCTTTGTCCCCAGTCCCTACGCTGAGCACAATGCTATATGGCGGGGAATATCCCCTTGGTCAGCTGGGGTCAGCTGTACTGGCCATGTCCCCTCCTGGCTTCTGGTGAGATGGGCTGGGAGGCTGAGAAGCCCTTGACTTACTGTAAACACTGCTCAGCAACAACTAAAGCATCAGTCTGTTCTCAACATTATTCTCAACCTAAACCGAAAACACAGCACTGTGCCAGCTACTGGGAAGAATGTGAACTCTATCCCAGCCAAAACCAGGACAAGCTAGAAGAGGGAAGGCCACAGGGAAAATAGACTGGAATAGGGAAAAGTAGATGAAAGAGGAGCAGAGACAGAAGAAATGCACAGCAAAGGATGGGCAGGGAAAAAAGAGCATGAGAAAGAGGAAATTACACACAGTGCAAAAAATGGCTGGACACTGGATTTAATAAAATCTTTCTCCAGAATCCACATGGTTGTAAACCTCTGGCATGCTCTGGTTTGGTGTTACATACTCACTGTCAGTGGGAGCCCCAGCACCCGGAGGAGCCTCTGTCCTATCCAGCACTGCACCCTGCTCTGCAGTCCCTATTCACGGCCACGGAAAAGTGATGCTGGGTGGAGGGAAGAAAAAAGTTATTTTTCCTTGATTTGTTCCTCTGGAAAGTCCTTTCTCTGGAGAGAGACACAGGCCTGTGAAAACGACAGGATTTACTCAGTACGTCTGTAATACCTACTATGTAAAGCCAACTGTTTCAAACTCCTGCTTTGCATTAGCCAAGCTCCTGGCAGACTTCACCTGACACACAGCCTACAGCATGAGAAGTGAGGAGCCAGTAAAACACTCCTCATGAGGTGAAGCAGGGGGTATTTCCCAGTTCACCCAGGACAATAAAGGTCTGGAACAGTACATTGCGCTGAATGAAATCTAAAAAACCAACATATTCCAAACTTCTTCCTGTTTCCTGATGTGCATCCAGGAGCTGTATGCGCAGCCTGGAAGGTAAGTGCTGGGTCATGGTTTGCGACAGAGAAACGTGTGTAAGGGAAAGCCTATGAAAGGGTCACAGTCTAACCTGACCTCCAAAGAAACTCAGCCCTTCCCAAGCCTTGTCGACTACTTGCTATTCAGGACAGGTTTGTGAAGAGGCGCTTCAAAGCTTTCTAAGTGACCTTTTTTTCCGAGCAAATGGAGGTTCAGTTACCGTTTCCCATCAAAGCTGTGTGAATGTGCGGAACAACACAAAACCAAGGGAGAAAAGGTGCTATTCACTCGCTTCTCCTGTGGCGTTTGCTGAGTGTCGTGAAAGCCACAGATCAAAGCGGAACGCTTGGTGTGTGCCCTTAAATTAGAGGTAATTAAATAACCAAGTGTTTGCATAAATCCCTGGAAAGCAAACGTGGACGGTTTAACCCCCACCGGTGAAGCAGCCGCTTCCGCTTGTTCCAGTTCTGTTTTTGGATTTTTTTTGGGGAATTTTTCAAAATTTTCATTAATCAAGGTGTGTTGAGTCACACACTCGTTCCTCCTGTTC
The DNA here is from genome assembly GCA_028858755.1 of Ara ararauna. Taxonomy (NCBI): domain Eukaryota; kingdom Metazoa; phylum Chordata; class Aves; order Psittaciformes; family Psittacidae; genus Ara; species Ara ararauna. The sequence goes on along the minus strand of CM054382.1, from coordinate 13,497,757 downwards.
CTAAAGGACCACAGAAAACCCTCCACACCAATAAAACCAAGGGAAGCCCGGCACACTGGATAGCTCAGTCTGGAAATGGGACCAAGCCCTGCTCCTCCTCGTCACCAGCTGGGGCTCAGCCAGATCAGTAAGGATGGGAAGTCGCTCCTACCCTTACTGGCAACCATCTAAGTCTGTTGGTGGTCTCTGTCCAATTCTTAATGGACACATAAAATACCTCCTGTCATTAGAAATGGCACTAAACAGTATATATTGGCAGCCTCAGGAGGTAGGTGCATGTAACTAAAGACTGAATTTCCTTTTCAGCTACTGTCCTTTCTGGGCAAATTTTGGGGCATGCAAGTGATGAAGAAAACCACTGCTGCCTTCTGAAGAGCGAGTTCTGGGCAAAAAGGGCCTGGAGCTTTCATCCCATCCCATTTCCCAAATCCCCAAACCACCACAAAGTAAAACATCCATCTAATTTGCTTCAGTGGGAAGAAGAACACAAAGAGAATAAACTGGGGGGTCTGGGGGGTGTTCAACCCCACAATGCGAACCCTCCATCAGGCCTGGGCACGGGAGAAGGAATGGCAGCGCTGCGGACAGGAGCCCTCCCGCCGGGGGACATCCCCGAAGGGTTGAAGGAGGATGGGGCCGGGCTCCGCACCGCTGTCCCCTCCGCCGGGGACATCCCTCGCACTCCCCCCGCATCCGTCCCCGGGGTCACGGCATCCCGCTGCGGGAGAGGCCGCCCCGTCCGATCGCGGGGATGCTGCTGCGCGGCAGGGTCTCTGGGGGAGGGTGGACAAACCCGGGCCGTGCCCATCAGCCCCGCTCCGTCCCACGGAAGGCGCACGGTGCGAGGGGGCCGGCCGTAAGGCTCCGACTGCAGCCGCCGCCGGGCTCCACCGCGGACAGGGGCCCCTTTGTGCGCCCCTTCCCTCGTCCCGCCGCCTGGCAGAGCCACATCCAGGAGCAGCGCTCCCAACACAACAACAAACGGCTTTTCTGGGACTGCGGTGAGGCCCGGCAAGGCTGCACCACCGGTACCGGAGCACGGGAGAGGCGCGCACCGGCAGGAACACGCGCGGCCCGGCCCCGCCGGAGGCAGCGGCACCGGCAGCAGCACTTACCGGGAGCCCGGTGCGCGGTCCCCGCTCAGTCCCCGCGAAACGGTCCCGGCTGTAACCGCCCGGGCAGCGGCACCGGCAAATCCGGGCTCCCCGCTCTAACCGCGGGCACGTACTGCAGCGGGGCCGCCGCGGGCAGGTAACGGCCCGTCCCCGGCGCTGCCTCCCGTGCCCCCTCCCCACTCCGTGGGCTTCGGAGAGGGGATTTGCGGAGTGTCGCCTCTGCGGGTGCCCGCTGCCTCACCGCCCAGCCCTGAAGGCGGTCGGAAAAAGAGCCCTAAACCCCAAGAACCCAACTCCGAAGTGGTGTTAGGGACAATGCTCTCATTTGCAGAGAAAAATCCCTGGAATGGGGACTTGTTGTCAGGCCGCTGGGCAGCACGCTCTGCTGCCGGGCTTTTGTCAGCGAGGGAGCGAGAGGCGGTGGAACGCCAGTTGGCTCCTCCAGCGCAATTCCCCTAAATCATGATAGACGGATTGCGTGAAAAACAGGAATTCCAAAGAATTTTCTGCCCTGGGAACAGAAGTTAAGGCTATATTTAACAACATCTGAAGCTGTCAAGAATGCTTTGTGGTTGGATAACAGAGCACAAAAATGTGAAAAATGCGGGCTACTGCTCTACCAAATATGGAAATATTGTTACGTCTGGAGCGGACCCGGTGGGAGCGCGCACCACCAGGACGGGGCAGCACAGGGGGAATGGAGCCCCCTCCCCAGCCCCAAACCTTCAACCCCAATAGGGAGACACTGTCCGAGAGTGCCCGAAGCGAATCACCACAGCGGGGATGCGCGGATGAACGCAGGGCACGGGAATTCCCGCGGAGTCGTCCCCGTCCCGGGAGCGGGAGCCCTCGGAGCACGCCGGGCATCTCCAGGCTGCCGGCCGGGCTCCGCGCCCGCGGGCATCGCGTTGTTTCACCTCCTAACGGCGGCAGCACGGCGGGCATCCCCCGGTGCCATCGAGCCCCCCGCACCCCGCTCCATCCCCATTCCCATCCCATTCCCGTTTCCCGCTCCCGGCCCAGCCGCGCGGCGGGTCCCTGCGGGCGCGGGTGATGGGGGAACGGGGCGGGCGCGAGGCGGGGGCACCCCCCGCGGCAGAGCCGCCGCCAGCGCCGCGGTGCCGGGAGACGGGGCGGGGCGGGCGCGCGCCAGCCGCATTCCTGGGATGCCGCGAGCGCTGGACGCGGGCCGCGGCCCGGAACGCGCGACGTCAGCGCCGCGGAGCACGCGGCGGCCCCCTCGCCCTATATAAGGCGGAGGCGCGCATCGCTGCCTCAGACCGCGCCGGCCGCGCTCCCGCTTGGAGGTGTCCCGTTGCTTCCAGCTCCGCCGGCGGTAGACATGGGCTCTGCCGGCGCTCGCCCCGCTCTGGCGGCCGCGCTCCTCTGCCTGGCCCGCCTGGTAAGTACCACGGCAATGTCCGGAGCGGAGGGGTGGTGGTAAAGGTGGGGTCGCTCCGTTCAGTTCCGTTCCGCAGCTCACCATCGCTGCGCTCTGCCCCGCAGGCTCTGGGCTCGCCCTGCCCCGCCGTTTGCCAGTGCCCGGCGGCCGTGCCGCAGTGCGCCCCGGGCGTGGGGCTGGTGCCGGACGGCTGCGGCTGCTGCAAGGTCTGCGCCAAGCAGCTGAACGAGGACTGCAGCCGGGTGCAGCCCTGCGACCACACCAAGGGGCTGGAGTGCAACTTCGGCGCCAGCCCCGCCGCGCTGAAGGGCATCTGCAGAGGTAAGCGGCTCCGGTCCTACGCTCAGCGCCCCCCTCCCCTTCCCCGGACGCGGACCCCGGTCCCCGAGGTGCCGAAGTTTAGTAATTTCGAGTCCATGTATGGTTATGCTTTGTTGTTGGTAGCTTGGCAGAAAGGCACATGACTTCAGCAGTCTGGAATGCGATTCAGTATGTCTGGGCTTCGCTAAAAGCACATAAGGAAAAGTGATTCCTGACTAAGTTATTGTTCTGGCCCCGTGTCTCCGGGGGGTTGCAGGGAGCCCCACCGTAAATTGAATTTAACAGACCTGTACTTGAACGAGCGCTTTCCGCCGCTGACTCCCTCCCTTCCCTCTCTGTTGGTCTCTGCAGCGCAGTCTGAGGGGAGACCGTGTGAATATAACTCCAAAATCTACCAGAACGGCGAGAGCTTCCAGCCGAACTGTAAACACCAGTGTACGTGCATAGATGGAGCTGTGGGCTGCATCCCGCTCTGCCCACAGGAGCTCTCCCTTCCTAACCTGGGCTGTCCCAGCCCCAGGCTGGTCAAAGTGCCTGGGCAGTGCTGTGAAGAGTGGGTCTGCAATGAAGGCAAAGATGCTCTGGATGAGCTGGAAGGCTTCTTCAGCAAGGAGTTTGGTCCGGATGATTCTGAAGGCGAATTAACCAGGAACAATGAGCTGATTGCCATTGTGAAGGGAGGCCTGAAAATGCTGCCTGGTGAGTATGGGCTGATCTGTGTGACAGTGACAGTTTAAGGGGAGGAGGTGGGAGGGATGGCTATACCACCCCTTAGGCCCCCACGGAAAGAAAGAAACCCTGTGAGAGGATATATTTAGGCTAAGCCCTCCCTTTCTTTTCCAGTTTTTGGATCTGAGCCACAAAGCCGAGCTTTTGAGAATCCTAAATGCATTGTGCAAACAACCTCCTGGTCCCAGTGCTCAAAGACCTGTGGAACTGGCATCTCCACAAGGGTTACCAACGACAACCCTGACTGCAAGCTCATCAAAGAGACCAGAATATGTGAAGTGAGGCCATGTGGCCAGCCTAGCTATGCCTCCCTAAAGGTAAATACAGACGCTTCCGGTGCTCCTCTTCTTTCCAAACTGCTTTGGGTAGAGGGTAAAGACTGGAAAAGAATGTCCTGCTAATAGTCTTACTGTCTTTCTTCTACAGAAGGGGAAGAAATGTACCAAGACTAAGAAATCCCCATCCCCAGTCAAGTTTACTTACGCTGGATGTTCCAGTGTGAAGAAGTACCGCCCCAAGTACTGCGGCTCCTGCGTAGATGGCAGGTGCTGCACACCCCAGCAGACCAGGACTGTCAAGATCAGGTTCCGCTGCGATGATGGGGAAACCTTCACCAAGAGCGTCATGATGATCCAGTCCTGCCGGTGCAACTATAACTGTCCGCATGCGAACGAGGCTTACCCCTACTACAGACTAGTCAATGACATCCACAAATTTAGGGACTAAGTCGTGTTGGGGGTGGGATGCTAAACAAGAGTTTTGAAGTAACCAGCCGTGGAGGAAGGACCTTTAATGGAAATGGTGCCTTGCCCATTTGAGGGCAACACTGAGATGTTACAAGAGTGCACTGTGCAACTGGACACTAATGCAACAGAGATTTAAGCATACTTAAAGCTTCATAGTACTGGAGCCACTTTACTGCTTCTTTTTGGAGCACATTACGTAATTATGTACTGTTTTCTGTTTGTAAGTGATCAGATAAATGTTTTCTTCTGGTTATGAAAACCTTTCCTATCCTGTTCCATTTAACATTATGCTTCTCCCTCTCCTTCCATCTTCTCCCCCCCTTTCCCAACCAAGCTGGAAGTTACATTCCTTCCTGAGGTGGGCACTTGTGGGGTGTTCACAGTGGCAGCTATTATGTACCAACTGTAGTTTAATGGCAAACAGAAATCAGTTGTTTTAAAGCTGAGTATTTTATTTATCAAACTGTAGCTTTTTGTTTGTTTTCTCTTTGATTTTTTTTCACCCCTTCCAGCCCCTGTAATACTGGAATAAGTTGTAAATGATTTTAATTTTATATTCAATGAATTAAAAGAATTTATTTATGGAATTAATCATTTAATAAAGAAATATTTACCTAACTCCTCTTGGTAGAACATTCTGACAGACAACAGACTGAAATACAGCAAAGGCAAGAGCCTTCTGTGAGAAGCCTGAATTGGGAGAAGCTCAGATTCTCTGAAAATTAAAACAAGCTCTGCTACAGATGCAGGGATGAACTAGAAACCTGAGTCTCATTCTTGGACTAAATGACACTTTTGAAGTGGTGTCTGCAGCCTGCGCTAGAAAGTACGTACAGAAAAAGCTTCTTGGCACTGAAAGCAAATGTTTGATAGACTGAAATGTTAATTAAGGCTGTCAGATTATTCAAACCATCCTGGAATTTGCAACATAAGGTCCCTCATTAGGATGCAGCGCATGCACGGGGATGTTGAGCATGGGGTGGAAGTGGTCCTCAGGTCTCGCATTTTTTTGGTGGCTGCTTTTCTTTTTTGCAAATTAATACATTTCTGTGGCAGAAGAATGTTTTCTACAGTCTGCAGGAGGTAGTTTGCTTTCACTAAATTCAAATGAAATGAGCTTGAAGCAATGACTTTTGTTAATCCTAATAACCCAGTGATGAAAAGTAAACACACTGTTAACAGGAGAAGAATGTGAGGAATTTCAAGTACTTCTCCAATAGAGTAAAAGGCAAAGCAGCTTCTCTTTTCCTCACCTCCCCTTCCCGCTTTTTAAATACGTAATTGCACTTTATCCTGTGGGGGACAGATGACATTTGGCTAACCAAGGGAGTCGCTGAGCTAGCTGGCACGGGTAAGAAAATGACATTTACAATAACGAGCCAGAGCGGGATCTGAGAAAGCAGCAGCAAGCATTTGTACTGCTCTGGCTCACAGACAGCTGCGCTACAGATAAGGCTGAAAGGAAACCTGCAACAGTGGGCTTCCTTTTACTTTTTTCTCCTCCTTGTAACTGGTTAGTTCTCTGGCAAAATACCCTTCCAGAACCTGTAGTAAGACAGGTACTTCTCATAGGAACCATGGACCAATGCTGAGGCTTTAGAACCGTGAAGGGGTGACATCCAGTCAGACGCAGAGGTGGTTACAAGTCAACTTTTGATGAGGCATAAATATTTCAATAAAAGAAATAGCCAAATATCTCAGAAGCTCATCTCTGGCAGCTAATGCTTTGCCTGAGAAATTACAGCCATCTCTCTTCTGCTCAGTCAAGTTCTCTCCCCGCAGGCATTCCAAACTTGAGCTGGTTTGGAATTCACCACCTGGCCACCAGTCTCAGCTGTACCTAAACTTGTCTGTACAATATTTGTTGCCAGTAGAAGTGTAAAATGCCGTGAAGTGCTGTTGTTTGGCTTCTACTTACATCTAGCACTGAACACTTCACCACATCAGCTGCTCACTGAGAAATCACTGGGTCTGCACGTTGGGTTATGGAACCCAAAGAGGAACCCATTGCCCACAGACACATAGCAGCTGCCTGAGCATTCCTCGCCCTTCCTGCTGCCACTTACACTTGAATGACACCCGTCTTCAAACCAGTGTAAGCAACAGTTCACTGAAACATTACACACGTGTAACTATACAATACGCATAGACTGGATGTCTGTAACACGTACACCATGTACAAAAAAAAGTGGCCCGTCCAACTCCTGCTCCAGCCAGGCCCTGGATTTTACCACCTGTGCTTTGGGATTTCCATGTTTCATCAAGTAGAGGGGTGGTTCTGTAACCTGCTCACGAGAAAGATGTACTGTTGGGAGAATAAGAGAGCAGATCACACAAACAATAATAAAATAGAGTAAAAGAAATTATCCTGCTACAATGGAAGGGAATGAACCCCATTAAAATGAACTGCAAGTCCTACAGAGCTGGGAGCTAACACCAACATCATCTGTCTAGTCCTCTCTCTGCATCTCACAATTACACGGTGAAACGACTAAAACCCACAATTCCCAAGTGGTGTAGAAGACAGCGTCATTTTTTGTGTATCATCATAGAACAGTCTGGGTTGGAAGGGACCTTAAAGCTCATCCAGTTCCAACCCCCTGCCATGGGCAGGGACACCTTCCACTAGAGCAGGTTGCTCCAAGCCCCATACAACCTGGCCTTGAACTTGCTATGAAATACTTTTATCCCCTGTTGTTCCAGCAGGAAAATCCTTAAATACTACACATGAAGATCCTTATGCGTCCCTTCCAACTTAAGATATTTTATGATTCCATGAGAATATAAATGATAAAAGCACCCGTTCCTTTAAGTACACTCAGCAGGGCTTACAGGTTAGGTTAATGAGCACAACTGATTTTATTTCTTGGTCAGAAAATACCACTATCCTCCTTCAAGATGAACACTAAAAGATGAGGAGTTAGGAACACAATCAGTGCGGTCAGTGACAAGAAGCAGTACGTGCTCTGCACATTTTAGTGCCAGGACATCAGCAGCTCAAACCCTGAACGCAAGAGCAGCAAGCACAGCCGAGGTGCGGGTACCGGGGCAAGGCGGCAGGAGACGGCGGCACACGCTGCTGCCGCCAGAAGGAGCGCTCGTCAAACTGCAGTCCTGGGACAGAAAGAATGCGCAATCTGGCGCTCAGCACACTCACCGACAAGGGTTTGATGGTGGCAGACACCTTCAGGGTTACATATAAAATCCTTCCTACGAATAAAGTAATCACAGTGAAGCCAAAATTTCTGCTTCCTTAAGTGCTGGCATCACAGGAAACAAAATAAAAGCAGATAGGCGGAAAACTACGCAGAAAACAGACTTTCACAATTTCATTAACTCCTCTCTCATGGGATGCAGCTAGCTCTCTCTCCCGATTAAGCAGCAGATGGAGGAAAAGCTGGTATCTAACTGACAGTGGGACAGCCAAGCTATTAATTAACCCTCACCAAGCCAAGCCATGAGAACATCTACACTGCATGTATGCATTACTGCAGGGTCCACACCAAAGCAGCCCCCTGCGCTGCATGACCCTCCGGTGTTCACCTTCCAGGAATCAGGTCCATCTCCCCACTACCGATGGGAAGCCAGTGGGATGTGCAGGAATAGGCAGACACCACAAATCTGTGTGGTTGCTGCAGGAGGATCTCCAGTGCTTCCAAGTCTGCTGGGCTCATCCTGCAAACAAGCACTTCAATGCACATGTGTGTTTTAGTGAAAGTAACGTACAGCCAGCTTTGGAGACAGCTATAAATGCATTTAAACTCATGAACAACTGAACTGCACTGAACGTGTCTAGAAAATATAAACCCTTAAAAGGAGGCTTCAACCAACAAAATGATATAGTAAGTGCCTGTCTGTATTATCCTGTAAAAAACAAACACCAAGAATCTGAAAGCATGGTATTCAGTATGCTATGATTCCCCCCTCCTCCTAGAAAGACTACCGCTATGACTTCCACATACACAATTTATATTGGAGAAGATCCTGAAAGACCCCAAGGCACCATTCACATAAGCAACTTCATCTGTCTTGAAGTACAACCACTTATGGGATGGAACGTAGCAACTGTCCAGGAGGGAAAGATTACACAAGATAATGAGGTTTTTGCTTACTAGATGTAATGGTAGGGTGCACAGATTTGCCCAGTTGGGAATCTAGTTTGGACACATACGTTAACAACTTAGTTAAGTACATAAGGAGTGCATTTTCAGCAAGAATGAAGGGGCTCCATTATAAATACCAGTTGAACAGTCCGCAACAATACTTTGAGAACACCAGATCAGAAGCAGCCCAGGGTATAGGCTGCGACAAAGACACAGGTTTCTTTGAAGCTACTCATTTCCTTCAGCATCTCAAAGCAATCAGGCTAGCTCCTAATTAGCTCACTAATTTAACAAAATCAGACATCAAGATGCCACAGCTGTAAGCCCAGCAAGTTTGTAATGAGAATTTATATCAGGGAAAGAGCTTTTACTCTACAGAAGCAGATACTTGAGCTGTAGTGAAACATCCCATTAAAACCAGCATGGATATCCAAGCACAGCTATAAGTATAGGTTAGGGAAGGTCAACAGAGATACCACTGAGAGTTGAGACACAGAAGTGATGGGGACTTCTCAGGCCAGCTTTTAAGACAACCTGTCTGCTGTTTTTCCTGTACCTCATCCACCAACTTAATTTACCTCACTCGGGCATATACCTACTCCCTGTTGGCATTCTTGGCAAAATGGACAAGTTCTGGGGGTACAATATGATTCAGTAGAAAACCTGGAAGCAAGGAGTGGGAAGGCAACAGCAGCTTCCACAGTCACTTCCTCCTCCTTCTTGAAGCAGAACTGGGATGACAGGAAGAAAGTGGCAATGTGATTTTAAAAGCACTTTTGCTTTCTCCACCAGCTGGGATCATGGAACCAGCCAGCTCCAGTGTGGTTATTTATTCATGATTTCCTCTCCCCTCTCATTTCCATCCCTGCTGCTTTGGCAGATGATTTTTAACCCATTCTGATTTGTCATGCAACCCCACAAACAGTTGTACTTAGCCAACTGATGCAAAAAGAAGCCTAATGCAAAAGGATATGATAAAGAAGAGGACTATTATGCCAGTTAAAAACAATCCAGTTTCTATTACTAGTCCACAAAGACTTCCCCTTGTCCCAGAGACAGATGAGGCTCTAGTGGCTTTCCATATTTTATCACTCTATTGATTTTCCCTGCCAAGAAGCCTACTTCAGTAAGAGAGCCTGGAAATGCTTTTCGGCAGGAAAAGTCAGCAGTGGTGAAATCAGGCCAAGCCAGTGGAACTTTGCTTCCAAAACAAAGAAGTTACAATACACAGAGCCAATGAGAGAAAGAAGCTCTTGCAATAAAAGCATCTTTAGAGCTAAGTCCCTGTCTAATAGGTCACCGAGACCCAGCAGGACACAACAGGAACGCATTTCTTTATCAAGTCACAGACAGGCAGCAAAACAACTATCCTTATTTTTTCCTGGTTTTACATGTCATCTGCAACTTCCCTTTCAGTTTCAGTATTTATGTCAAGTCGCTTTTGCTGCCATTTCTTGTTTGTCTTGCACACATGTGATTTCCTTCCATCTCACCACAAATTTCCACCAAATAAAACCATATGCACTGCCATAGCAACATTTTAATACAAACACAGGGCAATCTTTGTTCACTGAAGTACACAGCTCTTTTTTTTCTTTCTCTTATTAACAGAACATGCATCTGCATACAGTTTAACTGAATGTCATGGCAACAACATAAACACAAATCCAAGATATTTTTTCCTTTAGAGGGAGGAAGAATAAATGTTTTCAGGAAAAGAGCGTGGGACTTCAGAAAGCAGGGTGAACCGTTTGTGACCAAACATGGCTTAGAGTTACATCATCACAGCTGTGTATTTACTCTTTGAAAGCTTGCTCTTGCAAGGTGTTATTCATTCTTAGCTCCTACAGATGTCAACAGAGAACAGCCGTATCTGGCAGGCAAGGTCTGAATCACAGCTATGCTTAAGAGATAGCATGGAGGTGGGACGTGCCATCACTGTTACTGTGAACTTGGAAATTTCTGTATTTGTTAAGACTTTACTCCTAATGCAAAACTGGAGTAACATAAATGGGCATGGCCTGCCTCAAAGACCTAGCACCAACCGCACATTTTGTGGCACGACCCTCTTTTCTTCTATGGACCAACAATTCCTAATGCAAAGATAAATACAGGAAAACCTGGAATTCAGATGTGTTCATTTGAACCTTGGCTGTTGCACTGACAGGGGCTGTAACACTGTTTATCTATGACAACTCAAGAATTTATGCCTCATGCACCCAGGAAGCTCTACAGAAAAGGGAAGACCCATGTTCTCTCAGAAGGGCTGACTCAACCCCACCTCTCAGCTATTACTATGTGCTTAGCTATGCTCTATTTTTGTCCTTTATGGCTTGTGAAAGGGATGACTTCATTAAGCTTTTAATTTTTTTAAGTGGTGTGTTCATTCAGAACAAGAGCCTTTGCTTTGTAAGCTGATGGTCCTTCAGCTCAAGCATGCTGTGAGGGCTCAGGGTTTGAAACCTGCAAAGCCTAACCATTGAGAGAAATGCTGTAACAACTCTACACACAAACAGCTTGTTCCTTCTGTGACAAGTGGTTTACAGAGGAAAATAAATGAGTCAGTATAGCAGGCATACAACTGAGCACTCAATGCAAGCTGGTGCTGAATGATGAATATTAAAACCAACGTCAGGCAGTTTTCATTCACAGACATCATCTGCCCTGAATCAAGGCAGAATTCTGCAGGGATCCTTGTGTAATGTGCTTACAATAGCATGTCTTCAAGATGGACAGAACTGAGTCTTCCAAGCAGCCTCAGCTCCATGTTTCAGATTTTAAGCACTTGACCAGAAATTTGAAAATGCAGCTTTTACAGACGTTTTTTCTCTTCAGTTCCTGACAAGATGCTCATTCTGGGTTTAAGTCACTCAGAAAGGAATTAAAATCTTTCCTTAAATGCCTATGAAAGTTTTACAGACTATCTGCCTAGCCAAAGAGCGCATAAACTTTGATTGCAACAGTAACCTTATTACTATGAAGAATTACCACTGTTGCAGGATCTGCACTGGTCACTCGTCGTAAGTCAGGCTGCGCTTTTAGCCAGAGACCATCGTTTTGACTCATTTTTATAAACAAAGACTGAAAAAGTTTAGTAAAACCAAAGAAAAACATTTGAATTTCATCTTGGCTTGCATCTGTTGAATCACCACAGTTCAAACTAGTGGAACTCTTATCAAAATGAAATAAAACCACGTGAACAGTAACCTGGGACTGAATGGCAAATGCTACCAAGGCCTTTTACTCTCAGTCTGACTGAACTCTTGAAGATGATTACCAGCCTTGCTGGGGAAGCTTCAGTTCTAGTAAACACCACAGGAATGCTCTTTAATAATTTTTTAAAGCCTTCTTTAAGGTAGGAAAACATTTAAAACTGGAGGAGGGATTTAACAGCATCTTCATTTAAAAACAAATTACAGTTGTATTTGAGGCACAAGGAAGCTTAAACTAGATTTACACAAGAAAAAAAGAACCCACAGGCAAACCATTTCATGCAATTAATGAAAGCCTCCATGAGTGTAGGAGAGTAATGCAAATTACAACTCTGGCTTCCTCAGCCAAAGACTAATCATATACACATGCAGAGCAACACTAATATTTGCAGCACTCTCGTTTCTACTGTGTTCTATGAATCTTAACAGAAATGCCACACTATTCACTCTGAATGAAATATTTCTGGCAAAAGAACTGGGGCAGGTTTGTTGTTCTGCTCTTTTATCAGTGTTGTAATGAATGAGTTCAAGACTTATTTAAAGTAATTTGTGGCTACCAAGTCAGCGTTCAGTAATCACTGATGAGGAAAAGTTTATTCACTTTCACTGGACTGAAAAAGATGTGAAGGAAGCACCTACAGCTAGGGATCCTGGTCCTTTAAAAAGGGTTAAAAAAACAAGCATTGAGACAAGAGGTGGGCAGAGGACCAACAATTACTAATAGATACAACAGAGCACAGGTGGCTACTGCCGTGCAAGAAGAAAAACTTCCCTGTTTTTCCAGTGCCTGCAAAACACACAAGGGTAAGGACACGCAGTACGACTGTGAGAAACAATATTAACACAGCGTGACTACTGAGGAACCAATAGCTCAGGGGCCTGAAATCCAGACTGAGACTCTGGAAGCCCAAGCCCTCCCACCTATTGCTGCCACAGCCTCCTGTTACCTGGCCAAGTTACTCACAATTACTCACACGTGTAGGTGGAGAACTCTGCCTGGCCCATCCTGCTCCTCTGCCTGGCCTGCCCTGCTCCTCCCAGTGAAGCTCCTTCACTGCTTTCTGTTGTTTTTCTACCTATTAAGATCAGTGCTGGCATGATCCATGGCAGTTTAGGGGGCATCCCATGCCACTGACTTCTGTCACAGAGGTGCCAGTCCCAAGCAGCAGACAGACCAGGAAACAACAATGGCAGCAACAATCTCACAGAGCTGTTCACAAAGTGATCACATCCTGAAGACTTAACAAATACTGACTTAGCTAGACCCTTGCAAACTAACCCCAAAGGCCTGTCTCACACAGCTCACAGCACACACTGTTCTTATTCTCCGTTAGACCCCACAGACACAGGGAAATTGGATACAGTGGTCTGCGATCCAGAAACCTTCTCCCAAGTTAGCAAGAGATTCCTCTTGTCAGCAGATGATACAGGACAGAACTTTTTTATTTTCTTAAGGTTTATTTTAAGCAGGTAAATCCAGTTGATATTGCAGTAGCTATTTAAAATACCTGGCTTCAGCAGGTAAACTACTAATAGGAGATGGATAACATAAGCATTGTTTAGAAGTCCAGTATGTTAGCATTACTGACACTCTCACTATCCATTTCTATTGATTTTAAACCCCATGCTAATTTAGAAGATTAGGGTAGAAGATTAAACATACAGCAACATGCCACCCTTGCAAACACAGTTTGACCTGTCCTTAACACCTCAAACAAGATGCAACCAAGTAAGAAAAAACAATAATAATAAAAAACAATGGACTGCACCAGGCACCCAGAATTTCACCACAGATTAAAGTCAAAAGCAAAGTAAGATCATTTGCAGCAGCTCAGCATGACACAGAAATACCCAAAAAAGGAAATTAATCTAATGGACATTTAAGCATTAAGACTTGAATCCATATATAAATACAAATACGTGATCAGGTGTTTAAACTTGGAAATCAGTCACTGAGCTGTTAGGACAAAATGAAAACATATGTTGCTGAAACTAACCTGGAAATTTTAAATTTGGGTGGCTGATTTATAAAAAAAAACATGGAGAAAAGTGTGCATTTAAATAAGAATATAATGTTGTTTCTGGAACCAGAAATTCCCCATCTCTTTACTGACATCCCTAAATATCCACTACTAAATCCCAAAATAGGCAAGCAGTTTGGAAGTGCTGCTTTTAGTGAAGAAAGCAAAACCAAAGTTTCGAAAAGGCAGTTTTTTATATATGTGTATATATAAAAAATAATTTTAAAACAAACAAAACAAAAACAACCCCCAAAAAACCCCAAACCAAAATGCTCATTCCACCCTCTTTTCCTAAAGAACTGTCATGAACTGTCCCGAATTTCCCCTTCTTCCACAGATGAAAGGGATGAACTTTCACTGTCCGAGTTCTCTGCAGGTTCACTGGCATCTGAGGGAGCTGGACATAAACAAAAAACAAAGCAGCAATTAGTTTCAGCAGTGCTGTTTGATCACCAAACAGAAACAGTTTTGTATCTTCTCTTCCTTTTACTCAGACTTTACTTAATGACAGCTGTTTCATAAGACATAACCAGTCTCATAATATGGGATAAGGCTCTAGGTAGGACCTCACTGTTGAAGGAGAAAGACAGAGTTGAGAATTTCTTTCAGTTTTTAAATCTTGGTCTTTCAGTTAAGGAGGTAAGCAGAATATTTATCCCACACAAAACTCTTCTTCATCTATCAAAATTGAGAATTCTGATCTTTCTGCTTATTTGCTTTAAATGCTGTTTTCTGGGTTGCTACAGACATGTATCACAACTGTAGTTAACTATAAATCATTTACACTTTTATTAGCATTTCAGTTAAGATGGGGAACTACTGAAAAATCCTAAATGCAAACGGAAAACTGGGATGATAAGCCTATGTGCTCCTTCCATGTGTTCCAGCATCCCAAAGATGGTGTTAAGCTGTGTGAATCCATGAGCTAAAGCTGGTGAGGCTAACGTTGCACAGTAACTTGTGCTTTAGAACATGGCTGTGGTGCTCTGATGAGATCATATTGTGAAGAACTCATTTCCCAAACTAGTTTTCAGCCTCACACCCTGAGACTCCTTCTTTAACAAGCACTGACCCCAGTCACCTTATGGCGAGGTCACCAGATACCGCTGGTTGGTGGCACTCAGGCAGCACAAAAATAAACTGCAGCAAAGCAGGCCCATGATTCATGCTCTGCTCTCACTGTTATTTTCAGTATTTGACCTGACTATGGATTTAAAGAAGTTTTTTAGCATTTAGCGTCAGATGCTTCATTAAGGAAACTTTACCAGTAAAGATTGCTGATGAAGTACAGTTACAGTCTCGTCAAGATTAAGTTCCACAGCTGGCAAACAGGGATAATACATAGGGCACAGTGTGCACCTGTACTGTTTCAGTGGAATTTGTTCAAGAAAATAGAAGCATTTCACCCAGAAACATCAGAGGTCACATTTTGTCTACATTAAATCTAGTGTATAATCAATTAACATTTATATGCCAGATATGTAGTGAGTAATGAACAAAGTAAGGTTTGGTTTTGCCCCTAAGTCCTGTGAAAGCTTCTATAATCCCCTCCTATCTTCAGCCATGACTGACCTTGTATGCTGAAATCAGAGCACCTGTAGTTTTTGCTATAAGCAAGTCAAGCACCAAAACATCACATAAGAGAATGTGGCAATCTTCTGACAGTGAAGCTAAACAGATAAATTTTAGCTTTAGTCTGTTATAGTAAGTTTTATTTAACAGGAATTATAGATTGTCTTCACTCAAGATGATTACATTTGTAGGTGGTGATAACACTGCCTATAAATTAAGATTACCAAGTCCTTCCCACCATAAAACTGTCTGCAGTTTACTTGTAATGTAAAATTTAAACTCTGGGTTTAAATCTTTCAGTGCCAGTTTCCTTCCTGAGAACTTATTTTCCTTTTTAAATGTTTTAGGCAGAATGCTTCAGCCATTTCAGAGAAAAAGGAGAGGAGAAACGGGCGTTATCCTCACTAAATTCTAGCAGTTTCCCTTCAAAAGCGTCTAGCTCTAGCTCCTCCCCAGTGTTTGGGGGTAGTAACTGGAATCAGGGGGGAGGATGGTGATCTTTCCCCAGAACGTGCCTGTTGCTGTGGCTATGAAAATAGAGTTCTTCCTGGGGGAAAAGGGGTAGATATGAGATTGCTCAGTGAAGAAACGATACTTTAGCAGTTAGATTCCCACAAGACTTTGTCTCTTGCTCTAGCCTGCGCCCTTTGCAAACAGAGTCTGGAGAGCTATGGTAGTAAGAGCCCCTGTGCTCCAGCAGACACCCTGCCAGACATCCCCTCATCAGTGTGGCAGCTGTCTGCATGGAATGCAAAAAGGAGGTCAGCCGGACAGGCGCTCTGAGACAAGTGTCCCTCAGGGTGCACTGGAGAAGGCAAAAAGGAAAAGCAGTACTGGTAGAGATAGAATAAGCATGAGCAGCATGGATGGATTAGGAGGACATGCACCTGACACAAAGAACCATAAATGGCTAAGAAACTGGACTGTAAGAAACACAGATGATGCTGCGGCAGAAAGGTCACTTCTTGGGAGATGGGAGTGGAGCGAAGTATGTCTGATTACAACAGACTTGGAGAGTCTAGAAGTGAACCCACTATTTCCACTCTTACCAATAATAAGTGAATGCATCTGGTAAAGCAAACAGTATTTACTGTTTTTTCTCCTTTTTTCTGTAAAGATGACATGACAGAAGAATACTGTGATTGTGCCACACATCAGCAAAAGTGGTATTTGTCTTCAGGTGGAGTAACAGCAACAAAAAAGCCCTCCTGTTTTTATATTCATGTTCTGAACATGCTTTTCCTGACAGAATCTGGAGGTATTGTGGCAGGCTTCCACTCAACAGAAAAAGCTCCAAGAACACAGCGTCTAAACCAAACTCAAGGCTGAAGTGTTAGTATGTTAACTGATAAGACGTACTAAACCATATTATGGTAAGTTGTGAAAATCATGTTATTTTTGCCATTAGCTATCATCTTTTGCAGCTGTCATTAAGACATCTGAATAGGTAGCTACGCACTTGATTTTTACAGAATCTACAGAAACAGTCCAAAAAATAATTAAGAAAATTATTGGCTCCCAAAACAGTGTCAGTGCTCGCAAACACCAGCTCCAGGGGCGACTGCTAGCTGAATAATCCCTGCAGCAGAGGAAGGGATTCCTCTTGAAGATCCTGAAGACACACACTCACGCCGCTGTGGGACAGAGATGTCGGCACTTCCTCAGCTATTACTGGCTTTTGCTTCCTTTCCCTTTCTACTCTGCCTTTTACAGAACCAGCTAGCTGTGCGGCAGCACGACCTCCGAATACAGTTATTCAATCAACACTTATCTGAATCTATACCCTTAAAAGGACAACCTCCTTGCTAGCTCAGGAGACAAAAACCACCACCCTGTTCAGATTAAGTTCATGAGTCAAATGCTATTCCCTCCTGACATCTAAATCATAGGAATAGGGCTGACTACTGAAAAGCAAGGGATGTAGATCAGGATAAACTGAAAGTATCTCATTTTCTTTTACTCGAGTATAAGTATGTGCACCCCTATGGTGAATATCAGTAGACCTAGTTGCTCAGGAAAGACTTACCTTATCCCCTGGCATGGTGTCACACTCCCAGAAGCTCTTGCAGTGCTCAGCGCAATACACAGGATTACAGAATAGTTAGGGCTGGAAAGGACCTTAAGATCATCTAGTTCCAACCCCACTGCCAGGGGCAGGGACACCTCACACTAAACCATGCCACCCAAGGCTATGCCCAATCCAGCCTCGAACACCGCCAGCGATGGAGCATTCACAACTTCCCTGGGCAACCCATTCCAGTGCCTCACCACCCTTACAGTAAAAAATTTCTTCCTCATATCCAATCTAAACTTCCCCTGTTTAAGTTTGAACCCATTACCCCTTGTCCTCTCACTACAGTTCCTCATGAAGAGTCCCTCTCCCCAGCATCCCTATAGGCCCCCTTCAGATATTGGAAGGCTGCTATGAGGTCTCCATGCAGCCTTCTCTTCTCCAGGCTGAACAGCCCCAACTTTCTCAGCCTATCTTCATATGGGAGGTGCTCCAGTCCCCTGATCATCCTTGTGGCCCTCCTCTGGACTTGTTCCAACACTTCCATGTCCTTTTTATGTTGAGGACACCAGAACTGCACACAGTGCTCCAAGTGAGGTCTCATGAGAGCAGAGTAGAGGGGCAGGATCACCTCCCTCGACCTGCTGGTCACACTCCTTTTGATGCAGCCCAGGATACGGTTGGCTTTCTGGGCTGCAAGCGCACACTGCTGGCTCATGTTCATTTTCTCGTCGACCAACACCCTCAAGTCCTTCTCCACAGGGCTGCTCTGAATCTCTTCTCTGCCCAACCTGGAGCTGTGCCTGGGATTGCTCTGACCCAGGTGTAGGATCTTGCACTTGCCATGGTTAAACTTCATGAGGTTGGCATCAGCCCACCTCACAAGTGTGTCAAGGTCCCTCTGGATGGCATTCCTTCCCTCCAACATATCAACCGAACCACACAGCTTGGTGTCATTGGCAAACTTGCTGAGGGTGCACTCAATCCCACTGTCCATGTCACCGACAAAGATGTTGAACAAGACTGGTCCCAACACTGATCCTTGAGGGACACCACTCGTTACTGGTCTCCAGCTGGACATGGAGCCATTGACCACAACTATTTGTGTGCGGCCGTCCAGCCAGTTCTTTATCCACTGAGTGGTCATGTTTACATGCTGTTTTTTTGAGAGCAGACTGCTCCAGGGGATCATTTAATGCTGACTAGCCAGAACAGCCAAGATCCATGGAAGTTTAATATGACTGGTACAATATTCTCAGTCTCACATTTATTCAGTCAAATTATATTCACATAGAGCCATGACTGAGTTGCCACAAGGAAATAGCCACTGCAAACATACTTTAAAGCTTTTCTTCAGAAATCCCTAAAAAT
This sequence comes from Ara ararauna, assembly GCA_028858755.1. Classification (NCBI taxonomy): domain Eukaryota; kingdom Metazoa; phylum Chordata; class Aves; order Psittaciformes; family Psittacidae; genus Ara; species Ara ararauna. The sequence goes on along the minus strand of CM054382.1, from coordinate 13,479,154 downwards.
TACAGATATGCTCATCACTGAAGATTATGGGATTTCATAACTAAGGTGGCTAGCAGGGGGACCGAAAAACAAGGGCACTGACTGCCTGTATCAGCAACTGCAGAAAATGAAGGTGGGACACAAAGCCTTTATACTGGAGAGAGATGGAAATTACCTTCAAAACTAAAATACAAATTCCTGCTAGACCTGGACTCTCCTCTAAGTTGACTACAAGAGGAAAGTCCTCCCTCAACAAAGTACTTCTTGAAAGACAATGCTGCGCTTTTAACCCACCTGAAAAGCTACTTTACCATTACAATTTCTAATAACTAACCTGTAATTCAGAATTATTTGTCCAATGTTAGCAGTCATACTAGGAAATAATGGAGGACGATTCATTTGAATGATCAGCAGGCTTTACTTACAAATCTCCTTCCCAGACAGCTTTACTTTTTAGAAACTTTGCTACATTCAAAACGTAGAACAAATCTGAAGAGTTGGTTTACCTTAGCGGCTAAAAAAAAATATATATATATATATATATATGTATATGTATATGTGTATAAATATAAATTAAGCACCAGAAACCAAAGTTAGGAAAAACACATACACAACACAGGTTATGGATGCAAGCCACCAGCCAGCAGTTTTAAGACAGAGCATTCTTAACACCTTTTTTTTATGGCAAACTTTTAGATTCAGAGGGAAACACAAGACATACTGCACGTTCCCGGCATCATTAACAGGCATAGCCTTAATTGTTGTTTATTTAACTACAATATCTAAGTACAGCAAAAGAGGAAATAAATACTTACCTTGGCCAAGAATCACCATGTTATTCTTCAGTGTTTTCAAGACCACAAAAAAAGTTGGATACTCAATTATTACTTTGCCTTTCAAATTGTCTAGAAGGCTTCTTCTGGCATCCAGTTCATAGTACCTTAAAAATAACAGGGAAGTTCATTTTGGATTTTAATACTACAAAGGACATGATGTACACTTTTTTTTAGGGGAGAGAGGGGAAGGAAAGAGGAGAAGCTTTCTGACAATTCACAGGATTTTCAGATGATGCTGTGTTCAGAAAAACTATCTTATGATTCAAATGACATAGCCACAGCCTTATTATCGAACTACATGTTTTTTTTAAACCCTCCTGACACCTAGGAGGAGAGTCAAAATCAAACTTCTCTAAGGGCTGAAATGTTTTATGAGTTCTTACTGAGTATCTTTACCAAAATCAGATATGGACACGGGGTTACCAAAATGGATGTATTTACCAAAATCAGATTCTAAATTTAAAGTAACACTTAATGTTCTGCTTATGGGCTTTAACACTACAGGTTTAATTCACATGGTTAGTAATGTACCTTATTTACCGCATTTGCTTATGAATTATCAGTAAAGTACAGTGAAGATGAAATAAAAAGCATACCTGTAAAACTACTAAAGCAAAGGTACACTGGAAGCACTTAGAGCTCTGTTTTTGTAGAAGGACTCCAATACGCAGAATACTGGGGCACTAATTTCTAAAAGAGGGTACAATATCCCCATTTATGCTAAGCAAATCACTGCTTATCTGCAAGAAATTCCCTGTAGCAATCCCCATGTATGTGCGCCCTACCTTTGCCAGAAAAGGGCTGCTCTTCACCCTGGAGGATGAAGGCAGGTATGTAACCCATGATAACACAATAATAAAAGGTAAAGCAAACTTCTTCTCACAATTATTTTCCAGAACTGTAATAATCTCTCCCAATTCTCTAACTGGAAACCTGGACATGGCATTTTGGGGAAATGGAGTGATATTTCAAAGCCCTCTGAAAGAAAAACCCTTTCTTTCTTCCACTTACCATAACTACAGCGTCCAACAGATGCTCTGATATTATTACACTGCAACCTGAGTTATGCAATTCTTTCTCTAATCAACATTATTAAATTGCTACTAAGCTATTGTATCGTTAAAGGCAAATGAAGTTTAAAACCAAAACATACTGAAAGCAATAAGTGGAGTATTACCCATAGCTGCTCTGCCTCCTCTGATCATTAACATATTATGCAGTTGGTTTTCTTTTGCCAAAAACAACACTAGATGGGTGAAGGAAATCATATACTTTATGATTTATAGCAATGCATGATTAAGAACAGTACATCAGAAAAGTCAGCACATAAGAAGAATACCGAAGGTAAAACAGGATTTGAGTTCTTGGGATTTAAAGGAAACTTAGTTTCAGCAAAAACTATTTCTCTCATATTCAACTTCAATCATCATGAAAATATTTGGTTTCATATTTCCCTCAACCCAAAGTAACCATGACCTCTTCTTACTGAAACCTTTTAAAAGGGATAACATTATATTACATTTCTTATTGAATGAATGCATTCATAACTTGTGGATTAACACACATGAACAGAAACATATTTACTGCTTTATTTACAGTACTCTAAACGCAAAGTATGGCAGTACCTTTCCTTTGGCAAGAACCTCAACACATTCTTTTCTGGTTAAGCAAACATTTACCACCAAGAGGCTAAAGTAATTCACATGCCACAATACACTTTCCATTATCTCATGTTTTAGACAAAACATCTTTAGTGTCCAGCTTGGCATAAGATAAAACATTTGTACTTAAAACTATTTTATGATAGTAAATTACTGAAGTGTTAGATCACTGACTCAGAGCTTTATCTTTTTTGTTTTTAAAGTAAATTTTACTGGCTGACAATGACAGAGAAAACATCTAAATCTTTAGTGCATAATGTGGGTTGTAAATTTCAGGGAAAATATAACAAAGGAGCTTAATGCTTTTTTTAAAACTTTGCTGTTCTTGTCTATGCTATCCAAAAGACCTTAGTCTACCACATCCCCTACTTCATACACAAGTGCAAGTTGAGGTTTCCTGCTAATCCACCTGCTAGCCTCTTCCTTGACTGTGAATACTTAAAAGATGTCAAAAGAAAACTATTCCAAAGTCTAATGCAGGATGTCACTTGATTCCAAAGTCTAAGGCAGGATGGCTCCCGAGCAAGACTTGGTTTTTCAGGTTCGCTCTTAAAGACTTTACCATGATAAAAACCATCCCAATTTTATCCCAGAACTAGAATGAAGTCATACATCAGAGAGTGAACGACAGAGACCTATGGGCTGCCCTGTAAGGCTTTTCCCGAAGCCTGTATACTCACACATCATTTCAATTTTTACTTATGGAAAAGCTAGACCTGTTTGGAGAAAAATGAAATGCCATTTTTACAAGTCTTGTAACTTCATGCAGTGATTATTTACCAAGATGAGCTGAGGATATGGGGTAACATTGGAATGCAGGTCCTCCCATGTATTTGCAGGGAAGTGGTCTCACCACAGATAGGAGACAGAGCAGGGAAACCTGGTAATCAGATATTACCAGATATTCTTTTATCATCATTTTAACCTGCTTGTCCTGTATCACTGGGACCGCACAAGCTGCTCAGTAAGCACCCATAATGAGCTGCAACCTTCTTCAGGCCGTTCCTTCACTGTGCATTGCAGGTGACAATCCAGTAAAACGAATGTAACCAGCACAAGTCTGTCCTTTCACTCACACTCTTCCATGCTCCAAGGCCAATTGCAGGAACCGACTTAATTGAGGCAGTGCTTCAGCTCTTCGTAACAGGATAGATTTGAAGACAAGTCTGGCTCCAAATGAACTGAGCACCCTGACAGAACCATTGCCATAACACCCCATCTTCACACCTTTCTTTTAAACCTTCGCTGCTTTTCCTTTCGCTTCTCTCCTACTGCCCAGTTCATACAAATTGTCTGTGCTACGGCTTCTGGACCCCTGTATTCTGTTGGACTTCCCACTGCACTCTTCTCTCCTTTCCTCCCTGTAATTACTTTCTGTTATTTTCTCCCTCACTTCCATAAATTCCCTCAGCCTCCTTGTCCAACACCCACCATCTAATCATACACTCTTTTAATGATTTTCTTGCACCGAGCGAGACTTTATGACCATGTCATGAAGCAAGAAAAATGCCTGGATTTCTTCTTAATAAGATGACTCCAATTGTAAGGACCACAAAGAGACAATCTTAGCAGACAACAGCTTTTGATTTTAGCTGGAATGATACAAGGACAACTGCTTTTTAAAGGACAAAAATGAAATAAAACTTCCCTGCCAGCAGGCAGTTTAAAAGCTTACACCAATTGTGATGACTGAGAAAATGTAACAAGGTTCAGCAATCCCACATCAGTTCCCATATGAACTGTTACATTTACCCTATGAATGGCTTTGTTACCTTTCACAAAATGCTGAGATTCATGCGGCACTTCTGACAACATCTCTGGAGTTTCTGCACAGTCTGGCTTCACTATCTATAGTTACCCTACCACCTTCCAGGAATTCAACAATTCAGTCTCCTAATCTGTCCCCACAGGCAGGAATGCTGTATTAGGTCACTGCATCACAAACAGTTTGCCTCAAATGGAACCTGTGGCTATCATCACAGTGGCATAACTTGTCTCCATGTATTCAGACAGCAGGAAATTCCCTGCTGATCAGGCTTTCCTGAATGTCATCTACAGGAACTTTGATTTTAATAATAATAATAAAGAAAAATCTGTAATCTGGAATTAAAGATAAATTGTAACCATGTTATTTTAGTTTAGTCTTCTAGACCCTGAAAAGAGAATGAACAGTTTAACTGTTTAAATAATATTAAATATTACGAAAATGCATATTTGAATAATGACGTTCATAATTTTCCTGTGAGAGAGATCAACCAAAATCCTTGCACATATTTTAAACAAGGATGAGTTTTCTTCCTAGAACTGAGTGGAAACATCGAGGTATTTACTTGGCACAATTCAGATACAATAAATCATGCTATCTATTTTGGGCCTAGTCCTCAAAATCCACAATTAAACTTCTGCTAACTTATGAGAAGAACAAAGATTTTTTTCCTCCACTCCCAAGCAAAAGAGAGTAGCATTTCCTAGGTATTTGCATTTGCCTGGAAGAGAGTAAAAGACTGGGTACAGCACATAAAGTCTCTCCCAAGCACTCATTCTGAAGGGCTGCAGCACAGCAAAGAAAATAACTAACAGATGGACTTTCATTCCTAAGTGGTGAATAACCTCTTCGTGTGGTTATGATTTGGTGAAAATGGAAGTAGTGAAATGCACTCTTGAATTAGGTATGAAAGAAAACTTATATGGCAGAAAATAAACACAATGTATTGAAAAAATGCACAATTTCTACATTTAACTTCTACATGTAATTTCTAACGTTTAATTTCTACATGTAACTAGAATTCTGACATTCTAAAAATCTGGAACACAGTCACAGTTTTGTTAGTCCACATGTGTGAAAAAGAGTTAGAAAATTCCATGAGCAAACAAGCAGAGACCTTACAAACAAAACCAGAAATGGAGCACCTCCCATATGAAGATAGGCTGAGAAAGTTGGGGCTGTTCAGCCTGGAGAAGAGAAGGCTGCATGGAGACCTCATAGCAGCTTTCCAGTATCTGAAGGGGGCCTATAGGGATGCTGGGGAGAGGGATTCTTCATGAGGAACTGTAGTGAGAGGACAAGGGGTAATGGGTTCAAACTTAAAACAGGGAAGTTTAGTCTGGATATGAGGAAGAAATTCTTTACTTAAGGGTGGTGAGGCACTGGAATGGGTTACCCAGGGAAGTTGTGAATGCTCCATCGCTGGCGGTGTTCAAGGCTGGACTGGGCATAGCCTTGGGTGGCCTGGTTTAGTGTGAGGTGTCCCTGCCCATGGCAGGGGGGTTGGAACTAGGTGATCTTAAGGTCCTTTCCAACCCTAACTATTCTATGATTCTACGATTCTATGACTTGCCTTAACACTTCCTTTGTAACTAATTCTCATCAATAGCTGAAACAATATGAAAGACTGCTCTGCCTGAATACTCTTAAGGAAGTGTGACAGGAACCAAGTTCAAGTTAATATTTTAGCAGAAAAAAATAGTATACTAGAGTACACACAAATATTTTAAAACCTATCTCCTCCTTCCACTCCTGGTCTATGTTTTTTGCCCTGTTCTAGGACCTCCATAATTAGCCTCAACAAATGTCCACTAGGGAAAAGAAACCTTCTCATATCAACCTTTTGGCCCCCAAGTCCTGTTGGAGGACTGAAACTAAAAGACTAAACAACTGAAAAAGCACAGGAAGAAAAGCTGCCAGCATACCGGGAAAGAATTTCAGGTATTACCACAATCTCCTAACTACACCAAAATTCACAGAACACATGAAAACAAAAAAATCATGAACCCGTTCCTTTACCTTGCCATATTTCAGCCACAGATCACCTCTAAACAAAGACCCTACTAAGACAAGCTGTAACAATCCACAGTCTTCTCTCTTTTATGGGCTGAAAGAGGTCCTTCCACTATGGAAATCTAAGAACTGCTGAAAACTAAAGTGTAAAATGGGACCTCCTCTCAACCCCCCCCCCCCCCAAAAAAATAAAAAAACCAAAAAGCCCCCAACCAAACAACAAAACCCAAACCACCTCTTCCTGTAAATATATTTCAGGGAGTTACAACAACCTGGAAGAAAAAAAAGCAATACCAGGTGAAGACAGCAGGAACACCATTTGTCATCTAAGTTATTTGGCACAACAGTACATGTCCAGAAAGATTTAATGGTTTGTTCACTTTTACCCTAGAAAGTATACAAAGCAGTCAATGGAAAGAAGTGATAAGCAAAATAAGACTACAAGTATGTCACTGTAGAAGCCCACAGCTGTCCTTGTCTAAACCTCTGGAGAATGATGCAATTGAAAAAAAAAACCACAGTAAAAGTTGTTTAATGACAATCATGGAAAAATCCATCAATTGATGACAAACCCCAGAAAGCAGATAAGGCATCTGCTGCAACAATTTAGTGGACTAAGCATTGAGAGTGATGTGGTAAAAGGATTTAGGATGCACAATAATGATCTAAAGATTAACTGAAGTACAAACCTTTCTGCCTCTTTTAGTCATGAGAGAAAGTATAACAAAAGAGAAGGAAAATGTGAAACTAGCAAATGGCAGTTTCTTGGATTTGGTAGAATTTGGTTCAAATACAGAAGTGATACTGAATTTCAAGAAAGCAAATACTTTCCCCATCTCATAAGACATAATGAAAAGAAGTAACACAATCCAACGGCAAGTAAAGATGCTGTAATTCAAGTGCATCATGGCAACAGTCCTTTACACATACAGGAACTTACTTTATCTGCAAAGCCAGGCAGCTTTACAAACTTCTCAAAAGCTCAAGGTTTAGAAATCTTTACATGGTATAGAGCAGACATACCGAATAAAGGTATACCGCAATTGTGTAAAGCTACTGTATGACTGAGATAAAGAAATAAAACACCCTAATGAATAACCAGAAGGCCTAAAGGGAATATGAAATTTCACAAGGGAAAAGTTAGAAGAGAGTGGGTTGACTACTGAAGATAAATGCCTGAAGTTTCAAAACCTGAAAAGATATTAGTAGCATCCTTAGCAGAATTGAAAGCTGTGTGTGGTTCCCCAAAAATGCAGGGAAGTCAAAATATGTAATTTCTACCATTAATAAAATACTGGCATGATCATGGAGAAAAAACAAATATCCTAAGTCTACTCTAACTACAATAGTCTGTACACAGCCTCATGAAACATTAGTGTAAATATTTTTTGAGGTGGGGGGTGTACCAAGAAATACCAAAAGATTCAATGCAAAATTCTTAATACATCGAGTTCGGAAAACTAATAGGTCAAATCTCATTTGACAACTTATGTTAATATAAGTAAGCAGTACACTGATAAAACAAACCAATATATAACTGATGAGAAATCAGTCCTTGGAAGTTGGCAATACTTTTGTTATTGCACTTATGTTAAAATCTAATTAACCGCCACTTCACAAACGGGAAGAATGGATACTTCTCTAATTCTGGATCCCTAGATAGCAAACTCTAACTTCCAAATTTAGCTTACATGGAGATAACCTGAACACCTTCTACACTGTGTACTAAATGGTGGAAAAAAATCTATACATTTATATTTATTTATGGGAATCACAGTGCCATAAACCTTCCATTAAGGGGTTACTACTGCTTCACAATGAAAAGGAAAAGCTATGAAATAAAGAAAACAAATTATTTTTTTGGCGAACAAGCAGGAAGGTCAACTCCCTCCTTGGCGAGGTTGACACAATCAGCCCTAGCTCATTTCCATAGAGGAAGAGAAAAAAAAAAAAAACAGGGATTCCCCTTTGGCAGCATCAGGAGGAAATAACAGTTTTTTTCATTCCTAACTGGAATATGAAAAGGTTCTCTACTCCGCCTTTGTGAAAATGCTGATGGCTACACTGCCATGTTTCACAGCACTGCAGTTTTCAAGTTCAGCCTGTAACTTCAGCTGCTCATGAAGATGTTTGTACCTTTGCACCTAGAGGCCTCTGGTTCCAGCCTCCCCATGCTGCCTGGTCCCCAGAATTGAGAAACTCTGCTAACTTTTAAGTCAGCATCTCACCATGTCTTTTTCTTTCAAGAAATTAGCAGTAAATCCTCCTTTTCCTGAAGAAAAAATATTTTAACAGCAACCCAGATGCAACTGAATTAAACCCTTTCACATATCTCACAACATTCATGCTAGACTGGAATAGGACAAATGGTTTGAACATTATTTCTGCTCTACAGCCCATTTTTACCAGCACCCTCTAGCCAAGGGGCAACAGATTATTCAAACAGGGGTTTTCCAGCTGCAATCTCTTCTTGGACTTCATGGTCCATCCTCTTGCTTTCAAGTCTGTCTTATATGTGCATGCTACGCAGTACGCAGCTTTCAGTGAAGGCATTTTTCATACTATGCATACATTACACAGTACATATATACAGGTAAGTTCCATCTGTTCCACAGCAGAGATGACAGCCTGGAGCAAACTGCAAGATTTGTACTTGAAATAGCCTTTCCTAGATGCACAGTTCCTCAGAGAGAGAAGAGAAAAATCTGCTTGTGCATGTGCTGGGTACCCTGCTTCCACATTTCAAGCCCAGCTATGATGCAGAGAAGAGGCTGCTGTGTACAGTTTTGTTTTCGAATTTGTGGTCTGCCTACCTGCTTTGCAAGCATGAAGGGTCTTCAGGTCCTCGGCTCTCTCTGTGGTGCTCACAGAACATCACTAGATAACTAGATTGACAAACCACTGGATGAAGTCAACACTAGCACTTCTATTATCACCTCAACCTCCATGTCTTTACTTAGTCACATACTCCTCCTCTGTAAGTGGTCTGGATCTAGCTTGCTGCAATAGAGACAGCAGAATTTTGGAGTGGAGGCTATAGTTTCAAATAAATCTTTGTGCAACAGATGTCTCAGCAACTCTCTAGCTGTGACACTCCAGAAACCCTAATGCAATACCATCAATTATAAAACAGTTCATCCAAAAGAATTCAGCATGGGTTACAAAACCCTGGATTGTTATTTTAAAAAACAGGCGCTTGCTGGTTCATAAAGGAATTCCTTTCAAGAAAAAAGAAATGAATGATTGCTCAAGCTAGTAAGATGGGCAAATTCTGGGTTTGTTTTTGGAATCATCCCAAAAATCTTCTCAAAGGTCAAGTAATTGTAGTCAGACATCATAAACATTTGGCTATGGATGCTACAGATTCAGACCATACATGCTGCTTATACTCAGCAATGACTAGTTTTCTGCTTTCCATCTACGTTGTGTAATACAGGATTCCAAGGAAAAACGTAAGTAGATAGGAAGGAAAAGTGACTCTTTTTTACAGTAAAAGCTGTGTATCCTGGCATCTGATGCTCTGCATTACTTTTGTCAGCAGAGAGACTGATGTTCAGATAAAGGAGAAGCATGTGAAAAATGACACTGAAATGGCTGCAGTAACAGAACTAGAAAGCCTGAAATGACCGCAAGAAAACGTAACACAGCATTCAGTAAAAAAAGCTGGAGTTTTAATAAAAAAACCTCAAAACAAAACCCAACGCTATGGGAAAAAACAGCGGCAAGTATTAATACACAGGAGCGCTGTGTTTAAGAAACAGACTAGAGCCCAAATTCTACCTCCCCTTGAACAGTACAAAGTTGCCAGAGCCTGACTACAGTTGTGCAGTGAAGAATGACTATTGTAAGCTAGCTCCCTGCTTTTGTGAAGCTGGCAGAGCTGCTTCTGTGCCAGCTGCTGCGAACTAGAGAGGAGTAATGAATTCTACTGTCAATCTTCTGCTGGCATAGGTTAAAGGCAGCTTGGGGTCTTTTCCAACTCATGCCAAGGCCAGAAGTTCATCCAGGGATTTGTATCCTTAATTCCTGTCTCATGTGTACCACATACTACGCAAATGTGAAAAGAAATTGCTTCCTAACAAAGAGTAGAAAATGTTAAATAAACCACCCCATGCTTTTCAACATTTGTGGAAAATGCAGAGGAGGAAATAATGCTTGAAATGTGCCAATTCTAGCACATTTGTTTTCCTAGATGAAGTAGTACTTTTGAAATGAGGCTGTAATATGATGATAAAAAGAACTGGTCCATGTACCACACTAACAGGAGTGACTTTTTTAAAGCAACTGAGTTATGTATGAAAAGCAAAAAGCAAAGACCCTATAAGCTCCCTCAGTTTTACATGAAGCTAATCACAAATGACAACACAGAAGGAAGTGCCCTAGGAAGACAGTATGAAAAATTAAGGAAAACACTATCAATAACTGAGGTTATCTTGCAACATATTTAAATATAACAAGCTTTTTATAATCTCAAAATTACTGACAGAACTGGTACCTAATGGATGTTTTTAATGACAAGAAAATAAATAACCAATATATACTACATTTAAAATTATTTGGTTCCGTTATATTTGTATTACTCTTTGAAATCCAGGCTGAGCTTCTAAAAGTCTGTTGGTATATTTGCACACACTAGAGCGAAAAACTTACTTCATCTTCCTAAATCTGTTACTGTGAACTACTGCAACCTACAAATGTGATCTAACCCGTAGCTATTTAAAACAATAGACTACAAAAGAAAATTCTCTTTGAGCACAGAACTCAGTCATCCAAAGAAATAACTCATTTCTGCCAGCTGATCTTGAGACAGGGAAGTGCTCCAAAATTACTAACATCATCCAGCCTTCTGGGAAGCAACTGCACTGGATCAGTTAGTGTAAAGTAAGTGTTCACCACCATAAAGCAATGGCATTTAGTAAAGAACCTCTGGTACTATTTTAACAGATTTTCTTCCCTGTGGTCCACAAAAATTAAGTGGCAAACATGCCAGCATTCTCATGCTCACCAGCCAGTGCCACCACAGTGAGTAAGAAGCCCCTTGATGTTGGAACTTGCACAAAAATGCTTTTGGTATTTTTTGCTTTCTGAGTAAGTGAAGCATGAGCCGTGCTGGTACTACTGATATAAAAACCAATGTTCCAACTGATTCTACATGCATCCATGGATGGTGTGGCAGCTTTACAACAGGAAAGCTACAGGATACAGTCTGGTATTGCTCTGAACTCCAGCTCCTTGAAGGATATGGTCCGCTGAAAGCAGCGGGCTTTGCAAAACTTTTATAGCCAACCAGACTGCATTTTCCAAGCACCTCAATATTCTGCCAGCACCTAGTGAAATCTTCTAACCTCCAAAGTATGCTACAACAGCTTATTCTGAAACAATGTTTGCATGCCATTCTGAGTGTATTAACAGGCAAAAAAGAAAATTACAACATAAGAGACCAAACAGGGATGTTTAAGAAAGCATAGTCTTTAAATTCCATTAAACTAAATGCGCATGATTAAAGAAAGGCAACTATTTAAACTAGATTCATGCAAGATGTTAATCAACCCAGTACAAGATATTTGGTGTAGCTAAACCTCATTGAGATTTAGTTAATTAATTGTCTCTTAGGTTAAAGTATCTACCGTAAACCAAGTCTGTTGCAGTTATTTCTCTTCAAGAAATAGGGTAATTTTACACGATAAGGATGACTAAATAACCTTTTCATTAAGTATCTGCAGTTATGACAAAAAAACCCCCCTCTAACCCAACTCTGACCTTTAACTTACTTATAACAAATACCAAGGGTGTGTTTGATTTAGGAATTCTTTTTGGGGGGGTTGGTTGGGGTTTGGCTTTTTTTGTTGTTTATTTATTTAGTTTTCCTTACACAAAGCCTAATAAGGCAATTCTCAGGAAAATAACAAGGTGTATTTCCCAAACCAGATTGTATAATTTGGCAGTTACATCTTTTCTTTCCTTAGTGGAAAAAGCAATACTCTTAGCATATGAAGTCACTTTGAAGGCATCTCAAATAGAGGACTGAAGATAGTCAGGATACTAATTTATCCTGAAGAAAGAAAAGACTACTTTATAAAAGAATGCAGGCTGTAAAAATCATTCAAGAGGCAGCAGTTAAACCTTTCTTGTAATAGTTACAGTCTAGGAGAGAATGGACACCAGCCACCAACTCAATATTGCATAACAGGTGACAGAAGCAAGCATACCAAATGGAAAACTATTATAACCCATTCAAACGCAAATTTTTTTCCAAACCAAGATTTTAAAGGAGGAAGAGAGTTGTGTAACATTCATTTTTTCAAACTCTCCTTCACAAGATTCCTTATAAAAAAATGCAATTAATGAGAAGACTGTCAAGTGGTCTAACAGTTGCAGTGCTATAGAGTTATATAACAGCTAGGGAGGAGAGGACACAGGGAAAGATTATACCTTAGGTTGCCCCATGTAATTGTGGACTGCTACCAATTCATACTGGAGGCAATTCTTACAAGCTGGTTTTAGAGAAGGCAGAAGTAAGCTTATCATAAAATTCTCTAAGAACTGTCACCGCTTATGATAAAAGGCACCTCACAAGAAGAATGCAAGCACCACGTAGTCTGGCAGCTATCCATCATATCTGCACACCACTGGATTTACCCAGTTGCTTGCTCAAGTTCTGCAGAACTCCTGTGAGGAAGCAGAAATCCGTACTACACGGCTCATTTATATTTCTGGAGAAAGGAAAAAAGAAAACCCCAAAAATTTAAAGCATTCTGCAATGGACCTTTAAACTAAAAAGGCCATTTGCTGTGAAACCCAGAAAAAAAGCCAAACCTGAACCACAAACTCCCATCTCATAAACAATTGCAGGAAATACTAAAATCCTTTTGTAACATACTTATCTTAAAACTAGAATACTAACATTTTATAACCCGTAATAATCCTGCTTAGATATTCTCTGAAGTACCATTGCACTTCCTCAATAACACATAACTGTAGCTATGAAAAATACTCTTTTTCAAAACGTTCGGCTGAGCCTAAAAACAACACCCGAGCCACCAAGGTATATTTACAATCTTCCTATTATCTACTGCTTGTGGAGAAGGAATTTTTCCGGTGGACACAGGAGAGGTTTTGGATAACATAACAATCATGAAGACTTGCATGTATTTGTAGAATGCACCAATCCTACTGCTCGTCTGCTGACAGAGTGAAGGAAGAGGATTTTGCCACATGGGAACATGCAGCCTAAAATCATGCAGAGTGAGATATCACAGAATGAGAAATTCCTCTGAGGTGACAGTGGCACTCAAGGCTACACAAACCAGCAGCTAACAGCTCCCCACTGTTAAAGAAACGGATAAAGAAACATGAGAAAGCTCTGTCTGTGCTCAGCTTTTGTCCCATGCTGAACACCACTAAGCAGCAAGCCACTCCCGTTTCAATCGCAAGTACTTCCCCACTGCAATTCCAGGTAAAGATTTACAGAATGAGAGCCATAACCTGAAATTAATTTAACTGGGGAGGGTGTGTGCGTGTGTGTGTGCGCGCGCGCGCAAAAGGAAAAGAAAACACAATAAATACTCTCTCAAGTGCAATGCAACTACAGTAAGAATTTGAATTCCCTCATAGAGCCTTTGTCACAACAGCTACGCTGGTACAACTGCACTGAGAGCATCTGCTGGCAGAGACACGGCTGATGTCAACAGAAGATGCTTTTCTGCTGACACAGCAGTCCCATAATTTCAAACAAACTTTGTTCTTTCCTTTCAGAAGAATTTTCTTTCAATATTCTGCTTCCTTGACCTGTCTGCACTGCCACAGCTGGGCCTGCTCAACCAGCTTCTATGAACAGATTCATAAAATGTTTCTCAAGTCAAAACTTTCCTATTTTAACTTTTTACATTTCCTTTTACACTGTAAACTTCACGTTCACTAAGTGGGATAAATACCAATTACTGTGACTTTGATATCAACTAACAGCTGATTCTGGGAATACTGAGGAGGCTCAAACTTAAGGACTTAATTTAGCCTCATGAAAAAGAATTCTCTCTCAATAAATCAGTGAGCTAAGGAAACGTACAGATTTCAGAAGAGGAAAATGTTCAGTAATAAAAGAAACTGATGAGCAGAAGAGACAGTCCACTTTGATATTAAACTGGTTTCTTTCCCCAAGCCTTCTCTGCAACTTACATACTCTACTTCAAAAGATTGAAAGGTAGACTTTACCTTCTATTACAAAAGCATATTTTCCTTCTAAACAAGAAAATGAGAAAACATTGAAATACCAGAGAAAACCTCACCTGTTTATTTTTAAAATACAAGTAACTGTTCAAGGTCATTGCTTGAATGTACCTTTCATGTACTGCAAGAAGATGCTCAACACTTGCATATTGAATGCATTTTCAGGTTTTGCTGAATTTTGGATTAACTACTTAAGAAGGGCACAGAGGCTGCTCATGCGCTGGGAATCTGTCTTAAATACTGCTAGTAAAAGATGAGCAGAAAAGTCTGCTACAAATATTTAAAAAATGGGAAACTGTTTCTGATCTCATTTCCTGGAGCTGACCTCTAGAAAGGCTTCTTTACTTGTGTGCAACATACAACCTCTATGGCTGAAGTGCCTCTGCTGAACAGCCTTTACAGACCACTGGGAAATACAGTAAAAAGACAGACATGGAACTGAGCAAACTTCATCTGCCCAGTTGCTACTGCAATGGACTTTCCAGGGTGGCTCACAAGATCAGCATTTCTAAACTGCCACCCTAAACACCCAGAATTTTGCCATTTTCAAACTAAATGGAAAACATCCAGACACTTGTCTTTCAGAAATCTGTGTAAAAGTCTGCGTAACACTCGCAGCCCTCTGACTCAGGGGATGGGGCAGCCCAATGTCTATCAATATTCTTAAAGACTGAGGTGAAAAACACACTGATGCATTTGCTTTTTCTTCATCCCTGTTAGTCAGATGACAATCCTCAGCAAGTATCATTCAAATTTTTCTTTGGGCCTCCTCTTGCAATATACACACTTCAAAAAGCCCTTCTTGTTATCTAAAACAACACTTCCTGTTTTCAACTGTCATTAAGCTTTGGCCTTTCGTGTCTTCTCCCTCCATAAACGAGCCATGGCCCTATAATCTTCAATTTCACTTAAACCCAACACGTTTCTCACTGACAACTCTGATGGCAAATGTTATAACCACATTTCAAATAATTGCGAGGAGGGGAAGAAAAAAAAAAAAAACCAGCCAAAACAATGAAGACTTTGGGCTTCAATTCTGAAATACGTTACAAATTTTTGAATAGTGCTGGGAAAAACACAGCACAAGCAGGAAGCTCAGCTACAACTACCATTCTTTTTATACACCTTTCCCCCCCTTAGAAATAATACACCATGCTTTCTGGAAGCATGTTATTTACATTTCTTACATTTGAAGAAAAGAATGTGCTTTAAAGAACCCTAACTAGGAATTACTGGTCAACCACAATAAGCTATGACATTAAGCTGATACATAGCCTTTTCAGGAACAATGACAACAGGGTGGAGTGTTCAAAATGGTATTTATACCAACAAAAAAATATTTCTCTAAAGTTTACTTTTTAAGTTCTAGAATGTTGTCTGTTCTGGAAACAAAGAAAACAATTCTGCACAAGTTTGTATTCTGAAGTCTTATAAGCCCACACCCAGGAATATGGTAACAAGAAGAGCGATGAGCTAGTAACTTTGAGAAAAATACGTTATTTCAAATGGGGTAGCTGGATACTGGTAAGAAAGTATTTTTTGCTGCAGTGATTAAAAAAACTCCAGCTTTCTTCACCTATCACTTCAATTCTCTTGAGGAGGTTATCACACACACAGAGGAACTTGCACAAAGGAATGGATGCCAACATTGGACAAGACAGTAATTTAGCATTTTAATACAAACCTGTCTTCACTACAGACACTGCTAAATTTGCATGGACTGCTGCTGAAGCAGCTCAGGTATAGGCACACTTACTATTCCACCAGGGTAGCTTTAAGTGCCCTAGCTTCATAAATTGACCAAGTGAGTGAGCTCAATTTACTACTCAGTAATTGCACAGAAATGTCAGTGCTGACATACAAAAAGACAAAGACAAAAATGTGACATGAAATGGCTGGCAATTACGCACTGAAGAGTAATCCACAAATTATGTAATCCCCATTCATAATATAAAAGACTAAGAAACGTATGATTTCTTTTCTGCTATTTTTAATTCTTAAACACACCAACTGAAGAACTGCCTTACCTGACAGAGTTTTGTTTCCTGTTTTCTATTTTCATTAAAATTTGTACATCTGACTGAGGAGACACTGTATAGATTTTTAATCTGGAAAAAAAATATGCAACAGATAAATAATGTACAATAAGTATTTCCTATAAATGAGGGCTCTAATTACTAGTATATTTTTCTAATTACTCTAAAGAAAAGATTTGCTGTCAACCCCACAGAGTTTAATTATGATTACGTTTTTTCAGAATTAGTTGCTTTATTTGATCTTCATGCCATGAGCCAGTTTCTTAATCTTTTCCTGGTTTAAATTTGGTGGCTGCACTCCAGGGTTAGGTGGTTGAAGAATGTTAGGATGGTTTTCATCACAGGAATTAAAGATGTACTGCTGACTGGGAACTCAGCTCTGCATGCTGAAAGTGCAGCTAGTTTAAACCATTTATTCAGAACTGCTCCCCTCTTTTAGTAGTGTGTTACATGAACTAGGCAGAAAAGTTATTCAATACACACCTTTGACAAACTACAGGATCTGACTCCACTGGATCAATGTACGGCTTAAGGATATCAGCAAGTGTTTTATCATCAGGCACCCTTTCACCAAAGATAAAAATCAAATACATAAGACATGGTTCATCATGTACACGAAAATCTGCTATCTGAGTCACCTGGAGGAAGCTGTATATTTGCATGCTACAGTGGCACAACTCAGTAGCTTATGGAAGGATCATAAATATGCATCACTACCACACAGATAATTGTCATCTTTATCACAACTTCAAGACTGGGACTTCACTGGCATGTACAAGGAATAAACAGATGTGTATCTCTAGTTTCTAACCCTGCAGCAGAAACATGCTGTTCCTACAGCCCTAGACGTAGACACGGGCATACTTCTCATCCTCCCTTCAGGCAAGGAAAATATGATTTGTCAACAAAAGCTCATTTTTTGCCCTTTGCAAAATGCGCTTGTGGGTTTTCCTACAAAACAACCTATGCAGCCACTTCATCCTATATGAAGGTCAGCTCCAGTGTCCAGGTGAGGAGAGACGGCAAATCTTGCTGAACGTCTGCTCCATGAGACAACAACGCGTTACGTGCATGGGATACTGCCATCTTGAATATAGAAGCTGCTCTGTTTACATAGAGAAAAGGACTAGCAATCAAACATTTAACCTGATTTGAAAGCCCTGCTAGCTTTCCACTTGTCAATACACAGCTTTAAGTACTTTATTAAAAATTTAAACGCCCTTTTAATTAAGACTAAAATAATATTCAAGTTTACCTTGTATAATAGAAGAAATAGATAAGAACTGATCAAAATATTTTGCAGTTCAACTTCAGCAGACTAATTTAAACTTCATAAAAATCTGGTTTTCAAGCTTTTACCCTTTTAAAGTGTATTCAGCATGAGAGTGAGGAAATATGAGCTTCAAGTGCCAGTAGAACTTCTTCTCCCTGAAAAGAAAAAGTAATAACATCTTAATGTTAGGTGGTAACTACTACCTGCTTTGCCTATGATGAAATTTGGTAGCCTACAGCACGGGTGCAGAAGAAAATACACAGTCAAAGTTTTGAATGGCATTTACAAAGAGTAAAAGAGGCACACAGAGAAGCTGAGATGCAGTGCTCTCAGATTCTGCTGAATTTCAAGTCCTTATGGGATGACTTGTTCACTACAGATAAGATAGCACCAATTATCTGATAACAGCATTTCATATTTCAAGAGCAACTCTTTTCCAGCTGACTTTCCATATATATAAATGTGTTTTCATTTCAGAAAAGGAGTCTGCTTTTCAGCATATCACCTGGGACTGGCTGCCAAACTCGTGCAACAATAATAGCCAGAGATGGCAGCTGAAGCCAGGTTCTACACAAAATAGGGCACTCGACTGCTCACAGTAGTGATGGCCTCAACAGAAAATGTACCATGGGCAGGGAGCGAAGTTGCATTTTGGCACGATAGGGATAATAGAAGCTAGAAAGAACGTATATTTACAGAAAGATCAGGAAGCTTTTGGTAGAGACCAAAACTGATGTCATGTTCCTTTCTCCAATTCGTTAGTTTTAAGACTCATCTTCACTTTCTTGCTAGAGTAACTAATACCTGAATATAGAAGCAGAGGGGTTGGAACAAGACGACCTTAAGGTCCTTTCCAACCCTAACCATTTCATGATTCTATGATGCATGGTTCCAGTGCAGTATCATGTTAAGAAAGACAGTATTACCTAAAGAATACTTTGCTAGATTAGGAAATCTCTTTTTGTCTTCCTACTTGTCTGCAGAAAGGCTGAAGTCAATACTGGCTTAAGACAAAGTGTTTTTCCTCTCATTGCTCAAAATTCTCCCGTTCAGTATGGTGAGTGTAACATTTTCTAAAAGAACCTCCTAAGGAAAAGCACTGTCTAAAAGGTACGTGCATGGCCCTTTGCTCTGGTTCAGAACTTTAACACTCATGATAAACAGCAAAGATTTGGAAGAGGAAGGAGGGTACTACTACCATCTAGAAATCAGAGGCCAGATATCTATGTGAAACATAAGAATGTCTAATGATACTTCTCCCCCCTCCCTGTTTTTTTTTTTTTTGTTTTAAGCACTACTTCAGATCTGTGAAGCATTATATCCAGGATAATCACCATCAGTTATGCAAAGATTCAGGTACTACAATTAAAAGTAAACAGTATTGTTCCAACATGTTGTTTAATTTATCAGGCAAGTGAAACATTATCCAGCAGGCTGTAGCTGGCTGCAGAGACAAGTGTATGCGTATCCAGTAGCAAAACAGTAAACTCAGCTGCTAAGTTCAGTTAACTGATACCAACTTTTACATGCAAGCACTTTAATAAAAAGTACTCTTATCAAATAAACCATCATTCCCATACCTAATTATTTCTAAGAAGAAAATAAGCTTTACAGCCAAACTACACTTCCTGTAGCGTAAGTAAAATCAGAACCCTAGCTCCAAGGAGCTAATAATCAGAACAAAAAGAACTAATGAAGGCCAAGTTCCCCAAAGCAACATGTGATTCAGCAGAGTTGTGCAACATGCTTTGTGATTCCTCCCCTCTATCTGCTCATAATTGTTAACTTGGGATGCTGAACACTGAAGTTAAAAAATATCATTCCTTATCAAAAAGTTTCACTTTATGTCATGGTTTAATCCCAGCTGGCAACTAAGCACCATGCTGCCACAATACTACTGATGATAATGAAAAGGAAGATAAGAAAAAGAGACAGGAATAAACACCAAGAAACACAAGTGATGCCCAGGTAAATCGCTCACCACCTCCAGACAGTTCCTGGGTAGTGTCTGGCGGCTCTGAGCTGACTTCCCCCAGTTTATAGACTGGGCAAGACATGTTGTGGTATGGAATACCCCTATGGCTAATCTGGGTCCAGTGCCCTGTCTCTGCTCCCTCCCAACTTCCTGTGCCTCTCCTCACCAGCAGAGCATGACAGACGGAAAAGTCCTTGATCACAGTACGCACTACCGAGTGACAACTAAACCATGGGTGTGTTACCAACATCATTCTCACACCAAACCCAAAACACAGCACTGCACCACCTACTAAGAAGAAAATTAACTCTATCCCAAGATAGAGCTGAAACCAGGACACTTTGGAAAAACAGAAACTTTACTTTTTCTCCCAGCAAGCTAATACTGAAACTGCTGCTAACTATTTCATGTCTCTTCAAAGTATTCTTGCCTGAACGTAAAATGCAAGCAGGTAATACAGATTAAAAACTGGGTAGAACCTGCTGCATGCCAGTTATTAAAGAGAAGCATCCATCACCATCAATGATCTCTGCCCAGTTAGAGAACTTGATGTCAATTGCAGATGCTATCAAAGCTGCTTCACAACAAATTCTGATTAAAATTTGGTATCCTGGCTCCAGGTATCACTGACTTCATTTTCCATTACGGCTCACTGGGGTAGTATTCCTTCACATACAACTGACATGTACTATGTTCCTTTCTAAATGAAAATGCTTAATTAAGTCATAGGCAGTTGAGAAACAGTTCACTGCATGCAGTGTTCCATGCCGCTCAGCCGCCATGGAACACCACTCCACGGTTTTCTTGAATACCAAGGCATTGACTACTAAATGGCAGAGATCTGGATGAAGCACAAGCACATCAGTAAATGTGCTTGTGCACATCACACTGATGTCAGTAAAAGCAGCATCATAGCCCATCCCTGCATTGCTTGGCTTCAGATCCTAGTTTGGCTACTTTAGAAGCATGGAAACTAATCAGAGGGAAGAAGAGGAGCCAAGCACCTCTTTGCCTGCGTGAGATCTAGCCGCAAATTATGTTCAGAACTTCACAGGCTGTTTTGCAATTACTGTTCTGCTAATGCATAGTAACTGTTTCCCTTTCATTTCTCCTTGAACTCCCAAAACCTTATTTTCTATCATCAACTGTAGTTTTTGCAGAACTACATGTACATAAGTTTAATGTTTTTCACAGCAACAACTGAAAGATTTCCATTTCTGATGTTACAAAGGCAACAGTGGTAACACACAGAGTGGCTGTTACCTCCCGTTAGAACAACTGCAAAACTTAACATCATCTTTCACAGATAAAATAGTACCTAAGAAGATGCTCCAAGTGCTGAAGGTGTAGGCAGTACAGCTGCTGAGAAATAAGGGACAGATCTACAAGGGATTCTGGGATTTGGACAATCCACTTAAGTGCCTTGGCAGATTTTTAGAACTGTCCAGTGTTTACATATTTCTTAAAACATTTATGAAGTATCTCATAAAGCTTAAGTTTCATGTCCAGGTTTCCTCTGATGAGACAATTTTGCCTAGCCTGCAACAGAAGTTCTTAAGTACATAAAATCCTTCTTCTAACTTTTTAAAATGTGTGTTTATGTGCGTGTATGTATGTACATAGAAAATACATACTGACAAAAAATCCAAATGCCAGTTGCAGTTCTGGCTCTGCAGAAGTCCTTTGCTGCCAGCCTGTCAAACACAGTGATTCACTGATGACTGGCTTCTATTTAGCAACTAATATTCTCAAAATGTTTTAAAAATAGTATAGAAGACATCTGACATCAAAGCGCAAATACTGAGGTATTTCCTGTCTCTGTTATTCTGAATTGATAAAAGAGGTGAAAAGGACATAAAGAAGTTTAATGAAGGACCAGTTATCCTTCCACTTGAGAATAAGCAGTACTCTCACCTAATGCACTACAGTTTAGTTGAAATACTGGACGTTTGCTATCTACCTTAGGATAATGTTGCCTTTCTTAGCTTCCTTAAGCAATGAAGGTTTGGCCTAAGTGACTAGATTCTCTTGTGGATTAAAACAATAAATAAATTAAATTAAGAGAGCATGCAGAGGTAGAATGATTTCACCTCTCTCTGTCCCCAACTTTGTCCCTAGAGCCCAACTGACTTTGTTGCATTTCTAACAGCAGCACATAGAGATGTCTGCATTTTGTTCAAATTTCATCAAGATAATTCCTGTCTACCGAAAGTTCATGTTTCCTAGTTACAGTAAACAGCAAGATAATCAATGAAGAAACTGAAATGCACGCCCTTCGTAACACGTACGGTCTTCTATCAGGGGCCTCCCAACACCAGATGTTACTAACCATACATGTTGCAAGAATCAAACATGCTGGGCTTGAACTGGGAGTCCTGTGTAAATCAAAAAGACACTGGGAAGGCCAAGAAACCCAAATTGTAATAATCTTATATGAAGAATGGGATAAAACTACCATCCTTTTTAACTCTGAAAATAAACAAAATCACCATCAGATTCACTATGAGAATGAAACATTTGTTGCTAGAGGGAAAAAAAAATAATCTCAGGTACAGAACTCAGTCAGTACTTGTCTTTGCATGGGGGTGTTCTGAAAAGCCAGTAATTTATCAAGATGCATGAACAGCCTCCTCTCTGATCACACCAGAGTAGCATTCCTTTGCCTGGGAACTTACTTTGGCAGGTCTGTGAAAGCAAGCAAAACTACGTACTATGTGACAACTAAACTCAAGTTTAACAGCTCCCTCAGTGTAATATTAGCCCAAGACCCAGCTCAGGTAACTCCTTAAATTCTTACGATCAGAAACACTTTGAACAATTTTAATTACCCTCACCTAGCTAAGCATTAAAGTTGACATTATAAGGCTTTCAGGTATACCTCAAAGTAGCTTCTGTAACACTACCTATATCTTAACTGATTCTAAACCCAAATCTCCACACCTTATTTTGTTCCCAGAATTAAATAAAGAAAAGGATTTCTTCTTCTCCCACATATATCATCTGTTCAAATGCTTCCAAGCTGCAGGCATGCCTTCCATCAAGAAGACTTGCAGCCCTCTGGGCCCTCTTCGCAGGGAGGAGGTAAGATTTTGTCTGGGAGGTGCTGTGAATGGAGTAAGGAGGAAGCTGGATGGAGACATCTATGACAGTGTAAGCATAAGGGAGGTGCAGAGCAAGGCAGCAAAGACCACAGGGCTGAGGGAGCTGCACAGCCCCATTTCAGCATCTCATGGCTGTCACCATCTCTTGCCAGAGAACCAGAAGGCATGGAGTTGCAAGCTTCCACCCCTCTTCCCATTTGATCTACTGGCTGGAGCTCCTCAGTTCCTGCCTCACCCCTCTTCCCAACCTGGTCACATTTCTCCACTCCTTTCCCAAAGGCTCATTATCCCAACAGGCTAATCCAACTCCATGGCAGCATTCACCCAGAAGGGGAACTGTTGTTTCTACTGGAAAACAAGGGCACGGCAGGAAACGTCGGGTAGAGCAGCACATTAGAAATAATTTGCAAATACAACATCTTAAACAATCTCTAAGTCAGATATCCCATGAGTTCACAAACTGGACTCACACTCTACTTTCTAGGGACCTTCCATTATCTAGATACTCAAGGTTAGTCTAATCCATGTGTTGTCCAGCACTGGCACATACGATTTCACAACACTGAGTGTTGTAAACAAACTAATGGAAACCAGGAAATTAAATCTGGTTAACACGTCTGAACAACCACTGATCTGTCCTCCAGACCCGGCAGGGGCAGGTGATGATACAAGAATACATCCTGTACTTCTTAGTTTTAGATTACTCTAATTCCAGCCTTGATAGTCCAACAGCTTGGCTTGCATGTAGAGTGTGAAGAGGAGATGAGAGAAGACTGCGCTCAGCTTTCCATGCACATATGTTGAGCAGCTTCCAACCAACCTGCACTCTCTGGAGCAACCCCTCTACATACCCCAACTGAAAAACAGCATGAGAAAGGGTTCAGTTTTACTGAAGAATAGACACACCAGTCCCTGACCACAGTCAGGTATTAAGTTCATATAATGCAACTGCTTACATAGCTTTACCCCATTTGAATGTAGTATTCAACAAAATGTTACGGGTGTCATGAATTCATATGGGATAGGTGTTAAATGGCTGATACTCCCTGGTTTAATCAATCCTGAGGTTTGATTCCTCAGGAAATCATTTAAGGAGAGTAAGCAGAACATGCCAATTAAAAACCAACCAACCAAACCCCCCCAAATAACAAACAACCAAAACCAAAGGTTAATTTTCAATCTGCAGTACTGAATTCAAAAAGCTGATTGATGTGTGAGTAACAGTAGCCGCGTAACAGTGGAAACATGTTCTTTGTGTAGTACTCACTGAGCATATTCCATACCACTAGACAGCATTTACAGGAAAGAGACGGTGATTATCATCTTCAGAATAGAGAACATTACATGTTCTTTCTGGTGCGATGTGAAAGTCCCAGAAGGGACAGCATTCCAAAACAACAACAGAATTACCCCAGGACTTTATGATTAACACAAACCAGTAAGGCATTCCCCCAGATAGCCTGTAAAATATTTGCATACTTATTTGCCAATAAGTTACCTTCCTTACACAATCTTTCTAGTTTTTAAATCTGCTTTTGTAAAACAACATAAAGCACATGATGTGCATGAAAACATAATCTGCTCAAAGCTTAACTGCTTCCCAATGCGAGCTATGTTTCAGTATATACCCAAAAAGGCCTTCTAGAGAAAAAGAACTGAAAAACAGAACACGAGGGCAAATCTCCGTCAGCACAACACTGTACTATGCCCAGGATCTTCCCAGCTTCGAACCTTGCTGTATCCATGCCTTTTCTGTTCTTATGTCCTTCTCTTGGCTGCTGATCCCAGCATCCCTGGTCTTTCTGTATTTGCTCTGGCTCTTACAGGGTACTCCTCATCTGTATGCCTTGAAGGTGTTTATGCTGCTTTATCCACAAGGAAACTTAAACTCAGCTCTAACACCGAGATACTCCAACAACACAAGACCAGCACAAGATAAGCTGTAAATGGCAGAGCACGCAGCCAAGGCAAAGAAAGTCAGGGCAGAGGCAGACAGCTCATGGGACTCACATCTACCAGGTGTGGAGCTGCCGCCCTGCCTGTTCCCAGGGAGAGCCTCCCCGGTGTAACTGCGGGGTGAAGGAGGAGAAAGCGTCTCAGCTTTCCTTTCTCCCCATGGTTCACCCGGGGCTCTCCCTCGCAGTACAATCTGTATCGGTACAGCACTGGACATCCACACCTCCTCCGCGCCGAACGCCGCTACTGCTCCGTCAGAGAGCGACACCTGGTGGCCACTCCGTGCTCCGGCGCCTTAGGCCATCCAGGAGACCGGTAAAACGGCGGACAGCCGCGCCGCCGCTGCAGCCACAACCTGGGGGGCGTTTGTAACGTGTTCTCACGGTACATCGAGAGCAACTCCAGACCTGTTTCCTGCCACGGAATGGTTCGGGTCGGAAGGGACCTTAAAGCTCATCCAGTTCCAACCCCCTGCCATGGGCAGGGACACCTTCCACTAGAGCAGGTTGCTCCAAGCCCCGTCCAACCTGGCCTTGAATGCTGCCAGCCATAATGAAACATCTTGTAGGGTTTTTCGTACTGCTAACAGTGAACATACTTCAATATACAAACTCTGCATACTGTGAAAAATGCCACAGAGGGGATAAAGGGAAGAACACTTAAGAATCTTCCTAGCCTTTTTTCCAAATTTCCATCTGTCTGCCTCTCTAAACTGCCATTTCAAGCATCCACACCATCCAGCACAGCAACTTCTATCACAAAGACAACTTACTGGAACCACCTATTCAGACTCAAGGTCAGCTTATTCAGAGAGAGGCACTTCTGCAATCATTCTACATCAATCCTCTATCACAAACCTTTAAAGAAGTGTTTTCCTTTCCAGCAAAGCTCAGTATTAATTAAATACAGAAAAACACAACAACATTGATTCTTCCTCCAGTTACTCTTCTCGGTGTTCCTCCAAAGTAGTGTGAATTGCATAAGCTGATGATGTCAAAGAGTGTAAAAAATGAAAACCTGCAGCACAAAATACTAAATCTAGATAGCTTTTGTAAAAAAATTACGCACCTAATGGATTTTAACAGCAAGCACGCTGGAATGAATCCAGATTCACATCATTATGCGTTCAATGAAAACAAAATATTGCTGACTGTAACCAACTGAAGACTCACATGCAGTTGAAGGTGGTCGAATTTTCTCTTCTCTTTGTAAATCCAACAGGCAGTGTTCTCAGGTCAATGTCACATTTTCGAGCTTTGTTTCTCAAGCCATATAACTAGCAAAAATAAAACATTTTTAAAATAAACATATGAATAATATATTCCAAACCCAAAACTTAAAACAGTAAAAGAGTAATGCTGACAGGAATTATAGGAAAAGTGTAGAAAAGGCCATATTTAATAAAGCACTTTGCTTTAAAAAAACCCATTGCAAATGAAAAATTAATGAAGTCTAGAAACTATCTGAAACATTCTCAGGTGAAGTTTTCCCATGCTTAAAAACAACATGCCAATAACTTTTTTATAACAAAAGTTTTTTAACACCTTGGGAAAGGCACAGACAACCAAACAGAGAGTTGTTTTTTGCGCTACAAGCCCACCAGCAGAACGGATGCGCAAGCACCATCTTAGCCACTATGACAAATTCCAGTTTGAAGGTAGCACTAAGGATATCATCTCATAAACATGTCAGGCACCACACCCTAAAACCTGCTACCTGTGCAGCATCTCACCACCTTCAGTGAATGTTTTCAAGACATCACGGTGACCAGCGCATGCACAGAGTATGACCTCAGCCTGAGAGAAAGCTGGAGCCTTCTGAATTTACTCTGTCATCAATCTGAGTTCTCTCCAACTGAGTATAGGACTTGAATATATCTTCACAAGACTGGAAAACAACATGGCCCTGATGAGTTTCTGCGACGTATCAACAAATCAAGTATTTTGGAGTAGATTTTGGTTCTCTGTGGTTTGTCTGTTTTCCCCTCCTGGTCTTCACAGTTGATCATCACAGAACTTTCAGGACAAGCAGTAGATTTCTGTGATCGCATGAGTGCTTCACTAGAACTGGAGGAGTTTCAGCAAAAATCCCCTGCCACTTGTAGAAGGCTGGCTTTTACTTCATTGTTGCTTATATTTATTCTTTGCAGAAGTCTGGTTGCCTTCATTCGGTATGTGGGAAAGCATGTAATAATTTTTAATTTAATAAATCCACTGTTCACCTGGGAATTTTGTATTTAAAAATTAAAAAAAAGATGTGGAGATGGGAGGAAACACTCAGGCTTTCTTAACATGCATCTTGTCATCAAACAGCAGGAGTGGTTACGCATCACTTCGAAGAATAAAACACTGTTAGCAGCTTTAGCTAACTTCTCATAACAAATGGACATAGCCATCAATACTATTATTACATAAACCTAGAGACTTCTTTTGATTTCTGGCTCTAAAACTCAGGGTCATTCATACTTTCATAAGAGAGGTATCAGCTCTGAAAACTGTATTGGGACTGCCTCAGTGGGAATTCATAGGTAGTCAACCCTCCAATAAACCAAGCTGCTAATTTCAAACTTACAAGTTTTTTTGCTGTTGGATTATGCACAGTAAGATGTCGAGCAGCAGCATCAGCTGCCCTTCCTACATCTTCCAGGAATCGATAATCTGAAGGTTAAAAAAAAAAAAAGAAACAAGGAAAAATGTAGTGCTGTCATTTAGCAGGACAGAAAAGAAAGGGAAAATAATAATGACAGAAAAATCAGACTATACAAAATAAGTGATGCACAATCACAATTGCTCACCTCTTGCTGACTGGTGCCCAGCTAGTTCCTGAGCAGCAGCCCCCAGTCAGCTCTCCCCTCCAGTCCATATGCTGAGCACGATGCCATATGGTGAGGAATATCCCCTTGGTCAGCTGGGGTCAGCTGTCCTGGCCATGCCCCCTCCTGACTACTTGTGCCCCCCAGCCTGCTCACTGGTGAGATGGGGTGGGAGGCTGAGAAGCCCTTGACTTACTGTAAACACTGCTCAGCAACAAAAAACGCATCAGTCTGTTCTCAACATTATTCTCATCCTAAATTCAAAACACATCACTGTGCCAGCTACTGGGAAGAATGTGAACTCTATCCCAGCCAAAACCAGGAAACTAACCTTGTAAAACCAATGAATTTTAGAAAGGACAAGGAATATTCTTACCACTCAAAAGATTCAAGTCGGTAAATTCATTTACAGAGACAAATGCTGTTTTATCCCTGACTCCATTACAGCTCAATGCAAGCTTATGCTTCTTCACACACAACAGACTGAAATGACAAAAAAGAAAAGCGGGAACATTCTGTATTCAGGATGAGTGGGGCAAATAACCAAAACAGCTTAATTCAGGTGATACCTGCAGGAATATTTCATGCATCGTGGGCACCTGTACTTAGCTTCCTCTTGACTGCATGTTTCACATCTGAAAGAAGTAAAAAGTATTTCTTAATAAATGCAAACCCCAAAGTCAGGGAACCTCTCAGGCACAATGTGGAAGCTTTAGAAATACAGAAAACAAACACCTCATGAAAAAACCCCGAACCTCTACAAATATAGCCTTCTCTATTTTAACTAGGCTATTGCAACTGATGCTTCTCCTACTCTTAGGAAAAAGTTATTGATAACTGAAACAATTGTCACTTTTCATTTTTTTTAACTCTGATGAATGTGGAAGGGAAATAATGCTACCCCCACATCTGCAAAGTTTTCAAGAATGGCACAAACCCACCCCTTTCAAATACTAAAGGACAAACATAAGCTTTGAAATACTGTTCCTCCCATCCCTACCATGCGCTTGCTGCTAGCTACCAGCAGCAGAGTGAAGGATAAGCCCAGCAGTATCATCTCCTGCAAGAAGGTCACTTTGTACACTGCCAAAATAATGTATTATAAGCAAAAAAGTGTTTAATATTTAGGAATAATTTTAGGACACATTTCATCACCGAAAAGGGTGGTCAGGCATTGGAACAGGCATCCCAGGGCAGTGGTGGAATCACCATCCCTGGAAGTGCTCAGAAACCATGTAGACGAGGCCCTCAGTGACATGGGTTACTGGTGGACTTGGCAGTGCTGGGGTAATGGTTGGATTTCATGATCTTAAAGGTCTTTTCCAACTTAGCTGATTCAGTGGTTCTATGATTCCATACACTGCGAAGCAGAAATAAAGATTCCTTAATCTCCACAGTGAACAATGCACACTGGCAGCTCAGCCGCTACACCAGAGAAAACCTGCCATGCTGCACCTGCGTGCGGACCCCATTAACACCCAAGCCCAGGCACAGCCACCGACGGCAAAGCTCACGCCGCTCTCAGAACAGCCCTCTCGCTCCTCTGAAACCAAGCTACCCCGTACCGCAGCGGCGGCAGCTCCTCTCCACACACTCAGGGGAGAAGGGCTGCAAGGACACAGGGCAGCCATGCCGGGCACCGGGGGGCAGGTCCGGCGCGCAGCGTGCCCTGCAGAGGCCCTAGGACAGGCCCAGGGCGCTGAGCTAAGAGAGGCCGGCGCAGCCTTTTCCCTTCGGCAGCCCCGAGTTCTCGCGGAGCGCGAGGAAAGCGCTCCCGAAGCGGCCCCGCACCCTGCCCGTGCCCTACCCCTACCTCTGCAGGGATATCTTCCGCCCATCCGCCGGCAGCCGAGCGCGCTCGGGGCCCTCCGGCTCCGCCATGGCCGCGCCGCACCACCTCCCCACGCGGAGCCGGGCGGGGCGGGCCCGGCCGCGGCCTTTCCTGGGCGGCAGCGCCGCCTGGCGGCACTCGGAACGCGGAGGCCCCCGAGAAGAGCCTCGCTGGGAGCGGCCTGCTGCAGGCTATCTCACAAGCTCCGCCTCCCAGGTGGCTTTAAATGGGTTCTTAACCACGATAAACAGCAGAAAAACGAAAAGGGTTCTGACAAAACCTCAGCGCTTGCTCTAAAATTAAGGGTAACGAAATAGGTGACTACCTCAGAAACCATAAAAACATTAGAACCATGAAATCAATGAGGTCGGAAAAGACCCTTAAGATCACCAAGCCCAACCTTTACCCCAGCGCTGCCACGACTAAACCATGTCACTAAAGGCCTCATCTACACGGTTTTCAAACACTTCCAGACTGTTACAATGCCTGAACCAACCTCTGGGGAAGAATTCGCTCCTAATGGAAATTTTTCCAAACAAAATTAATTGCAGAGTACAGGTACTTGTTAACACTGTGGGACAAAACTGCACGAGATCTCCTGCAAACGCCTTTAGGAGCTCTGGTAAAGATGCCCGAGCACAAGAGGCTTTCCAAAACACGTTTTTAAAATGGGTGATTTCTGAGACATGCTAAT
This sequence comes from Ara ararauna, assembly GCA_028858755.1. Classification (NCBI taxonomy): domain Eukaryota; kingdom Metazoa; phylum Chordata; class Aves; order Psittaciformes; family Psittacidae; genus Ara; species Ara ararauna. The sequence continues at coordinate 13,448,996 of CM054382.1, read as the reverse complement.
GTAAACCATAAACTAGTAAGTAATTTCCAAAAACAGTGCAATGAGACTAACAAAAACATACATGAAACAATAAACATGTTCTCCAAGATTACACTCTTACAAAACCCCGAAATTATTCCGTTTGTCACAACATCAGCTCCACAGCCGACCTACCAGCAAATGTCAAATAATATTGTTAAATTACAGTGACCTGGAAAACGCAGAGAGAGACATATTCTCTAACCTTTATCATTACTCTGCAATCTTGCTTTGTCATTAGTTTTACCAGATTTTCTCTAAGGGAACAAAACTGCTGCTTCCATATAAAATGTAAAACGCGATGTACATACCTTGTAAAAGTAAATGCAGTCACTGGCAGTATTCCACGGCACAAAGCATGTGCATTTCCCCGCGGTAAAAGTAGCACTGACACCTGACAAGTAACCTTCTAGAGGGTTTTGTTCATTACTAAGAATGAACTACACAATACAGAACAGAACAGTAAAAGACAAACAGATAGCTTGGAAGCTTATTTTATTATACTTTGGTAAGTGTGGTTTCCTGTGGACCAAGACAGTTAAACAAGTTGTTTGAACACTCCTCTGCTCCCCAGGATAGCCTGGTACCACCTTGCCATCTATTACTGAGCACACTTTGGATTGATAATAGATAGAGGGCTATCATTACGACGAGTGCTTTCCCTAATAGTAAAATTGTTCTATTTTTTTTTAATAAAAAAAGATGATTGAACACTTTAATTAAAAAAAAACCAACCAACCAAAAAAACAAACAAAAAACCCCCACAAACCCCCAAAATAACCCCCAAAACCCAAACAACGAAATGATCTAATAAGTTTGTGAAAAATGGAATTTCTAGGTGGGTGAAATAATTATAATTTAGGAGCAGCCATTCAGAAGACATGTGGTAGTAGATTTTTTTCACAAGTTACAAAATATATACACAATGTATCATCTGAAGATGCCTTTGGCATTCGAAATGTTAACTGGAATACAGAATCTAAGCCTCAAAACTACTGTAGGTAGCTCTTCTACAACATTTTTTACAATGGCTGTAAAGCTAACTGTTCTGACTATATGCATCCTATACAATGTGCTGTCTCATATACCATTTCCACAACAGTACACAAAAATATTTAAAACAAGAAATCCACATAAATAATGTTTTCATTGTAATGAAGTACAAGACCAATGATTCAAAATAAGCACCTTTACAACAGAAACATATCCTGATGTAACCAGCACATACAGTCTGAAAGATAAAAAGGGACTCAAATAATCTCTGCTAAGGCCACAAGCACCTTGTGTTATGAAGAGCACCAAGGCAACATGGACAGGAAACACAAAAGAGGTAGTGTGTCATCTGTTAGGATGTATGTGTCCAGCAAGGACTATAATAAAACAATGTTTCAGAAAAGAAGACGTATTGTACTGTGGCATAATTCACTTTTCATGTATAAGCTATTGCACATTTAGGAGCATTAGCCAGTATTGCTCCTTAGTATTGTATGTCTCCAGCTTTCCTCGGGGTGGTTTTGTTGCTGTGCTCTTAAAGAGATTGCTGAGAACACCAGAGGTCCTGAAAAAGTCCATGTTCAGGTACTCAGTTCCAGAAAATTATGCAAGGAAGCACCAATATATTTTTAAATACTTTATGAAAGTTGTAGATTTTTTTCTTTCTTTCTTTCCTTTTAAAATGCCGTTTCTCCTTAGGAGGAAGTCTTTTTCTTCCTGAGGTTCTTTAACCAACATCATTTAAAATGATTCTTCAATTTCCTACTTATTTTGCCGGTAATGGTGTGTTACTTTGGCATTTAATCTATGCAGCAATTCCATGTTGATGCAAAAAAAACCAAACCAACCCCAGGACAGAAACCTTAAAGAAAGCATACTGAACCGCCTTCTATGAAGTGCTGCTGTCCTGGTTTGAGATGAGGAAGTGCGTTAACTTGAACGACTGGAAGCTGATTAGTGTCCTGAGTGTGAAAAAAGAACTGTGTCTTATGCCAGTTGCCATCTTCCATCTGCAACACACAGGAGCGGAATATTAGTTTTGTATCAAAGATGAGCTTCAAAACACAAATGGGAATTGAGCTTATAGAATGAAAGGAGGAAGTGTACAGAAACATTTCTTCTCTCGGCAGTTCATAAAGAAACGGTGTAATTTAACAAATGCCATTTCTCCCATGCAACACCATGGGCACTCCTGGCAAAGCTGTAACTGTAAAAAAGCCAAGCCTAGAATCCCCCTGGAAGGGCTGGAGACATAGTGCGGCATGGCTCAGAGCAGAGCGCCTGGGACTTTGCAAGCAGTCTTGGCTCAAACAGACTTTTAGATCTCTTGCAAAATTGCACTCCAAATCTCAACAGTAGGTCTTGAACTCAGTAGGTTATGAAGTCTACAGGCACTTGAATGACTGCATAGGCCCTTGAAGAGTAATCATGGGGAATGAGAGTTTCATTTTTGCCATGAACTTGTTTATTTTAATCCTTTAAAACTCTCAGTAAAAAACTGATACCTCATAAAAATTATAAAATAGCATGATAACAGTGTCTGAGGCGGGGAGTATCTTGATGTTTGCAATCACTCCACTGTGTTCTTAAAAGCCACTAAGTACACAGTGGATGCCACTGAAAAGTGAAAAAGCTGAAGAGAGGGAAATATGTAAAATTCTCCAGCAGGTCTGTACAGTACACAATTTCCCTCAGAAAGAGCAACAGACCCCATGGAATCTCACAGAGAAACAGCACTTCTCAGCAGCCATCACTGTGTGCCTTAATTTTTCTCAGGGATTAAAACAGTCCCAAGCAGACTGTGACATGGAGGAAAAGGGCTTCAGTGGCCGTGCCTTATCTCTGTGACACAGGCTAGAGAATCTCATGAGCACATGCTAATAAAGGTTGGAAGCATAAAAGCTTCAAAGTGCCTCAATAAAAGCACTTTCTGTCTTGAGATTAAAAATCTTGCTTGATACCCCATACCAATATGGAACCAGTCTCACATCTGTCATAACTGTAAATGAAAGTGGAGCTATAAAATACTGAAAGTGTAAGGTGCATTTCATAGAGTTCTACCGAGACCAAATGGCTCACATTTTGGTGATTGGAATAATCCAATAAGCATTAGAAAACTAATAAGCCCTTCTGATTTTTTCCAAATACAAATATGATTTAGTATTTTTGTTAGCCATGAAGTCTACTTCCAATCATCATTATAACCAAACAATATCTGTGAATTTAAAGACATTTAGATAGCCAAAACATAATTTCCAGCATGTCTGAACTTAAGATTTTGTGTTAGATGACCTCAACAGAACTCACTCAAGTATGAATTTTCATTTTGAGAGTTACCGTTCCAAAAGTTTCCTGGAGGGCCTCCTTATTTCTGTTCTGATCTCTCTCCAGTTTCTTAGTACAGTCTCAAAATACGTGTCACTCAATGCAAACAAAAAGTGTGAATGCCCTGTATTACTGCAATTGCTTTTACATTTAGATAGATGTTGAATTTAGTACCAAAAGGCTGTCATATAGAGACATATGCAGAACAAACTAAGAAGTAAGCTTCAAGGGATGTGAATCTAAATTACTGTTATTTATTTGCAGAAAGTTAATAACATTTAAGCAGTTGCTACGTTATGGTTTTAATATGTGCTAAACAGCATTTACCATGCATTCATCCATAAGCACCTTCGGTTCAAGCAGCGTATTTGCTTTAAATATTTGACCATTCCATCCTTTGAAGCTAACAGACATTTTCTGGCCACCTGCTTTATTTAATCCCCACATCGGTGCGTTCAGACAATGAACTGTGATGCTATGGGTTGCTTCTGAACTCAGTAAATGAAGGAAGTTCATCTGCACTTTTCCAACGCCGAACTCCAGCTAAGTTCCAAGAGAAATGAATCATTAGACTTACAGGTGGACTATGCCGAATGGCCACAGCAACACCAAGTGACATGCACATACACGCACAGTGTTCAGGCATGGGAGCATGTTCAAATGTTTATACACTGGGATCAGTGCCAAAAAGCATGATTTGTATTTGTCAGGAGAGCTGTTAGGTTCTATTACAGTGATTACTATAAACAGAAGCTTTCATAGGACATTTTCAAAGCTCGAAACCAAACATTTGCTAATGCTTACAACATTGCTGAAATGCAGTTGGGCAGAAAACACTGTGTTTAAGTAAGTGAAACAAATGATTTTATGATTTAGACAAAGGTATTGTAATCACAGCGTTTTAACTAAAGCTACATCATTCTGCTGTTTAGTTGTCTTAGACCACAGGCTTTGGCAATACCTACATTCCATTAAAAATCCAAAATTTCATAAGTATACTTTGATTTTAGACAGAATGCGTAGTTACTCATTACTCAATAAGAACTTCTCCAAGACTAGATCATACTCAGGGATTTTCCAAATGCAGGAAATATATGGAAACTGTAGGGTATTTCTGATGCTCTTCAAATGACTAAGGTTTATATGCAAATCTCCACAAATACAAGATTTGTATTCCCAAGGGTTTAAGGACTACATCTAAAGAGGAGCATGGACTAATGATACGAAAGAAACCAGCCTCTGCCTAATGGCATTTAGAAGTACATAAGTGTTAAAAAGTAGTCATAATTTTCTTCCCACTGCAATGACCTCAGCATCTCTACACTTAGCTGCCTTGAGTGATGAGTTACTAATGTAGCTTAGAAGCATTTCAGGCTTATTTTTATATGCTTTGTATAGGAAAGTATAATGCAAGCCAAAAAAATTCTATCAACATAGAGAGTGAGTAAATGAAGTAAATGAACAAAGTGAGGGTTATACTAACATCTATTGTCTCCAGAATATCTGTAGCTTCTGTAACAGAATACGTAACATGTCCTTCCACAAAGATGCACACTGAAACAAACCCTTAAGTCTAACATCTTTTCATAAATAAAGTAAATAAGCATTCATTTGTTCAGAGTTCCAGCACAGATATAGTCTCTGTGAAGCAATGCGTACCTTTGTCACAGACAGCGGCGTTAAACATGTCTGACCACCTGCAGTGAAGTTGCAGAAAACTTCAATGGCATCAGAAGGACATCCAATATTTGGGTCTATCCAGTATTTTCCTATTAGTATATATTCCAGATGGAAAAGAGAACCAAAATATAATTGCTACTAAACAATTTGCTAAAATATTCATACTTTTTGGCAAGCATTAGGTATATTACCACCATAGCTTTACTAGGAAATGAAAGAAAAATCCCCATGAAAGTCTTTTCACTATTATAATTCTACAAATAACAGATACTGAGCAAAATCATTATAACCATCCAATTGTGATTACATAAACAATGATTTCTGAATACTGTCATAGTTTCAAAAATGTTTTCTTTTTCTACAGATAAATAGTGAGAACAAAGTTTTTTTCAGTCTGTTCTTTCTGTATTAAAGCTTAGCTTTTTTTTCTTTGTGCGTGGCTTTACACAGAGAATATATTCAGGAACATAAAATACCGATCTAAGTTCTCTTGCTCTCACAGCACCTTGAAGATCCTCCCTTTTTCCCATCAAACACTCCTACATAACCCAGTGATGGTAGTAAGGAGTATTTGCATTGTGCATCCATGGGATTTGGTTCAATAAAAGAAATGGGACACATGCAACTTACATCAAGATTGAGCTTACCTTAATTTATGGTTAAATATGGGCAAGCCTGTGCTCTACAATTTCTGTGGGGGTGTGTGTAATCCTCTGAAGTGGAGGACTGTGTCAGTGACCTCCGTGGCCTTAAAAGGCTGAGATTTATTTAGAAGAGCACAGTTCTAATAACGGTTAGGCTCATCTACTAGAGTCTTAAAGAACTGATCCATCCTTATATATGCCATAGAACAGTGATTGTCCTATAACCTCTAACTTCATTTGCCATTTCCTCCTTAGCTTGCTAATGCAAATACTTGATAATAGGGATAGGTACAGGTATTTATTATTTTATTAGCCAATCAGAAACTGAATTATGTTACAGTATTGACATTACAGGTTTAAATATTTTTTTTAAATTTGAAATACTGATTCGGGATCTTCTGGGATACAACAACTCTCAGTGTATCTGACAGTTGTAGTGTATTGTATACAATTTTCTCATTAGGAATCTAGAATCTGATCCACACCGAGTTCATTGCAAGTTTAGCTATAAATACTTGAGAAATCTTTAATCACTAAATTGGATACAATTTCAAATTTTCTAGACACTTTTATTTACTTATATATATGTATCTGTCTTTACTACTGATATACTGTTAGCTAGCTATGTACTTTGATCTTTAAAATTCAGAAATTTTATCTTAAATAAAGATAAAATAAAGATAGCTGTGACAGGCACACTGCCACAGACCATAATAAAAAAATCTACACATTACAGTTTTAATGTAGAAAGTAACATTTGGAAGCAACACATTCCAAACCCTACTTGTGCTCAACCTTTAATGAAAGTGGTCACTTACCATCTGACACTTTACGTTCACAGTTAAGCAAATCCCTGCAGATGCGTGCTGGGTTATCCCGAGTGCCAAGAGGGTTCTTGATGCTGTGCAGTAAACTGCTAAGGTAGTGCAGCGTTTTTAATATCTCTGTGCTGTGATCTAGTAAAGTTACTTCAGTATTCTGGTATTTCTGCCAAGGGCCATTAGCAAATGTGTTACCACAAGGAAGTATCACAACAATAATATATGTAGTAAAAATCAAATGGCTATTGAATAGCCAGACAGAAGCAAAGTATTTATAATGCATGCAATCAGCCATATGAAACAGGCTAAGAATAATATATTCCAATAAAAAAAAATAGTACATGTTATTAAAATTATCAGAGCAGTGAAGTTAGAGACAGGCTAAGATCATGCAAATATATTATTGTGACATGTTAACAGAAAAATGTGGATATAGGGTAAAAAAAGAATTTGTACATTGTAAAGTATATTTAGCAGTTTTAGATTTTGAACAGTGAAATCTACTGTTGCTGTTTTTCTGAACTTCAATTGTAACATATAAATCCTAGCATGTTTAGTCATATTCTACGGTAATTACTTGCTATACTCGCGTCATTTTAAATTAAGTTGTTGCAAAGACTCAGTGTTCTATCCGCAAAATATAGAATTCTAACTGCATTCCCTGTATGACAGTGTAAATACACTGAACTACATTACCTCCATCTGCAGTGCAGCATTGGACTCAATCAAAGCTTGAACAGCAGCATTGATGTCCACTTGTTTCTGAAACAAACAAACAAACAAAAAACCCCACAAAAAACCCACTTCAGAATATAAAAAGATGAACAGGAATACTCTAAAATGCAGGCAGTAAACTCTTTGAGCACTGTAGCAACACATAGGATAGCTTCATTATTTTGTCATTTTAGAAAATAATTCATTGTAAACACTTACTTTTAAAACAGGATCCTCCCTTCCAATTCCAAAGAATGCAAGCATGTGTACAGAAAAAGCATATTTAATTTTTATTAGCACCCCCATGCCCAATTTAATGATCATATTCCTGGAATCTAAAAAAAAAGACACTAATAATTGCTACGGGGTGATGTCCCAACTTATTCCTCCCAGCCATTTAATTTATATGCTTAAGAAAACCAATCCAGGTAAGTTGAATAGGCGTTAGTCCATTACAGAGACACACACAAAGAATAATCTCAATTAGTCATCAGCAGCTGACAGATCAAAGGAGTCTTCATGATGCATGAACAAATACCAAGACTGACAAACCAGCCTCTGAAGCAGGAAGCCCCTGAGGGCTCCATTCTCACACTTTGTATCTATATACCAGACCCAGACAACAGGTTGGGGTTTCGTTTTTAAAGAATTAAGTCACCCACACAAGCATCTAGTTCTTGCAATTTGTTCTCAGGGGTGGGGCTTAAACCACAACATCAGATTACATGTATCATGACATCTTTAGGACATTTCAGATACTGAGTCTGTCCTAACTGCCACAATCCTTTAACAAACTAAATCCATGTGTGTGTGCGTGCGGAGGGAGAACATCTGGACCAGAAATGGCACAAAATTTTCTGTTGTTATCTTTCAGAGTGTTCAATTACAGAACAGGAGAAAAAACTTACAGAGCGTGACAGAGTTAACCCATGTCAAAAATATGAGTATGTCCATGAGCATTGCCTGTTGAGGGCTCAACAGCGCTCAGAACAGAACTGACAGTGTAAGATGGAAGGTTCAAAAAATGTATCAGTGTAGTGACAGAAGTTGTAGAAAAATGAATTTGCATTTCATGCACAGCGATGGAACAAGCAGTGCACCTGAAGAGGGTCCTGCTATTTTCATCTTCAGAAAAGAAAGTACTGTAGATTAGGGTTGTGACAGAACTTACTCTGGGTCCTGGTGGTCCAGGTGGTCCCTGGAAGATGGAAGAAGCTAGATATTAGAGGCTTCATATGTATATAAAATGCAATTACAATGGGAAAAATATAGGCATAAGGTTTTTTTAGGGACTTACAGGTGGCCCTGGCTGACCCTGAGGTCCCTGAGGCCCCTAGAAGAAATGGAGATAAAAATGCAACAGTTATAGATTAACATCTCTGCTTTTACATTCATGTATTTTTTTAATCACAACATGCCACAATGCATACAATGAAGATGATGTGATACAGGCTTTAGTAAAGCTGTAGATTAGTAGTTACTATTGTTGAAGTACTACTCTGTTAACATGTGAGTATTCCTGTCAGAATTGCTGTGTTGTTTGGTTACTTACTAATCCAATTACTTTTGGTATTAAGGGAACATTAGAAGTCATACAACGTATTAATATATAACATGCTATTCATTATGCCAGCATTATATACATGTTGCCCATACAAGTACTACAAGGGATGAATGATCATAAAAGCATTGTAAAGTTATGGGTAACTGTAAAAAACTAACTGATCTGGTTTACTCCATGAGTATCTGCTAGGCATTTATTAGTTCAGTTTTTTAGCAGTGTCAGTTTTCAGCTGAAACAGTTTGTGTTCATTGTTAAACTGTGATATTGCAGCTTTCTTCATAGTCAAGAATTTACAACTTCATTTTCTCATCATAAGTAGCATCATTTTAATGTGTAGAATGATGCAGTGGGGAGGAGAGGCAGAGAAAGAACAGCCTCTTTTCCCTAGCCTATAGTGCCTACAATGCACATAGTCTTCAATCTAAGTTTTAGGCTTGCCTCACGGTTGGACATGGACCTTCCCCAAACAGTAACCCCATCTGAATTATCCTTTCTTTGAGCAACTGCTCACAGTAAGATGGAATGATTATGAGTATTTATTAATATACAGTGATACTGTATATTGTGTCACTATTAGATTCTCATCTTTAATCTCTATATACTCAAAGCCTCTAGGAGCTGCTGTAACATAAACTACCGTAAGAACAATGACGAACAGGTGGCAGTGCCTTAATATCAGCAAAAGAGAAGAAGGGATGAAAGCCATAGGCCAGATCTGCACCACGTAGTAGTAAAACCTTTTAACATAACTGAGTTAATTAAAGCAAAACATTCTTTAGCCAGTGCTGCTTGTACCCATTATGCCAGCACAATGAGCTGTTTCAGCAAGAGCCTTCTTATAGCAGTGTGGTGGCACTAGTACTAAGTCTGTGCCAAAAGAGAAATAATCTTATCTTACATGGTCACGCTGACAGATATTGCCAAACTGATGTAGTCAAAGAGGTATTAAGTTGCAAATCACTTAATACAGTAATGAGAAGTATTCCTGCTGTGAGATTTCCCAAGGTCTGTGTGAGTGTCCCTGCATGTTACAACTGCAGAACTTGGGCTGCGCTTCAAGCTGCCACCAGCAAGGGCTGCTGGAAATGGTTAAAGAAAGGCCAGAATCAATCTAACATTAATTAATGTGTATTTAAAAAAAAGGATCTCAAAGCAGATAGGAGTGATTTACTGAAGTCATTGGGGCTCCAGATTTATCAGTTCTTAGGGAGAATACCAGCTGCACCTCAAGACAGATTTGTAAGGCAGAGTACATGGTAGGCTCTGGGGAATGCATCTGTCAGGGGTTACAGCGACTTCCACAGCTGTTCAAGGTAAGTGTGCCTGCACATCACTGGCCCTGGCCATGCCAGAGGGGCTCAGGTGCTGGATTGGGAAGGGTGTCATAAATGGGGGCCATCACGTAATTCCTAGCACCAGATCTACACCAAACAAGGCTGCGCTTAGGGACTGCAAATGGCTTTCAGGCCAAGACCCACGCTTTACATATTCTTTGGAGAACTAGGGAGAATCAAACCTGAAGTGATTTTTGCGTGTTTAGAGAGATAGTCTTCTGATACTTAACAAGACAACCTTAAGAGTATAAGCAATATGGACTGTAAATGTTGTCAGATTTCAACTGATACATCCTGACCTCAATTTATTTATGTTTCATCCGCTTACACCTATAGAAGGGACTCTAAGCCATTTTTTAGGTAAATATTTACTGGTATTTTATAAAGCCATTAATGATTAATGTTGGAAAATTGAAATAAAAAAAGTAAGCAATTTTAGCATGTTTAATATAGAAATCCTGGGGGTTCTGTGGCAAGTACCTAACTTCCTTTGATCTGAGTTTGATTATTGCCATTATTGATATTTTCTTTGAAATCCTGTTGCTATTAAATAGGCATAAAATATTATGGTTGTTATTCATTATTAAAAAAATGATGAGATGAGATTGCAGAGAGGACATTCACTATTTTGGGGTAGTTCCCCAGCTGTTGCACACCAACGGGGTTTCACAGAGCTAACTTGTATGCCAGCTGGGAGGGCCGACCTCCATAGTTAATTAATTGCATCAGCAACTCAGGTGCTGTTAAGGTTGCTGCAGGATACACCTTCAGTCTCACGTGGATATATTACTGGACTGTCTGATCGTGCATGGTGAAGTATGTTTAGCATAAAATGAAAGTGTGAAAAAGAAACTTGAGAAATGAATTTGACAGTGTAAGGATATGTTTATCTTGGTTTAAGACTTAATTATGCAAATACCAAGTCAAGGGAAGGCACAAAATCTTCAACAGTTTGTCCTTAAGTAACCACTGCTCTCTGATGAATAGATGTCCTTGTTCTGAGTGCTGAGACTTAGACTTGCCAGTGGATTTTTCACATGACTGAATGCTTCAGTTAATATTCCATGTTCTTGGCATGTGTCACAGTTTTAAGACTCAAAAGGTCTTAGGACAAGAACAGTTCTAATTTATAGTGCTTTCTGTAATAGAACTGAATATTTTAGAAATCAAAATCTCCACTGTTCCAATGAATTGAAGGTATTTTGCAAAGAGGAAAATGATTTATCTTGATTCACAGTTTAGTTAACAGCAACTTGAAGTAAGAAACTAGCTTTCCTCTTATTCTGAGACAGCAATTGCTTCACTGTCTCCTTGCCAATAAAGCCTATGTGAAAAAAAGGTACATATTGAAAGCTATTTGTTAACTACAGTTAACTACTTTTGGGGATATTACATTTCTTAAATGCATTAAAAACTTCAGAGGGCTGTATCAATTACTTTTAGAAGCCTTTAAAATAAAACTGTCGCAGAGCAGCACTTTTCATGGATCAAGTTAATTGCTAAGTGTTTTACTGCAATGCACAGGGATTACCTTTACAAATCTACTTACTTTATCCTTTGATCACATTAGAAATCAAGTCAGAAAAGTGTAATTCCAGTTCATAACAACAAAAGTGGGGAATAGAACAGTTTGGTTTAGTGTGCTCTTTAATTCTTTAATCACCCAATTTGACTGATTGCTAGTACAGAAGTTCAAAGGCCAACCCCCTCAATCTTTTCTGAATACTGTGGAGCCCTGGTTTTATATGCAGAGATCCATATGCTTAACTTTGAAAACATGAGCAATCCCAAGGGCTTCCATATTTTCACCGACTTTTGAAATTTCCTAAGGAACAGAAAGTAGCTTTAGCAAAAATTATTAACATTAAGCTGACTACTTCTGTCATTTTGATGTTATGTCACCATATCTCATAGTGGGTAAAGCCTATTAACATTGCGCAACAGGCTGATACACAATGCAGTATAGTAGCTGCCATTAATGATAGTAAATCTAAGATAAAAGATGATTATCCAATCTCCAGCAATGGAAGTTTTCAAGATCTGGCTGAATAAAGCCCTGAGCAATGTGCTCTGATCTCAGAGCTGATTCTTTTAAACAGAAGGTTGGACTACAAATGTCTTGAGATCCCTTACAGCCTGGATTATTTTATGTATCGATATTATAATTCATTATGTGACATGCCATGAAATAAAAAGAAAATTAAGAAAATAAAAACACTTTCAGAAATGTCAGAATTCTGAAGCAATATTCTAAAATGTATTTCATGTCTTTCTAAACATTTCAATCACAGTGATATAAATATTGAAAAATAATTTGGAGTAAAATTTTTCAAGCTCTGTTTCTGCCTCTATGAGTTTTTCTCCAGAAATAGCTTATACAACCTGAAAACAGTTCACCACTGACCTCAAGGAGGTTCTTGGCTAGTAAAAGGACATTTCTTCCTAGTCATGAACCCTGTAACTCCCCAACAGACTAAAAACTGTAACTAAAATGTGGACTGCTACAGAAAAGTTAAAATCTTTATGATTCTAGGAAGAATGCCAATGTACATTTTAAAGGTACAAATTTAAGCTTGGAATGCACAGTTGGATGAAAATAATTTTCTCTCCTTTGCATCTGAAAATAGTTGGAAATAATTCCTTTTCTTGGCTACATAATATAAACTAATGCCACTGGGTAAGATTTAAAATTAAACATTCTTTTTCTGAACACAGTCTTACAAGATTAATTCATCTTGATGAATTCAATAACTTTTTTAGGAAATTACTTCTTAAACACCAGTACCAATGATGGAAAGGGGCGTTTCTTGTTCATCATTCTGGACGGTTTTCATTATTAATTTTTTAAGTGTCAGCAATTTGGCTCTATGCTGTTATAGCAATTGTTATGGATAAAGAATAGAAAAAGACAGTTAAGATGGTTAATAGCAGCACAAATTAAGGCACCAGTTTGCCTCTAATGGTCTCCAGAACATCAGAATCAAAAAGGAAAGTTCCCCACGACACGTGCAACAACAAGCCGAATTCCAAGCCATAACTCTTTAAGCAATTTTGAATATTTCTGATAGATGTGTTTTTTCCAAAACTTTCATATGGCAGTTAGGATAGAATTGTACACAGGTGGCTGCTAGAAGCAAAATATAAGAGAAATGAAATGATTTTAAATGAGGTAGGGTGATACAGATATAGGAACATGTGTATGCATGCTGTGCTGTGAGGCACTGGAGCACTGACCACAGATGAGATGAAGGATTTTTCTTCTACATCTGAATTGGGTCAGATTTGGATTATGTAATGTATGACCAGGGGCCATGCTGCCTGACAGCATACAAACACTGGGCACATCTATGTAAGTCAACTTGAACAAAAAAAGGTCAGACTTCTGACTCATGCAACCAACCTTCTTGGCCAGTGCTCTCCAGGAGCACAACATGACTGACATTGAGAGCATCCAAGAGTACATTCATGTGAACACAGAAATAGTTTTCACACAGAAAAAAATATGAAAGCACAAAAGTCGTTTCATCTTACCATTTCACCCCTTGTGCCCTTTTCACCTCTCAGTCCCTGTAAGAAAGAGAAGCTGTTAATCCAGTATGCTTTCTAACCGCCTAAGACTGACATAAGCAAATTAATGTCCATGGGTTATACTGCTCACATGAAAAGTCCAGTCTCATCTGTGGAAGTTTTTACAACTCTGGGGCTTTAATTAGCCTGTGCTATTAGAAAACTAAATTACTTGAAAACATATTGTAATTCCTACATGTGGAAAGCTGTTGCTTTCTTCGGATTGTAAATGTTTTTTCTCAGTAATTTTATGTCAGTGTTCTCCCTGTCAACTGGCTATATTCTCTACAATTTGATCCACTGTGACTCACCAGTGCTGCACCATCTTCAGAATAGAGAACAAAACTCAGTTCTGTCCATCACTGAAGAACTCCATTGTTTACATATCTGGCTTTATTACCCTATTAGTTCTCCACTCACAGTCATATTAGACACTGGTTTTCTGTCTCCATGGCATTTTTGGCTAGTTTTGCACTTAAACTGTGCTTCTGAACACAGTAACAATCTCATAGCTCTTCTCTGGAGGAATTTTGTGTCTTGATGGCAGCATTTCATAACACAGAGAAGTAATCTTCAGCTGTAATGCTTTCTTAATGATAACGCAAACTGTTACATTCAATATAAAGTCTATTAAAAGCCTTTATAAAGTATAGGCAATTTTGAAGTTTTCCTCTTGAGGGGGATTGAGAAGAATGCAGCAAGACTTGAAGTACTGTCTTTTTCCCAACAAACAGAAAGAACATTTCCCTTCTCCTTTCTTTTTCACTGTAAATATTTGTATTTACTGATTTTATTGTACATTCCTGTTATTTTAATGATTATCAGCCCAATCAACAGAAAAAATAAGCTACATTGAAAGGGAGTGTGGATACTCTCTAGATATGTCTAGATATGTATGCCTCTGTACTTACACATAAGGCCACAGCAATGACATTTCTGTCGCTTTTTGTCATTCTTTTTCTTGTTTATATTACAGGTGCTGGAGTCACATATATTAGCTCACCAGCAAGGTATAACATGAAGATGGTCCTGCTAGTTGCTGTTTGCAAATAGAAAGATAGGAATGTTGCTAGCTGCAAACCAGACGACTGAAAGAAAAGGTAGGGGAATTATGCAAAACAGAAGGGAAACTTACAGGCCTGCCAGTTGCGCCTGTTACGCCTTCTTGACCAACAGGGCCAATATATCCCTGTAAACAAGCAAAGAATTTATTAGTCTGCTATGTTTTTGAAATGAAGAAAATCCTCATGATGTGTCCTCATTTGAAGTAGCTCAGGCACACAGCCCCGGCAAATAGCCAAGAGATCATGGTGATATCCTCTTTCTGAATATTGAGTGTACATTGCTACAAAATCAGCAAGGTAATTATTTTAATAACTAGTAATAGCGGTGCTTGGAAAGCCACACACATTCTTTTATGTGAAAGCTGATGCACTAAAAACAATGGAAACTAAGTACTCTGATTACCAAAGACCACATATTTATTGAGCTACAATCAACTGAATCTTGAGCTGTATTACTGCCCACAAGTTATCATGTAAGGCTGCCAGTAAGTGCTGCTAAATTGTTACTTTCTTGTTCCACTTCACTTAGAGGAAACTACTCATTTCCAGTGTTTATTCTTATAGGAATGTTTACAAGAAATAAAAAAAAAATAGGTATTAGAACAGGCCCCTAAAGCTGTGACTCTGCATCCGGTTAACTGAACTAGTTCACTTCTTTGATGGCAATGGCAGCAGTGAGAGAAGAACATTTTGAAGTCAGGCCTTCCAGGCTACAACCTTTCCCCTTTTTTCACTGTGTGCTGTAAAACCTGGATACACACTCCCCAGTATCACAAAATGCTAAAGATGCTTCCACATTTTTGGTGAGCAGCAAAGTAATGAAGAAGGTGTAATACAGAGTAAGCTAATGCAGATTAGTAGCTGTAGAGATAAAAATGAAAATATGTGTTAAAAAAAAAAGACTACCTATTACTCAATAATGCCTGAGTATCTCTTCTTATTTCAAGCAAATTCTGACCATTTTCTCTTTTGCTGTAGGACAGAGTTATATGATCAGCATTGCTGCCAGTAAGAAGAAGGAAAATTTTTAACCCCAACAGGCAAAGACATGACAGTGATAAGGATACTTGGGTAGATGAAATTATACTAGGAGAGCCACACTTCATCAGCAGAGCTTGCTTTTTCCCTTTAAGATCAAGAGCTCAGCTCTGCTTGTGTACTGTACCATGCTGCAACCAGAGCAGTGCTGCAGTACAAGCAATGGGCTTCCAGGGGAGTCATAGTCTCAAAGAAAAAGGTTTGGTTAGAAGGTTCCAGCCTTGTTAATAAAAAAAATAATAATAAAAAAAAATATTTCCTAAATTAAAAACATGTGCCACTTGCAAGCCGTCCTGACCATCTCTTTTGTGGAGTGAAACACTTACAACTTGGCCTGTTGGACCTTTCGGGCCCAGAATTCCAACTAAGCCAATGTCCCCTGCAGGACCCTGAAAATGCAAAGGAACAGTTTAATCAAACATGGACATCAGCTATCCGCTTGTTTCAATCTCTTGAAATCAGTGAAAGGAAGATAATTTCTAAGAACAGTAACATCGAAAATACCAAAGCACACTGACCCTAAACGTTTGTCCTTAGGCACAGGGTGCACAGTTCTGCCTGCAATGTTCCAACAGTTCAGATAGATTTTGAACAAATTATTGTTAAAGCTGATTTATTTGATGCTTTCCTAATGCTCTCATTCTGTAAATGGCTTAAGAACTAACAGAAAAGAATAAGCACATACTTTTGGACCTGGGAATCCTTGAAACCCCATTAAACCTTGATCTCCATCTTCTCCCTGTAATAGGAGCAGGTATCCTTACTATTATTTCAAGTTGGCAATTCTTGGACTACCTGTTTTGCATCAGCAGCTGTGATCACTTACAGCTGGTCCTTTCAGTCCAGCATCTCCTGCTTGTCCTTGATCACCTTGTGATCCTGGAAAGCCTCTTTTGCCTCGCTTTCCTGGATGACCCAGAAGCCCTTTCTCACCCTGTCAATAGGAAGAAAACATATCCTTTATTACAATTATGACTGTTATAAATGTTAAAAATAAGACTCCTGGCAGAAGTGGGGATCATGGTTTGGAAACACAGAAAACTCACACATGTCAGATAATTTCCAGTATGGTGTCTTCCTGTGTAAGCACTCAAATTCACAAAATGAAATACAGAACAGGCAGGTTAGAATTAACTTTAGAAAGTAATCCTCCGAGCAAGGCAGAGTGTAGTTGTGGAACTCCTTCCTGTTAGACTAAAAGTTTACATCAATTCAAATGGAAACTAGAGAAGTTCATGCAAAAAGAATCCTCTGAAGACTATCAAATACATAGAAACCATGCCTAGCTCAGAAGGTTACTGAGCTGCAATTAAGGCTGTGAATATACACTTTTCATTCTTGCTTTGTGCCTATGCTCCTTTCTAGGCATTACCTTTATGCTCTAACAAACACAGACTTTTCGCCTGACTCCAATCTTAACGGTTATTTTGCACTATGTAATAACAGTTTTCCCTCATCTCATCTATTCCCTGTCTTTTTCAGATTGCAAGCATTTCTTAGCAGGAACTACCTCCTATGGCTCATTGTCTAGACAAAGGAGTAAAATCCAGACTGGGATCACTGGCAATAAACACTGCAAGTAGGGAATACAGTTTATACTAAAATATTTTCATGAAAAGATGACAAAGACAATATTTCCCTCCCCCAGTTTTCAAGTGAATGAAGATTTTAAGAAACTGCTGACCAAGAAAATCTCAAAAAGCACTGCAAATTATGATTTTAGATGAAAAAGCCTATTCTAAATAGAGAAAATGATCTTTAATGTTGCATTCTTTGCTTTCTTTACCACTGAAATAAGTCTAATTAATATGAGGATAGACTGATGTCAGGTACCTGGAATTCCCTGGAAAATGGGAGCACTCTCAGATGTCTTTCTTTTTGACAGGACTAAACAAGATCAGTTTAAGTCCTGAGTAAATGGATGTCCCAGACATGCTTGTTAGGCTTGAAATTACAGTACTTTTCTGCTAATACATGTTCAAATCATCCAAACTGTTCTAGTATTACAGAAGTTTAAAAAGAAAAGTCAAGAAACATCTGGCCCTAAAGCTTTGAGTGAATATACACAGTGTTTTGAATGGCATCTAGAGATGGGAATAGCATCCAGATGGATGAGACCCCTGTTCTCCAATTACAGTTCATAGAAGTGAGGTTAGCACAGTTTGTAGTCTTATCCTTCAAACAAGTTTTAATGTCAGTTACTTATACGATCAATAGTAGCATGGTGGCCCCACAATAACTGGATGTAGCATGAAGACTAAACAATATTAGTAATACTGTACTTAAACAAAAAGATCCCATGTGTGTACCTTTAGTCCAGGCGCTCCTATGGGCCCTGGCATGCCTGGCAATCCCTTGGGACCTCTAGCTCCAGGATAACCTGCCAGACCTGGCAAGCCTGAGTTTCCTTTATTACCCTTAACAAATTGAAAAGAATTGATTACAAGCAGAATAGCCAGACATGTTTTTTCATTGCATGTTAAAACAGGCATATAACATAAAAATCAAAACCAGTTAATACTTTCTGTATACATGGATACACATTTACTGTACCTCAAAATATTTGAAAAGACAACTATCAGCAGCAACGTCCTGATTTATACTAATATTCCAATAGCATAACCCCATCATACTCTGCAAAAAAGCTACATGCTCTTTAACTGTGGCATGGACTGAAGTTTCTGAAGAGTCAAGGTATCATAGTTTAACAAATCACTGACTGTCAGCAAAGCAGACGCCACAGCCCACTGCAGTTGTTCAGTTTAGCCTCATCTTAAACCTTGTTCTGCCTTACTGTAAATATAGCCTAATGTCAATTCTGTGGGATCACCTACCTAGACCTTGAAAGACTGCTGAGAACATTCAAGAGAATGAGTTACCTCTTTGGGCTTATGCAAAGCACCCTCCTCAAGAGGAACAGTTGCCCAGTTGGATCACCAGTTTAAGTACCAGTGATCTAGAAAGAATAAGAAATCTTCTGCCCACAGTAGTTGTGCATTCAAGTATATATGGAAACACTCACATACTAGTGACTGCTTTCACCTCCCAGAAGGAATCATATAGAACAGTTTATGTGAGACCTGATTTCTTCACCAGACCTGAACATTTGCATGTTCAGATTAACAGCCATTAGCACTGATTCCTATTTAATTCTTTTCTAACTCTCCATGGAAATACGCAGGAAGAGAATACTAATCTCAGTTATAGAAGACGACTCCTTGAGATGGTTCTTGGTTAAGGATTGTGTGAGGTCTGAGGATTCTGAGCTTACGATAAGGAGCTCCTTCTGATGAAAACAAGATGCTGAATTCATTCATTACAGATGGGCTGAGATTCACAGTAGTCATTTTTTTCAAGCAGGAACTCCACATCAAGGAATAAAATGAGATTACCTTCCCACAGAAATGTTCAACTGTTTGTAAATATCAGACCTACAGATAATACTAGAATGGCTGTGTACCCTCTGTACAGATTCATACAAAACAACTTTACCACATTAAGAAAGATCAAAACATTTGTTACAAAAATGCATGAGAACATCAGACTATAAACAAAAGAAACCATTTTAAATGAAAAAACATGTTTACTGAGTACATGGAGTTAAGCCAATTTTGACATGTTAAGAAAAACAGAATTGCTACCATCCAAATGAATGTTTCTGTGATGTCATTTAGTAGAAACATATACATACATAGATATATCTTCTTTCTTATTTTATATGACATTCAGTTAAGCATTCATAGAAATAAAAGTTATATGAAATAGGATTTTTATATTAAATGTGATTTTCAGGGCTTTGAAAATGGTAGTGTGGCTTACAGCCTGATGGACTGATAAACTTACATAGCAAAAGTTCTGTTCTTTTTACTCGTTGTGGCAAAAATCAGTTACAAGCCTCTATTACAAATTATAATGCTAATACATATTGTTAATAAGGAGTAGTAGAGTCTTTTTTTAATATGAAAGATTACATTTTGAGTGGAAAGCCAAAATGTAAGAATTCTTTGGGGTGATATTCCTAAATCCAATTCCAAAGAATTTCAATTACTTGGAAGAGGTTCTGCAGGACTTCATCTGAAACTGGAGAGGCTTGAACAGGGTACATCTGCCCCCTACGGGTAACTTGACATTTTCTCTTTGTTCAACCAGGTAGGAAATTTATACTTGTGCCTCATTTGGTACCTTGATTAATTCCTAACACCAAATAGGCATCTTTTTAGAACAATGAATGGTCCATCTAACTAGAACTACTTGAAACCAATTTGATCACACTTTCAACAACAAGAACAACTAAAGGAATTTTCCTCTTCTTCTGTGGAGCGAATAAGCAAAGAGCTGCGTCACTGCTCCCAGAAGTAGCAGGTCACCATCCCTGGCCCACAGTAAAGAACACACAGACAAAAAATCTGCTTCCAAGAATGCTTCCAGATACCTCAGGTACCTGATACTCTTTTCCATTGGTTTTGTGCAAAGCTTCAGAATCACTTCAGTAGAGAGACATAGATTAGAAATTCAAAGACAGTAAGGAAAATGGGGATTCTCTCTGAGCCTGAGAGGAGACAGCCTCAGCTGGGACCTACAGCTCTTTTTCAGAAACAAAACTGTGAAGCCTCTCTTATTAAGAAAACACTTTCATTTAGCTCCAGTTACTACTAACAAACGCTAATGAAATAGTTGTTCTCCCAGCACACATCCCTCATGCTAATTTTAAATCCTAGCCAGAATATCAGGAGCAAAAAAGAAAACAAAATAATTGGTCTCGTTTTCAAGATACTCAAGGAACTGAGAATTGTTCCTTCTGCTTAAATACAGTAACCTTAGAAAATTTGGAAAGTGAGATGACATAAAGAGAGGTAATGTGGAAAGTAACCTACCTTAGGGCCAGGCTTCCCTGACAGCCCAGGCTTGCCCGGGTTCCCAGGAACACCTTCTGGTCCAGGGTATCCGACTGCTCCTTTCTTCCCTGCTGGCCCTAGTTTTCCCTTAAAACAAATTCAAATGAAATATAGCACTGTTGGCACTCTTCATCTTCACCATCACAGAACTAGATTTTAGTCACAGTATTTCCTAAACCCTACACAATAACAGATCCAGTGACATGAATGAATACTTGCAGAAGGAGCTCCGAGTTAGGATGTTTGGTTTAAAATGCTATTGGCTTCACCTTATACTTGGCGTGTTGTGGGATCTGAGCAACTTCAGCTGAAACTATGTGGCTGACCCCTCTGTGCGCCAGGCCTGGAAGATGGTTGGGAGTGCTGATTCTTAAACTGAAGCAAGAAAGCCTGATAATCTATTTATCCCTGTAAGAAAACCAACCACATACCTTTTCTGCTTTTATTTTACTAGACACTCTACCGTACGTTTGGAAATTGATGCTATTCAAATTTGAACATATTAAAAAGGACACATACAAACTCCTACCAAGGCAAGTTTGTGCTCTTGCTATGCTTGCACGAAAAAGCCTCATGTCACATCCATCAGAGGACAATTATTTTTTTCTTTATGATTATTTCCATTTAGTCTGATAAACATTATCTTGAGAGGCTTGGAGTTCTGCAATTATCTCTGCATGAATGTGTTTCTCAGCAATTTAAAGTATGCTAACTACGACACATCTTGTTTGAAAAGGTATCGTTAACAACTGCCATACAGAATATAAGAAGCATACCATCTTAATCTTATTTCTAACTTCTGATTGCTCAAGCATCTTGCACTTGGGATGTGTTTGGAAACTTCCTCAACTTCTATTTTTAACTGTCTTCTCCGGCTCACTTCTCTGTATGTCTTGCCCTTCCCTCTTTTCCTTTGTCTGCTGAATGATACGCTCCCTGCAGTCCCCCAGAGGAAAGAGCTGAGTATTTACAAATGACAGTTTTGTCCTTGCTTTAAAAAGGCTCTTCTTGCTCTCCGCTCAGCAGGTACGAGCTCTGTAAAGCAGCTGTGTTTCTCTTGTTACTGACAATATTTTTATGTGAGGTAGCAAAAGTTATTTACAATACGTGCTTGTGTGGTACTATTTATTAGGGGACCAAAACAGCCTTGATGCGTTTTGTTCTTGGTTATGTTTACAGAACACCTACTGCTTCCTGCTCTTTCTTCTCCCTGAGGGAGAATGGGATACAAGTCAGCTTCTCTACAGTAACTCTAGAAAGAACATTAAAAATTTCATCTCAAGGCAAGCAAGAGAGAGGAGTAAACCTCAAGGGATTTGCCAGCTGTATCCATCATGAACATATGGATCCAGGCTTCTGCAGGCTGCAGCTGCTCAAAGAACTGATGGGAGCCAGGAGTGAACAGTAGTACAGCTCTGTGTGATATACTGGGATAACTTCCACATGGCCTACTTAAGTAACTTTACAAGTGGGAAGGATCTTGTTATACTAGCTGCTCTTTGCTTCTATGTGCTGCATAACCGAATACAATTCAATATAATTTAGCACAGTTTCGAAAATTATTTTGTATTTTCACAAGGGTTCCTTTACATTTCCTGAACACTAAGCAGGCTCTTTCGAGTGAGCATAAGACCTGGTACCACTGGCATGACTCAATTTTGATTTTATTAGCTATTATTGTCTTTGTTTTATAACTTGAAGATAAAATTTGCTACTTACAGGAATTCCAGGTTTGCCTGCTTGACCCGTTGCTCCTTTCTTCCCTGTGGGTCCCTAAAAGTTACAAATACTTCTGAGCTGACAAACGTCAACAGAGTTGCACTATGAAGCTTCTCAGACAAAATATCTCATTTAAGTTGCAATGGCAACTGGTATTGCGAGAACACCACTTAAAAGCCAATGAAAATGACCCCATGAAAGAATATAAAATGCTTTTGGCAATTTTCAGCAAATCAACAAGATGAACTACTATTTCTAAAGGAAAAGATTCAGTCTCTGATATTTTTCATTACTTGCTGTGTCAAGGAATCCCAAAACACCGAGTTTTAGCCTTATATAACAGTTTTCCAAGGACAGTCAGCAAACAGTAAAAACATAAAAATTCCAATTAAGTACAGTTGTGCTTTACTTTTTTCTACTTACTTCTGAACCTCTTTCTCCTTTTGGTCCTTGCTCTCCCAATTCACCTGGCTCTCCCTTTGGAAAGAACATATATTAAATAAATAAAAAGAATCATGTGCATGCAGCTAAAAACACATTTGCAACAGCCAATAGAGAAATCTCACTTGTTTGAAACACTTACTGGAGGCCCCTGTTGTCCAATAGGTCCTCTAAGCCCTGGAAGACCTATAGGACCCTGGGAAGCAGAAAAAATAGCATATTGCAATACAAGCAGCTCAGCACGTCACACTCAGCGAGCTACAGATTTCCTCGTAAAGGCCATCTTGAGAGGTTCTGGGTGGCCTGAGCTTCCTAATGTGACCTAGATAAAGTATGCTCAGCTTCCCTGAGATCAGACCTTAGGAACTACATATTGCTTACACATTTCTGCACTTCTGAAAGTGTAGACTGTATCCAATTCATTGATTTATTTGTATGTCTAACTCTATTATCTGTGTTACTTAAACAGGATGTTCCATGTCAAGGGCTGTCTCTTTTGTACTTTAGCAAACAAATTGTATCAGTGACTACTGTGATTAGTTACAATCCAATTTGTCTGTGCTAAAAGACTGAATACTCTTCATAAATAATTATTACGCTTAGATTTACAAAGAAATAGTGCTTAAATTTCAGAGAAAAATGTTAATTCATTCAGTATTACAGAATCACAGATGTGTTTAGGTAGAAAAGGCCAGGAAGAAAAGGTTGTGCAGGAACACGTTCAGTTAGGTTTTGAGCATTTCCAAAGATGAAGACTCCATAACCTCTCTGTGCAGCCTGTTCTGGTGCTCAGCCATCCTCACAGTGAAAAGTGTTTTCTTGCTTTCAAAAGGAATTTCATGTGTTTCAGTGTCGAGCAGTTTGCCTCGACTTGATCTGAAACTGGACACTACTGAGACAAATCTGGCTCTTCCTTTTTCGTTCCCTCCCATCAGGTATTTCTACATATTAAAATCAGCTAAGCCTTCTCCAGCTCATAAGTCCCAGCTTCTTGCTCATAAGTCCCAGCTTCTTCCCAGCAGCTTCTCCTCATATGAAAGATGCTCCAATGTATTCAAAGAGCTCATCAGTGCAGTGAAGCACAATTTCCGCACACTTGTGAGATAAGATGATACTTCTGCTACATTACTCTACATATATGCATAGCATGCCATGTTCAAATAAAAAGAATAAAGCAGGAGGCATTAGTATTACCTTGTAACCCTCAACACCAGGTTCTCCTCTGTCTCCACGTTCACCACTAGGACCCTTGAAAGAAAATCAAAGAGAAAAATGTAACAGCTGAACTGAAATAACACTCCAATGAATACAAAAAGAATGATGCGATTTCTCTTAAAACAGACTAACCAACAATACAGAACTGAAGATTACAGATATTAAAGTCAGCTTTTCCTAAGGAAGAAACGTTCTTTTTGTCAAAACAAAATGCATTGCAGTCAGACAGCAGCTACTGTCTGAAGTATTTTGTAACTGAAGACTAGAATCTTGAAAAGAGATCTTAAGTGAGCATAAATGAAACAGGAGTATTGACCTCAGTAGAACTTCTCTAGGTTTGTACCCATATATATGATATTTGAATTAAAAAATCTTCATGAATAAATGAAGAAACTTTGATTTCAGGACATGCAAGGAAAAATCTTCTATGGATTCTGTAAGATAACCCATGAAAACTTGGGCTCTTTTGTGAAATTACTTGCTTCTGACATACTCAGAAGCTGCTTTAATTTTGAAGTTTGTCCTAATAAAAAGGTAATTTAAATTCCTTGGCATGCTTCACACATATAAGAACTGCACAGGAGCAGCAGGAATAGAATGATTTTTCTGAGTCACGTGTATTTTCCTGCTGTATTCAGACACCTCACTAGCTCTGCTTTAGGGAAAGGCTCATACTACAGTCTCACAAGAAAAAATGGGACTTTTCCCCAGAATTTTAACTCTCATTGCAGCAAATCTCAGTCAAAGGAAATGTAACGGGATAGGAAATCATGCCCACAGGAAGTAAGAATGGCTAAGACTTTCCAAAAGATATCCAGCCAATCATTAGGTGAAGTAATAAGGGATTGGTTTCCCACCTGTCTTAAGTAAAAGCATATAATGAAAAATTGACCAGGCAGCACTAACTGCAGTGTATCTTTTCCAGTTCATAAATGAATAGACTAGCCACTTCTAGGGCATATTCACCAATACATGCTATTATGCAGTTGTCCGTATGCTCTCCAAGGTTTCAGAAGCCTCATGTCATGTTTCCTAAAGGGAATCCATAAGGTGGAAAGACCATGCTTGCAAAATTTGCGCAGTCATCATTACAGGGCTAGTTTGGCTGCAGCAGAATTGGCTAGGGTCCCTCCTCTAATGCATTACCATAATTAAATTAAGAACCTAGTCCTCATCTGTCTTCAGTGACATCAGGGCCTTAGAAGTCCTGCCTTTTGAGAAGGTGGGTTCTAAATAATAAGGTTAATCTGAAGAGAAGTTGGCTGTACAAGTATTGCTTCTGGCACAATCAAAGCCTGAACATGAAACACTTTTAATACGATTTTGAGATGGCTTTTTTTTTTTTTTTTTTGCATGTTCATAATTGCCGCAGAGAGATACCCTATATAGGAGTTCAGTAAAAAAGAAAGGCTACAAAATGCAGTTCTCTCTAAACCAGCTAAATTAGCTTTGTAGTGATAATGAAATAGATGAAAACACAGTTCTGGTTAGTAAAGCAATTAGGTATAAGTCAGAATAACCAGAAAGGGAAAAATTCTGTTCCAAAATGTGCTGGTCTAAACACAGACTAATGGCATTAGTGTAATCAAACACAGGGCACATGAGCTTACGCAGGAAAGAGCACATGACTGCATTTTTCAGAGAGGGATTACTGATTAAAGGACCATCATTCTGCATTTTTGTACAAGGGAGTACTGAATCCCGAGACACCAATACAAAGTTTCAGGAAGAACCTGCATTGCCTCTTGTCTTGAGAGGCACTGAGATAATTTTTTTGAGAAAGAAAGACCTACTGGTTCACCTATGGGCCCAGGCGGTCCAAGGACTGTGTTATCTTCACCTGCGTAACCCTAAAATGAAGATATGCATTAAAACACATTGACACGGAAATTCAACCTCATTTACCATGCACACGTGCTCAAATGCTAATAAACACACACACAGCATACTTTATAGATGCTAAAAGTAAATGTGAGGATTATGGTTTTAATACAGTGGAAACAATAACTCCATTTTAACATGCACATAAACTTCCCAAAAAACAACGAGGATTAAAAAAGCTAAGTATTTGCCCTGTTCTCAAAGGCAGTTACAAATAGTAAGTATTTGAACAATGTCCATGTAATCATTTCTTTATTTAATGAAATAAAGGATAAACAGGATATTTGACAAGAGGAAAAAAAGAAAATTTCTTCCACTGTTTTGAGAAATACGCTTAATAAAAACAAGTGTAGAGAAGACTCCAACATTCAGCCTGAACTCTATTAAACTTTAAATATGAAACAACTGCCATCCAAACTAATAGACAAAAAGTTATCTATTCCAGATGATATTTACCAATATTTAATGCAAAGAAGCTTATGTTTTAAATATGATTAAGGGCTTCCAAAGTGCATCAAAGTGCTTTTGCAGAAGTGACCAAGCAAGCTAGACACCTACCTCCCAACAATTTAGTTTTCAGTTATATCAGAATCTATTTGTAACATAAGCCATTCATTGCTTATTCGTACTATTCATTGCAAAACTGGTCCTAATACAATAAGGTATTTCCTGTCAAGTGCAACTCCAAACTAATCTTCCTGAGGGGAACCCCTGTACCTGCATGGAGCCACACAAACTTCAGTCAGCATACAAATTTGTATGCAGGATTTGAGGCTTAAAAGAACAATAGTGAATTTGATAGTAAAATAGCAGCATGGAGGCAGCATTCTGTCCCTAACATTTTATACTAAGCACAGACCTTTGTCCATCTTAGTTTGACTTTCAGCAATATTTGTGGGTGTACTCACAGGCTTAAAGATACAAAAATACTTTGTTGGTTTCACAGTGATTTCTGCCTGCTGCACTCACTAAGGGCAGTGGTGCTATCTGATACAACAGAATGCATTTCTTACAATGGGTACCTTCTGTTTTAGAACCTGAAACATCTCCACTGCACAATTTGCAACTCTTCCTCTGAATGATACATCTCCCTAGTTTTGCGTTTTGTTGTCGTATTCTTTCACAAAACTAATAAATATTGCAAATGGTGTGGAAAACAGTGAGCATGCAGGAACATTTTCTCCCTTTATAATTACTCAAAGTGTAAGACAGTATAATCCATCTTTATACCTTTTCTCCTTTAGGTCCTGGGGGCCCTGGAGGCCCTGGAGCACCTTGGTGACCCTAAAAAAACAAAGAAAACAAACATTAATTCCAAAACAAATAATTAAAAAGTAATTCTCAACTTTTGTTTTAGCTGCCTGTTACTATTATTTTTTGCTGCTTGCTAATAATGCTAAATAGTGATGTGGCACAAAATTAATGGGCCCAGACAGAAAACATATTGTGTGCACAAAAAGCTCTGTGCACAGTGGGAAACCAAAGGTTCTGTTAGGGTTTGATGCAGGTGAGGGGAGCCAGGCTGGTTCTCGCTTCAGGGCTAAGGCCACTGATGGGATTTTCCGTTTGGTCTTTAAGAGCAGGATTCAATCCATCTACGATGATGAACATAATTATTTTTCAGTGAAAGCCATAATATCTTTATGTCCTTCAACTAACCTCATTCAGTTTCTGTTACTGAAATGGAAACTGCCTGGCCAGATAGTAAGCAGAGGTGGTGGTGGTTGCTGAACAGTCTTTATAACGAATAGCTGTAGTAGTCTTATAGGAACTTTATTCACAGGGGGTGAGATACACAGGACAAACAAGAATTTCAAATGTGTGGTAAGAACAACTGCTAGTGAACTCACAAAACCAGGTCATCATAGCTTAAGACTAATATTTCTGAATGGGCAATGCCATGTCATATAAACATGTGCGATCTGACACTCCAAAAGATATTTGTGTGTCCTAGGTACAGATCCCCATGATATTTGAAATTATTTAGAGTACCACAAACTTACTTAGGGATGTGTGTGTACATAAATTCAATAAAAAACTCACCCCGTAACCTGGAATTCCTGACTCTCCTTCAGGTCCCATTCCTCCTAGGTGTCCCTGTTAATGGAATAATCAGTGATAGAAAAATGAGCTCTCATAAAATGTTACAACAATGCCTACTTTATAAAAAGTTATGACTTGGAAAAATCTTCAAATATTGAGATTTCAGAACCACAGACAACTTCTTTCTTAGGTTCCAACTTCATCTGGTAAAGAATGGATTTTTCCATTAGCACGCATCCGGATGAACAGGCTGGGAAAGACACTGCCTGCATCTCCAGCTACATAAAAAAATTTTTATATATGCTATAGCTGTGACTTGCCTCTTCTCTTGGAGAGACACAATTCTGCTAAACCAGAAATACATGAGCTCTTAAAAAAGCATGTTTTGTACAAACCAAGGGGCCTCGAGTTCCTCTTGCACCTTTGGGACCAGTTTCGCCAGGTTGGCCAGGGTCACCAGCAGGTCCAATTTCTCCAGGAGGGCCAAGCTGTCCCTTTTCCCCCTGTTGGGGTTATTGTATTGAAAAGAATAACTAAGTTTCAAAATGCAGTTTATACTTAACCAAATTGTGTAACAGCATTATTTAACAGGAGTATTACATTTATGTCCGTATTGTCACATACATTTACTATAGTTCTTGGAATGTCTGAACCCAGAACTCAGCAGCAAAAAAAAAAAAAAACAAAAAACAACCCAGCTAAAGCCTATTACTTTTGTTTTGTTTTAGCCAAATGTTAATGTTATTTGATAGCAGCAGAAACTTATGAGTTGCAAAATCAGATCCTGATACAAATTTAAACCTCCTAAGGTCCTGAATATTATTGATTGCAGAATGATGACAATTCTGATTGCTATGGCTAGAAAGAAAAAACATTGGCTTGAAGCATGACATAAACCAGGGATAGACTTGGTACAATGGGATTATTTTGTAATGTAAATTTGAGTTTCAGATAAAAGGAAGAGGATGGGGAAGAGAAAAAACACCACCTTCTTTCCTAAACGGCCCCTCTGACCTGGATTTCCTGGTGTTCCTTCAGGGCCCTGTAAATTTATTAGAGAAAAATACATGATTGAGAAAGGCCTGGAAACACGTTTAAACTGTGCTCTAAATTGGATAACTAAGCAAGCTTCTTGCAATGCAGAAAGGTGGGAGGAAAAAAATCTCATTAACTGGATGTGAGCAAGTTGGTAGGACTGTTTCAAGTTAAAGCAGAAACAAGCGGGAAAGCATCAGGGATCATTACCAAACTAGCGAAAATGAACTGAAAATAGGGGACAAAACCCCCGTAAATCTTGTCCACCCAGAAAATATTACTTTAGGAATAACACTGCTTCCAGAGAACCACTGGATTTAGATAAATACAATACACAACCAAAGGAAAACTAAGAAAACCTTGGCGCTATCCAAGTGTGAAGAGCAGGGGCAGATGGCTGTGCAGATCAGGGGTGCTATCTCTGGAGCTACAGCCCTGCTGCCCTCTAGGTCACTTCAAAACCTGACCCTCTCAAAGGGCTGCATGTGTCCACTCCTCACTGGTTTCAATTTATCCAAAAGCTCTGTGAGTTAGAGAAGGCATTTTAGCTTCATTTTTGGATAAAGAAAGATATATTGGTTTTGGTTTTGGGTTTTTTTTTTAGTCATCGTGGTGATAGGGTGGGGTAAATATAGTTTAAACTGATTTGTGAAGCTTAGTTTTGTTTAAGGAAAACGTAGGATTACGCTCATTCCAATAAAAGCCTTATACAATTGATTATAGGAAATGGGTTTCCACATTTATATCTGCTTAGATCTGTCCACATCTCTAGGAGGACAAACCAAAACTGTGATGTGGACACTCCCAGACATTAGGAAGGACGAGTGGGGACTCCCAAAGATTGAATTGCCAGACCCACCTGTCTCACTGAGGCACAGCAGGACTGCTGATGTTGTTTACTGCAAACAACTATAATTACACACAGTGCAGATACGGCAGGGCTGAGCTATGTTATGATAATTTCAATATATTAAACTTTCAAGCTTCTCCAGAATTGCCAAAACAGAAAAAAAAAGTCAGGGTGATATCACTGCATCAGAAACAAAAGTTGTTCTGTAGCACACTAAGTGTGCTGACAACTAAAAGAGCATTTTTTTCCTTCACTAGGAGAGTAGTTCACTGTGAAGAACCCAGGATTAAAGACAGCAGATTGTAACACTGATGCGTAGAGGACAGAGTGGACAGTGCTCACAGGCATTGGCAGCTGGCCCTCCAACTAATGTTTACTCAGACTCCATCATCACTTAAGAGTTACAGCGAACGCAGCCAGGGAACTGTGACTGAGAACATGAAGATTTTTGGTAAGGGAATCTGATGTCTGACTTAAGGCTATATAATGCTTTGGAAACTGTGCTCCAGAGTATTAGTTTACATTAAGAAGTTGCATAAAACATCATCAGCGAAACAGATTTTATAGATGGACTTGACCATCATTGACCATGGATCCCAATGCTTGTTTACTGTTTGACCTGTGTATGTTTGCTGCCATTTCTCTCCACCTGCAATCTCCGAGTTGTCTGTGGCAACTGCTGCTCTCATGGTATGTTTATTTAATTCCTTTCACAGAGGTGCCACAATGAAGTTAATTAAAGAATAAATATCTAATAAGAACAAAAAGGAATAATGAAATTCCTTCTTTCTTCTTATTTTTTATACTTTATGTCTCATTACAGGGTGATGGACAAGGTAAGAAGAGAAGGCCCACCAAAGACATGACATTGTACTATAGCACAGAATTACCAGCTTACTATCTGAAGTAGCATTGCCCAGCATGATAGATCCTAATTTCTAGAAGTCAGTTCCAGTGCAGGATGGACAACAACCATAACATTGTCTTTACAACACCTTGGCAGCAGTGTAGAAAGACCAGTTAGGAAAGGCAGGCAATCCAACTGCTCAGGAATCAAGGACAAGGGTAATTTGAATTATCTGATACCTTCATGTGATAGAGGTTTTAAGTCACTGTTGACTTGTCTTGTACTCCTTACCAGAGAAGGCACTATAGTTCACATCAGCACTTTCAGAAATCCCGTGCTGTTGGTGTCTGTGCTGCAATAATTTTGTAGCTAAGGAAACCTCACTGTTCAGTGTATCAGTTTTTCTAGAAATGTTATTTTTATGCCTTCTTTTTGTTGTTATGGTTTATTAAAAGAATGAGAGCTAAGCATGTATGTGTTTAGAACATTAGCACAATATCTTAAATTGGAGCCAAATCTTGCATGCTCTAAGGTCTAACACTTCATCATTTACAAGCTGCTCAAAATGGTTCCTTCTTCACCCTGAGGAACTTTTAACCTAAAATAGAAACTAGATAGCCCTGGGACAGTAAACAAAGCCATGAGTAGAGAAAGCAATACAGAACAACAGAAGATCTCGCAGCACATTTTATGGCAATATATGCATCTTGCCAATTTCTTTGGGTGCTTTTAAAATTTAAAGAATGTTCTAATACCTTGAGATTGTTCACAGTCTCCAAATGAAGGTGAGGATAGAGACTAATGACAGAAGACTGCCTGGAGAAATATAAAGTGAGAGGCTCCAGGTTGTGTGGTGTATGTGTCTGGATGACAAGGAAGCACTATCTGCTAAGAGATCCCAGATTTAAGATAGCAAAAACATTTGTCTTCTCTCTCTACCAACCCTAAAAAGCTGAACCACTTTAAAAAGGAAGGCAAGCCAATTTAAAGATGTTAATTTCTAATTGCAACAGCCTTGCAAAGTAAAAGAAGCAAGCAAAACTAAAAGGAAAATTATTAAGAAAAGCAAATGTACAAGAAGTCCACTTCAACCTGAAAACACTTACAGGAATGCCCATTATGCCAGGTTCACCAGGGGGCCCAGCAATTCCTGGTAACCCCATCTCTCCTTTTTCACCACCTTCTCCAAGAAGTCCCTGGTCTCCTGGGTCTCCCTAAAACAAAGGGGAAAAAGAAAGCCAAAACAAAACCCAAACTTAGTCAGGCTTCTGCTCTGGAATTACTTATTCTTGAGAAAAGTGAATTCTGAATCTTCAGGTTTGACAGAAAGCTCCTTAAAGCTGATGGGAATTTTACCAGTTAAATTGATGTCAGGCTCCAAGTTAGAGAGTTTCTATCTCATTCATACATCTTCACAGCCAGACTTTGCCTCACCCATCATTTATGTCCTCTGGGACATCCCCTGTCCTGGCACCTGCCACAGCATTGATTCAATGCAGGGAGTGAAGCAGCTTTGAGCTTGCTCTCTCCAGCACCATAGTTGCGACAGAAATAAGCTGTACTCAGTTCTCCAGCTTGCATTTCTCTGTCAAGCCATTCACCTTTGCAGTCCTTGCAGGTTATGTATGTGCGTAAAAGGCACAAGAAAGCCTACAATATATAGGACCTCCTATGTTAAAACTAAATGCACTCAACTGGTTTCTGTCAATCTGGTGAAAAAGGAGATAAAGAAGAGACTTTGGTCCTTAAGTTGATATGACTGATTTGCATCTGTTACAAAAACTGCATGTACCTTTGGGCCATCCTTTCCTTGAACACCATCTTCTCCTGGAGGTCCTGGTTCACCCTTATGAAAAGAAACAGGTAAAGATACTGGTAACTTGCAACTTTTGATGCATATAGTAAAAAAGCAAATATGAACTGCTCTATACTAAATGTAGTACTTCAGACACAGTGGTATGGTTAAGTCCAGAGCACCCATTGTGGACCAGTAACAGAAATTACTCTTCTCCAAGGACAGGCAGAACTACTAAATGCACCTTGCTGGAGATTTTCGGCAGGCGGAAAACATGGAAGCAATGAGCTGATGGAAAAGAAAGCTCAACGGTAATACTTAAGTATGAAAGAATATGGTTTATGCTCTTTTAAGAGTGTCCTCGATAAAATCTGTCCCTAACACTTTAAAAGGTTTTTTCAGCCTTCAAAGGCAGGCAACTTTTTGGGTCAGATGAGGTGGGTAAGATGCACAGGAAGAATAAGCAGCAGCACAAATGCTTAGTAAAGTCAAGGGCCTAGTAAGCCATCCACAGCACCAGAAGCAAATCAGCTGCTTTAGACGCTGGTACAGAGAGATACCCTGCTCTGCTGAGACTATAATGTTCCCATTATCTCACCTAGACTGGGTATCCATACATAGCAATATTGTGGGCTGACACCTTAACAGCTGGGCTGGACTCTCTTGGATTTACCTTCATGCTCAAAGCCCTCATTCATGTCCCTCAGGAACATTAGACATTTATGAAATATGTCTATGAATCTGTGAAGATATTATTATAATAAATAGACATATTTCAACATCAGAATCAACACTCTTTTTACCTTTCTACAATATTATACTTTTTTTTTTAAAAAAAAAAAAGGATACCAGAAAATAGCTTCTTATTGAGCCTTTCTGCCAAGTCAAGATTTCTCAACCTGCATTTCTGACACATTTATAACATACTTTCCTTTTGGGAAGAAGATTTGCATCCATAGCTTACCCTTAAACCTTGGTCACCTGGTTCTCCAGCTTTTCCAGCAGGTCCAATGTCTCCCTGGAATATTACAATTAAAATAAATCACTGGATTTTAAGGGAAAATATTCTTAACACCTAAAGGGTTTACAGATAATTCAGTCATCATGACAATATTCCTTAATTGCTCATTTCCCATATCACTATCTACGTGGCTGATGAATCAGATGACTGATTTGCTTTTATGGAAATCTGAACATTTAAACAGCACAAGAAAATGATTTCAACATTTACCTTTGCACCTGGTTCTCCCTGCAGGCCAGGTTCTCCTTCAGGGCCAGGAGGTCCCTGCATAGCATAAGAACTACTGTTATACATGGTCACCAGTAATGATTTTGCAACCATCAAATAACACAGCCAAATCGAAGCACAAAAATGCCATGAGCCACTGGGAAAGATGCATGTCTGAAAAATCAAATTAAGGCAACATGGTTCTTTGTTCTTACAAAAGCCCAAAAGAAGAAAAAGAAGGAGGGTATAAGAAGAGTTCAAGAACTGCACTGTGGGTCAGGAATGTATTGAAAACTCAGCAATACCACTAAGCCTGTACCTTTCATCATGAATTACTAGCAAGCTGAGCAAACACCATTCTTTTGTAAATCTGACTGACAATTTCAACACTGTTAAGGCTTGGAGCCAAATAGATATAGCCTTTGGAGAACAAAGCCCCTTCTGGAGTCTTCAGCCCTTAAAGACTTAATGGTATCAGACTGCTTCTCGTAAAGTTTCAACCTTTTTTTTAATAGTCAGAAGACCGGATTTTGGGTGACTGAAGAAATGTATTTCTTTGAGGAAGCCAGATCCATTCTAAGTGAGCTCATCCCTCAGTTACTTCATTACAAATGTGGCTAACAAGTGCTGTCATATTTCCTTCAAAGCAAAAAGTAGAAGCAAAAGTTAGCAAGATGACTGCCCGCAGCTGCATTTCTTCCTCTCCCACTCGCAAGGACATATGATTAATGCTGTTCCACTGTCTAACTGCAAGGAGAATAGGGCTTCCAAAAAAAGCCCAAGTAAACATTCAAGCATTTACCTTTGAGGAGCAGATGTCATGAATGTACACCCAAAGACAGTGCTCATTTTTCAAGTAAGAGAGTCAGGAAGGTTCCAATAAAAATAGCTTCTAAACACATTGTCCAGGCTTATTCAGTTGCTTGAGTGTTTATAATTGTGATAGAAATTATTTAAAGCTCACCTCAGAACCCATTTCTCCAATAGGGCCAGCCTCTCCAGGTTGTCCTCTTGGACCCTGGCATTAAACAAAATTTTGGATGCATCATTCAATTAACATTAAATTATACTGTCTAGTCTTGACTTTGTCTCTTCAGAATTCTTGTAATTGGCATGAAGAACTGTATTTCATTGTTTTTACTCCTGAATCCAATAGTGTATACGTGCACCTTGGCGGCATACAGTACCAGAGACCTCATTACCAACCCTGACACACTGAAATGGACTTCAAATAAGAGATTTCAAATAAGATTTCTTTTCTTTTAGACCAAAAGTAAATTATTATCTGAACTAAGCTCTCCTCTTGATTAACCGAGACATTGTTTAATTAAGGTTTGTTAGACTGTCTGGTTTGCTTTGTGGAAAATCCTACGGTCTGGTATGGAATTAACTGAAAACAACTACTGTGTGCTTCACTGTGGATTTAGCAATGTTCATACAGAACAACCACTGAGGTGTAATGGACTAAAGGCTGAAGCCTTTTGGTAATATTAATAACTATACTATAAGCATATTCTTACAAACCTTTCTGTAACTAAAATTCCCTGCAGAAACATGTAGTGTTTAAGTGTTTCCTAAAGCAGCATGCTCAAATTCCCTGCACATGTTAGATTGTCCACCTCTGTTCACAGAGCTGGATTCGTGTGCTGGGGGGTAGAAGTTGCCTGAAACAGCTTACAGCTCATTCCATAGCCACTGTGAATGTATGTCAAAACAGATCAACCCTCTGGATGTATCCAGTCTTTGAACTTTCAGAAAGTTCACATTTACCCCTTTGAGACTCATCTGTGTTTAAGTACATTCTAAATTCAAAACATTTTGTTGATCTATTACTCTCATGTAAAATAAAGATACTGCTACCAGTATTTATGGTAGAGGGCTTTTATGCAAATATTTAGCCCTTTTTGTTTCACTTCCTCTTACAGACTCTGCATATGGTTTTGCTCCTCCTGGTAACTTGGCAGCGATAATGTGAGTATACTCTTCCCTTCTTACAACAATGTAAACTGCATATTACTGAGAGGGTTTCAGCAGATGCATGTATTTTACCCTATAGCTTCAGTTAAGTGTGAATAACTGAATTTGCATTTAATTTCCTGTTCAGAAGAGAGATGGTCCTAAACTAAGTTCACTGGTTTTCAGTTGCATCAACTCCACGGCATTCCACTAGGCGAGTGTCACAGAGCTAAAGTTTGATTCATGAGTCAAGTATTTCTTCATAGTATTACCATGGAGCTACGTCTGCTGGACTGGTGATGTATGTTTCCCCTGAGACTTTCAGGGAATTTCAGAAGCCAAAAATCTATAGCAATATAGGGACTCCTTTTAACCATTAACAAGAGGTAATTTGCAAAGAAAGGTTTTACCGATATACCTGACAAGTAAGTTAGAGTATAATTTAGATCAAGTCTGTTACTACAAATAGTTCTAGTTGCTTACAATTTTCTGCTTCTCCACCAACAATCAGGGTTTTCTGCTCTGTGGAGAACTAGTGACAGGGACAGAGAAACTGCTTCAGCAGCTGGCTTTCATGTAGTGACCAGCTGACAGAAGATGAAATCAAGCTGCTTGGATGGGCAAATTAAAGACCCCCACATTTCATTTCATAACAACTTGCGTAATTTTCATCACTTTTTCCTAGCTCCATAGACCATTTTCTGAAGACATTTTAATTTTTCATCACTTGAAAGAAAAGATACCCTCTTCAAAGGCTAAGCTTTTCTTACATCTGACGCTGCACATTTAGATTCTAAGATGATGAGCACAGCAGAAATGTAGGTTGCTAAAGAGTAGACCACTTAGATTAGATAAGGCTGATAGTCATTCTATATATAAGAAAATTCAGACTTGACCAGAAAATGGCAGAAATTTTATGTATAAGCCTTGCATTGTAAGGCTCTCAGATGTCACAAGATGAAGATTAGATAAAATAAATGAAAGCGATAAAGTGACAGGAATCCAATAATAACTGTTAGAAAATACATTTTCTGTTGAAACATTTTGCCACTCCTACAAGTTGGCAGCTCAAGTGAAGTAGGCAATTATATCCAAAAGAAAGTTTACCAAAAAAATACCAGAATAAACATTGGTATTTTTCTAGCCCCCAAAACATGCAATGGATTTCTGTACTATGGCTTAGTAGAAATAACATTTAATAATACTAGAAACAATAATAATAATTAGTAGAAATAACATGCTTTATAGCAACAGTTCACTTTCAAGATTTGAAGTAACTATATATAATATGATATGCAAAATAACATTTCAGAAGAAATGAAAACACAATTTTTGACAACTCTAATAGATTTCTGAACTATAAAATGGCAGCCTTCTCCCAAGTCCCCCTAGGAAAGCACATACTCTTTCACTGTATTTATTTAACCTAATTTATGCCCAGAGAAAGCAATGCAATACTATTCCTGTCATGGCTGCATTTTGCAGCACTTTGCATATACTTGCTGCAGACTCTGCATGAACATCTGTTACAATATTGGCCACATAAAAGTGAGTGAGGCTTGAAACAGTAACAATCAGAAGAAGAATCCATCCAGCAGAGAAATGCCTGAGGTTTATTACAGCAGTCTCTTTTTTGTTGAAAATTTAACGTGCCAAATAGATGTGGTCCCTGAGTTACTCAATAACTATCCTAAATTTTGCCCCTCAAAAATACCACCAGTATCAGTATTGGCACATATTGACATAATCCACAAAGTAGATGTCTACCTAAATGCAGTGTAAAGCCACATAATATTGTGGTCCAGATTCTATCATGCTGTCTTACGCTGTGAACCCCTTACTTCAGTGCTTCTGAACACGATTAGCAAGTCTACTTATGAACAAGTTAGGCTAAGCAAGGGAGGCAGACCCTAGCCCTGCAGTTTTGGAACAATTACCCCACAATTCCTATCTAACCACAGGTTGAGTTACCAGGGATGTCTGCATAATACGTGGAAAATTTTTTAAGCAGGCATAAGGATCAACTTACTGGCTCTCCCATTGGTCCCCTGTCTCCTGTGGTTCCAGGAGGCCCAAGAAAACCCTACAAGATTAAAATGAAATAAAAAATCAGTGGAAACAGGCTGTTTCATATTCTGCAAAAAGCCACTTCCTCTCTTATTTCTGCTCACTCAGTAACTCGCTCAGAAACACTCAAGAAATATGTGCAGACCTTTCTTCTGGTTGGCACGCACTGCCACATTGCCAGTTCCTATGGCAGGTGACGGAGCCCTGAATAAATCCTTCCTCAGTTTCTCTTACGTAGGGATGGATCTTGGCTGATCCGCTGCTTACCAGCTCCTCATTATTCTCCTTAGACTCACGTGCTGCTTGTGTGAGAAACTAGACCTAAACACAACGTTATGAGTGTTCTGCCCTGCAAAATGTATTTGACATGATCAGTAAGATTTAGAGCTGCTTTTCTTTCTGCTCAACCTGGCTCATAGCATCTCTTACACTCTCCTAGAAACTGTAGCTGTAGGAGTAATAGAGCAGTCTCTTGTACTTTGCAATAAATGTACTAATTCCCATCGATTTCAACCTAATGAGGCTTTGCTTCATTCACTTGTGTGTATATAAATACATCTAACAGTCCTAGCGAATGAAGAGAAATGAAACCCCCTTGTTTCAAAGCTGAGAGGCAACAAGCTCCTAAATCTGAGCAGATACTGTCTTCTGTAGACCATCCTTCATGGAAACACAGGTCTTGTATCAGACTACACTACGTTCACGTTCTTACTTCTGCCCCTTATTCTTTATATGAATAAATGCAAACCAAATTGTCAGAGTTTTCCAGCTGCTCTAAAGTAAACAAATTCCCTCATATTCCAGTGTTAAAAGAAGTGTGATATTTTGTGAAATATTTTTTTGTAGAAGTACCAGAGAATTTCATACTCACCACTGCACCCTGATCTCCTCTTTCTCCTGGATTTCCAGCTTTACCCTGGTCAAAGAGAAGTATTTAAAGACAATGCTGGATTCAGATAATTTACAAACACAGCTCAGAAATTAGTAGTAACCTTGTTAAGGCTTACTACAAAGATTGGGTCCAATACTTACAATATACCCAGGAACTCCTTTCTTCCCTGGATTGCCTCTTTCTCCCTGATAAATAACCAACAGTGTGTGAATTCCACATGCATTTCCTAAATAAGCTGCATACAGCTGCTGTCAGTTTAAATGCTGGATAACTCTGCAGAAAGTGCAGGTTTAGGCTTAGATGGGCTTTTACCATAATAGGGAATCACCTGAAGAAGGCAGAAATTTGCAGATCTCCCAATGGATTAAATGGAACTTTATGGCTTCTGACATGCTGGGGTTTTTTTCTGTTTGTTTGTTTCTTTCTTTCTTTTCTATCTTATCTGTTATGGTCTCTCCAGATGTTTTATTTAGTACTAAGCAATGCACTCACCTTAATGCCCTGTGTTCCTGGTTCTCCCACAGGACCATCCAGACCTCTTGGCCCCTGAACAGTGAACAAGTGATTTGGAATATTAATTATGCATTATTTGTGGTTATCATCAGGGAGATGCAACATGAGGGAGAACACATTTTGCTAGCACAAAAACCAATTTTCATTGTAAGTTAAGCGTGAAATAAAGCTTCAAAGAATCAAATAAATTCCTGGTTTGCTGAAATATGAATATTAGAAGAAAGACTGTTTGTAAACAGAATGTTCAGGGTCTCTGTTGGAGCCAGCTTGCAGGCTGATACTTTCTACGCTCTTTTTCATGCAATTTGCATGCATGTAACAGACACATATTTAAAAGAATTTAGATGCACACTGGTTATATGGATATATGGTTATATGCTTTAGAGCATATAAGTTGCATATGCAAAAATCCAGCTTGCTAGTAAGACTGATAAGCAAGCAGATAAAGTTCTTCCATTAGGAAACCAGTCTGAGGCAGTATTAAAGCAATTTCTAATCCTGCATAATGAACTGCTCAGTTGTTAAGACTAAAATCTCTCTTGAAAACTGACTTTATAATAAATAGATGAATAAGATAACCTTTACTTATTCACTTATTTACTGTATTACAATATAGCAAATATTTATTGCCAAAACATTAAAAAATTATTATTTAAGATTGGGAATCGAAATCTATTAGTGCACAAGTAAATGAAAAATCCTTAAAAGAGACCATGAGAAAAATGTAAAAGAATACTTTATCCATGCTGACGTAGGTTATTTCCACATTTCTGAACACCATGATTGTTTTGGCATAGAAAACCTGTCGTTAGCAACCTAAACCGAATGACTACTTTAAAGCAAGAGACAGACAGAGACAGGCTTTTTACAGCAGTATCTAGTGGGAGGATGATGCTTAACAGCTTCTCTGGTAGCATCTGGGCTGGAATCAGAGGGAACTAGTACACTGCTAAGGCACTGCCTAGAGGGAAATGAGCTGCATTTTTCAAGTGCTTTTCTGAGTTGTAGAGAACCTTAAGTCTTGGGTCATGGTTTATAATGAAGAGCATGCAATCATGACTGATTTCCAGACTGATTTCAGTTGCAATAGTGTTCTAACAGGTAATAACAGGGGTTTGTAAAATGACTTTGTTGGAAGCACATCTGATTTTTTCCACATTACCTTCCCCTCAAAAATGCCTGTGACTTCCACGTCTCCCTTGAATTTCTGAGACAAAACTTCACAGAAATCTGTTCTCTCTGACTTGGATTTACTGATGCACATTGAAACCTCTGTCAGAACAGACGGTGAGCACCCACACACTTCCTTCTGGAGCTACATTGAAAATATCTGACTGCTAACTCAGGAACAGTGTGTATCCAGAATCACTTAGGCTTTTCTCCCAAAATGGAAATCTCTCAAGGAAAGGCCTTTGCTGTGAGCTGATATATAATAATCTGGCCCTGCAGAGCCAGAAATATCCCACAAGAAGTTTATCTGTCAGCATTTCAGCACTGCTGCTTCTGGCCAGCATGAGGGAACACAGAAACCATAGGAAAAGGAAAATCAACAGGCAGGGAAAGCTGTCTGAATACTTTTGATACCTTAGTATTTTCAGTACAGCTTTTGTGAGGCAACCCCTTAGTTAGCCTGGCTATCTTTCTTCTTTTAGTCTCAGCCAGGATTCAGTATTTACATATAATACATATATCATATGAACAGATAAATTCTTTGAACACTTGTGACTTCCTTTTAATCACAAAGAGGGTCATAGCCCATAGTTTGAGAAATTGTCCTGTTATGAGACTGCACAGGATTCTCAGTCTATTATGCACGTGACACACCAAAAGCTTTCTGCTAGTCACACATCTCTCCACTTGAATGGAGTTCACATCGACTGCCCAGTCATCAGGAAGGGTATGACAACTGATTAGATCACTAATAATCAAGCTAAAAGACCTATAATTCAAAACACCAACCTTCTACTATATAATTCTGAATTAAAAACAAAGTAACAAACCAACCCTATGCTCAGATTCTGGCTCTGGGCTGTGCCTACCTTGAGCCTACCTTTAAGCCAACCACAGAATAGAACACAAGAATCCAAGCTCAGAAGCACACCATACTACTCCTGTAAATAGTGCGATCCAACTCACTGTTGGCACACATAAACTGGATCTGTAAATTTCCTGCTACAGTTAGCACAGAATGAGAAATACAAACGATTTGCCTGCTGTTATTTAATTCAGGTTGCAAAAGAGCTGAGTAGTAAGGCTGCCTAACAATTACTACTACTTTTTTCTTTGGCACAGGATCAGCTTTGTTTCTAAAATGGAACATATTACATTGAAAACTCTAGGATGATAAACTGAGAAAAAGTTCATCTAAGAAGGCAAGAAGCACCAATTAACTCTTTGTTCTTTTTTATCCTGCCTCCTAAATAGAAGAGTGAAAATAACATGAACACTCTAGATAGCTACTTCTCTTGTTTGGCGGTTGACATATTAGAAAATGACATCAATTTTTGTCTCACTTCCTTTAAATAATTAAGACAGATAAACACATTTGGCTACTGATGCATCACAAAGCCACTTGTTTCACATAACCCTGAAGTGCATACATTTTTCAAGGTGCCATATTCCCTGCCTTTAGAGGTATGAAAAATGTCACTCATTATAACAGTGCTGATGCCCTTAGGTAACTGAGGTTCTTCATGCCAGTACATTTTTTACTGCTATTGAACTTTAAAACACCAGGTAAGGAACAATGGCTTTGTGGCTGCTTACACTGCTACCAGTATGTCTTCCAGACAAATGTATTACTTCCTTCTAGTCAGAGACAGAAATTCCTTCTCTGAGATACAGGTATTTCCACCTCCCAGAGTGTCATTCTGCCACTGCAGTATCTAACAAAGCAGTGTTCTCCCCTTGTGCTTTCATAAGATTAACACTAAACAGTAAAGTGTGGGTCACAAAAGGGTGCAACCTTCCACATGACTCCATCTGAAGTGCATCATGTCTCAAGAACAAGCTGAGGAAGCTCTGTGTAAGCACTACGGTCAGTGGCACAGCCCCCCAAATCTGCTGACAATGAGATACTCCATAGACCCTTAAGACAGCCTGGCTTCAGCTGGCCAGAATTCCCGGGTGTACTGGAGACTGAGCAGCTGGATACTCTCAGGCAGAAGTAGGCTGTTGGTAATCTTGGATGTGAACTGGTTGCTGAAAGGTCCAGAATTTATGAGATGAAAGAATTCTACTCTGTGACAGTGCAGAAGCAGAGGGTCAGTGCTCCTAAGTCTTCCTGTAGAATCCAGCTGTGAAGATAGGATATGTTCTTGTTTCAATACACAGCAAAGGGAAATTTCCATATGATTCTATTTAACTTCTTTATGTGACTGTGGTATGCATTTCTCCATGGCCTGCCACACAGAGCTCAGGGTTCTGACACTTCTCTTTCTGAATCCAGTGATGACAAACTTCAGCTTTCAGGGCCCCCAGATACTTTCCTTATGCGAGATCCCACTTTGGGTCTGATATTTTGATCTTGAGAGCAGACAAAATTCTCAGTGGCTTCAGTGGGAGTTTGTTCACAGAGTCTGAAGAGTTGGGTCTGCTCCGAGACCCCCTTCGTGAGCACTCCCAGTCATGCTGGATGAAGGCAAAGTCATAAACCACAGCGCCAAACTGGGACTTCCACAGAGGTTGGGATGTTTGGGATTTATTTTGAGTGATCTTTAATTATAAGCAATGTACTCCATGATGTGCTGCCAAAATCATAGAGACATACTCCCTCAAAGATTCCTCAGTTGGCAGAAGATGTGACACTCCTCAAATAAAAAACTATCTTCTACCTTCAAAATAGAATCTAAATTAAAATAAGACATTCCCCCGTAAAAGTGACCACCAGGTAGCAGATGCTGCTGGGAGGGAGGAGATCCTACAGTGAAGGACTCATGTTCATGTCAGCAGCTTGGCTTTGAATCCAGCCCTAGTGATGTTGGCAGATGGACTTGCCAAGAGGGAAAAAACAGAGGAGAAGTTTAGAAGGGAACGCTATGTTCAGAGGAATTAAAACGCACAATCTGCAATCAGTACCAATCTCAGAGACAACTATTTACACCAAATCACTTTGGAGCTAGTCACCTAACTGATAGTATCCTACAGGCCATCAGTCAAACTGAAACTGGTGGACCAACAAGGCCCAAGGGATTTTCCTTTACAGATGAAGCTCAAACATCAGCATTCAGTGAAAATGATGGGATATGTGTACTCCTCATCTGATGTCACTGGCTTGTGTGTCCTGATTGAGCATAACACTTCAGCATGTATTTCACTTTCAGACATGCTCCTACTGGAATCACAGAGAGGTACAGCAACCACCTGTTTCATTGAGTCAGGCTACTGAAGAAAAAGTGCTGCCAAGCTGCTACTTCTTTTCAGCCTCACAACTGCTTTGTGTTTCTGGTTTGATTTACATTTTCAAACCTGCCTGTGAGGAAAAAAGGCTGTTTTTCTCTTAGCTTCTCTAAACCAAAGCAGAGATTCACACTCCTGTCAGCAGGCTGCCTTAGTTATTAATGTAGGGCTCCCAGGAGCCCCTAGAGCCACTCTTCACTGAACAGTTTTGTATAAGCACCTCTTAAACACTTCAGGAACTACTTCTTTGCCAGCTGATGCCCAGGGCTGGATGCTCCTGCTTACACCAGTTCTTGCTAGTTCACTGTGCTTATAATTGCGGGTGGATTCTCACCCTCTGCAGCTAATTTAGGCTTCTCTTTGAATTTTATATCTGCATTTCATTTTTGCCTGATAAACAGGCCTCAATAAGATCATTCTTCTGGGCACTGATAGATTACATATGACATTAGAAATAGCATTTGCTGTTTCTGTATGTAGAATAATCAAAGTAATGCTGCATATTTCTTAGCATATATGATTTTGTGTCTTTTTTTTTTTTTACAAATAACTCCTTATTAAATTGTCTGTTACAAAAAAAAGTAGATTAATTCCCCAGAAAAAAATTGTTATTTTTACATCCTTTTAAATAGACTTTTAAAAGACCATGTATTGCAAGGGAAAAATGAAAACTGTTTTTCCTGATAATGGTGGGTATGTCCTTTCCCATGAGCTGCTGAGAACTTCTTTAATCCTGAAACCCAGACTCAGACAAATCTCCTCCTGATAGGTACTTAAAACTTCTTGTACTTTTCTGAAGTGTATGCTCAAATCAGCTTCACCCCTTTAAAGAAACTGAAGTCTGGGATAAAGTATACTCTTATGTCTGAAACTACACAACAAAAAAAACCCCAACCATTGCCAGCTGGAAAACTCTCAAATACAGCATAACCCAGAATCACTACTGCAGACTTTTAAGAGAA
Source organism: Ara ararauna (assembly GCA_028858755.1). NCBI lineage: Eukaryota > Metazoa > Chordata > Aves > Psittaciformes > Psittacidae > Ara > Ara ararauna. Next base: position 13,404,497 of record CM054382.1, on the reverse strand, counting down.
ACTATACATTTCATATGCTAAATTTCACAAATTGTTCCTACAAACTGCACCATGAACAAAGAGGCAAACTAAACCAGATTTCTGAAGAGGAGGAAACCATGCTGAAGAAGAAAGACTCATGTGAAACAGGTGAAGTTTCTCCCATAAATAATCCTGTAGTGTACTGTAAAGTTTCTAAGCATTGTATATTTCAAGTACACATGATATTCAAAATACGGTTTCAAATATAGTATATTAATAATCAAATATATGATCTATTCAGATATATTATTTTGAATATACTGAAAATATAACTTTTTACCCAACCTCTAACAGTTAAGCAATCATGAAAAAGTAATATAGAAGAACATAAAGTTAATAAAGTTTGTATTACTAAGTTTGCTAATCACAATATGTTCTAATCGAAAATCTTACTTTAAATGCAATGTGCGCTTCTCAAGTACCCATTTTAAACTGGAGCGACACTTCCAGATCTTACAACTTTTCAAATTTTACTAAGTATTTTCTTCAAAAACATACATATCGTGATAACAAAGGAGGATAAAGGAAGGCTGTAGTTATATTTTGCTGAAGCAACAAATGCTTCTGTTTTCTACAACAGAAATAAACCCACAAAATAATCTCACTGACAAGGATTCAGGGAATTCACCAGGAATAAGCGGTAAGCACTGCCTGATGCTAACACCAGCTGTGAAGACACATTGGTCCAGCCACTCATATGAGTTGTACAGGTCCCATAGGAAGCCTGAATATGTTGACAAACTGCTAGGTAAGAACAGGCTTGCTCATGTTGCAACCAAACCCATCTGTACTATGAAGTGGCAGCGCTTTCCTCAAGTCACTCTGAGCTCAGACTGCAAAAACGTGTCCAAAAGAACTCCAGACAGGAAGTACAAGTGATTGGCAGATAAAGAAAATAACCTTAAAACATCGAAACAGTCCAATAGTATTTATAAACGCCAATATTTGCATGTTTATGTACACAGAAAATAAGGTCAGTGGTCTCTCTGGCTGTAGCCCTGTTCTCAGCTGAAATCAACAGCAAACCCCCATTTAACTGTAATGTGAGGAGAAATGAAGATTCATATTGTTTCTACATGGAAATGCAAGTTTCATCTGTCTGATTTTCATCTGTCTTGACCTCGTCCTCACCGACAGGGGAAGGGCTGCCTGGAACTGTGATGCTCCAGGGAAGCCTTGGTTGCAGTGACCATGAGAGGGTTGAATTTGAGATCCTCAGGACAGTGAGAAGAGCGTGCAGCAAGCTCACTGCCCTGGACTTCAAGAGAGCAGACTTTGGCCTCTTCAGGAACCTCCTCAGTAAGGTTCCATGGGATATAGCCCTAGAGGGCAGGGGGGCCCAAGACTGCTCGTTGGTATTCAAGGATCACCTACTACAAGCTCGGGAGTGTTGCATCCCAACCAGAAGGAAGTGCTGCAGGAGGGCCAGGAGACCTCCTTGGATGGATAAGGAGCTGCTGAGGAAAATTTGAAGGAAAAAAGAGGCTTATAAAAGGTGGAAGCAAGGACAGGCGGCCTGGGAAGAATACAGGGATGTTGTCTGGGAAGCTAGGGACCAGGTTAGGAAAGCTAAGGCCCACTTAGAATTCAACTTGGCTAGGGATGTTAAAGATAACAGGAAGGGATTCTATAGGTACATGGCAAATAAAAGACAGACTAGTGACACCGTAGGCCCCCACCAGAAGCTATCGGGAGGAACTGGCTACCCTGGATTTGGAGAAGGATGAGGTTCTTAATGGCTTCTTTGCCTCAGTCTTCACTGGTAAATGCTCTGACCACACCACCCAAGTCCTGGAAGGCAGATGCAGGGACAGTGAGAATGAAGACCTTGGGCCACTGTAGGAGAGGATCTGGTTCATGACCATCATAAGAACCTGAACACACACAAGTCCATGGGACCTGATGAAATCCATCCTCGGGTCCTGAAGGAGCTGGTGAATGAAGTTGCTAAGCCACTGTCCATCATATTTGAAAAAAACATGGCAGTCAGGTGAAATTCCTGATGACTGGAAAAAGGGAAATATAACTCCCATTATAAAGTAGGGGGAAAGGGATGAACTACAGAGCAGTCAGCCTCACCTCTGTGCCTGGCAAAATCTTGGAGCAGATTCTCCTGGAAGGCATGCTAAGGCACATGAAAAACAACAAGGTGGTTGGTGACAGCCAGCATGGCTTCACTAAGGGGAAATCCTGCCTGACCAATCCCTTGGCCTTCTAAGATGGGGCTACGGAACTGATGGACAGGGGTAGAGCAGTTGATGTCATCTACCTGGACTTGTGCAAAGCATTCGACACTGTCCCACATGACATCCTTGTCTCTAAATTGGAGAGACATCAGTTTGATAGGTGGACCACTCGGTGGATAAAGAACTGGCTGGATGGCTGCACGCAAAGAGTTGCGGTCAATGGCTCAATGTCCAGCTGGAGACCAGTAACGAGCGGTGTCCCTCAGGGATCGGTGTTGGGACCAGCCCTGTTCAACATCTTTGTCGGTGACATGGACAGTGGGATTGAGTGCACCCTCAGCAAGTTTGCTGATGACACCAAGCTGTGTGGTTTGGTTGATATGTTGGAGGAAGGAATGCCATCCAGAGGGACCCTGACATGCTTGTGAGGTGGGCTGATACCAACCTCATGAAGTTTAACCATGCCAAGTGCAAGGTCCTACACCTGGGTCAGAGCAATCCCAGGCACAGCTCCAGGTTGGGCAGAGAAGAGATTCAGAGCAGCCCTGTGGAGAAGGACTTGGGGGTGTTGGTTGATGAGAAAATTAACATGAGCCAGCACTGTGCGCTTGCAGCCCAGAAAGCCAACTGTATGCTGGGCTGCATCAAAAGGAGAGTGACCAGCAGGTCGAGGGAGGTGATCCTGCCCCTCTACTCTGCTCTCCTGAGACCTCACTTGGAGTATTGTGTGCAGTTCTGGTGTCCTCAACATAGAAAGCACATGGAAGTGTTGGAACAAGTCCAGAGGAGGGCCACAAGGATGATCAGAGGACTGGAGCACCTCCCGTATGAAGACAGGATGAGAAAGTTGGGGCTGTTCAGCCTGGAGAAGAGAAAGCTCTGTGGAGACCTCATAGCAGCCTTCCAATATCTGAAGGGGGCCTATAGGGATGCTGGGGAGGGACTGTAGTGATAGGACAAGGGGTAACAGGTTCAAACTTAAACAGGGGAAGTGAAGATTGGATATAAGGAAGAAGTTCTTTACTGTTAGGGCGGTTAGGCACTGGCATGGGTTGCCCAGGGAAGTTGTGAATGCTTCGTCCCTGCTAGTGCTCAAGGCCAGGTTGGACATAGCCTTGGGTGACATGGTTTAGCATGAGGTGTCTCTGCGCATGGCAGGGGTGTTGGAACTAGATCATCTTAAGGTCCTTTCCAACCCTAACTATTCTATGATTCTATGATTTTAGTACTGGCTTAAATCTGGAGGACAGTGTTCAAAGAAAGCACCTGTACATGGGTCACACATCAAATTCACATTGGCAACACAATACTCTCTGCTGAAGTAACACAAAACAGCAGTACAACTTACTCTTCTTCCCTTAGGTCCCTGTGGCCCTGGTGGTCCTCTTGCCCCAGAAGGTCCCTGCATGTCAAATAAACTTCTTATTCATTGCCTTCTATACACAGATTTCTAAAAATTACAAGGCTCAGGCACACTGACCAACACTCAGTGCAACCAATACAAATCAATACTTTCACTCATGGTTCAAATTCAATCATGTTAGTACAATTTAGCTAGAAAAAAATCTAAATAAGAGTCTCTATGTAACTGTATTCTGAATAAAAAAAAATCACGATATGACAGTTGGTTAAATTACTTCTGTCCAAAATTCAAAATTTGCTAAAGGATACTTATATTTCAGCAATATCATGTTAACAATCCTACTATTTTCTGATAGAAGATTCAGTTTTTTGTTTGTACTGAAGAGCCATATTAGCCAAATTATAACACAATTAGACGTAGCAAATTAGAATACAGTTTACTTTTTGGTTAAGGATGAAACTAAACACAAAATGAACATATTTAAATTATATTGGGCATAAAGGAATTAAAAATAAAATTGTTGTGCAATTAGAAACCACCCTTAAAAACTCTTATTCTCCCACTTGTGTCAGCTGAGTATTTTTTTTAAATAGATGAGTAAATGATATAATCAGTTTTCCTGTCCCTCATGGATCATCCTGGTAAAGAGCAGATGAACAGACTTGGTTTATGGATGAGTAACTTTTCATGACAGTTTTACAGACTGCAGTAAACATCAGAAACTGTTCTTAGCTTCATCAGAACAAAAAGACACTTTGAAATTGGTGCACTTTATGACAAACCAAAGCACCATTCTATACCTACAGGTAACCCTTCTGGCCCCACAGGTCCAGGGCCACCTGGAGGTCCCGGGTAGCCCTAGAGTTGAAACATAGCAAAGACAAAACAGTTTTAGCAGAACTGTTATTATAACAACGATAAAAATTCAGTTACTTTCCTGAAAAAATTGAGGTAGTGTTAATAAAGTGTTTAATCTTGCAAAATTTATTCCCCAAATTTTATTTAGAAAACAGATATTTGTTTGGATATATCACAATAGTCATTAAAACAACTGTCCTGGCTTCAGCTGAGGTAGTTAATTCTTTCTGAGTAGCTGGTACAGTGCTGTGCTTTGTGTTTAGGGTGAGAAAAATGTTGGTAACACACATATTTTAGAGTAAGCACTACTTAGTAACAAGCCTAGGTGTTTTCCATCTCTCATGCTCTGCCAGTGAGGAGGAGCACATGAAACTGGGAGGGAGCAGACACAGGACGCCTGACCTGAACTAGCCAGGGGGATATTCCCTACCATAGAACATCATCCTCAGGATATAAACTGGGGGGACTTGGCCAGGAGCCACTAAGCACTGCTTGGGGACAGGCTGGGTATCAGTCAGCAGGTGGTGAGCAACTGACCTGTGCATCACTTGGTTTCTTGGGTTTTATTCCTCTTTCACTTTTTCCTATTATTGTTTTATTGTTGTTACATTTTATTTCAAACTGTTATACTCAACCCATGGATTCTACATTTTCCCAGTTCTCCCCATTGCACTGCATGGGGAGGAGAGGAAGGGAGGGAGCAAGTGGCTGTGTGGTACTTTGCTGCTGGCTAGGGTTAAACTATGACAGCAACTAAGAACTTTCCCTACACACAGGCACTAGCTGACAGGGATGTACCAAAACAAAAGCTGCTGAGTTCTACATGAATTTCAATATCCTCAGGTGAAGGCTCTGACAGTGGGAGAATCCACTGAAGTGAATTTACCTATGGCAATAAGCATTACTAATAGTTGAAAAAAGTAGTTAAGATTGGATCCTATATTAATAAACCCCTTATTAATTTCTCCAATGAGATTTTTTTCATGGATCAAATGCAGCTGGTTGATGATAAATCTAGATTAGAGAGATTTAATGAAGCACAGAATGCTTAAAAAAACATTGTCTTCTGATGCATGGATCATTGGTCTATAGCCTGAGGGTACTTGGCCTCTTTCTTGCCAATGGATACCCCCATTCCCCACTGCAACATACTCAGGCCCACATCTGCAGCAAAACGTAGCATGTCACCTATAAGCTCCATCATCTCCTTGTAAACAGTTAAGTCTTTACATGTTCTCTATACATTCTAGAGCTAGCTAGCAAACACACAACAAAACCCTAGTCACTTCTCCTTGAGTACTTCAACATGAACTTGACAACGGGCACATGTGAGCAGTATTTTGCTTCTGTACCATATCAATCTACCTAACATGACAATGGCTTCTGGACTGTTCAATGCTGCATGTAACATTGCAAGCTGATTTAGGACAAGTGCCCTTGTCGGAAAGCCAGTCCTCCCACAAGAGTGGCACACAGGGGTTGTTTGGGTACTGCTGTGCAGTAGAATCAGACATGATAATAGTTACCAGTCTGTTTATTAAAATAACGTGTTACCCCAGGATACACAGGAGATTGTTATTTTACTTTCCCTCCCTTATTTGTCTCTTCTTTCAACCGTGTTTGATTTTTTAGTGTAAGGCTGCTTAAAGCTATTCTTCAAAAATGCAGTTGCTCTGCTGCTTCATTCAGTGGGTCACTTTGCAATGTCACAGATGGGATGAAGCTGCTAAATAAGACTTACTAGGAACAGTACATCATAAATACTATCCTTTTCCATAAGGCTTGCACAGTCAGAAGGGTGAGAATTTATTACTGTTTTGGAAGCTAAAGTGCATTTGTAACACACTTTTGGATTCTACCTTACTTGAGACTTACCATGACGCCTTTCTCTCCAGGAGGACCTACTGGTCCTGGGATTCCTCGCTCTCCCTTTAACAAAAGAATAAAAAGAAAACAACAGTGAGTGCTCTTTCCCTGACTTGTTCCATGTCCACTGAGACAGGCATATCTGGCCAACAAGGCTAAACTGAAATAACAGCACCCCAGCAGTCCAAGAGGTCTTTCCTGAATATTGTAGCCTGTAGTCTACAAGAGCTTTGTCACTAAAGGGAACCGCTTTTTGCAGTGCACAACACCACTGGTTCAGGGACCACCCTTTAAAAACAGTGCAGAGACCTTTTTCACTTTTATTGAACTTCTGCACTCCTCCATCTTACAAGCCCACCTATGTTTTGAAAAGATGATAAAACTGCCTTCCCTTTTCCTTGAAGACTGAAGAGACCTGGTACATCACCCTCTACAAACTGCAGTTAGCAGATCCCTTTTCTCTCTGTTGGGTGCATCATGTTTACAGTTATGTTTTTAATCCATCAAATTCACCATGGCAAACAAGCAAAGAAGAAAATTTTGTTCCTCTCTCCCTTGTTTCTTCAGTATGTGTTAGGAAAGCACAGCTCTAAAAGGAAGGCCAGCCCTTCAGCAGCTGCACAGCAACTGGGGTAGGGGAGTAGGAAGGGTCTCTCTCGTCTTACAATTTTTTTACCTTTTATTTATACTACATCCAGCACAAACATCAGGCTTGGCTGTAGATTATCCCCATACAAAGATTACACTTTTGTTGCAGACAGTACACATGACATAGTGATAACACTGTATTTTATGTTGCATACTGCAAATACACATTTCTTTAACACAACTATGTTGGAAGTATGTTTGCTATTTAAATCCACATAGCATGCTTACATGGTACTATTTAATAGATAAAGATGAAGACAAATTCTACAGAAAAAGCACAGCAGTGATAAGAATTATCGCACCATGAAACAGCTTGCTTCCATTTGTGGATGATAGATCTTTTACTGCCTTTCTCTCCTACCTGAACTATCAGCACTATCCTAAGGTAATCTTTGTTGTGCCAAGCATAATTATAAAGAACAAAAATCCTTTGACACTGGATTCTAAGATAATATTATGATTAAAACCATATGAGACTTGTCTAAATTTTAGTTTTAACAAGCAGTGCTCTCTACTGATGTATTTCCTTTCACAGATTATATAAACAGCAATTAAGATTTTAATGGAAGTTCTAATATATTATTAAGAATTCTTCAACAAAATATCTAAATAACAGCTACCAGTCTAGGTAAAATAATTCAGCCCTGCAGGGAAGAAATACAAATGGTGCTGGATCATTCTGACGAACAATTATGGTTTTATTATAATTGAAGCTGACATGCAGCTCAGTAATAGTTTCCTCTTTTTCAGTTTTAAAATACTTCACCTAAATAAAACCATGTCAAATATGCTTAAACTATTTATACTGTTCTAATCACATTAAGTCTGCCAAACTTTTGCTTTCCTAAACACAACTATTACTGCACAGCAGACAAAACTAACAACGCTGTCTTCTTTACTCAGTTACGGCATACAGTCAAATTTTATCTTTCTACTTTTGTCTTCATCATGTAGCTGTGCAAAACCAGTGACTACTGCATAAAACAAGCGTATTTTGTTTCTTGAATCTGTCAATTTCTGTGATTCAATAGCAGTGGATAGTAAAGCAAGTGACATAATACGAACAAGATGTCCACTCTATCAGCTCTAAATTAATTACAAAGTAAAATCAAAAATACAGGATGTATACCTCAAATAACAGCAGTTGGTTACCATTTATTACATCCCTGTACTCTGAAATAGCTACAGGAAAATTAGCTTTGTCTGGGGTCAGTGAACAATCTCTCACCAATATTTTATCACCCCAGTGGTTTTCAAAACTGATATTTGCTGCTGAGTAGTCAAATACGTTACTGCACCTTTTCACCAAGGCTTCCAGATGGCCCAGTTTCTCCAGGTAAGCCAGCTAATCCCTGTACAAAAAGCAAGAAGACTTATTAGTGTGATGTCTATACTGTTCATGGTTGACAGCTCCCCTAGCAACTGGGCAGCACAGCATGGCTCGTTTCTTCATCCCAGAGAAACACTGGTCTATTTTTGTGGGGAAGGGAGGACTGCACAAGCTAACCTGTCTTACAGTCCACCCAGGAGAATTACTGCATCTAAACGCTCTAACTTAAATGGGTACTTTTGAAAAGAAACTACATTATCATCATACTGTGCTACCACCTAAGTTCTGCCACCAAGCCCAGTCATACAGTGCTAGAAGCTTTACAAACATACAATTAAAGGTGATAATTGCTCTACTAGAGCTTTGGTTTGACCACAAATTTCAAGGGGAATAAATTAAGTGGAACAAAGTAAAAGCCAGTCAAAACAAAAATTACATTGGATCAGGTGGTGTCAGAATTTTCCCTTTAAGAGCTGCAGCCCTACATGTCTTTGAAGTAGGGGATCAGAGCCTTTCAGTCCTTCAAAATGAAATAACTCTCTCCTGAGGCTCTCCCACAGATTTCCACTGGATAGACCAAGTACCACCATATGGGATGAGAAATACAAGAGGAATACTTTTAGAAAGCTTATTCCCAGTGCTTGCAATATCTTCTCTATTAGGAAACTAAAAGAGTTTAACGTCCCAGTTGAGAAACGTATGAGGCAGTGATCCTGAGAAAAAAAAGCAATAGGTGCCCAGAGTACATTGCATGACTGCTCATGACAGATGGCAGACGTGTGTGGAAGCACCTAGTAGAGATGTAATTCAAAAAAGTGTGAATAAAATGGCAATTCACACACTGGCATTGCGACCTCTACATGCATAGGAATGTCCTAGCTTCAGGAGCACTACATTAGCAAGTAAGTTTTTTTTATAAAACGGGTAACTTCTGAGCTCACCAGAGTGCTCATATTACTTTCAAGAGCCTAGTAATAATTTCTTCAATCAAAATAATTTCATAGCAGAAAGACATTTCAATCCGAGATCTCTTCCTTTTGGGAGCGGGGATATAATTAAAGTTTTGTAGCTTTTACCTGTATAATTTCAATGCAATTCACCCTCAAGTACTTTAACACAACATGTACAAAGTAACTGATGTTATACGATTGCTTCTTATTTTCCTGGACTGCTAGCTGCTCTGGAAATCTCACAATTTAAATATTGCAATGAGCATTGATACAGCTGCCTTTGAGGCTCGCAATACTGGCACAAGCTACTTTCTGGAAGGGAGTAAAGAGACAAACAGGCATTTCTATGTCTACTGGACTGGTGTATTATGTGTGAGAACTTGTGTATTTTTTGTCAGAACTGAGACGTGTCTTGGCTTGGCAGCAAAGATTCATCCTGGCAATACTAGCACTAGGACGATGCCCAGACGTCACTGGAGAGAATGACGGACGTTCATGACGAACCCTGAGAGTGAAAGCTACCACTGCTACCAGTCATGGCCAACAGCAGATCCTGGTACCAGGCAGAAACCTGTGAGACAAAGAATTACCCTGTACCCTTGCTCATCAAGATAAAGTGTGTGGAGGTACGGTTTCAAAAGTCTACAGACTAATCACTTAGATTCTCTTATTCCAGGAAGAAGAGAAGACATAATCAGAGCCAAGATGTAACTCAGACCTACTCCGAACCATTCTACTACACAGCCTCTGATCAAGTCCCCTTTTCAATTCAAAAGTATTGTCTTTCTGACTCAGTTTCTCTGGTTTGAAAAAGAATGAATGATGAGGAAGCAGTGACTCTGAATGTGCTGTTGTATATTAGGACTCGTCTACAATATCTTCCAGAGTAAGGACAAAGCTGGCTATTAGATGGTTTCCTAGACACTGGTTGTTCCTCACAAGAGAGTAGTTAAAAAAAAATTAGCATAAAAATACTAGAAGAAGAAGAAAGTTGCCTTGCATTGATAATAAAAATGGGAAAGAAACTCTGACTAAGCAGAAGTGGGCATGTATGTAAAGTGAAACAGTAGCCAAGATGAAAAAAAGAACTGAAACCAGTGAAATGATAAAAGCAATAAGGACTTAAAGAGGAATGAAGGAGAAAGAAGTTCATTACAAGTTAATTAAATGCTCTTCCACCCCTCCATTCAAAACAGAGTTAAGTGTCTCATACTGAGACAAAGCTAGGGCAGGTATGCGTAGAGGCACAAGAGAAAAAAGTTTACTTAGGAATATAATTTTGTTTCTTAAAACAATAGCATACAGTGAAGAGAAAGTGTAATCAGAGCAAAACATCTTGTTCTGCCAACAGATTAGCCATAAAGTGATGTTTTCCCTATGGACTTTTTCAAATGTCACATGGCTCCTTACATCCCAGATTTGGACTGGCTTATTATTATAAAGACCAGCCGCTAGTACTGGACTGAGATTCCAACTCTTCCTCTTACATCAGGGCATACACACAGTCCAGAGCAGGTTTGCTGAGCCAGTGTCTTCCAGCATCACTTCAATCCTTTGGAAAGCAGTGGTGGATTCCAAAAAATCAAATTGAATGTATTGGGCAACAGAAAAGTAAAGCAAAAAAACCCAGAAATGGTAAAAAAAATAAAAATAATAAAAAAAAAAAAATCACCTTATTAAAAATAGCAATAAACTTTCTTTCACAAGAATTTGTGTAGAACTCTCCATGACAATAACAGCATTTTAGAAACCTTCCTGACTGCAGCATTTTTGTGGAAAACTTATCAGAGACCATATCTCACAACTAGCACATACTTGAGAAAGACAATCTTTACAGGGCATATGCTCTGTGTTAGAAACTGGACTGTAGTTGAAGAACTGAAAACATGTTGTACACTTAATGCAAACCCAAGTATGGAGTAACCCAGTGAAAAGCTTGGTAGTGAGAAATAAATATTCAACTGGTTCCAAACATTCCTGTGAAAGCAGTAACCTGTCAGGTTGTACGCTAACACACTCTTCTTTGGCAACTGAAAATTTTCCAACCCAATGCTATTTAGAGTTCCATATTTCCAAACATTTTTATTCAGCATATTTAAATAAGGTAATATTATTTTAATAAGGTGACATAAGTAAATTTAAAATATTATTTTGTCTCATTAGCATTTTCCTATGAACTTTTTTGGTATTTCTGATTAATTTTCATTAAAATTTATCCAGAATCTGTGCTGCATCACTTAATCCAGAACCAGCATTCAGCAATATCATGATCTCTACCTGCTCATTAAGATTCCCACTTAAGTATTTCTTTAGGAGTCCATCAGCTTCATATTTCATGCAGAACTTTATAGGCACAGTACTCAAACAAACCCAAAATGAGCCAACATTTAGGTTTGATTTTAACAGATCAACAATCTGCGTTTGAAAGACAACCAAGGGTGATGTATAGGAGGAGGAAGAAAAGCGGATGCTCTAACAATCAGCTTCTACTATTTCATACCCAGATTATAGATAGAAAATTACTTCTACAACTCATAGGATTATAGAAATGAAATTCTAAGAAGTAACTATTAACCCAAGCTCTGTTTTGCTAGCTGGACATAATGGTAGTAACAAATATTTTTAAAATCAATCTATTTGGACCCTGCTATCACAGGCATTAATACTGGATCTGCTCAGGTATGCCTCTAACAGAAGTGACCCAGATCAGGCCTAGATAAAAATTAGGAAGAAAGCATGAGGCAGGTTTATATTGGCTGCTATTTGGGCTTCACAGCCTCTGCAGAACAAAAGGTAGCTGACCTGTGAGAAAGGAGGTGTCATGTTAAGTTGACAGTGTTTGCTCCAGAGCAGATAAGGCTTAGATTTCTGGGTGAATTTGCATCAGATTAGTGCTCTCATGTGACTTTCTTCAATCTGATCAAAACCAGTATACTACTGAACCAAAGACTTTCAACAGAGCCTTTGTATAGAATATTTCCTTACTGCTGTAAGAATATCAGGTATGAACTGAATAGAGTACCTGTTAATGTCCTGCACTTAGAGGTGAGAGTAACCTGAAGTATTAAAAAGAAAGCCTTGTCTTCAGACCACTGGGAAAGCTCAGTACAACTAACCAACAAGAACAGACTTGAAAACAGTGCCATGTTCAAACTTGTCATCTGAGCAGCTCCTGCCTGGCAGCTGCAAAGACTGCTGTGTGCCACAGAACAATGGGTTTGTGTGGGCCTTTTTTCTTAATCAAGCTGGTGATTCTGCCCCTAAACCTTAGAAACTATTTCCTACCTCATAACCACAGTACTAAAAATGTTACGAAATGACTGTGAGATCACCCAGGATTATGATGGGAAGCACAGTATTTGAAAAGCAGATGTTATTTTCTTCTTTTTCACACTGAGATCTGCCCAGCTGTTCTGTTGGGTTTTTTTCCATCTGTTGAGAAAGTTACTTGGTAATCAACCAGAGGTGATAATCTGAGTGAAAACCTCTGTTTTGCTACTGCCAGTGGAGCAGGTGAATGAAAACAGACGTGCACCATAATCCTACCTCACAGATGACGCTTCACTCGATTTTTTTAAAGGACTAAGAACTTCCACTACCTGAATATTTGGAAGGCAAAATGTACTAACACCATTCCTTAACCTACAGCAGCTGTAGGAAAGAAATAAACTGGTTAAATTTTACTTCAGAAACACTGGTGTAAAGAAGGGTAATTCTGTTTGACAGCGCTATGCTCAGAAGCACTATCAAGTCCTTCAAGAAAATGAGCATCAGTTTAAAAAAGCTAACCTATGGCAATTGTAACCTGTTTCCCTACTATTCTTGAGAAAAAACCCTAGCAGCAATGGCAGTGTATCAGATCATCAAGGGTAAAACCACGAGGCACAACACAAGACACAGAAGTATCACTATTATCATTCACTGTAAAACCTTCACAGAACTTACCTTAACCTGTATCCAATTGGTTTCTGAAAGCAGCGGAACTAGTTCCCTCTTCTGAAACCCTTGGCAATACCCCATGCATTCACCAGTCTTTTAAAAAAACCCCACATTTTCCTTAATTGACTTCTCTCTTGGCCTATGGCTTACAGTTCTCATTTGCATATCCCCAAAGCCCAGACTTCAAAGAACTTCTAGTGAGCATCCTGAAAACATCAGTTAAAGCCCCTTTAGTTTTTCTTTAAGCAAAAGTTACTGCAGTTTCCATTCTTCATGCATTAAGCTTCCCTGGTGCCTAATCTGGCTGATTTTTACCTCTGAAGGACATTTTCTGGGTCTTTGAAGATTATTTTTCCAGGATTTGTGCTCATGAGCTCTATTTATTTCATTTTGTCCTTTTGACACCAGCTGTACATGCTGCAGATGATAGTTCTACGCTCGTACTCTGTGTTATTATATGTATAAATATCAGTGATTTCTAATTCGTAAGTGTATGGGCCAAGGTCCGAATTTCTGTAATAGACCTGCAAAGAGAAACTGGAATTAACTTGCACTTGGTTATCCAGCATGGTCCAGTGTGGGTAAAAGCTAGCATTACCAAACAATATCACAGTCCTGACAAGTAATTATTTAATGTTCAGATCAGTTCAATTTTGTGCCATAAAATTTGAACAATAAATCATTTTCTTTAATCATCCCTCACAATTTAACACAGGTCATTTTTACAAGATGCCTGAAGCTGATTTCAGATATTTGCTATCCACCACTGCGTAACATCTGATCTAAGCATACAAAATCCAATTACACACATAGAATCATAGAATAGTTAGGGTTGGAAAGGACCTTAAGATCATCTAGTTCCAACCCCCCTGCCATGGGCAGGACACCTCCCACTAAACCATGCCACCCAAGGCTATGTCCAACCTGGCCTTGAACACCGCCAGCAATGGAGCATTCACAACTTCCCTGGGCAGCCCATTCCAGTACCTCACCACCCTTACAGTAAAGAATTTCTTCCCCATATCCAGTCTAAACTTCCCCTGTTTAAGTTTGAACCCATTACCCCTTGTCCTCTCACTACAGTCCCAAATGAAGAGTCCCTCCCCAGCATCACTATAGGCCCCCTTCAGATATTGGAAGGCTGCTATGAGGTCTCCACACAGCCTTCTCTTCTCCAGGCTGAAGAGCCCCAACTATCAGCAAAGCAAGATTTTCCTCCTCCAAATATAAGGGCAATTTTATAAGTAGCCGAGGTGGTTGTTTCCTTTGGCATCACTCCCAAAGGATTTTGTCTCATCAGCACTGTAAATTTGCTCTGCCTGATGTCCCCTGCTATTCACTATCTTAACCCATTGTGCTACGATTGGACCTGATGGTCCTGCAGTTAATCGAGTATCTTGCAGAAAGGACAGCTGCTGAATCTTACTGCAGCTTTCGGCTCTGCTTAGCCAAGCAGCATGACCCAGACCTGCTCACTTTCTTTTTTAAACAGGGTGCATGCTGTAGACAGAGAAACTGTTTCTGTTGCAGGACTTGATTAAGCAATAGTGTCTGAAGTTTGACCTTTGGCACTTTCCTGATCTAGTATTAAGATGGGAAAAAATTCTTTACTGTAAGGGTGGTGAGGCACTGGAATGGGTTGCCCAGGGAAGTTGTGAATGCTCCATCGCTGGCGGTGTTCAAGGCCGGGTCGGACAGAGCCTTGGGTGACATGGTTTAGTGGGAGGTGTCCCTGCCCATGGCAGGGGGGTTGGAACTAGATGATCTTAAGGTCCTTTCCAACCCTAACTATTCCATGATTCTATGATTCTATGGGTGTCATTTTAAGCTTATGAGCACAGTGAGCATTTTATAAAGTTACTCTATTCGGTTTCCACACTGGACAAGCATCCAGAAATACTCTGGCAGAAATGGGCTCCGAGTCAGCAATTTCATGTGACCTAAGAAATGTTTGACAATATAGCTTCTAGCCTATTGACAAATCTGTATTTCTTTACATATCCCATCTAACTACACTGTATAACCAAGCACTATGGCCAAATCTCCTGCTGCTGAAATTTCCCTGCTTGTGCACAGTTGCCACCTGTTATTTTTCTAAGCACATATTGAGCAGTACTTGACCTGGAAAAGCTGCCACAGAAAAGCAATAACTATTCTGGTACCTCATGCAGCAGTGACAGATATATTAGTCAAAGACAGAAGATGGATGATAGCAAGAAAAGTAAGAATATAAAAAACGAGTTTTCTTTTTGAGAACTGCAATACTGAGATAGATTCCCCACTGCTAAAAAAAAAAGGGAAAAAAAGGTTTATTTCAGTCATGGGCTTAAAAGTATGCCTCATATTCTGTAATAGGAAAAATTCACTCAATAAGGATCATGAATAAACCACAAACAACAGATAAGTCAGAAGGGAATGGGGTGTGTGCAGAAGGAAGAAGCCATACACAGAATTTTATTAGACACTGGACTTCCTATCAACATCTCAGTAATTTCTTTTTCTCTTTACCTTTACTATTGAACACAGTAATTGCACATTGTTAAGTACTATTGGCATCTGTGTGTGGTGTGTCTGATTCCAGAGATGCTCTGGAGTCATCATGTATGCCACCAGAGCCAACACTGAATAGCAGGGAATGGATTTATCTGCGAATTAAGAAATGTGTATTCTCTCTGCACACCAAAGAAAAGAAAAAATACTTGTCACAAACAGAAGGTGGTGAGAATCTGGAAGTAAAAACTGCATCCAAAGAGTACATTTTGCAGCAGGACTCACATCTGGAAAACCACTTTCTGCATATGAGAAAAGCAATCCTCTTCCTGCTAGTACTTTTCAATTAGCTTAGGGAAAGCTTAACTGTTACAGATAACAGTGGTGAATAAAGTAAAGGGAAAGAATTTTGAAAGGTCTTCTGCGAGTTCTGCTGGGTGTGTTTGAAAGGCTGTCTCTTGTTCTTGATGGTTTACCATTAGCCTTAACCAGAAAATGATAGATATTATCCCCCTAAAGACCATGTAGTGGGTGTTAGTTCTCTGCTGCCAGATAACACAAAGGTAATATAATAGGACCAAGGGCCTATGAAACTCATTTGATTAAAATATATAGAGAGAGCAGAAGACATTTTACAATTCACAAGTAAAAATAAAGAGTATTTATCAATAACTTAGAAACCACTTCAACTGTCAGGTAACTCAAGTCATCCTGTATCACACGCAAATTCTCCAAACTGCAAGTGTGGGAAGTGGTAATTAATGAAGGGCCATAATTATCTTTCTTTGTAACACCAACAGGGCTGCAACATCCTCCCTTTTGGCACAAAGACTATTTTTGGTATTTTATTCCTGCAGCCTGTCCCTGATTCAGTTAGGTAGGTAGTATGATTATTTTATTAATCATCACTGCAACATATAATCATTGATTATGTATTTGAGTTAGTGAACTGAATTAGAATGGAGCTCATTTAGCAGTGAATATGTTCATATAAAATACCCGAGTTGTGGAAAATGTGTGCACTGAATTCAAGTTCACTGAGGAACTAAAAGACCCCATGACAAATCCAGAAATTTAAGATTAAATAACTAGCTTCTGTGACTGCTTATGCACAACTAGTAATGAAGTGACTTACAACTTAGCTTTGTCTTTCGTTGAGGATTTCAGTGCACGTGGCACGGTGCAACAGAGTAAATGCTATCAATTTTCCCTAACACAATACAGGCTGAAAAACAATCCACGTGTAATAAGAGCTTCAACAGGAGATTATACTACTTTGTCCCAATACAGAGTAATTTCTGCATTTTTCCATAAAAGCAACATAGTGTTACAATGTCCCATCTGTTCTGCTCTGCATCTACATCTTCATCCTGCAGTACTCACCTAAGTTTGCCCTCATCATTCAGCAATATAAAGAACCCCAGATTTTCCGAATGGTATCATAAGGAAACTACTGTCTTACAGCTCTGATTACAACCTAACAAAATGGCAGTTTTGCTATGTATACACTGCCGAACAAAGCTAAGCATCAAGCTGTTGCTAACTATACTTGCTATGTTTAGAGATATGCTGGCTGACCATAAGGCGTTACTCAGCACTACAGGCTCCTCCTATCTAAGCGGACGCTTTTAACTGACTGAGAGTCCAGGTTCTCAGTACCCTTCCCTGGAGCACAGTCTTCAGAATGCCCAGAGGAGCTGGTCTCAACTTACAAGCAATTCAGACAATTTCAGCAACAACCATTTAGTATGCTGTCTGTAGTATATCTGCTTGGTATTTTTCAACAATGCAAAAAGCTGATCAGTGTTTATGTTAGTACAGCACAGAGCCCAGAACAGTGTGTGGTGTCTCTTCTTGGCATACATTAACTTAAGAAACAAGACCAATTTCATCATCTTCTATGCAACATCTGGGTAACTCAAGCATGGGTCAATAAGAACACACCTGCTCATAATTCCCAAACATAAGTTAAAAAAACAAAAGGGCAGGGGATGAAACTAAGCAGAGACAACTGCAAAGCAATATGTTTAAGTGATAATTATCAACTACAGAAGTGCCTATAGTGGAAGAACTGGGAAAGATAACTTTTAAAAGGGACTGGAGATTCTGGATAACAAACTGAGTAACAAGATGCTGCTACAAAAATGGGCATGTGTATGCAATAATATGGTTTGTAAGAAGCAATTTTCGCTTTCTCTAGGCAGTCTGAGTGGTTTGGGCAGTAAGCTGGGGTCATAGATGTTTAGGTGAATTAGAAACAGTCTACAGGAGAGCAAGAATGTGACTTATCCAGAAAACATGAAAGGCTAAGTGAATTGGGACAGTCCCAATTGGAGGCACACAATAACAAACATCATTTGTAAAATGCTGTTTGCAGAAGGAAGTCTGATTATATAACTAGAAGAACATTTTTAAAATAAGGATAGAGAAGCCCTGGGCTGCCTAAAGGCCATGGAGCCTTTGCTCTTGGAGCTTTTCAGTAACTGGTTATCCAAATATTTGTCAGGAGTGATAAAAGAGAACTGATCCTGCCTAGGCAGTAGAGGATGGAGGTCACCTTGAGCTCTATGATTTTATGAAAGGGAGACAGAACAAGTCTGCAAAATACATCTCAGGCTAAATGCAGCCTCTCAAATGATTTAACTGGAAAAGGATCACTCACTCACTTACTTGAACATGCTTTGGAAGATGCCTATAACTACCTATAACGTTCATGCAACCTATTAGGAAAAAAGGCAGAATTGACTCTGGAAAATTATGGCGCTTTTCTTTAAATAATACAATTCTGAAAGACCACAAAAGGTATAGCCAAGATCCTACAGTTTCAAAGGAAAGCAAACTTCATCATAAGGTTACTGCAACAAATTACTCATTCACTCTCAAATAAACAAAGAATTAAAAATAAAACCAGAAAGGGAATTCAAGCTTACTGCTTCGCCAGTTTTCCCAAGCTTTCCTTGATCCCCTTGTTCTCCCTGTTAAATGTAGAAAACAGATGATGTAGTTCATTAAAAATGTAATTTCTTTCATATGTGTATATTAAAGTCCTCTACTTTCCTAAGAGCCTCTTTTATTTTCTAAATTTCATCTGCCAGTTAAAACTTTAAAATCCAAAATTAAGCAACCAGCAAAAATTTAATTTTATCAGTGGCTAATTTTGATTTTGTAAAAAGATGTCCCAATGTATTTAGGACTTCCCCACAAAAATGAAAACTATGTATTAAGGGCTCACTTAATACCCTGAGTCAGCAAATAAATGATTTTGGTTTTATTTGAATCTTCCTTTCAGCAAATTTCCTTCATTATTTTACAGCTGCTTCAAAAGTAAATGTTTTTTAAAAGTAAAAGTAAAAAAGTAAAAAGTAAATGGACAAGGGGTAATGGGTTAAAACTTAAACAGGGGAAGTTTAGATTGGATATGAGGAAGAAATTCTTTACTATAACGGTGGTGAGGCACTGGAATGGGTTGCCCAGGGAAGTTGTGAATGCTCCATCACTGGTAGTGTTCAAGTCCAGGTTGGACATAGCCTTGGGTGGCATGGTTTAGTGGGAGGTGTCCCTGCCCATGGCAGGGGGGGGTGGAATCTGATGATCTTGAGGTCCTTTCCAACCCTAACTTTCTATGATTCTATGAAATGTTACCTGTGCACACTATTGGTAACTTTAACTTTACTAAGAAATACTAGGAAAATTGACATTTTGAATTTTAATAAGCCTTTCCTCCTTCTCTCAAACCCTTGGAACTGGCACTACGGATTCAATTAGTTAATTACCAGTATGATATTTTACATAGAAGCATGCAGACTCACACGTATTCAGTTAGTTAATTACCAGTATGATATTTTACATAGAAGCATGCAGACTCACATCCTTTCACTGCCATGCCATTGTATAAAGCAGTGTATAATTGTACACAGTTTATATTTCAAACACATTTTATTTCCTACATGAAAACATCACTTACCTTCAAACCTTCTGGTCCAGGATCACCTACATAACCTTTCTGTCCTGGTTTTCCCTAAAATAATGATTAGAATAAAATAATGTAAATATTTTATTTTTAAAAGATAATTTCATCCCAATTTCTGTATTTATCAAAATACATGCACTCAAAAATTTACAATTTACCCATATTTAATACTGATGCTTGAAGCAAGTATTTTTACAAATCTGCACCTGAAAACACACTCTTGATTATTACAGCAAGTACTAGCACAGTAATCAGAATGTGTGTTAACTCTTACAGCAGTTGACACTGAGGAAAAAATAGTCAAAATCCAAGAATCAAACACATATCAATTTAACTTTAAAAAACATATTGAGGAGACAAAGAAGAAGTAAGGTCATATACTCTCCTGATTAATTCCAGCAGAATAAGGACTCACACTAACAGAATTTGATATCTAGACTTTAGGGACTGTTGTCATAACTCCCCTTCCTTAACCAGACAAAAATCAGCTTAAATATCCTCTCTTCTTTGTTTATCAAATTGATTAGTTTAAGCATCATCTCTCTCAACTACCATTTTGCTGCTGGTATCTCGTGGCTATGATACTCTGATACTAACATATTGTTACCTGGATGAAATACAGCAACACCAATCAGAGCAGGAGGCCATGAAGTGCTGAGATCTTTGAAGCATTTTATAATTTACATCCCTCCATCTGCTGTCACTAACACATATCCACAAAGGCATACAAATCAGAATGCTTTTCTCCTGAATTTTCAATTAGATGTTTATGACTTAATTATGTCTCAATTTCAGGAGGTAATTTTCCCTCCAGATATACTTTATTTCCTCTACAACATAAACCCTGGCCTAACCATTTGGTTATCTAACAGCATAGCCCTGCTTAGACAAACTTTTCCCATCTGCTCTGAGGCAAAGACTCTAATTCAAAAGTAACGGTTCAATGGAGCGGATCTGGCTCTTGAGCAAGTTGCTAATGAGATTGCTGAAGCCTAACAACTGGAGAAAGAAAATTAATTCAACATTTTAATGTTTCCATATCAAAAAGATGTGGATTTCTGCTAAAAGGAAATTATCAGCTGTCGTTCCAGCAGACTGAATAATTGTAACTGCAGGACTCTGTAATGAGAGCTTTCCTTTCCACATCAGCTGTCCCGAGACAAGAGCAACTAAATCAACAGGTAACAGGTTTCTTCAAAGAAGATGGGATTTTTCCGTTTGGCTCCTTTGTTCTGGCTGCTCTGTGCCTGTTGTTCAGAGCACAATGTCTGTGTAGTTTCAGAGCATCTGATAAATTCTCTATATGGCTTAAATAACATTGTCTTAATAGGTTCCATGACTTCTCACATGACTCCCTTTTTATCTCTCTTGTTCTCTCTCTGCCTGCCTGAGTGATTTCATTTTGCCCTACAAGTTCCAACAAATATCACTGCTTTAGAAACACATTTTTGCTTTTGTCAGTGGATTAAAGCATAGCACAGCCAGGAATGCAGGGAGAAAAGACTGAAAAGAAATTCTGAGAGACCCATATAAAGGAAGTCATGTCTTTCCACAAGGCTTAACAAAGTCAGTGACAAAAAAAGCCCTCAACAAACAAACAAACAAACAAACAAACCACCAAGTGATGGCTTCTGCAGTTTACTACATGCTGTTTAAGTACTTTGCCGCAAGGAACCTCAAGGTCATTCTAGAGAGCAAGAGTGTAACATAAAAATGTTTGAAACTAAATTAACTGAAAGAAAACTAGTGACCACTATTAACCATCTTGATAATTTCAGTCCTGAACTGGAATTACAACTTGTAAAGGTTTCTTGGTGGTAGCACCCCAGCTAGCTGCAAAGGACACACAACAGATGCAAGTTGATCAGAAAATGGAACAAACGGCTTTAACTAGTAAAGCTATTTGAAACAACTAGATTTGGCTTTAAACAGAACTGCAATACCACTGTAAATTACACATGGAGGAACAGCCACTGACAGAAGGTTAAACTAGGAATGGCTGCTTTTCTGCTTGCAAACTCCTGAGAAAATGACTCTTCCAGGGCAGGGCAATCCCAAAGGAAATGTCCGTTTCCTAAAATATTAGCTGAAAGTTCTGCCCTTCCTCTTCAGGAAACAGCAACCTCCTGGGCTTCCTTTCACCTCACAAGGCACTGATACAGGTGCGTATATTTTAATATAAATACCTCTCACTATCACTCTATTCACAGCCCTTCGCAAGCTCCTGGTATGTCTTCAACCCACAGGAAGACATATACCACCTCCAGAAAACACTGCACTGGGGAAGCGGGGCAGCTTTGACTGAACTTTTTTCCACTTTCAGGAAGAACTGCTCACCTTGTGACCATATAGGTACCAGCTTTTGTTTTACACATCTCTCAAAGTAATCAATCCACAACAATACCTCTTTACATTCTAGCTTCAAACAACCCCACCCCTTTTAAAGGCATTTTCTGATCCTGCAATAAAGATTTTAAAACAAATAAAATAATAAATTGTACCAATGTGTGCACTGATTGAGGTGAGCTACACTGAGGGGTACAGTGTTGAGAGTTGGATAGTCTTTGAGAAAGTGAGTTAACTGGGAGGAAACTGAATAAACACAGTCACTCTTTAATGTGGAATCTACTGTATTTTGACAGGAGAAGTAAGCAGATAGTAAAAAAAAAAAAGTAAACTAGCTTTTTTTATTATTTAGAAAGCTTAATATAAGGCAATATATGAATGTGACTTTGGAATAAATGGATAAGAAAGTTGGGAAAGGGATGAATGAAAAAATCAAACTGCATAAACAGATTCAGGTCAAGTTCTTCTCCCTAAATTCAAACAGGCTGAGCTCTGTGGAACCCAAGACATATCCTGACTAAGTGGGGAATCATCGTCAGTTTTGGCTCCTGTTATTTCAGACACATGGTAATTCTTCTCCAAGCTGGGGCCTGAGAACCAGACTGCAGGTTCATACTCACCTTTCGTTCCACTCGAGGATGACCTATTCTGCTGTCAGCATTGGTCAGGTGGGTCCTGGGTGTTTCTGGTCTCATGCACGTTTTTAAAGCAAGTGTCAGAAACAAAGGCAGCAGTGGGGAGGGATGAGGGAAAATGAGGTGGAAAATTTATGGCTGCCTGCTTGGTGCTAACCTAAACCTGAACTGGGGGCTGAGTGCTTTCACCTGAAAACAACACAGTAAAAGAGATGAGGAATCACAGAAGCACTAGAAACCTGCTCCATTTCTGTCCAAGAGAAAACTAGAACTGTTTCATGAGAATAGTCACAGGTTTACAACATATCACCTGCGAAGATGTGCTACCTGTTTAGACAAACCCTAAGGAGGTCAGGATAATAGTGGCTGAAGAGAAGACTAACCTATTAATAATGCTTACAAGTAAGTCCTGTAGGACAGGAAGCAAGGCTGTAAGTAAGAAAGACATAGGCAAAACTCGAATTAGTTGGCTAGACATTAGGAAAACTGTCTATAAACTGGGCAAAGCACTGAAGCAGATTGCCAAGGAGAATGAAGACCCCCACTCCTGGAGGCTACACAAAACAAGTTAGAGACATCAGTCACCTCAAGGCATGGCTGACAACTGACAGTGCCCTGAGACTATGCATGGCCAGAAACCACTTCTTTGTTCAGGTTCTTCTCAGAGACCTCCCCTGCTCCCAGTGCTATTTAATTAGTACATCGACCACATAGGTTTGATAGCATTTACTTTCAGATATAGCATTGACTTTTCTGAACTCCTTTCATGGAAAATGGAAAGCCTGTGTAAATCAAATGTATGTGAAACTGCAATCAAGCAAACAATTTAAAACTAACAGATGTGTTCAGCAGCTTACTGGCTCAGTCCTGCTAAACTGTAATGGATTCAACAACTTCATGACTTGGATTCTCTCTCTCCAATGTAATCACACAGTCTATGTTTACAAGTGGGAGTGAAGAAGCAAGGACAAGCAGAGGCGGTAGCACAGATCAGAGCAGCAGTGTTGGCCTGGAGCTGTAAAACAGCTGGAGCCGACTATAGAAGCTATATAATCCAGGAGAGCCCTGGGACAAGGGTGGGGAAACAGGCAAGGCTCCCCAACAAGCAAAATTCCCACTTTCCCCTACTTTTCATTTCAGGAGGGGATGGTAGCCAGCAAGCTATGAGAATGTGTGGAGACAGCAACCCTGGGACCCACCCTGGACCCACACACTTTTAATAGCTTGTTGTAAGAGAAACCAAGGAGCCATAAGACATGCTAACAATATGCATGTTTCCCATTGAGACATATCAAACCCAAAATAATTTAGGTCAAACTGTCACAAAACAGATTGCAAGTATTTCAGTTTGCTAGGTTACACAGAGATTTTTCCTCTTGGGTCACTTTGACACCAGCTGATGGTGGCCTGTACATGTCTAGTGACACAGAGAATGTGAAGGTAGCTGTCTCACTGTGCATGAGTCACCCGCTGCAGCATCTTCTTTTCCAGTTACCACCGCACAACATGGGAGATGCTGTCCAACCATGAAGCCCTGCCCAAGGAGAAGACTCAAAGTAGGACGCAGCCAAAATAAGAATTTCCATGAGGCTCTTGGCAGACGCTCAGGAAGATTAAACTGAATATTGAATTGAGTCACAAAGTATTTTGAAATTCTGCTCAATTTTTGCATGATTTCCTTAGCTGAAAAAAAGGAGTTGGTTTTGTTTTTTAAAAAAATAATCTATGTGGCAAATAAACATTTTAATATTATTTCTAACAGAAAGCAAATTCCCTGCCTTGGCTAGCTAATGAACAGGGAAAATGACACAGGAATATATCCACTCCAGAACTGGGAAACAATGGGAAAGACTTTCGCAAGTTCCTGCAAGAAATGGGAAGTCATCCAAAATGAAGACCAATCCAGCGATCACCACACATAAGCAAATCAAGTAAAGGCAGAAGATCATGATGCTTTTAATAAACTTAGTGACACTCCTGTAGTCCCTAGTGCAAGCTAATATTCATTTTTAACTTTGATTTTTGCTAAAAATAAATTTCAAATACACTAAAACACTCTTAGACACTATTATGCTTTCATAACTAACAAAATCAGTTGTTAGTTTTAAACTTCCGAAACTTGTCAGCACAAACAGCATGGTGTCATTCCAGCTTCACTGTTTTCAGCAACTGTCTACCAGATCAGCCTGAAAATATGATGCTTTTCTGAAAGCATCAGTCCTTTAAAGTTCCCCTGTGAACTAATCCTCAAGTTGTTTTTTTCCCCAATCTAAATATTCTGACATAAATATGGATCGGACCCTAGGAAGTATACGGTAGTTTCATCCGTCTCAGAGGAGCACCATAAGCAGTCTGTTATCGACTCTTTAAAAACAATTCATTTTTTAAACCATGGCTGTAATAGCCTTTCAAATCCTTTGCATGGAAAGCCATTTCTGCTACTTCAGCTTTGAGCATATGCTGAGCAAAGACATATTTATTCAGGAGATGTCATTTTAATACAGTCACTTCTCTCAGTAAATTTAACTTAAAAAGCAGTACTTCCACTGAAAAATATTCTTTCCTAACAAGATTAATTATACTTACTTTTGGGCCAACTCCTCCAATAGGTCCAGCTGGTCCTACTTCTCCCTAAAAGAAATCTGGACTTGAATAATCTGCATGCCAAGTCTAGCTTCAAAAAAGAAAATCTGCAGATAACTGTTTGCATTTATTGTGCTACCTTCCATTTGCTTCATATGTGTTTGCATGAGTCCAAGTCTGACAGAAACACTCTAAGAGAGACTAATCTGACTTCAGACAAATTCCTGAGCCAGAAAGCCATGTCAGGTGTATAAGAGAAGAATTAAGGCACTGTGCCTACACTGCACAGTGCACAGTTAACAGTTATGCATGCTGGGGAACTGCAGTGCTAACTGTTCAAGGTTCAGTCACTACACAGTTATATTAAAGCATGGATTCGTATCAATGCCATGCCAGGGCGTCATGCTGCGATCATATGATGGGTCACTAATCCTCAATATGGAAGATTTTCTCCAACTTTTGGAGGAAACGGTAAGCAACCTTTTCAACTGCAAGCAGTAGGAAACCAAGGAATTAAGAAATCATATCTGCAGCTTCCTCGCTTCTAACTAAACAGATCACTTTGCCACTGTTAGCTTTTACTCACTATCTGTCATGAAAGCCCATAATTAAGCTACTTAGAAGTCTAGCCCCAGAATCACTGATTATTTCTAATGTTAATTACTTTTAGCCTAAGACGCCAGTTTTTAAATTTATGATGATGGATTGAGAACACTCAATAAATCTGTAAGATAAAGATCCACCTTCAGCAACAGAGTTCTGTTTACTTATCTATGATACTGTAATTGAAGTGATATATAGTTCCTACCTCCATACCACCACCACCTCCCCCATCTCCCCAGATTAACTAAAACAACCACATCTGACTCTGGACACGTACAATCTGAGATTCCACTAACATAACTTAAATAAATTACAGAATGGATGCTCTGTAAGGCTGCTAAAATCTCTTCGCAACACCTGCCAAAATGCAGAAGAAACTTCAAATTTTGCATGACAACACCATCAACACCTAACCATTGTTGTCTAACCCTTTACCCCTCAGAACTTTCTTTTAAACATAATATCTTGATCTCTTACCTCAAGTCCTTTGGGGCCTTGTGGCCCTGGAGGTCCTCGGTCACCCAGAAGCCCCTAAACATCCAAACAAACACAGTGAGAACGTATATCAACTAACTAGTTTCCCTCTTCTTACAAACCTGGACAGAAATGCAAAACTCAGGAGGCAGAACTCACTTCTTACCATTGTTCTTAGGATTTCCCTGAGGAAGCCAGGAGAAGATGCAGCAAAATTTCAGTATCTACTGGAAAATTGAGCACCTTACCAACTTCTACTACATAGACTATTCCCAAGCTTTTTTCTTTTGTTGTTTTGAAAAGGATGTAAGAAAATACTGGAGCTTACAAAAGAACAATTCATCTTTTCTGCAGACGTAAAGCACATCATCATATTAAGATTAAAGTAGAACCAATGTAACTCTTACAGATCTTTCATTTAGGTAGTCTTTAGCATAACATGTGATGACAACACTGAAATGGAAATGAACTACAAGGTGAATTTAGACTACTAGCTTATCCAAAACTACTTGTGATTTTAAGCCATTACTTTTCCGTAAGAATTAAAATCAGATTCACAAAGATAAAGCACCTCTTACTCTGCCAAACCTGAGTTTTCTTGACTGCTCACAGCAACATTTTCAAAACTTTGCTAAAATGACTTTGCAGCTAGCAGTGTGTCAAAAATCTCGGTCAGTAATCGGGAAAAGCACTTGAGCTGGTGTAGGAAAAAACTACCACCTGTATAAACCTATTGTAAGTGTTCTGGGAGAGCTAGGCTTAACAGCATCAGATAAAGCAACAAGAACAAAAAAACTGCCCTTTGGAAGAGATATGATTAGCCTCTGAATAAATCAAAGGCAGGAAAGTCCCAAGTGTAAGCGTTATTAATTGCTTACTAATGAATCTGAAGTCTAGACAGAGTTGCAGGCACTGGTCCAATACCAGTTTACTTAGCATGCTAAATAAAATCGAACAGAATCTGGAACAAGCAACTTCAAGGTATTGAGTTTCACCAGAGACATCATCAATCTGTGATGGACTGGGGTGGACTGCTGCTTAACATACCACCACAAAAGTGACAGTAGAGCTTTTAGTAGCACTATGTAAGTAATATTCTTGTGTAGTCAGTCATAAAAATTCTCCATTGATAGACAGCACTGATGTTTCATTCTAATAGCAAAGCATATGAGGAGATGCAGCTTTCAGTATAATGGGAATTGCACAGTGGGAATGGCAGCAATGCTGCTACTGCCCAAAGCATTCCACTGCACTTAACTGGAAAAATGTCCAAGACTGTAAAAATATTAAGAGTAAATGAAATTTCCATCTCCCCTTTGAGGTTTCAGGCAACAAACAGAAAACGAAGGTAGTCATCAGACATGCACCAAAGTGTCTGGAAAAAAACCTGGGCAGTCAGCAAATGAGGGTATCCTGTAATTCACAAATAAAACTTCCAAGTTGACCATCCCTTCCAGAACTAGTGAAACTCCTAATAGCCACTTCTATTAAATATGTTATCCAAACATATATGAGCAGAGGAAGGAAGTTCTTAACTACTTCCACAGTACAATACACACTACTGGAAAAATTAGTTGTAGTCAGCATATTTTGACTCTTCTCACTTTTCTCTCATGTTACAGAGCTTGAGTATTTGCAAGTATCTGTAACTCACGTTACAGAGCATGAGTACTTGCAAGAATAACATAGGAACCACACTAAATTATTTCAGAACTTCTTAAAAACATTTTTATTCCACTTTTAAATGTAAGTGTGCCTTTTTCTTTTTAATAAGTGGTGGATCAAGATCAAACACCTTCTAAAACACCGTTTCTAAGCCGAGTAATGTGCTGTAGACCAAATTATGCAATGAATCCTTTGAACATTATTTCAGAGAGGTCAGATTTGCTGATTACTGCACTAATTTAGGGAAAATTGACAATCCAGAACTTCTACTGGCATTTAGAGATGGCTGATCACACTCACAGACCTTGCACTTTCCACCAAGAGGCTGAATTTCTTCCATGCCAGCTGCTTAAACAATAAAGCTTACCCAGCCTGCTTGGCTTTTAAAATAGGTATTGCTTCTGAGATAGCACAAACAAAAACATGAGGAAAAGAGCAGCACAGTGAGAACAGTCTTCTAAAAATAAAAACTGGAGGAAATTTTTTAGAACTGCAGTCAACACAAGACAGCTCGGAATCCCGAAAGCCCTTAGTACGAGGAGCACTGTAAGAATTTTTCCAGTTTGGTAATTTTCCTTCTTAAATGTAAGCCATCAATTCTCCCTGATTAGAGCAGGATGTCTAAGCTTTTTGACAGTACAGTCTTAAACTTTGTAGGCTACCTTTTAGTATTTTTTTTTGCTGTGATCCATAAAAAAGCAATAGATCAATAATGTATGCATTAAACATCAACACAATTCAATCAAAATCATCTAATTTAACACTTAGGTTATCATGTGCAATATTTTCTCAGTGAAGAAACTGGGCAGCAGGGATTAGATCTCAGCTACATCATTCATCTACCAGTTTGGAGGATTAAATATCATCTGTAGTTCAAGAACTGCTTTATTTCTCTTCTCCTGCTTCCTCTAGACCCTAGGCACAGTCTTGCATCAAAGGTTTTTTTAAGTGCCCTGGCAATTCGGAAATGCAGGAGCAACTGCCACTGCAATGGTCAGATAAAACTCATTCATATAAGGCTACTAATATTATACATACACAGACGCAAACAAGTCAGCAAAACAATAAATCAGAACTGAAGAAAAAGACCATACTTGTCTCTGGAAATATATTTTAACTCCTCACCAGTTTGCCACATCAGATAATACTTTCTCAGCCTTCCTAGTAAATGCATGTACGAGCTCTTTTGGGACAAGGCTCTTGACACACTTGAAGAATACGAGATGCAGAAAAGATTGGCTATGGCTTTGGCAACTGGATTATTTGAAACGTTCTCGCGAATTACTAACTTTGGCATGGAGGGATTGTTACAATCTTCCAGGTACAAATAAGACTATCTTTAAACTACTTACTGGCCCCTCCCCTGTATTTTCTTGAGTAGGCTGCCACTGAATTTCACAACTCTATTGATGGGAACACTCGCAATTTCCATCTCTATTTTTGGACAACCTGCATGTTTTGACTTTGGACTAATGATATTGCTGTCTTGCACAGTTCTTTTGCTTCACCAGTTTCTGCCCTCTGACTTACAAAGCTCAAAAAGTCCCTTCATTTTGGTAGAATAAACAAACAGCTTCTCAGAATACAGTCATTCAAGTATCCTTTTCTGCGTCTAGTCCCATTTGATTGAGTCCTTCTGGAACACAAATGCCCAGAACTGTGTGTACTACTTAGATAAAGTCTTCTCGTGCTTCGTGCAGTGGCACCTTGCCTCATGTGCTCTAGAATTTCACTGAATTTCTAACTGCCTTATTGTGCTTTTATTTCAGAGAGATCTGGCAGTGTCGTTCCTTCTTGTCAGGTACAAAGTGCTAAGTTTACACTAGGATTTATGACTTTTGTCCCTGCATGTATCAGTCTGAAGTAACAGAAATGGGTGAATTAATACAAAGTATGGTTTTTAAGATCATCTGAAGATGTTCAACTCTGTTTCATATACAAATTTAATTCCATCATACTTGTTCCTATGAGAACAGTCACAAGGCTGCTGAGTGAAGAATTTAATTGGTGCTTGTCTTTTAACAAGTAGCCCATCTTTAGATATCATTAAATCACCTTCCTCTGTGTTAACTTCTAACCCCTCTACACTTTTTGTACTAGTCTCTACCTTTCCCATTTTAAACAAAAAATCCCATGATGTGCTTTTATTCAAAGCTTCATTGAAAACTCTAGATATGTGAATTTTTGACCAAGACTGGTCTAAAATATTAGTCTACTAAAGAGAAGAGGCTAAATTAATCTGGCACAGTCATTTTTTGGTAGTTTTAACCATTATTATTATTTAATCTGACGTGAAATTTACCCATTTTCCCATATCTTCAGTTACTATTTCTTTCAAACTCTGTTTTAAAAAAATCTGTATGACTCAAGTAAGACTATAGAGATCTGCATTTGGCATGCATTTTACTTAAACATAGGTGCTACTTTCTAGCTGCACAGCATTTTCACCAAATGACCTTATGCTTTACTTGCCATTACATGCTTCCATCTAACAAAGGATAATTTTACCCTCATAACAACATTAAACTTCAGCTTAATTTCCTCATATAAACACCTGAGGCAAAGTATTTGTGTTTTGACAGTAAGATTTGCTTCTCAAAAAGCCAGTGTCCATCTCTCAGAGCTTTTCTGTTAGAAATTTATACTGTTTACTGTCAATATTAACAAGTTTTCAAATAATCTTACCTTAGGACCTTCAGGGCCATTTAATCCAGGTACACCAATATCTCCTGGAAAACCCTAAAGAAATCATACATACAAATGATTTCCAGAGTAGGAACATTTCCAGTATACCTGTTTTGATTCTGTTAATTCATTTCACAAACCTGAATCACAGAAAAAACAAGAAATAAATTTGTTCTACCATCCCCAAAATGTCAAAATCTATTAAGTCTCCTTGAAAGGACTTGGATGAATGACAGATTTTTAGGGAGCTTTCATTAAACTCAGTTTAGCACATGTCAGTATGGGTTTCACTTCTCTTATCACAAGACTTTTTACGCATTAAGTAACATGTGAAATTAAACTATTATACTGGTCTTGATGTACAGGAAACCCTCACACCGAGCAGTCAGCACCATGTCCTGTACTCATGCACTCAACTGTGTTTTAAAAAAAACTTAGCAGCTGAAAGCCTTTAATCCTTGGCTGCACTTTAAGGACAAGATGAGTGCACAATTAAGAAAAGGGTAGAAAGCTTTTTGCCTCTAAATCAGCAGGTACTAATCCAGGTCTGGATGGCAGGAACTGAAGATCACCAGCTTCTAGCATTATTCAAAATAAGCCTTTGTTAAATAGTGTGTGGTATAGGTCCAGCTGCTGAAAAAGTGAATATGCAAAGAAAACGAATCAACTAAGGTTATAATCCCAAAGCATGTGGCCAGTAGGCACCAAGAGGGACACCATGAGGATGCCTCTATGTCAGAGGAATCCAGCGTTACAACAATAATGCTTTTAAAGGAATAAGTGTATTTTAAGGAAACAAAAATGATGCAGCTAACCCTTATGCAATACAGTAGTGAGTTACATTCCATAAAGTTTCAGCGAAGAAATGTAAACTTTTTATTTGTAGGCTAAAGGAAGCACTGGTAAATGACTCTTTAGTTAGCACAGGGCTCAGTCACCTACCAAGATAGTATCTGATTTGTTATTTTTATAAACTTTTAAATGTCATTAAATCTTGCCCATCTGAAAATAGAAAGACTGCCGCTGAAATGTTCTTCCTCTGACTAAAACATTTATTACTACATCTGTGCACATCCATCACCTAACACTAGTAAAAACAAGCTTCCTTCTTCCTTAACAGAAAATATCTGTAAATGAAAAATTACAAGCATCATTCTTCGCATGCATACTTTTCCAATAATGGAAATGAAAGCATCTTACAAGTGCAGAACAATTTAAAGAGCATCTCATAAAGAAGTCCCAGCATGAAATTCTCCCTGGCACCTTTCCAAAAGTGCAGGCTAATACTTGTCATCATTAAAGCTTCAAGAGTCACTTTTTAGGTTCTCTAAGCAGGAAAAAGGTATTAATAAAAAGAAAAAAAGTCTCACTGTGGATAATAGCTCATCATACTATTCTCCCAGAACAGCTGAGCTTCAAATACAGGTAATAATCATTTATAACGACTATTCGTAATTACCTGACATGAATCACAAAAAACTTTACCAAAAAGGTAAAGAGAAATCCAACTAAAGCAAGAAGTTTAGAAGAAAACATTATCTCACCCTCGACTACCACATCATAATAAAATTTAAGAAGTATTTAGGCTATGACTGTTTTTACTTGTAGGGCTTTCTTCTGTTTGCTTTCTATAACCTGTTCTTAACAGGTTGCAGAGACTTACAAGTAGAGATTTAGATGGCGTGCAAAAATTTAGGTGTTTGCCTATATTAAATAAAAATATAAATGTATAAACAATACTGAAAGAAATAGGATTTCTTTAAAAAAACAGCAGACAAAACCCAAACCAACCCAAACCCCTCCAAAACCCCAAGATTCAGCACTTGAACGTTAATAAATACTAAAGCAAAACACTGAAGAGTAAAAAAGAACTCACCTGAGTTTTCAGAATAAGCAGAACCACCATAACGGCATTTCACAAAACACCGCGGTGGTTAATTTCTTTTTGCCATTAAGCAGTAACTAGTAGAGCTGTGCAACTGCTCACCGCGCCTCTAGGTGGCACAGAGGATATTAGTCACATGTGCCCAAGTCCGATAACTGAAGTCTGATACCTAAAGTACTCTCTTTTATCAGCCTACATTTATATACAGTTCATAAGGGGATTTTTTTAAATCTTGACCACACTTATCCACTGAAATACACTTAAAAGTTGGGACAATTCTTTGGAAGTTGCTGAAACCCATCCTTTCTTAAATTTGTTTATTCACCAAACTGAGATAGGTACCAAGGGGTGGGTTGTTCTGTACATCTGTAAATCTCTAACTTTCTAATGTGTGAAGAAGCGCTAAATGCTGACCCAGAGACATTTCCCTTATGGCAATAAACATTCCAGAACACAATCTGTCAAGAAAAATGTCTATTTATATAATTCTCATAAGCAAAGATGTCTACTTTATTTGCAGAATTACTTCTAGAAGTAATTCATTAATAATTCCCCCATCCCTGGCAGCGTTCAAGGCCAGGTTGGAAGGGGCTTGGAGCAACCTGGTCTGCTGGAAAGCGTTCCTGCCCACAGCAGGGGATTGGAACGAGGTGAGCTTTAAGATCCTTTGCAACCCAAACCATTCTATGATTTTATGAACTATGAAACACAAGCATTGACAAGCACTATCACAGAACAACCATGACATTTGGAAACCTTCCCATGTCAGGCAAAGTGTTAGGATGGAGAAGGCTAATGGCTTGAGAGCAGTATTAGCAACTTATTCAAAAGTTTAAAATCTTCATATTTTTTGTTTTTGCTGTTAAGTTGGATTTAGGCTTTTATTCTGAAGCATTACCACAGAGAAAATGCAGATGCTATGGCAATATTAGAACATTATTTCCAAGTGTTGAAATGAATAATCACATGAATAATCCATCAGAAAACTATAAGAATCCAGGATACAGCCACTTAAAACACTTCCAGAAAAATGAATGAACCAGAAAGAAGTTCTTAAGCACCTCAGCAGTGGTGTTTGCCATTCAGATTCCAAGTAGTGAAGTGGTATACATACCTACCTCTATCTACATTTGCCAAGAGTTATTCAGCTTCCTGTGAAGCTACTCCAGATTAAAAATTCATTATTCCTACGTAAGTGAAAGGCCAGCAGATCAAAGTATAGTTTCCAGCTGCAAAGTACTTTTCAGCAGTCGCTATCTGGAACCAAGCATCACTCAACATTATGACTTCTATTAAGGGAATGCAAAGTGTAGATTCTTATCTTCCCAACAGCCAGAAGCCTGGCAGCTGGTAGTTACAAATAATTTTTGAACTCATGCTGCAGATGTGGCCTTTTGCCAGCAAAGCACTTTAGAGTTTATTCTGTCTAATAAAACTAGAGGTGGTGCCACAAAAAAGGGAAATACTAGCTATCTCAATGCAAATGCCCTTTAACCTTGCTGTAAAGTGTTGCTTTTTGAACTGAATACAGTTAAATCTAAAATTAACATATTTATTGCTCCTATTTACCTATATAATCTTCAACAAAAAAATGCAGAGACGATGAGACTGTTAATATGTCAGGGCATGACTTTTTGTCAGTGCCTCAGAGATGAAGGATCTGGAAAAGCTGCTGCTTTCCTTTTGTTTGTTTTCCTGTGTGGCTGCTAACAAGGAAGCAGAGTACCAGAAATGTTTAGAAATTACACTCCATTACCACTAGGAATTCTCTTATATTTGTAGAATCCCACTCACTCCAAGCTGTTCCCACATGACATTTTCCACCATTGTTATTCGCCACCAACCCTCCTGCCCTTTAGCTCCTCAGCAGCCCTTAATGGGATCAGGACATGAGTGCTGGTGGAAGGGTACCACAGAGCAAAAACTTCTCCACAGACTGTGATAGTGCCTTCAGTTGCCAAATATCCCTGCTCAAATATTATTTCATTCAATCACATGCTGTGTTTCATTGGAATGAGAATTTAAAATGAATTTTCAGAAGCAATACTGACTGGATGCAGCCAGTGAACTTCAGAGATGCCTTATTAAGTGCTTTATTACTAATTATTACCAACTTATTAAAGGAAGATTCCTGCATAAAATTACAAATCTCTCTAAACTGAGAAAACAAGCTGTGATTTTGTATTCTCAAATAAGTGTTTATTATTCTTCTGAAAGCTCATGCTATGCAGAGAGAGAATTCAATTCATCTATTTTTTTCTCTACACCATTTTAGAAATGTCAGTATTCACACAGTGACAGGACTTTGCTCTTTGCCATCTGTACAACTGCATGACAATTCAATAATGTGCCAAGTACAGTGGAAAACAGTAAGGAAAAAAAAAAGATTTGAAATGAGCTTTATTCTGTGCGTGCCAATTTAGCCAAAGTTTAATGCCAGCATTTTGAAAGGGCAGAGACAAAACTTCAATTTTTTTTTTTTGGTACAAAACTTCAATTCTGATTTTGGAGAGGGTGGAGGAAGGAAGCTAACAGTACAAATTACAACCGTACAATTGCAATTTGTCAGAGAACATTAAAAAGGGCAATCATGGATTACAGCATACAATACACGAAAGCTTTGCAATTTACTGCTGCTAAGACGTCAGTGAAGTGATGCTGATGCTGCTTTGTGCTTTTGTCTAACAGCACATTAGACAAACGTGGCAGATCTGTTCAGCCACACCTGCTGAAAAACTAGCGACTGATTTTCTTGTGAGAGACTTGAAGTCACCAGTTTTCCGAACGTGATGCATCATGTTTTAAAGCTTTCTATTGCATCTAGATATTACATGAAACAGACATTAGAATGATTGTATTTATAAAAGTAGTATCTACTTTACAGTGTGAGCAAGTGGCTGGTGATTCTCCTGACGGACCAGCACAGCACCACCAGCCCCCAGTAAGCACTTTAAGGACCAAGTCTCAAAGCATTCTGAAAAACTTACAATGTAAAAAAATTAAAGAGCTTTGGTAAGAACTTCAGTGCAGACCCACCCCAAGAATCCAACAGGATTTCCCAAGGGAGCATTGCATCAAGTATTCCTAACTTTAAACCTTAGAAAAGAGACTAGTAACTAAGAGTGATACAATCCTTGCGCAAGATTAATTGAGTTCTTTTGCAGGAGAATTATTTCACTTTACATTGCTTCTATGCTCCTAACAACAGCCTGTCCGTACAGAACAGATCACATCGAGACTTAGGCCAGACTAAAATAGTAAGGCAGATGTTTCAATTTATTTGCAAGACTACTGTTTCTTCTAAGATCAACACCAAAACCCAAGAGCCAAAAGCAGTGCAAGTGTTAAAAATCAAACAAAACCCATTTAAGTATTAGCTGGCCTTATTCTGGGCAGATTCAGAACATTAGGAGTTAAATAATGCCAAGGTAAAGCAACCCAAAATCAGGTTTCGTTTATCTGCATGTCCCTTCTTTTGTAGTGAAGTCTCGCCACAGCTCTGCCTGAAAAAGGAAAATCTCCAAAATGATAAATTCTATGAAAAGTACCTATGAAGGTCTGTGCAAAGAGGCTAGGACCTAACAGGCACAGACTGCACTATCATAGTCACTGAAGAAAACATAAAACCCAGGAGGGTCATATGAACAAGCACTGTTCAACATTATTAAAAAGTTATGGTAAATTGACTATTTCTGCAAAATTAATACAGAGTTCTGAAGACAGAACAAAAAAAAAAAAAAAAATCAGAAAGACACAGTCATGGCAAACAAAATTTATGAAAGGACCAGTAAAGAATCTCTGCAAATCTAAGCAGAAAGTATGAGCAATTCTACAAGAACTGTTCTTCAGATGTATGCCAGAACATGCAACTACTTCAGCTATAAAATTGTCATTATCTCTATATTTCCTTGAAGTCATTTCCACGCAATTTATTTATGCGATATTGAAACAGAAAGCTATGTTATCACTGCACTCATGGCATTGTTTGCACAGCCTCAGAACATCATGTGATAAGGAGAAAACATGCATTAAAAATAACAACGAACAACTCAAAGCAGTCAGTGATTCACTTACAAAATATGTGCCTTTTTGATTGTTTAACTATTACTCGAATGTTTCCTTTTCCTTTGTAATCCTATTGCCATGAGCATGAAACATACCAGCTGAATCCCATATGAGTACCTTCCTGAAAGAATAAGCTAAAAACCTCAGATCAAAATACCGCACAGATGAAAAAGGTTCTATTGAAGATAATGACTAATGCTCCCTCTGCTCCAGATGAAACCTATTTATAATAGTCAGAACACATCTGAAGGAAACTATCACCTTCATTCTTGGGGGATAATTAAATGTGATTCTTCAATTTAACTATAAAATATTCTGAGTACATGTGGAAGCCTGTTAAAACCTTGTCTAATTTCATTCACATTAATAATAAGCATTACACACTTTATCGTACTCAGTGAGCACAGGCGTTGTGGGTTCAAACAGTCAGACAAGCTCACAAAATCTAAAATCCTGAGCCACAGAGGGAGGCAGCTGTGGGCAGCATGCACAAGCTTTGTGCTTTTTTCATTCTAACTCAAAGGCACAAAAATACTCTCTCCTCATTGACTAAAACTTATTGGCTTATTCTGAGAATACCATCTTGTGTTGCTACAACACCTTTCCCAGTGAGTTTTTTATCAGTGAGGGCTCATCTCCAATAGGAAAGTGTGCTCTTTAGGATTTAGATGAGCTGTAACAACAAAGGAATAAAACCCAGTAATTTGTTCTTTAAGGATTAAAGTCTTAAAAAGGGGCTCCTACTTAAAAGTAGAGATATAGAGCCTGGGTTTGAGAAGATAAGCTCTCAGAGTTACTGTATCTTATACGGCCAGAACAATCATCATTGCTAATACATCTCTTCCAGATATATTTAAAATAACAATAATAATAAAGCCAAAACAAAAAATCCAGCAAAACCCCACAATCCCCAAACAAAACAAACCAAACCAACAACCAAACCACACACATACAACAAAAAAACCCAAGAAAAACAAACGACAACAAGCCAAAATCAACGCCGCCCCCCCCCCCCCCCCCGTCCTTTGGAAGAGGCTGACTAAAAAGAAAAATCTGCATTTTTTGCTTTAACCTCTCCAGCAAATAAATGCATGTCTGTGTGCATATGTCTTTCCTGTATAGTCCACAGCATTTTTTCCGACAGTCCACAGTATAAATGCCATAAAGCACTGAAACTGAACAATGTAGAGACTGAGTTTCTGTGCAGACTTCCATAGTACTATACAGTTCTTAGGAAACTGCACTGCTAGACTCAAGTGTTTAGCAACGCTTCCTATGTAACTAGTGTTTACTTTGCATTCCTTGAAAAGACAGTTATTTTCTAAGAGATAAATGTATGATCAGGCTTGGAAAATCCCATTTGTAAACATGCTGTAGAATTCATGAATAGAAATGTGTCCAAGAAATCATATGAGCCTCATTCAACGTGTAATCCACAATCCAAGACACCTGTATTCAAAAGACAGCAACTCCTAATCATATAGGTGAATGAGGAACTACTTTGCAATCAAAGAACCTGTATATTAATACTTTACATTAAAAGTTATGAGCTAGCATCTTTTGTACTTTATGGAGGAGAATTCATCAGTTATGACTGAATAAAAAGCATTTTCTAATTCAACTAAGATAACAATCTTCTGTGAAGAAAACCCATTTGCCTCTGACTTCTGCAATTTAGAACTAAATGACATTTAATTTACCTCTATCAAGCAGTTTCTTACCTCAGGTCCTGGAGGACCCAGCGGTCCCTGGGATCCAGGATCTCCAATTTTCCCCTTGAAAAAAATCCAAACAGAATTTTGACGGTAATAATTTATTTTAACAACAGATTGTTATGAAAATTTTAAAAACATCAGAAAGAAATTCAGCAAGTGTCGAGACGAACACAACTTAGCTTTAGACAAATAAATTGGGAGCTTTGGGAAGGTCCAAACTGTAATGGAAAACTGCCTTTAAATATACAGCTGTTTTCAGAATAAAATTACTTATTATTTAAAAGTCCAGAAAGTGACTGTTATAGGTATTGGTTTACATACTCATCTATATGGTTTAAGTATCCAATCATGGCCAAAGAAATGGCAGTTTTATGATTAAGAATAGTAAAATTAGAACCTATCTAGGTTCCAGTGGCTCCGTTATATATAAATACTCACACGCTGAAAAACTGACCAAAATAATTCCCTAAATTATGTGCTTTTCCAGTTTGCTGCTTCCCTAACTGAGTGTTGCTTGAGCAAAATTAATGCCTGACCTGGCAAATATGTTTAAAATTTTAAATGTAAATGATTTTACTGTAAATGCATTCTGCAAAGTTAAACATTATATTACTTGCAGGACTGAGGTCTCATATCTTAATTTAACATAGGTCAAGAAGTTGGGCACATTCAGTTTGTGCTCAAAATCCACAGCTGTTCAAGACGGGGCTAATCCACATGCTTATTTTTAAATGAAAATGCTTATTTAAAGGCAAAAAGGCTGAGTTTTTCCACCTAAGCTTAAGAAAAATTGTGTGATTGTTTTTTTCCAGGATTAGTGTTGGTATTATAAATTCTCTGGGACAAAAAGTATTTTTTTAATTGAGTTTAAGAGTCTATGACATTCATGAAGTCGTAGTAGCTTTATCAGATAGTGGCTTGACTGCACATGAGAAAATTGAGACTGGAGTGATTAATTCCTTAACAGCATTAAGCATTGGCTGCTTTTAATTATACACCAAAAAGAGGCAGATAGCAGTGGCAGCTTCTAGAAGGATTACATGCAGTGTGAGCACAAGATACAAAGAAGTATCAAATATAACAACAAAACAGAGTGACACATCAAGAACAAAAATTGATGTGCAAACTTACTGGGGGTCCTGCCTTTCCTCTGATCCCTGGGGGTCCTGGTAAACCAAGAGCACCCTGAAAATAGAAAGCTATTAAATACACATGAAAACGTATTGCTACGTTATTTTGGAAACAAAAGACTGCTAGGCCTTGCCACCTGAAACAGACTTTGAAATAGTTCTGTGAGATAAGAAATGTTTTCTAACATTCAACTCCCATCAAAAGAGTTCTCACAGGATGTGCTATTTCAGTGACTTCTGATGTACAAGCCAAAGACGAAAAAAGATATTTACGAGTTTCATGATAGGAAGGAGCATGCCAGACCACATGCTGCTGCTAACCACAGCTGGTCCAGGTGAGCTGCAGAAGGGAAAAATATCTCTTACAACAGTTTCTTAGCAGGTTTCGGATCGTACCATAATTCTTTTCTTATTTGATGCCATCTCTGAGCACAGAGATAAGCTGCCAGAATTCTGCCCATGCCCTTTACTCGTCTTTGTTCACTGCTTTCCAGAACTAAGTTTTAATTAGCACAACATTTCTTAAGAGATATTAATTCAGCGGTATCCAGTAACTTTTACTACTGCATTCTGCTTTTATGCAACTCACCTGTTGCATTTTAAGAGACTCAGAAGCCTGACAAAGTTGCTGAAATTGGACAATTTTATAAAACAATGCAATTATAAATTACCTTGTCTCCTGGGTACCCCTGGTCTCCTGGCTCTCCTGCAAGGCCATGTTCACCCTAAACAACATATTATTTTATACATACATATGTATGTGGCTTAAAATGCGGTAGTTATCAGAACTAGAGAATGAGAAAGACTAATTCAATGTTTAGTATTTAAAAGTAATGCATATCTTTGGATAACAACACAAAATGTTCCATTAAAGCACCCCCTCCAGGAAACCCTATAGACACAGCACTGGATATTGTCATGCCCAGTAGTAAGTGCTCTGCCCAGAAGTAAGTTTGTCTAAAGTACCAGATCATGAGACTGAGGTAATTTCAAAAATTAGATGAGAAATCTAAAGGAAAAGGGAAGGCTTTGTCAAATACATTATTTTGCTCAAGATTTAATGAAAGTAGTCTGAAAGAACTATACATCTCTAGGATAATGGAAATATTTAAATCACCTTATCACCTTTCATTCCAGGCTGTCCCACACTCCCTGGGAGACCCTATTAAAAGGAAGAAAACAAAAATCCAATGCTTGTCTATAATTTGGAAAGCAAAATAGCCACCAGACTGTGCGATGGTTTAACACCATACCATGGGCCCTGGAATTCCTGGTAGTCCGCTTGGTCCTGCTGGCCCAATGCCTCCCTGTGAGACAGCAAGAAAGGTGACTGCATTAAACATTTGATGAAATGGAGTAACTGAGAGACTGGTAACAGAATATGACATTTTCTGCACCTCAGACAGAAATCAATGTTCAGGCTAATTTCTTCGGGAAAAAAGTATCTATATTATAAGCCCTCCACCTTTACAGTTCCCAACCACATCAGCAGAAACACAAGAAACCAAACTTCCCTCTTTTCCTGTAGACTATGTATTCAAGAGAAAACAGTAGTGCATTAGGCAATTCAGATTAAGGAAGCTTTCTTTTGTACTGCAGCTGCACATTCAGTAGCTATTCCCTCTGTCCTCAGGGTTACATGACATCACTACTCTGGAAGCATCAAATTATTTGGCTTAAAAGAATTATTCTACCATGAGTAGTGCCATAAAAAGCAACTTCTACTGGAATCTCTCATCTCTCAGTGACTTCTGCAAGTTAAAGAAAAATATCAAGTCTGCCACCTAAGTTCTAAGAGGCACACTAAATTTTTCTGTTCTCATGTGGCTTCAAAGCCTTTCTCTCATCTCTCCTTTCTGGAATTTATATGGGCAGAATTGAAAAAGAAACATGAACCAGAAACCGAGAAAATTAAGAATCTTATGAGAACAACACAGCAACAGCAGTAATATTAATGGAAGATCATAGAATGGTTAGGGTTGGAAAGGACCTTAAGATCACCTAGTTCCAAACCCCCTGCCATGGGCAGGGATGCCTCACACTAGACCATATCGCCCAAAGAAGATGAGCTAAACATAAAAAATTATTTAGCAATAGTTAAAGTATGTTACAGAGAGAAAAATCTATCTACTTTCTGCCTATTTACCTCAGGGGGGAAAAAAAGCCTGGAAAAAAAAAGGCAGTGTTATACCTCTATGGCTATGCAAGCATTCAGCAGCAAATATGAATACAGAAACCTTTCGCTACTTGCTGAGAGCGACATGGAAAAGATGAGATGGAGACCTACAGATTTCTCGTTTAGCACATATTTCTTATTCTCTATAGGCTCTTTCAGCATGGTTAGCAAAAATATTCTTCTGCAGCCATCACAAGACTCACTGAAGAAAAAGGAAGACTGATGACTTAGCGTCTCAATGGTGCTTGGTAAGGCTCCTGAGAAACCTGCAACTCTACATTGCTTTAACTTCCCATGACTGCTTAAATGATATATTCAGTCATATTAGCTGATGCCAAGATAAACTGTTTACATTGCTGTCTCTTAATTGTGCTATATATTCTAGTTCTTAGCTTTTCTATATTAATGATACTGTATGTTGAAATGCATATTTATGGTAAAATTAGCATTGACTGAAAAATCAGAGAGGGCTGCTGAGCTGGGAAATACAGCTTACAAAAGCAGTGGGAAGAAGTTCCAAAACTGCTTTACAAAATTCAGGTTGATGAAACTGCTGTCACAGTCTCTAGGGATATCAGCTACCTAATTAACAGCAAAGAACTGGAACTACACAAAAATAAAACTGAAAAATCATCTCACTGATAAGAAAAAGGTTGAATTAATAAATCTGACAGGTTTTTAAATCATCCTGCCTACAATAGCCTTGCTCTATGTTAGCGCATGCTTATCAAGCCGGTTAAAATTTGCTGACAGATAGAAAATACAAAATTATTTCAGCTACATAAAATGTACCTTTTCCACCATTTCTATGTGACAGGTGAAACTAAAATCAAATTGCTTTTACCTGTCAAAACCATAAGATAACAGAAAAAGAAAACCAATACTTCTTAGAAATAGGTGGGTTTGCTTTTTTTTTTTTAATTAAAAAAAAAGGAAAAATAAATTAAAAAAAAAAAAGTAAAAATAAAAGCTAGCTCTGCTAACTGTAGTCGTAAATTTTCTGAAAGTCTTCATCTTATTAAAACTCATGGCCTCGCTAGTCTTGAGAGATTTATTGCTCACCCAGCCAAAACCCTGAACTTGGCAGCAGCTTTGTATACTGCAAAAATCATGGAAGGAACGAATTCTTGGCCTCAGCTTGCTGATGCTGCTCACTTTGCTGTTGTTCTCATGAAGAAACACGAAAATAGAATTAGCTCCTGCCACTGCAGACAGCTAGGCTGGACAAGCTACTTGAATTAATGCTTTTGATTCCTGCCAGAACAATATATTTAATCACATGTTCAATACTGCATTTTGTAATAGAATAGTGTGTTATAATTGACTAAGTATTTTAGAACAAACATTGAAGCCTCTAGTTCTCTGCTCAGGTTCGAATGACTGCTAGCATCTGACTAATAAGGGCCATGTGAAAACAGAGGCCAGGGTGCACAAACCCATTTGGAGAGCAGGGGTGGTCAAGGAACAGGGCTGCACCACACAAGCTGCACTTGGGGATTCTGGGTCACCTGAAATACACCAAAAGTCTTAGTGAAATTCTGCTATAGTTTAAAGAGCACAATGGTCCCATGTAAAGATACTCTGGAACATCGGCACAGCTCTTCCAGTTATCTTACTGGCTGGGAAATTGGGAATCCGAGTAACTAATATGTTG
The DNA here is from genome assembly GCA_028858755.1 of Ara ararauna. Taxonomy (NCBI): domain Eukaryota; kingdom Metazoa; phylum Chordata; class Aves; order Psittaciformes; family Psittacidae; genus Ara; species Ara ararauna. The sequence continues at coordinate 13,361,260 of CM054382.1, read as the reverse complement.
TAATGCAGAGTCACAGAGGAATGTACCATAGTAAATTTTACTGATGAAGCCTATACACTGTATTAGTACCCACAAAAGACTCATGAACTAGATCCTGAAGTCCTCTTTAGCCATGTTCTGACCTTATTTCAAAATCTCAACTAGATTTGGTGATGCTTTGAAGCTTCCAAAGGGTATTCAGGAACATGGAGGAAATGTTGCTGGGCCATTTTCTCAACTGCAAAACCTTACTGTACCAGAAAGGTCTTACCTACTACAGACAGTTAACTGCCCCATATTAGCAATCATAATGTGTCTTGGCTAACTAAAGAAGATAACTTTAAAACCATCCTAACATATAAGTAGGGGTATATTAAGCTGTCAGAAGGATGTACAATGATATTATCTTTATGGAGCCACACTTCTGTATCATAAGAATTTGTCCACGCCTATTTTTGTTCACACATTTGCCACCCCAAGCACTAAACTATATTAAAACTAGAAGCTCCTTTGCAAAATTATTTCTGCCTCCAAAAATGTCATCGGTTTTCAGCATATATACATACACCTCAGCTACAAACACACGGATTTAGGGAGTGCTCCTCTCCATAAAAGACCCCTACTGCCTTGCAGTCAAATGGAGCTGTGGCAGATGATATAAAGTTTCCAACACGTCTGGGGGTCAAACTCCAATTCCAACAAAAGGTGTGAATATCAGCACATTTGCTGTCAAAGTCTGCTTCAAACTGTCACACTGCAAAACTAAAAACTATAGACAGGAAGAATCAGCTTAGTAATTGTACAAAATGTCAGTTTCTATGTTTTACTTTTTTGTCTTTACTTGGGATACAAATTATGTAGAGCACATTGGCACATAATCTTTTTTACACAGCTGGAACCGTGCAAGAGTCTCACATATAAACAGGAGATGGGCTTCACAGGCAAAACAATTATTGATTTCATGCGGGTCAAAATCTAAATGCACCATCAAATTTTTCTTTGAAGAAGTAGCTCTCACTATGGTTATATTTGGATACATAGAAGTGGCAAAGGCTTTGGTGACTGAAATTGATTTCTATATTTCACAAAGAATTATTGACATTCAATCTCTCTGTGTTAGTAACTGCAACTCAGCAACATAGCTATTGGAGCTTTGACCCTGCAAGGGCTAAACTGCTAAGTTTTAGTTAAAATAATTGGTAACAATCTTTTTAGAAGTGACAGGAGACTTTTATAAGAAACCTCAGATACATTTGTACAATTACTGAAGTCATTGAAATGGAATTCCAAAAATGGTCACATATGAAAGAAAAGCAAACTATAATCCAAGGCAAATTCTCAACAGTGCAACATCTACTCTCATGAGTGGTTCAACGGGCTGACATATATCAGCTGACAAGAACACAATGAGTCATGTTTGCACGCTGAAGTCTGGAAGCCATAGAGGTTACTTGACCAATCTTGTGTGCCTTCACTACAGCAATGCTATAATAATCTCAAACAAGCAGCAAGGGACAACTTATAGGAATATTTTTTGTTATGAATGTATCATTAAAAAGATATTAATAATGGAACTCAATTGTTATACTTTGAAGGAAAAGTTAGATGACCATCAGTGTAAGCTAACAAACTTACCAAAATGCTTCAGATCTCCAGATACCAAAAAAACCCACCACTGGAGACAGTCCTGGCTTTCTTAGCTCAAGTGTAAACATGCTACGTTCTCCCACAAGTTATCAACTACAAACACAGCTGAGTAGCCAGCCTTGGTTGAGACAACATCAAGAATCAAATCCAGGTCCTCTATCAGTAAACCCATGATTTACTTAAAATAAGGGAGTAAGAATAGATGTTGTGACAGTATCAGTCTTTCCCGCCTCGGGTAGGGCTTATTCCTGTCACAGAGCTTCTCTGGTGTATTTATACAACTACAGCTTGCAACTACATAATAAGCATCACATTCTGAAAACTTCTCTAAAAAAAAGGAATATGATACTGTATACGGGATAATGTAACCCTGTTCAGGAATTGATTTTGTTTAGAATTTGGGAAAGAAAAAGGGCTGTGTTAAAATGCCTGAGTACTGCACTTTTTCAAAAAGTAATACTGGCTTTAGGGTTATAAACTGGCAAACTTGGTTATTGCAAATAAAAAGCCCTGACACACCAGATCAGAAATAAGTACACAAATCCCAACCAAGTTTAGAAATACTCCATGCCAACAATATGTCAGCAGTTTTGCAGAGTGATTTAAATTAAAATCATGACTAAACCAAAATCTGTTAAAATCTCCAGACTTTGATATTTGTTTTTAATATTTCACAAATTACAAGATAAATATTCTAATGAATCCACATCAAATTAAGTAATAAAGTATACTCACTCTTAGTCCTGGAAATCCAGGAGGACCAACACCACCAACAATTCCCTTCAAATAAAAACAATTTTAGATTATCTGAATTTTAGCATTTAAAACAATTCCCAGTGGTAAGATAAACAAAAGTGACCTACAAGGAAAGTCAGCTGGAATTTTCACGTAGAGGTCCTGGAAAATGACAGCGTATCACTGTACAGGGGAACATGCTTATTAAAATCCCTGATTGTGGAATCAAACCTCAAGATATTTGCATCATAAAAATCATTCCTGCATTACCAAGGAATATGAGATTTTCTTTTACGATGGCATTTAAGGTGGAAAGAAGAAAAAAGGTTTTTTTGGAGGGTGGGAATTAAATAAAAAAAACCCAAGCAAGACAGCACAAGAATTTATTAAGATTCCTTTGAAAGATAAATAGGAAACCAGCGCAGGTCACAGAAAGACTTTTGCAAATTAAAGGCTACATTCTCTTTATGGAAAAGTATTTCTTGATAGAAACTACAGTATTTGTACTTTATGTAGAAGTAATAAATTCAACAGTACTCTATTACTGCCTCTGCTGCACTCAGGTTTAACTCGGCAGAGGGTAAACGACTGGAAAACAGTTGCCAAGTCTATTTGCCCAGTGTGAAAGGGCTATTGCAGACCTCCAGGTCAGCATGCTTTGCCCAAGCTTCCCCAAAACCTGGGACCTGTTACTCAATGGATATGATGCAGAGAGTTCGCTGCAGCACATCAGCACCCACAGTGAAGGGAATTTTTAGGCAAATAAATCTGAGCCCATTCTGAAGCTGTTCAGCAGGGAGGGCATGGCTGCTGAGCACGGCACACAGGACACCTTTGTGCTCTCCTTCCTCCTTTGGAGCCTACGCAACTTCTCCAACCTGCTCCAAACTAACCACAGCGGAAAGCTGAATGCTCTATCAACATCCTCCAAGGCAGACTGACATCCTCAGAGAACCGAGGGTGTTGTGGAAATGAAGGGTGGCACTGCTCAGTTAAGCATAAGAAATTAGGCATGAAGACAAATGTCATTAGTGTCAAGTCAGCACACGGGAAGAAATGTCTTCCCTTCGAGTTCCTGCCACCACAGGCCTCCCAGGCAGCCCCTACTCTCCACTGCCAGCTCAGGAACAGGCTCTGTAAATATCCCATTAGCATTGCAGCCCCATGCAGCTGCAGCTCTGGCCCCTTGCCTGAACAAGCCCTGCAGGGTGAGTTTTGGGGGAGGTGGGAGAAGGGTTGCTGCCTGTCAGAGAAGGCAGTAAGATCAGCAGCTGTCTTGGCAGATTAGAAGGAACTTGTTTGCAAGTGCTTGCGTTAAAACAGGCTCCTATGTGAAGCACAAGTCTGTAATTTCAGATCCAGGCTTTTTGAGTTTGTTTCTATTAAAGTACTGTTTTTATGTGGATCTTGCGGAAAGACAATGTCTGCTTTATCAGGAATGGAGGGAGACTCAGGAGCACCAGGAGGGGAAGGAAGAACTAACCTTTTAATGTCATTTGCAAAGCAGCTGGTGACACTCACAACCCCTCAGAGGGCTTTCAAGACAAAAAATACCAGTGGCATGACCTGAGAGTCCCACAAGGGGAACTTCACCTCAGAGATCAAAAATGCAAGCTAATTTTTTTCCTATGTTCCAAAATGCTGACACCAAATGTTAAGAATCAACTAGCAAAACTGATGTAAGCTCTTGTAAAACAAAACGGGTGTCAGGAAAGGGCAGGCCTTCAGAAACATGACCATCTCTGCCCAGTTGCTGGCTCTGGTCCATATCAGAACAACCTTTAAACAAAAACTGATAGCACTTTCCAAAGGAGCATCCAACAACAAAAGCAGACGCAAATCAGCCACTCTTTTGCCCAGCACTTACTGCTGTTCCCTTATCTGTCCTGAAGCCCTTTCACTGATTTCTCATATCAAAGGAAACCTGAGTGTGGAGTCTGCAGCCAAAGTTTCCCTACAAACACAGCAAGGCAGCAAAGCTCCTTTGAGGGCAGCCAGTGGAGGGAGGTGACTGTGCCACAGTTTGAATACCATACCATGAGAGTATTTTAGCCTGCACATGCTGCCAAGGACAAAGCTGTTATCATACTGATTATACTGCACTAAATGACATACTAGTGTAATTGTATTCAGTAACAGTTCAAAGGATGAAATCAACTATCAAATGCACAAGCAACAAGCATATGAAAGCTAGCTAGCACACAGAATCCCATTTTGTTGAGATGATCTTAGAATAATGGTTTGAATAAACAAGGCAAAGGTATAGCCCATGCAAGAATTTTTGAAGACAAAACATTCATCAGTAATGCAATGAGCACAGCAAGGCATTAAATTCTCAAGGCACTTAGCACATGCAGCAATAGAAACTGTGTTCTCCCAGCAACTTCCTGGTTCTTTTCTCTCTTTTTTAATACCACTACTTACTTCAGTTCTATCCTAGCAATTTCCATGGAAAAGTAACAGCCCAAAATTTTTCTGTGGACTTCAAGAGATTACTTTAGAGGCAAAAGTCACCTTTCCATTTGAGTGTCACAAATTTTACCATGCGAATCAACATATAATCTGATACTTACAGGATTCCCATCCAGGCCAGGGGGGCCTCTATTTCCAAAGTCACCTGGAAAACCCTAAAGCAGAAGAGAGAAAGCTTGTTCCTTATTATCCAGGATATGAAGGGTGGTTTGAACATGAATTCCTATAGGTATTAGAAACTGGGACATCAGCAAGTGGATTCAGTGAGTGAGATGGAGGAAAGTGAGAAGTAGAAAGTTTCAGCTGCACAGTTCAGATGAACTGGTGTTCGTCTCCTAAAATCATAACCAAAAAAAGATAACTATTATAATTTTTATTATTACATTACATAAGCATAAGACAAAATCAGATGACTGAACTGCTTTAAGAGCAATATTGAACAAGTATTATTTGAATTGTTTGCTTGGAGTCTCTTTTCCTATTCAGCATTTTTACTTCCATTTTTTTTTGTTACCTACAGCATTCACTAAAACATCTGCCTTTTGTTCTCTCCTTACTCTTCCCGAAATATTAATGGTTGCAGCCTCAGTGTCACACATGTTCATTAGAAATCAACTTTTTCATCTTTCTCGCACAACACTATCCCTAGCAATGTGAATATTTGCCTCACTCTGCACCTAGAGACTTAAACAACCACTTTACTGGCTCCAACTTTTCTTGCTTCCTCTTAGGTTTGTTTTTCTTCTTTCTGATGTTGTCCATTGCCAAGGCACAAGTTGCTTGGGAGAAGTGGTTCACGTTTTGCAGGTTTTTTGTTTGGCTTTCAGAAAAAAAAAATATTATAATTTAAAATTAACTTCATTAAGATTAATTTTTATCAGTGTACTATTGCCAGGCAGATCTCACTATTTCCCTAGAAGAACCACATGAAGCTAATAGCAAACTCATGTAATATGTTGGAACAACTTTATAGGCTCTTAGTTCCCATCACCATGCATGATACTGAGCATTAATCTGAGACATGCTTAACACTCTCTGCACCATCTGTTGGGCTGCTTTTGATTGGAGTTGTTTTTTCTGTATTCTCCTGCAAATACAGGAAAGCAAAAGATAGGAAGGTCTCTCACCACAATTCAATTTTTATTCAGGATTTGATCATGGAAGTTACAAGGAAGAATCTATAGCCATAATTGTAAGATATGACAGTACAGGTCTTTATCTGCCTTATTTAGAAAGTAGAGGTTCAATGTCAATAAAGGAGATTTAACTGGTTCTCAGTCTGTGCACCATTGGCCAACTTTTTGCACAACTCTGAAAATGTACTGTAAAATTTCACACATGCAGAGTGTATATTTGACAGTGCCTATGTTGTTCAAAGTTATCAGCTGATGAAGATGTAAGCAAAGATTGACTTGCTACCCTTTCTTTTAATAGCACAGTATTTTGGTTGTACTGCCTACCATTGGTAGATATTGAAAGAGACAGAATAGCTGCAACACACAAGATCTTAAAAACCAAAGCAAACCCACAAAAACAGCACACAAATGAGGCATCAAAAGTGAAATGGAGAATGCAATGGGACAGCTTTACCAGGCACCAAATTATATCAACAGTTCACGTAATAGTTCAGTGTATATGCTGCAGGAGCCCATCATAGCACGAGTTACGAAAGGGACAGATTACCCATAGTCATCATAATCCCATTCTCAACAGCATGTTCTAACTAATGCTGACAAAACTTCTTAGTAGAAAAATTAAAGGAAAATGCAACATAGGAGAACAGTTGGAAAAGTCCAAAATTTGAGGTAATACTATTTTTGTGCAACAGGCATTTTATTACATCAATATTATCATTTAACATTACTATAAAGCATACAAAGAATGACTATTCATAATTGTAATATAAAATAGAACCTGTTTTTACAGTTAAAAATGGACTTGATTAATAAATTTTTGGTATCATTTACAAGGTCTGCTCTGCCACATTGACCACTAGTTGTAACTAACCCCACATAGAAGAAAACAATGCATGTAAAAACATTCTCCCAAACGTGGTCAAACTCTGTATGTAAAAGCACAATGCATCATACAGGACAGACAAGGCATTAAAAATACTTTAGAACCAGCCAAATTTTGTATTACAAGCATACAACAGAAAGAAATCGAATACATATGTGTTTCTATGAAATATTTTCTTTAAAGCATATTGATTGCAAACCTAATCTAAAATTCAAACAAACCCTCACTCTATAATCTTCACAATAAAGATTTCTGGCAATTGAATATTTTGTTCCATTTCATATATGCCAGAGATGTTACGAGTATGAGTAACTACTCAATAAGCCTGCATTTTGAATTGTAAGCGTACAATTCCTAGTACGATCCGCTTACACTTCAGTACTACTTTCCAAAAAATGAGTTCATATTTGGGATCTGGTTTATTTCAAAAGGATCCCTGCCAGTCAGGTTATTTTCCCCCCTAAGTATTATTACTGACAGAAGTTTTGTCCAAAGAAATAAGTTGTATCCTAGAACACACAGTGAGGAGCCTGACTGCAGGCAATATGCAATTCTCATTCCAAATTTCCTTTAGTGACAGTGCCGGGCCTCAAAGCACCAGTGTTGTTAACTTTCAGACATTGTGTCAAAAGATGCTGCCATCACAGCTATCATTGTTAAGGGTTAAAATAACACACGTTCTCTAAGCTTTCAATCCAAACAAAGTACTTCAAGTCAGGTTCCCATGCAATTGCTCCCTGGTTTTGCTCCTATAGTAGTAGCCTTTAGTCAAATGAGTACTTTATGAACCATAGAAGAGATTTGGGATTGAGGAAATGACTGTGCACAGGAACCAGGACTGACTGAAGGTAATCATGGACATTGCGCAGAGGTGCTTTTGGTGCTCTGTCACCTATGTGAAACCTCTCCAAATTGATTTATATAAATAAAAGTCCTTATCAAAGCACAGCCTGGCGCTGAAAGAAGTTGTGCTCTGATTCTAAATGAAAAATAACTGCTTACCACAGCATGCACAGTACCAGCCGTTACAGGCTGAAACAAACTACTACACTGGGAATCAGAAGCCTCAGTGAAACCTTTTGCTGTGAATGAAATGATAATGCAAAACATGTTTTCAGAGTACCCTGCTATCACTTCCTTTTCCACATTGAGCAGAAGCCTTTGTTTCCTATCCAGGTTCTCTTTCTTAAATGCTGCATGAGACTCACCAGCACAGCACACTGCCAACTACTGCTAGGCACCGAAGGCACACAGCCCTCCTTGCTCACCACTCAGATGCACAAAGTAGCATTTGATTCAAATTATAAGTAAACTACAGTACGGTCAACAAGCACAGGAGCACTCTGTTCTGCTGGCTGAATAACTAATAAACAGATTCCCTGACTTTATACCTTTTATAGCAGCTTCAGAAAGAGCAGTCTAGCAACTTTATGACACTTCACTTGCCTTTTGTTGTATCAGAAGGAACTCTCCCAAAGCTTAGTGCCTTTTTTTGACTGGTTTTAGAATTCTCTGCAACTTTCATAGCATACATAGGGGTCAAATGATGGTAGCCACACTACTACTGCTAAACAAGCTTGTTCAACATTCTAGATAAAAATCATCTGAACTTCTCAGTGCAAGTGAGTGCACAACTGCAGATTGCTATTGCCATTTCCAATCTCAAACCACAAGCAAGTTAAAACTGGAAACTCCTGGATAGCTTCAAAGATTTAAAATAATAAGGCTGCAGCAGAAAACAAGCACTTTGCATTGAAGATATACCACAGGAAATATGTAAACCTTGATAATGAATACTTGGCAGATTTGTGTTTATTCTCAGCTGTAGAAATATATATGTTAAGTAGAGGACAGCTTTGATTTACCATTGTCCAGAAATATCAGACTTCAAAAGCAGCTGATTTGCATTCAAACCAACACCAAACTCAGACTTATAAAACTTGCATTGTATCTGCATCTTGCGCTAACAAAAATCATACAGAATATATTTATGCGTTTCTGTCATCTTTTAACCCTCAGGTAACTGGTATCAATAAGTAGCCACAAGGCTCACCAGGTTAAGTCTTCCTCACTACAGAACAGCTAGTAGCTGTAATCTGCACAGAATTTTCAGTACTGCAGAGCACTAATTGAAACCAATGAAAAGTCACCTATGGAAAAAATAAAACTAAAACTTTTCAGCTGATTAAGTTACAGAGTGAATTACAGGTGCATTGGCAGCAGTAATTTTAGCAAGCATTAGAAGCTATACCTGTCTCCCTTTAGGGCCTCTTTTTCCACGGAAGCCTGGGATGCCCTGAGAAAGAAATAACCCATCATAAGTAGATTTTATTTTCTTCAATAGCTTAAATTCCAGTAATTAACCTCCACTTGGTTGGAAAAGACAATGTGAGAAGAAACACCATAGAAAAAAAATAATTAGCAAAGAATCACAGAGACGATGCCCTATAACAGGGAGGCAGAAACACAAACTTCGCTTGTCTTTGTTGTGGCCACGTCAGAACAACTATAAAGAAGGGCCACATCCTGATTCCATCAAATTACATGGCCAGACATCCTTTGTGCCTAAGAAAAGCAAGAAAAGGCTAAAGCACAGCACAGTGACAGAGATTAAGATTTCCAGGACTGGGTTTATTACAAATATCATCTGTCAACTGACAAATAATTATTAATTACTGACTGAATGAAATTGCTTCAATGAAAAATACTCTTTATGGACTCTTGGTGGAAGAAAAAAATACCCTTAATCCTTTCAGCTCTAGATTAAATTCAAATAATAATTTACAGCTGCTGATCCCCATTTAACTTTAGCACAAGTGCATTTAATTGATTAGACTAATTAGATACAACCTATTTATTTCATACAATCACAGAATGGTTTGGGTTGGATTGGAAGGAATCTGAAAGCTCATCCACTTCCAACCCCCTTCCACTGGCAGGGACATCTTCCACTAGATCAGGTTGCTCTAGTCCCATGGACTTATGCACCCCCAGGTTTCTCCCACAGGAGGCATTTCTTCATTCTCCCAGTCCCTTCCCTTGGCTTCTGGGACTTGGGAGGTGTGGCTGGAACATGTGCTAGTGAGGACTAAGGCAAAAGGAGTCATGGAGTACCATGTCCCAGGTGACCAGGCCTCCCATTTCCTTCCAGGGGAGCCCATGTTCTCCCTCCTCTTCTTTTTATCCCCAGTTTACCTATAGAAGATTTTCTTGTTGCCCTAATTTCTTCCACATCAGTCTTGCTTTTAGAAAAAGATTCAAATGAATGGTGATACCGTGTACATTTTTTCCCCATTCTGACACACATGCATTAGCACCCAAATATCATTATTTCATTAATGTTCCAAATAAACCTACCCTTTCTCCTTCAGGTCCTGGTTGTCCTGCCACACCTGGAGGTCCAATGAAGCCCTAAAAAAAGTAAGAACAATTCTCGATTACAAGGCTGCTTCCCACCAACACTGCTTGTCCTTCAGTATTGGCCAGCTGTTGAGTTCAATACCCAGAGATTACATTCAGGCTTATTTGAAAGTACCAGTGAAGCCCAATCAACTTAAATTTGTGACTAGTATTTACTCTCCAAACAACAGGAAAAACAATTGCCTTTTATAAGGGTATGGAATCAATTAATAAAGAAGCACTACGATAGTGTTCCAATAAGATAAAGTTGCATTAGGGACCTTATTTATTAGAATAAATGAAACATAAAAAAGCTGCTGAAGTTAATCTTATCCATGAAATACATCAGAAAACATGCTCTCATCCTTAACAACACTGTGATCACTGCTATATGCCAAAGTCCAGGAAAGTTTACCCTGCCACAGGCAAAGTGTTTTTCTTGAAGTTCAGTCACAATGCATTTCTCTCCCATCTTCCCCTCAAAGGCAGAAATAGATCCTCTCGTATCATCAGTTGTATGGAGACAGAAACATGCTGTTGACACACCAGAAATTGTAGTACAATTCACAAAAATAATACTAGAGATGAACTCTAAACTACCAGATTCAAACTGAGATTGGAACAGAAATATAAGGCAAAAAAAAAAGAGAATCCCTTGTTTTCATCTGTCTCTCTCCAGTCCTCCAACTGTAATGATTTGGGATCTTTGCGTTGCCCTTCTGAGAGCAAGGAAAACAAAGGCACTTCCCCCCCCCCCCAGTTTCTTGAAACAGCTCATAAGCAGAGTATTGTTTACAGGAATGTTCTAAACTTACAGCTCTGAAGATACTCTGTACGATGTTGCCATACACCTCCATGGCACAGTAGCCTGCCTCAACAGCACTGCATCATCATTTTTCATTGGAAGTTGCTTGTAGAATTCATATACAGGACTTAACCTTAAGACCTGACAGGTGCTCTTCCCTAAAATTACTCGTATGTTGGCCATTTTTAGCTTTGTGTAAACAGAGACGTAGTAACTTTTCAAGAAGCAAGGGGGATCATTTAATGTCTTGGTTGAGGGGAGAACAAGACAAATGCATTGAGAATCTAAGCAAAAATAAACTGAAGAAATGTAAAAGATACAACCCCTGAGGGTGTGATATCTGTTGGCACTTGATCCTGACAAACTAATTTTCCCCTTCACTGTAATGAAAACTGACATAAAAAAAAAAAAAAAACCCACCCCAAAAAAACCCCAGACATATATTTAAGAAGCTGCTGCAGGTAAAGGCTTCTAATAACTACATTAAAGGAAACAAACAAACCAAAACAGGACAAAAGCAAATCTAGCAACACAGTACGATTATTTTAATAGGTATTTGAGAATACACCACACTGCTCAGCAATCTGCACAGCATGAGCTGAGCGCCTGAAAACACCTAGCAGAAGGCTCCTTCAGATCCTAGGTGTAACCAGCAACATGCAAACTTCTGGAAACCCATGTCTACTGCCTGCTGGTGAAAGTCAGCCTGAAAAAATACCTACAGACACACAAGTATGGGTAGGCATGCACATATGCCCGCTGAAAAAAGAAAAAAAGCAAAAACGAGATGCAAAAAACAAAATACAAAACAATCAGACTCCCAGGAAACAAGCCAACCTATTTTACCTCCAAGAATAATCACAAACAAACCTTGATTCAGCAGAGCATTTAAGAGCATTCCATCCCTGGGACACACATGACTACAACAGAACCATTCTAAAAATCTCAAGATCACTTTTATGGTTTTTATGTGACAAGACACTTTCTCTTTAGCAACTTCCGTGGCTGTTACAGATTGCAAATGCCAGCTATGTTTCCCATCTTGACAGCTTCCATTATGAAAATAATGCTCCGGGCAGGAAACGTCCACTCCACTCCCAGCTCTCACACACCCACATTTAGTATCGCTTTCCTTCTCTTGTCTGCATGCATTCCAAGTAAGAGGAAGGGCAACAATGGAAGACTGCTCTATGCTGCTCACCCAGGGAAAAAAAAACAACCCTGAAATCCTTACAACATGTATTTTGAAAGAAATGCTATGTTTTCTCATTTGTAGGTTCTCTAAAAACGTAGTGATCAGCGGGTATACAACTGGCAGAGCTGAATGAAATTCCTCATCCCCCTTCTGACGTACTGTATGGGTAAAAACAGACACAGAAGCAAAAATTCTTAAGATGCTTACTTACTCGTACACCCTTAGGACCTGCGTTACCTTCTGGTCCGGCTAAGCCCTAATACAAAAAGACACGAGTTGTACTTCATCTTAAACAACTAGATATACTGTATTTAAAAGAACTGCAACAGCATTTGTTACCTATAAACTGGCAATACAGTCTTAAATTTATTAAGGCTGAAGAAGGTGTCACCAAGCAGTCCCCTGGGACCATGTTCAGAAAGGTGTCCCATTAACTCCTGGCTGAAACTTAGACAATGACTGAAAATTTCTTTACATTGAAATTATTGCTTCTGGGAGGAAATACTTTTCCAGACCCAGTGATCTGGCATTACAGGGACATGATTCCACAGGATTTTTCATAAGCTTTTGTAGTTGGACACATTTCCCATTATTTTCAAGCTAATGTCAGAATAGCATACGTAGTCCAAATGCTCTAAGCATTTTATATGATTCAACACAAACATGTTATCAACTATTACTATATAAAATACTGTAATGGAATTTTAAAATGTATTGCCATTACAAACCTTAACCAATAAAATACTGAATATTGGTCAAATTCAGCCTTTAAGTAGACACAGAACCACAAAGTCAATTGTTGAATTTGGCTCATATATGGGGAAAGCAATGACTGCTTCTACTTTCTGTCTTATTTGTGTTACTGGAGTGAGGTATCTGTTAGCTTACATGTAAACTAAAAAAAAAAAAAAAATTAAATAAAATCAGTATTTATATAAGTGCCTTGTATTTATAGAAAGCTGCTTTCTGGCTTTAGTGATTCTCCTTCTCAAATATCTCAATGGGGCAGGGGGAAAGAAAAATATCTCCTAATGTTCTGTTTCCATAAAGGGCTGAGCAAATAATTTCAGCAGTGAGGTAAATATACTGATGAAAATCAGGAGGAAATACACTATAACAGGTGGTTTCCTATTGCTTCCGGACTTGAAATATGAAGATAAAACACATAGAACAACATGAAGTTTATGAAGGAGTGTAAAGTTTTCAGACATTCAGTACTTGAGTAGTGTCATTTATGTATTCCATAAAGGTAGAGTTTTACTGTATCTAACCCATCCAAGTTCAAAAGTCATGAGACTCAATATTACCTTGTGGACACTACTTGTGAAAGAGGTTTTTTTCAAGGATAAATGACAGGATGTAAACAAATATATTTATACTATTACTAGTTCTAAAAAAGTTAGCTATAGTACTTTTGAAAAGGACAAACAAGACCACCCCCAAAACTGCAAAGACATTAGTATAGTTACTGCACCTGCCTGCCAGGGTAACCAATGACCCCAGTGTTGCCAGCCATTCCTGGAATGCCCTGAGGGGAAAAAGAGGGGAAAAGATAAATAAAAAAAAAAAAAATTAGAAGTTTTGGAGTTTATTTGTTTTAGGTTTTAGCTTTTCTCTTTTAGCACCCAGTCATATGACACAGCTTAAGCTCAAGGAAAAATTGCTTTTAGAGCAAGCTACACAGCAACACCCTGCAATTAACTCCTCATACATACATAACTCCACCAATTTCAGCTACGTATCCTTTAAAGAGCATTACAAGAAGAGTAGTCTAAGATTTTGTGAAATACAAGGGTGCATCCCTTATTTCCATAATAAAAACATTGATGCTATTCATAACGAGTAACTGAGGAGGACTACAACAGACAGGTCCTTATAATGAAGTAACTGCACTGGTCTTAGCAGGATTTGAACAAGTACATTTCATTAAAGAATTCTTCTGTTTCTCCCAGAATCATGTCATTATATCATTGAATTAGTTACTAATACATAGAACTTCTCTCCATCTTCTTTCTCCTAATCAAATCCGAACACAATTTCTGTTGTTTTATTACTTGGTTTTTTTTGAGAAAATATACTTTTCTGAAATGGTGCCAAATGCCACAGGTCCATTATCCAGACACAGGAGGCTCCACCCACCACTGCTCAGTTCATTTTATTTCAAACAAGCCAAGTCCATAAACTGGACATTCTCCCAGCCTAACCCTTCCACTCACTGTCATATGTCAGTGTTAACACAGCAATGGATCGAGACTTCCTCTCCGAGCTGTTCAGAGCAGATTTATGGTGGAACAGCAATCTCAGGAAGCAAAGCTTTGAAGCGCAGATGAAAAAAGGGGCTGCAATATTTTTTGTTTAAGTAAGCTGCCATTGAGATGATTCTGTCACCTGCTTTCAGCCAACAGTGATTCATCATCGGACAGGAAGATGAATCTTCCTGTCATGGAACTGGGATCTGTGATTACCTGTATTGGCTCAACTGTACCTCTAAATATGGGTATATGAAAAAACTAAAAACAAACCCTCAAGCAGTAGAATCACTGCATTTTCAACTTATCTTTTAACACCTTCCCTTAGTTACCAACTGTTCAAGGAGTTCCATAATTCACAAATTCAGAGGAATGTCTGTCATCATTATACAAGCTTCTAAAATCTACAAAACAGGTAGGTTCTACAGATGACAAGTAGCTGGCCTAACTCATCACCTTCACCAGCCAGACATGAAAATACCAGCAGTAAGAAGTACGTGCAAAATAAAACTCTTGCATCCAAAGCGTTCTCTTAAAAGTTACATCAGAGAATTTTCTAAGTGATAATAATGAAGGAAACTATTTACAGCAGCATTTAAGAACAAACACCAAGATATCAAACAGGTGCATATCACCAGTTTTCACATCCTTGACCACGAATTGCCTTCGAAGGAACTTACATGCTTGATTGTGTGCATACCAAGCAGAACTACTTTTCCATGAAAGCTTCACTTTTCTCCCTCCATGGTAGCAACTGATTAGTTTTCACCTGCAACTTCTTCACAGATGGAGACACTTCTCCCAATGTTAAGAATACCTCTTTTTTTTTTTTCCACTGGCTCTCTCTTTATCTCACTGCTAAATTATAGTCACCACAGAAAAATGCCTGTAGGCCTATAAAAAAAAACCACCATTCAGTGAAAATGTGTATATAAAACTCACTGAAGTCATGGATGATGTTTATGAGTTTTCACCTTCCTTCAGGTGCCGATCATCTGTTATGATCATTTCCCTGTCAAGTGTCATTCAAAAGGAGAGTCAGGCTTACATCTACTCTGCCATTAGGACCCTCATTAATGTTAACAAGACACATCAGCAATTGGATGTCTTTGAAATTTACATTCAGACTGCTTCTTCAACTGACATGGAAGTGAGAAAAAGCACTAAATAATCATTTTATTTTCGAAATGCTAAGGGATTTTAAATGCATTAAATCAGTTGAGGTTTTGAGAGATTCCAAACTGTGCCTCTAACAAGAATGTTACGCCAACCTCCACCAAGCTAGTGTAGTAGTTGAAGAAAAACAAGCTGTTCTTTTCCATTTCCTTTAGACAATTTTTTACCACACTGATCTCTAAATAATCTGAATTCTTGCTCAAGAACTATCAAGTATTTCCTTAAGCAGTCAGTAATTTGCACTGACTGTTTATACTGAACACTTATTTTGGATTATGCCACCTTGTACCCTCAATTGTTCATCTACAGAGTATAATGTACTAAGCTCTTATCACTTACCTGCTCACCCCGTGGCCCTTGCAGTCCCACATAACCCTTAAGACCCTGCAGGTAGAGAAACAGGTAAGTGATAAATACAGTTAAACACACAAAATGGACATTTTTTTTTCCTACTTCAAACTCCCTTTATCAAGAAAAAGTTATCCTGACTTGTTTGCCTGCAGCATTAGTGTGGTTTACATTTAGCAGCTCATATGAATGCTGAGTTAGAGAAAAGGAGTAAGAAATCTTCAATGCAGGCTAGAAAATTCCTAGGTATTAGCATGCTTAAAGACAGCTCCAGACTTGTACTCTTTTAAACAAATAAGTACACGGGATGCTGTCGCCAGTTATGGATGAAACTGAAGAACTGGATTTGGTACGCTGCATTTCCCCATTTTGAATCCTTGCCATGATGGCTTTTCTGAACAAGGCAGTTCAGAAGGGGTATAAATAGAGGAACATCCCAGCCTATATTAGGACACTCTCAAGACAAACAGACCTTCCAGAGCACATGATATCTCTTTTTAAAATTAACATAGAACAAATTCCAGCCCTTATATTACAGAATTTATACTGGTAGGGAGAATAGCCTGTTCTGCATCCCAGACCTCTTCCCTATGGTGCTGGAATCATGAAGATGTCAAACTTCACTCACTCCCTGTGCATTTTTCAGCTCTTAAATTAAAAATAGAATTAAAAATAGAGCTGAAACCTGCCATCTGCAACAGTACACTTGAAAGAGGAACCTTCTTCTTGGATGTCTTTGCACTAAACATACCCAGACCAGCTGACCTAAAAGGGAGGCTGTTAGCAGTCGCATGATAGATGCAGAAGCCAAGGATCTGGTCTCCACATCCCTTGCAAGAGGTACTGGGAATATGTAAGTTCCAAAAGCTGCAGCTTGAAAGACAAAGACCAAAACAATCCCTATTCTGGATAGAAATCTATCATAAAATTGGCCTTAAAGATATTGATTGAGTAACGGGAGTGTCTTGGCTGATGTCAAACATCTGGCTGCCTTGTGGCATGATGACAGTCATTAGTAGAGACTTGAGACCCATTGTAATAAGGAATGCTGCAACTGATTTCAGTAGATCAGGTATCCCAAATTTTTTAATAAGCTTCTGCATGACCACAAGAGTATTTCTGCATGAAATTAATTTTATTATCATATAAAAAATTAAAAGATGGAATAATTTTGCTTGCTGATAGATAATTTTAGACAACAGAAGACCATATATGTAAGGCTTCAAAATCTGACCTTTGCTATTACAGGCTATTTGAGGAATCTTGATCCAGAACAGATGGACTCATTAAGAAACCTAAAGGCCTCATTTTCTCAAAACCCAACAAAGCACGCATGTCCTTTCATTTTGCTTATCATGCGCAGAGCATTGCCAGTTTGCAAAATTGTAGTGCATTCTGGCTTCAATCCTTTCCTGTAGCTTAAGTAATTTATATGTTATCTTGTATGTAAGGAAGCAGGTCTGCATTGCTGTTGGGGAGAGTGTGAGGGTGGTAAAACAAAATAACTGTAACACAGATAACCAGGAGCTGATCTTCAACAAACTAGTTAATATGATATATCCCAATTTACTACATTAATGCTTGTCTAAAATCAGATTTCTTTTATTGAATTGCTAAAGCAGAACTTAGATGCCAGCATAAGCCAGTAACTCATCTTTAGCTTTCAAAATGTGCCTCAATGCCGTATATTTTTTTATCTCCCAGTCCACTCTGCATTTCATGAGTTTTATCCATTTCAGAATTTTATCCTCTCTATGCTTGAACAATCAACTAAAGTAGGTGCTGCTGTAAGAGATCTCTCAGCAGTTTATTATTTCTGTCCAGGGAGAAAAGGAAAACAAATGCTGCTATACGCAAAAACAATCACAGAGAAGTTTATCACTATTTCTCTTCAAAGTGGATCAGTTTAACTGATTAACATCTGTATGGATAGTCTTAAAAGAAGGCACACGAGGAACTGTGAGCTTAAGAAGGATGACTGATAACTGATGTGCACGTTTCTACACAACAGCATCTCACTTCTGCCAGAAGAAAACTGCCCTGAAATCATATTTTAGAATCACATGCCCCTATTCTTATTCAGAACTTACACAGCCTTATTTCATTCTGACTTATTTAATGCCGGTTGGGAATGAAGTTAAACTATGCTAAAGTGAGTATCACCCAAAGAGAGAGTTTTCACTTAGGGGTTTCCCTTTCCTGTGACTTACTAATCCTTTCAACATTCTTAGGTTTTAGTAGCTTTGGTTTGTATTCTTGAGCTTATCCATTAAATAAGACCCAGTTTGCTCTGAGCTATGATGAAAGTAAACCAGAAAGCAAGTTCATATGTGCTTGTTTGATAAATCAAATACCTCCCAATTTCTAATGAAGACTAATGCTCTGATTTCAAAGCTCAATGTGGAAGAGAAAGGTTTGAGGCGTCCAATTACACTAATACAGACTTGAAGCACATTACAAAAACACAAGCTGTGAGAATACTTAGGTCTGCGTGAGAGGAAAAAACTTTACCACCAACTAATATGACTCAGACGAGACTTAAGAGTCTGACTTCTACCATATGCCTAGCACAGTGGGACCCAGACTGAGCAAAGTCTGTATATAGCAAAATGTAGATGTTAAACTGTAACAGCAAGGACTGTTAAGCCAAGTCTTTCCATCTTACTGGTGCCCAATGTGTTCTACTAGAATTTCTATGCATTTGTTATTAGAATACATCTGGAAGAACACCAGCAACTTTGCTAGAGAGCCAAGAGGTTTTCTGTGACGTTTAAAAATCAGTAGGTGAAGTGTTATACTAAACACTATAACACTATACACAACCATCAGCTATAGAGAAATACTAATCTACGGAAAGTGACAGAAAAGGCACTGCACTGCACGGGTACTACAGTCATTCTAATGCCTTGGCATGATCCCAGGCAAATTAACGTTCAGGAGTACTGTCCTTTGGATGACAATCTATCCACCAGTACTGTGGCTAGCACAACCAAGCACTCGCTTGTCTGCAGTGAAGAAGGCCCTTTTTGGGGAGACAGGAAAGGAAGGGGCTTCTGCTCTGTGAGGTCTCTGGACCGATAAAAGTTTTGAGCGCTGGTTTAGAGATGGTTCTGCAAAGACAGCTCCAGATAGAAGATTGTGCAACTGATCTGGAAACAGCACTCTCCTCAGACTAACCCTCATCTCCTGCCATTGCTTCTCTGCTTCAAAAGATGCCTAAAAGAAACATGGCACTAAACACTTCATAAACATGCAATTTTGTGTTCTTATGCTAGAACAAATTTGGAACCCTACTCTGAACAAAGCTTGGCTTTTTATAGTGTGTGTGACAGGCATGAGAAATATGGCATATTTTACATGCGACCCCAAGGACAAGCACCCCGACAGATGGCATGTAATGAAAAATGAAGTCAGTCACAATAATCTGTTCCCAGAGTCCTGACTATTAACATATGTTTGGTTTGCCATCTCACTAAAAAACCCCTGTAGACTGTCAGCTTTTTATAAAAAACCCACATCATTTTACAATTCTAATCCAAAACAGTAGTTTACTAGTGCTGTTCTATTCCACTAAGGGTCTCAAAATCTCTCAAAAGTAATTTTTGTCAAAATAAGTGAAAATAATAAGCACATTTGCCTCAAATTTCCACAACACATGTTTTTGTATAAGCACCAAATAACGCTGCAAAGGAAATTCAGGATCAGGCAAATTCTGATTAGAAAACTTGCTCAACACAGTTTCTTCCACAGCGACCCTGTAATGGGGCAATCAGGCCCAGGGGAAGGCAGCAGGCATTGAAGCACATCCTCCACTTCAGCTCTCCACCGTCACCACTCCAGTCAATGAGAAATGGAAGATTAATTCCATAAATAAAATCCATCAAATTTCTAGGTCTTTCAAGAAAACACTGACAAAAGTCAGTATGACAATAAACAATTGCTGTGAAACAAACACAGATCTGTATTACACTATTAAAGGTAACTGGAAGAACATTAGAGATTTTATTCATTATCAAATATCTCACTGCTTAGAAACTGCTCAGTTAACACAAGCCGACTATCAAAATTGAGTAGAATTTGGGGCACCATTAACTCATATGCAGGATTTTTTTATCTCCCTTTTTGCCTGGATGAGAAAGAGTATCAGAAATACATCATTTATTCAATACCACAGCAATTCCCTGGTAGTGCTGGGGTACAAAACACAAATGGAAGTAGCTATTTTTCTGCACTTTTTTTCTTGTAGCTGGTTTACTTCACAGCTACTTGTGCTCACATTCCTTTAAAAATAACTTCTGAGATCACAATGAGATAACAGTGTGAATTATATATATTGAAATAGCATTATTTTATTTACACATATTGAAAAGCAATAACTAAAGATAATTACTTAAAACAAATTGTCAGCTTGCCATTAAAAAAATAAGTGTGAAATACTTCAAATTTTTTAAAGGTCTAGTGTGTTCCAAAGCTGTTATTCTTACAGTCTGGGTCAGGCAGAAGTTATCTTAAGCATGGTTCTAGTTAATGCCTGATGTGTACGACATGGAAACAGAGATCAAAACTTCCGCTGATCAAGTGAGCACTATTCTCCTGAGTCTCTAACCCTCAAAGGACGAGTGAATTCTTGTGGCAGGAAGAGAGCAGGATGGCCACAAGACTTTATTTCCCTTCTTCCCAAACGTCAGTCCTGTCATCCAGAACAAGCGACAGCTGCTTCCCATCTAAAAAGCTTTAGAACAAAATCTACTTTGTTTTCAGAGCAAAACTATAAACCTGCTGAAATAAGAAAGCATGGTATTTGGGAACCTCAAGGTGTTCCAAGATCAGCAGATACAAAAGCTATCAGTGTATACGCTTGCAGGTTAACTCTCAACAGAGTGGATGCAAATTCTTGTCACAGCTATAAATTTTCTCAGTTCATAGAACTGAGAGCCACATGTGGGGCAAAATAAATTTAGCGCTCCTGCTGGTGTTAATATCAGCGACACCTTCCTTTTCTGGTCACAATGTTACCGTGTTTTGGTCAAGTCTACAAATGAATGACTAGGCTAAAATAAAAAAACCAAAACTGCCATACACTTTAAGATCAAGACAATGTTGATTGAAGCCATCTTAAAATGCAGCACTGAATATAAATTATGTTGCAGGGCCATTTTTCTTTTGTTTCAATAGCAGGAAAGCATTGAATGAACATTTATTCTCCACGTCAAAAATTAAGGCAAAAAATACCATGGCCTCCATTTCTAACAATTCATTCCATCCTTCTGATGAACAGCTTACAATTGCCTTTAGTGTTACATACTACTTCAAATTTCTGCTGCAATATCGGTTCTCCATGCTTTTCTATCACATTTGCAACACCAAACTATCTTCTGCAAAGGCAGCATTTAATAGTACTTTCCCTCCAGCTTTCTTGCTGATTTTTTGCTACCTCACCAGTTTGTCATCATCTGACTAATCAGAGCAGCCTTGTAGACTGGGTGAATTCCCATTCCAAATAAACTATATTCACTCCCTCAATTATTCTGTGCTCTTCTTCAGGTTGTCTGATTTCCTTTACTGACATCCTTTGTGTTCCCTTCCAAAAACTACCTGTATGCCTTCTGCTTTCCTGTGTACGTAAGACTGCCATCATATGGGTATATTTCTTAAATGCAGCGTGGCACCTGACGTTTCTCATATTAAAACATGTCACATTATGTGGCATCCGAAATTGGAACTTATTCCACCTGAGTTCTATTTTCGCAATTGTGGCAGACATTCGGAAAAAAGCAAATAAATCAGTGCAGAAACACTGAGCACATGATCCCATGGACTTTATTCTATACTAAAAAATACATAATATAGAAAAAGAAATTAAAAACCTATTATTGAAAATTGAATAAAATTGATTTAAAAATGGCTGTATCTCGCAGGCAACCCTATCTTCCCTACTACCTATTCTTTTTGAGCAGGGGCATGCCATGCCTTTTGAAGAACACCAACCTAACCAACTGTGATTTACATTCTCTTGCAATCTCACTTAATTTAGTTGCAAGGGAAGGTTTTGCACTGTTCGCCCTGGTGCCTGACACAGTAGACAGGTCACAGTATCAACGGCAGGTTCAAAGACATTCTGTCACCTCATAACTAGCACACATCCACCTAATGGCCACTGATTTGTGCCACAGAAGGTTACACAATAATAAAACCAGAACCTTACCTTTTGGCCTTTGATCCCAGGTGGGCCTGGAAAGCCTATGGGGCCTGGATCACCCTGTACAACAAAACCGTGCAGAATCACTATGTCTCACTGGAACATGACACAGGGCTATAAACATGCAGGGCTTTGTATCTTCTTTGCATTCTTGGACATTTGGTATGAAGTAACAGCTAATGTTGTTTGATCAGGCATAGATTTTTTTTAATTTTATTGGTTTTTTAGGAGGAATAAAATTAAAAAGACAACAGTTCCTCAACTGAAACCACCTGATGCAATGTGCATGCTCCTGCATCATACAACATGGCCAAATCATGGCTGGAATAGACTTAGTTCACAATCTCACATTTGCTTTTAGCCAACATAAATGGAAGTGAAAAAGCTATACAATTCTTGAAGTAACTCCTTCCTTAGAAGTGAGTGGTTTCACCGCAAATAAATAAATGTATATAACTACTATTGTTTATTGTTTGTGTTCCTGTTATGCCAACAATCCTCAACCAGAAATCAGAGCACCGCTATGGTATATATACTGCCTAAAACATGGTGTAAATCTACGCTGTGTAAAAGACAACATAAAATATGCATCTAGACAAAGGTATATGTACTGGTATATGGCTGGCATATGGCTTACATTGGCATATAGCAATTCTTATTCAAGTTCTTTAAGCTTGCAACTACATGATGGTGTGAATAAGAATTAGAGCATATCAGATGCTATAGAGATGGAAAAAAGGTGCATTTTTATCTAGTTTTTGCAGATGGGGGAGGAGAAAAGGTTGTTCTGGTTCTTTTTGCCTTGCTCAGGATTGACAGTGAAGAGACTCCTACAGGATTAGTGCCTAAATTCAAATTCAGTGAGTCAAGGGACAGATCCTGAAAGTGAGTTCTCATCAAAATAAATTCAAGTCCATTTCTCAGGGTGAGAAAATTTGACCTGCATGAAAAATTAAGAACCTAAAATACTGAGAACTGTAAAAATGCATATCAATCCCATAGCTTTTTGATTATAAATGCATCTTACCGGTACTTAGGCGTAGGTCATACATATACATGGATGGGCTTTAGACTATTCTATGGCAGTTTGGGCTTATACCAAAGAATATAGCTTGAGTTTCATCTAGACACACAGAGCTCACAACACTATGATGAGATTGCCAAAAGCAAAAGCTGGTTAGATTAAAATAATGCTGCTATTTCTACCAAAGCTGCACTTGATTTTCTGAACAGTGTATCAACAGACACATTTCTGAATTCTGCTCAGCAGCTCTTTAACATCAAAAACATGTTTGTGAATTTAGGGTTTGACAAAATGTATGCATTAAAAACAAATAATTGATTATATGTACATCAGCTGCTAGTAAACAAAGGGTATTTACTAATGCTTGCTTCATTATGGATATTGATCCTTGACTCCTACGCTGCTTTCTACTTAGCACAAACATTCCACAATTGAACTACTAGCAAATGCTCTTAAAAAACCTAGCAGAAATACAAGCTATTCTAAAAGATATAGCGTAGGTAACACGCTACAATGAAAACATGCAAATACATTTTCAGTATTATCACATTCATTATAAAGTCTCATACATAGTCAGTAGATTTGTGATGTAAAAATGAAAGGCGCAAGCTTCCGAGCCCACAAGTTCTATGAAGAACCATTTTAAATATTTATACTCAAATATTTTTGGCAGAGAGAGCAAACACTAGTTTGGTTAAAGCAAGAAATAGCTGTAGTGAAAGGACAAATCTTAGCATCAAGAGTCTGTTAATAAAGTGGTTAAATACAACACAACACACAACAATGTGTGCATTTGTCATCACCAAATTTCATCTTAAAACAACTGTCTGAACTAATGCAAGGTACTAAAGAAAACTGGGATCCGCACTTCGTTATACTAGGGTGAACTGAATTCAATTACACTGTTCTAAAAGTACATCCTTTTAATTTTTTTTGGTTTTATAAGTGAAATCAAATATATCATTTAAGTTTCAGCTTGGACTGTAGTTTTTTATTTTCTCTGGCTCATTACATCACCTGCGCCTGCATTGGCCAGCCTCACATAACTGTCAAAATACACCAGCACCACAGTAAATACAAAGTATTGTGTTGTCATAGCTTGCCCAAATATTAACCATTCAACAAAAGTCTATTAGGACAGACAAAACATTTCTCTGTAATTAATAATACCTTTTCTCCACGTTTTGCCTGTCCTGGAGAGAATCCTGGGTCTCCTTTAGGGCCCTGTTGCAGAGAAATGAAGCACATTAATATTATCAGGGAAGACAGTTTTGAATAATATATGCAAAACAAGTATTTTCAACTACTATAGCAAGAGGAGGGGAAATGGTCATATAAAATGCACTCAGTGCAGATTTTTTTCTCACAACTTTTTCAGCTAAGAACAAAATATAATAGTGTGAGTTTGCATTAAAATATGATTTACATTTTCCAAATTTCATAATCATAGAACGGTTAGACATGGAAGGAAGCTTAAAGCTCATCCAGTTACAACCCACAACCAATGGCAGGAACACCTTCCACTAGACCAGGCTTCTCCAAGCCTTGTCCAATCCGGCCTCAAACACTGCCAGGGATGGGGCAGCCACAGCTTCTTTGGGCAACCTGTGCCAGGGCTGCACCACCCACACAGTGAAACCCTTACTGCTTAAGTTTTAACCTATTACCCTTTGTCCTATTGCTACAGTTCCTCATCATTATTTTTAATCTAAAAAAACAAACAGCCATTGTTATGCATGGCCTTCAGCAGTGGATCAACAACACGTCACCACAGGTCAAGATGTGAGGATACAAAGCACTTCATTATTTAACCTATGTAACACTATAGTTTGCTCAGAACAGTGCCAGAATCCACAAGCTAGATTTTTCTTAACTAACCCACTTTTCAGAAAGCCAGGAATGCAGCCAACCCTCATGAATACTTCTAAATTACTTTAAAAACAGCCACCAGCAGTTTATTGGGAATTAAATGCCAATTAAACATCAGCTACCAGTTGGAACTACTAGATTATGCTCAGGGCTGCATAATACAGTATAAGGGCATTAGCCAATGTTGCTCCATGCTTCAAAAGCAAGTCCACAAGTGATGGGTCAATACAGGAGGGAAAACGCATGCAACTGAAACACAGAATAAAATTTTACATTCATTTACTGCCAGAAAATTGTGGCAACTTGTCCGCGATGTTTCAAGATCAAACAGAAGTGTTCTGTTTCAGTTTACGCAGTTGGTGTTGGTCAACTGGATCTTCATAGTTAAAAATTGGTTAGCACCTAACTAATTTTTTATTTAAAATGCTTCAGAAGATACTTGTATTGAAAGGATAATTTACAGTCTAACGGAAAACAAAGAGAGCACTAAGCACCTAGCAATATACACATATATTTTTTATAAATATATAAAATATCTATAAGCACGAGCACACACATAAGATTCCTTCTGTTCTTGAAATCATGGAGACAGCTACAAAACTGATTGCAATTATGATCCAGTGGAAGAGAAAGTACATTACAGAACAAGCCCTAGGAGTAATTGGTTACAATTATTTTCCCAGCAATGTATTCTACTACACAGCCAGCGTAAACATAGTAAAAATCAATTATGAATCTCAAAGTTTAACTGTTCTTATAGAACTAGAGAATAACAAAAGCACACACAAAACCCAGGGTGACTTTGTCTTATAGTGTTGGACACTGAAATTAAATTTCTTTTTATGTCCTCAAGCAGTTTTTAACACCTGTCATGACAGGTCAGATTCCTGCAATTAGGAATTGTACTAAAATCATGCTTGCTGCTGTTTTTTTCCTAACATATCTATCAAATTGTTCAAACTAAATATGAGTTGAAGGCATTCTCCAACTGCACAAATCTGTCAAGTCTATTTAAAGGGCCTATGTCACACAAGTTGGAAGGGTTTTATCTGAGCTTCCAGTCTAGTATTTTGCCTTTGGTTTTATCCATCACATCCATAAGTCCTCAGAAAATTATTCTAACATATTAATCACATGACAATGTCAGAAATATTTGAATATTTAAATATCAAAGCCTGGGCATTGATTAAAAAAAAAAAAAAAAGGGCAATGCAAAAAGGTTACTGCAATTAAATGTTTATTCTACTTAAATTCAAGTTTATCAAAGAGGCCGAGCTGATTTAGAGGAACTCTTTTGGGAAGTACAGGCTACTAGCATGGATTACAGTTTCCAAGTCATCATTCTGCACACAGAAGGGTTTCCCCACCTGGAATAAACGGCTGTCTTGTTTTGATTTGAGGTTCAATTTCATTGATTTAATTAAAACACATTTATACTAACAGTCTCTATCTGTAAACCAAAGAAGACCAATTGCATCTATTACAGACAACAGTTCTGGGGCTTCCAAACAGTAATTAGGAAGTTCATTTGTTTACATGGCAACATGGATAAACATTAACTCACCTTTGGACCTGGCAATCCTGGCAAACCTGGATTACCATGTGGTCCTGGAATACCCTGTAAAACAAACAAGCAAACAGGAGTGGGATTATTCAGTACTCCACTGAACAAGTGTGAACAGTTTGCAGAGAATCATTTACTGCATCATTGATGCTTTTAGAAGTGCTGGTTAGGATTTTCAAAGGATTCTCAAGAAAATCTTCCTAAAAATTTAGAGTTGAGTACCTCCCTTTCTTTTAAAATCTCAGTTTCTATTGTCTTCTCAAATAATTCTTAACAGGTATTTGGCACGCAGTCACTGCAACTGCAGTGCTGCTCTGCAGCTACAAAACTTGGAGGCATGGGATAAAAGCAGAAAAATAGCATTCTGAGGTACCCAGCGATACACCGCAAAGAGAAAGAAGTGGACCAGGTCTCAGCGACTTAAAAAATGACTCAAAGCAGTGTATTACACTTTCTGTAAACAAACCACAAAAACCCTTCACCAACCAGATTCTCCCTCAACCAGTGTAGAAAATGGCCTTGCTACTAAAAGAGTTGAATTTGAACCATTCCAGAAACAGGTTAGGCTACCAGGACTATCTATGCCTTCCAGGATAAGTGTCTGTTCCTGCAGTACACTCAGCAATCCTCACTCCTTGACAAGCTACTCGTTAGGGAGTAACAGCTGTCAGCAGCTATTCATCTTCCAAACACTGAAGGACCAAACTGGTGAAAACCTATCCTTGGAAAGTCAGCAACAACGCTTTTATTGAATTCACCAAGGCCAAAATTCCACTCAAATAATTAATCCAAATACCAAAAATAATAAGAAGCAGCTTTCTCATATATTAGAGTTCTAACACCAGATAAACTCAGCGCATGTCTTTCCATCAGATGAGACTGAATTTACCAGTTATACCTTACAGTAACACTGCAAGCTGTGTCTGTTAAGTGTTCCCTTCCACTAATGACAATGTTAACATAAGTCCACAGAAACACTTATCCCATGTGCTGTTTGAGAGATTAATTTGCACACTGGCAACTTTGGAGGCACTCTCAGGGATTTAGGAAAAGGAAACAAATAGGAAGTACCAATGCAGCTGCAGTGATGAAGTGGTTCCTAGCTTTTGCAGCTTGCCATGTTACTATTTTGGAGCACAGTGCTGCAACACAGATGTTGTGCAGCTGCAACAGAGGTTAAAAATAGGTGAAATGAGAGGTATCAGGGGAATATCATCTCATTACTAATTCTGAAATTGCTGAAATTTCATTGAGAAACTCAGAGAAGCCAAGACACTTAGGAAACTTAACTGTCAGAGGTGGACTTCTCTACCCTTGATAACTATGCCCGAAGTATCCAAACAATGTGAATCTCTGTCAGGATCAGGTTAGACACACACCCAGGAATCCATGAAGGTGGCCCAGGCAATGCAGCTCTGCACTCTGCTGCTTCCTTTCAACACCTCGAGTCTAATTTCAGGAGTACAAATGACAGCTCATGTAAAGGAAGGCAGAAGTCACAGGGTAAACTGGTAGATACGGAAATAAACTGCGC
Organism: Ara ararauna; assembly: GCA_028858755.1. Classification (NCBI taxonomy): domain Eukaryota; kingdom Metazoa; phylum Chordata; class Aves; order Psittaciformes; family Psittacidae; genus Ara; species Ara ararauna. The sequence continues at coordinate 13,333,046 of CM054382.1, read as the reverse complement.
CAACAAGGTTTTACATGCTTTCAGCCTCAAATATCATACCATGTATATTCATTAACTGTATTTGCTTGAATTTATCAGTGTTGTACAGGCTGAAAAGCACTGACATTTCAAAACCATTTATTTCTTTGATAAAAAAATTCCACAGACTTTCTTGGCTCATACAAATATGTACTTTAAGCTCAGAACTACTGGTAAATATTAGTCTCTGCCATTTCCATACTCTTCCAGGCACCTCACTGTAAGCTGTCTCTTTGTATTTGAAAACATATCCTACTCAATAGTTAATCCAGAAGAGTGACACGGTAGAGCACTGTGTACTTAAGTATGCCACACCTGTAAGAGACCTAAAAAAACCCAAACTAAAACAAAAAAAAACCCACAAACAAATAAATCCACTCAAAGAAACAACTGAGCAAGAGAGATCTCACAAACAAGTATGTCTTTGAACATATGGGCAGCCTCCTCTAAACCAAAACCAGCTTCCCAGTTGTGAGGAACTACTTGGATATGTGGGATCCTGCCTCTGATGCCAGATGTACCCTCAACATAAAAAGCTGAGCTGTCAGAATTGTCAGCTCTTACATAGAAGTATAATTTGAAAAAAGGATCCAAGAAGTCAGGAAGATATGGGTGTGAAGGAATGCTTTTCATTTTGTATTTCTAAACATCTCATTCCCTCCCTTCCCTCTAACTCTAAAGAATCAGTTTGGGTTTTGGCCCCTTTGACCATTTTCCTATCCACTCAGGCCAGGTGTTGAAAGCCAGCAAAGCACAGGATGCTTAACACACTATTGAGCAGCAGATTGTTTAAACGTTCCTATCCACTCAGGCCAGGTGTTGAAAGCCAGCAAAGCACAGGATGCTTAACACACTATTGAGCACCAGATTGTTTAAACGTTCCTCAAAGGCTGAGTCAAAACTTCTCCTACACGTCTGCTGAGCATTTGTATGAACTACTTCCTTATCTCCCACTTGCAATTTGCTTAGATGAGCGCACTCCAGTGATAACCACTTGAATCTCCAAACACTATGGCCCGACATCACCTACACAGCAAATTCTTAGCTGTTACCTCCAGCTGCTCTTCCCCTGGCACCTCCAGAATCAACCACAACTTCAGGGACTCATCAACCATCTATTTAGGTTTTTTTGTACACAATTGTGCAAACACAGATTTACCCTCTTGCCCCATCAACTAGGCCTTGCAGGCTTGTCCCATGCTCTTGGCAGCTGGGGCACAGGTTTCTGCTCACTGCAGCAAAGCCCATGCTCTGTCCTCTGGCACAAAGCACTTCTGCTGTCCCTGCTCGTGTTGGGGTGTCACACAAAATAAATCCACCATCTGCTACTGCAGCTCATTTCTTGGCCAAATTACCCAGACATTTATCACCCCTTTTATCAAGCTGGCACAACACAAGAGACTAAGCCAAATCTTTTGTGTCTTCCTCCCTCCCATCTCTCTTGCAGTGGTTAAATCTGCATCCACCTCCCTTTCCTCTGCGGCCTGCTCACTCCCCCTCGTTCCAAAAACACATGGATGTGACCTTAGGTGGGAGCAGCATGGAAAAATTAAAAGTTAATACTGCGATCTGCAGAACTTAGGTACAGATGTAACAAAGCTCTGTGTACGCACCCATACGTGGAACTAACTATGCTGGAGGCTCACAGCAGAAAAGCTGCTTGCTTTGCCTTACTTTGATCTGTCTGCCAAACGTTCAGAATAATATACTTTTATAATCACCAAACATAGGAATAAAGTTGAGAAAAACAGAATGATGCAAACTCCAGTTCGATTACTGGTGAACTGCCTAGAGCTACAGAAGAACATATCCATCTTACTCACCCGAGGACCTCTCCTTCCTGAAGGCCCAGGTAAACCTGGAGGACCTGGAGGACCCTGGTGATAGAAAATCAAAACAATTGAGGCTAAAACTTGATACAAGGACAGTATCACAAGTAGGAATCAGACCAGCTCTTCTAACCGATAACTTCCTGCTCGTGCAGAACTTCTCAAATTGAAAACCAATCCCCAAACTCCAAGCACGCGTTTTTTTAATCTGGCTCTAAATCAAATTTCTGTTTAGAAAGTATCTGATGTCAGAGGAACTGGAGCTAACAACAATACAAATGCACTTCAGTGGAAGTTACTCAAGAACGACCAGATCAGTTCCAGGATTAGAAACAAGCCAGTACAGTGTATTTCCAAACAAAGAGTAGAGAATAATTAAGCCTTTTCAATAAGCATGCTGGCATGCCAAACATATTTTAGAAAAGTCAGGAGTAACTGAAAAAATTAGATGCCACCTCACAGAAAAGACAGACATGAAATAGAAGAAAATAAACGTGGACAAATGATTGTTCAAGCTTCCTATTAAAAGCTTCTGATAAGAATAACTGGTAGCATGTTTGCCCTTGTCTATAACAAATGTAGTTCTCTTTAATGATAACGCAGTGGGGTTTTTTTAATGCTAGTGTATAACCAGATGTATGTCTTGCAAATAAATTAGATTTTTATTCACTCTATTAGACAATGTACCACCCCCTATGTATGCCGAGTTGTTTTGACCTTTCCTTTTCTGTTCACATTGAAAACCCAAGGATCTACTTCATTGTACTCAAATACTAATGAAAGCTCTAGATTAACATCTGCACTAATTTGTATTATATTTCATCCGTCACACTTGAGTCCTAAGGAGGCATGGGCTATTCTTAAGTGTGAATTCAACTGCCATCCAAATGCCAGCATGGCAAGTCTCAGCTTTAACAGAAACCAAGTTCTCCCACTGCAAGGGAAGATAGGCATCAAGAAAGCCAGACCTCAGGAAGGTCAGTCAATGACAGAAGGAAGGGATTCAACTTTCTTTTTCACCCAGGCTTCCAAGCACTCCTGTGCTCTGTATATACAACAGCCTCTCAGCTGAGGCACTGGGATATGGTAGCTGAAACGGCCAGCTCACAGACTTTGCAAAAAAAGGGGGATTGGGAAAACAGAGAGAGAGAGAGAGAGAGAGAGAGAAAGAGAGAGAAAGGGAAAAAATAGACAAAAACCCTTTGTGGCTTTATTAGCAACCAGTGAATCATTTTATTATGACAACAGTTGCGTTTTATAAACCTAAAGTTTTGTGGAAGTGGTGTTTCTTTTTCCTTGGAAAGGTAATGGCACTGGCGGAGAAGACTGCTGATTACAAACTTCAGGCATTGTCAAGCCAATTACATTTATTTGGCAAAAACAGAGACCACTCTGGACAATTCTGGGAAGAATATTGTTATTCTGAGGAAGGAAAAAAAACCCAAATATTTTCCTTTCTAATTAATCATAAACTTAGGAGTCTAAGTGTAGTACAACTGCCTGTTTACAACTGGGAATATTTGTACATCCATACATACTATATTAAGTCATGATGAAACCCATACTCTACACTTCCCTGTGCAGCAGTCCTGGTCTTTCGATCAAACCATAACATGTCATACTTTCAGCACAGGAGGTTTGCTATTCTCCCCGACCGCATAAATGCTCACTAGCATTCTCATATTTTTCTAAACTAAAAAGACCCTGTGTTTGCTAAAAAGTAGCAGACAGACACATGGAAAGCTCCTGACCTGGCACTTTCATTCAGGCCCAAAAACCTACCTGAAATGGCACAGACAGCTCTCACCCTGCCACTGCTCAATTAGCATGCTTCCTAGTATGTCCTCTCAAATAGTAAGATATGCCCTTTGATTAGAAAATTATCCCGGGACTACAAAAGGAAACACAATATTTTTAATTAAGTAGAATCGCTGCAACTAGTGTGTGTTCTTCAGTGATTTGCACTGCAAGGCTCTTCTAGGTCCTTAGACGCTTTTCGCTTATCTTTCAGAATACATTCATAGCCAAACCCCATAATTTTTGTAATAGAAATCTTAACGAGTATTTCTTAAGATCCCTGATCTTTGCTGCCAATTTATCAAATGAGGGCAGTAAGAATATTTTTCCCTTCCCCATTTTGATTACACTAATTCATAAATAATTATCTCACACAAACCCAAGATCACCTAATCACAACAAAGCCTTCATCAACCCCTAAAAGAAGCAGTAAAATGAATTTTCAGTTACGCAGCCACACCTTATTAATGCTTTCTCGAGACTTTCTAAAACAAAAGTCCACCATTGTCCATGAAATCTCTGGTCACCAGTAATAAGCAATTAGCACCAGCAATCCAGGTGTTTGATTAAAGGACTCTCCTTAACCAGAGTTTGTTACTCCTTAATCTGCAGCTCTAACTCCCTGCAACATTTCTTCTGACTGCAGACTTAGTAGAGCACACGTAAGTCTTCCTGGAAGTGCTTTTCTGACTAGTTGTAAGAAGTGATTCCATCCTATGCACTGCTTCAACCTGTGAAAGCAACTGCAACTTCAAATCAGCACGCCTGTTTTCATACTAGCTAGGAAGCTATTTATGCCACTTAAGCATCCATGTAAGCCACAGAAGTCAACAATGGCCACAGAATTAGCCATCTGTTTGAATAGCTTTTCCTCCAACGACTGAAAACAGTAATTCAAGAAACCTGAAGCAATTAAAAATGTTAATGTGGTTTTTTTGCATCTGACATTTTAACCACCAACAATAAAATAGTGACTTTGTGTAAGTACTACTAAAATGCATTTATTTAATAAGATCAGTTTACTCAAAACAGTAAGTTGCACCCTAAAACAGGTACAACTTACTGTCCTTAGGAATGATAAAAATTTCATTTAGCTATTGAGAGGAGAAGCTCAAGTTCCAAATAATCATGGTTTCATCCTGAAACAATAAAAGTAGATGCTACTCTTCCAGAAAGTCTCATTACCATTCAAATGGTCATTGGGATGAACCTAACTGATATACCTGAACATTCACAGATATTTTCTAGGCTACTAAAGCCCTCCTATGGGCGCATGTATTTTAAACTTGCCCTACTTGCCAGCAGTAATAAGAAGCATTTCACTTGTATATAACAAGCCCCTAAGATTTCAGATGTAAGGCAGTAAATCCTAGATTAAATAGTTAAACGCTCCTGCACTAACATATGCTGATCCTGCTGCCATTCAATACCTAACTCATATTTGCTGAAGTTTCTCTTTAAAAGGCTTATGACCAGACCCCAATCACTCAACCTCAGCTCATCTCAAACACTTTTCTAAAAAAGACTAAATTTCAGAAACATGTGAACTTAATGCTTGGTCCATCATATACTGAGGCAGGTGGTCCTTCAGCAAAACAAAAACCCCATGAACCTTCCTGCACTTCATCACCAAATACCTGAAATACAGCAGGAAAGTAAACAAACATCAGGTTCTGTGACTCTTAAACACCTCTCCATGAAAGCAAAGTCTATTTCTAACCTTGCTAATATCACTTGTTCTATTGTTCAGGTATTACTCTGATTAGCTATGTTTTCCTTATGTGCCACCTAAAATTTCCTACTCTGTCTTCCCATACTTTCTGTGAACAGGCAAAAAAAGTATCTTTATTAACTCATCCTTTGCAGAACTATTACATGTCCTACTTCCATTACTAAACATGCTCCTGTTTCAACCTTAACTTGCTCATATTTTCTATAACTGCCCCATTGTTACTGCAGCCTTCTGAAATCCTTCCAGTCTGTCTACACCCTTTTTAAAACTCAACATCCAAAACTGAGGACAACTTCCAAACTCCAACCTCAGCACACCCAGACCAGCAGAAAAACAACCTGTCTCTGATACCACTTCTGGTAATGCATTAGGCATAAGATGCATTTATTCTCTTGCGCACCATAACATTACTCTATTACACGCATCTGACTGCCTAGCCAATCACCTGTATCCTCTTATTTTGACTTTGAATTTCTGTAATATTGCACTGTTTCATCCCATAATTTTTAGACCATCTGGAATTCTGATTCTGTCACTCAGAATTCTTCTACCTACTCCTAGCATGTTTTGTCTACCTTTTTAAAGCATATTACTTCATACAGATATTAATTATTGAGCACAAGGATCCTACCAAATACTGAATATCTAAAATCTATTTTTACTTCTTGCTTCATCTGCATTACACTGGAAATGATTAAAAAATAAAAACCCAAAATCAACATGCTTCTCTTTCCAAATGTCTTAGAGCAGGCAGTCACTTGTGTATGATTTACCTCCTTTCTTTACAGGTGTGGAAGTCTTTCCCTTTCTCTGTCAAGAATTCCTATGACAGCCAAGGCCATGTCATCAACATCAGAGGAATTAAAGCTTTCCAATAGTGTGGTGCAGAAGAGAGGGAAACTGCATCAGTTTCAGGTGAATTAAATGAAATGCTTATATATTTAAGACTGCCTTTTTGCTACTAAAACCAAAACAGCAACAAATCTTCAGTTTTTATCTGAATCAGCAGATACTGAGATAGACTTCTCTGCCTGGGCAGGGAAATACGAGGGTTATCTACAGAGCTAAAATGCATCAAAGTGATAAACTGCCCAATATATCCCTGCAGCAAGGGAGAGCCTCAGCAAGCAATTTTGTTCAACTGAGAAATAAGCTAAAAGTGAAATAAGCTGAAGTGTAACAGGGTAGCTAAGGCCAAAATAAGTGGAATAAGCCAAGAGCGAAAGGGTAGGTGACACTACTGTTACTGCTGCTTATTTAGCACCACATTTGGAATCTCTGAACTGTCCTCTCTCAAGACTCTTGGCCGGAATAAGAGCATCTCATCTGGGACTCAATTCTGCCTAATGCAGGGATTGCATTTCCAATTCCTCCTGGCAGTATCTCCAGACTACTCCTCCCTACCAACTATATAGCTTTAAGAACACCACCATCTGGTCTTCTACTATTTTCTCCTCCTGGCCAAGCGTCTTCATAATCTAGAAAGCTTTCCCAATAGAGGAAACTAATTCACAGAATCACAGAATGGTTTGGGTTGGAAGGGATCTTACAGCCCATCCAGTTCCACAACCCCCTGCCATGGGCAGGGACACCTTCCAATAGACCAGGTTGCTCCAAGCCCTGTCCAACCTGGCCTTGAACACTGCCAGGGATGGGGCAGCCACAGCTTCTCTGGGCAACCTCACAGGGAAGAGCTTCTTCCTTCTATCACATCTAAACCTGCCCTCTTTAAAGCCATTACCCCTTGTCCTTGCACTAAGCCCTTCTCCAGCTTCTTGTAGGCCCTAGCTCCTTTCTCAGGGGAAGCCAAATCCTGTGCAGATAGGCCTGCAGATGCAATCACCTAGCAGCAAGTAACCTAAAGCAACTTTTCAGCTCACATCCACCCCTCTTCTTACCAGCGTGGGACTATGTGTCATGTTATTGCAAGCTGCTTTAGGACTACACAATGAAGAATATCTGTTTGAAAGTTAAAGAGTTAAAAATACACACCAGATTTATTTTCTTTAATACAGTGCCAAAACCCTCTCTAAATCAAAAAGGAGTGGCTCATCAGATGAATGGAGCAGCTTTCCCTCTAAACTAGTGGTTGAGGGCACCACACTGTTCCACTTTAAATTCACTTTGTATTTTTGTAGGGAATTTTGGTCATCTTAACTGCTAGAATTTTAATCAGGGTCTTAATAGTTTTGAAGAAATAGGTGCCTTTTTCCATATGCTATCCATAAATGAAAGCCTGAATTCTGGAGCATTGCTTTGCAGTGGTGGGTGAATTCCACAGCTGCAGCATCATGGAATACAAGGGGCTTAGTTATACAGGGCAAGAATGAGTTCTGGTAGATTATTAAAAGCTAAACTGCAGCTAAGGAGTTCAAGAACCACAAAAGCTAGTTCTTGCCCGTCAATTCCAATAGTATATTATTTCTGTGTTGAAATCTTGAAAGAAGATTCAAACCAACCACAACATAATGAAAAAGGAAAAATAAAAAAAGGCGGGGGAAAGAGGTTTTCACGTCTCATCAAGATATTTTGCTGCAAGGGAAGCTTGCAAGCTCCTCAGTGTTGCTTTTTCAGGCTCCCCAGTGATAAGACTGTGGGTACTTGTGTAGTAAAGTGTTAGAGCCCCATACATAAAAGCTGGATTATCTCCGATCTTCTCTACATGGGTGTGTTAGACTAAGGCGGCAAAACAAGATCACCTCTGCAAGCCTGAAGCCAACACCAGTGGCAGGTGCTGCACCACACAACATCCAGACAGCACAATTCTTTAAAAAGCCTGTGTGGACAAGGCCATGCAGAGGTCTCCTTCTACTATCAACCTCTGAGCAATGCTTCAGCTGCCTCTGTTCCAGTGGGTGCTGCTGGCCCCTTCAGCCCAACTAGTGCTTACAAAGGTATATATGAACTTCCCAGCTCTGCCACAGATCTCCAAGACTTCAGGCATGTTATTTAAATCCTGACCCAGCAAAACACTTCAGCACAAATGCACCATATTCATTGCTATAGACCATACCAAATGCCAGGTCTGCTCTAACTGCCTTCCTAGACAAGACAAACTTCTGCATCTCTGGTCTTTAAAACAGGCATACAAAACAGTAACACAGACACCTTCAAAATCTCCAAATCAGCTATCATCTTTGACACTGTATGTATAGCTTCTGTGTGTAGGAAAAAGCAGAGCATTCCCTTGAAGTTTCTTAGTAATGTGAACAGCCAACAGCATTATCAGCAGCCATTTCTGCGCCATGCAAAAAAAAGAAGGGATTTCTCGGCTGTAGCTGACTGAAATCAGAACTTATAAGCTACCCGCTAAAATGAAAAGCTTCCCTTAGCAGTTACTAAACATCCTAAACTCCAAAACTGGAAATTAACCTCAGGTTGACGACAGGAACATGCTTAGTGATATATCCCTATAAATACTACTGTAAGGGACAAAAGAGGAAAAAAAACCAAAACTGACTTTGCATTCAAAACAGATTAAGCAAGAACATCCTGGACTAAGCTGAACTCTTTCAACTGCATCTGGATCCTGTGGAGAGTAAAATTTTAACTTTTAAAAAGGTTTTCAGTTGCTGACTACCTTAAGAAAAAGATTATTCCAGTGTTGAAAGAACACAAACAATAAAATTATGGGCACATTCAAATTTATATGAGGAGCTGCTTAACACACATCAAATTGCCTTCTAGTAATAACCACACAAATGCACACGCACACACACAAAAAAGAGAGCAAGTGGAATAAATTACTGCATGCTATGGTTTAGAAAATGTTAACCAACAACTCAAACAAGCACTGTCATATTCCCCAGGCTAAGCAGGAACTGCTGTTCTCTCTTGTCTATACCTTCATATATATTGCTCCCATTTTTATGTATTAAAAAGTTTGAGCCTTGTGCACACAGTAAGGACAAACGGTTTTCTATTAAAAGCACTACAGTTGTTTCAGGGATCACTTATGCTGCAAATAGAAAAATATGCTAATAAAAATACTCTAAGACTGTTCTAAAAATCATTTTACATGCAGGTTCGCATGACCCTGTAACCCTGGGTTACAAATGGTTTTACCAGTCTAGATTCTGCACCTGGCCTCCTTCCACAATTACAAATTCTGATAGCAAGGCTCAACTGAGGAAACTATGCCAGTCTTCCAAACAACCTGGTGGTTCTTCTCATGGATCAGTGCCTACATCTGTGTACTGCATGAATGTTTCCTGTAATTTTATTAACTGAGCAGTCTTTGTAACTAGCACTTATAAACATCCGGCTGCATTTCAAAGTTTAAAGAAGCCTGGGTTGCCTACCACTTCACCACAATGGGAACGCCTTCGTATTCTTCCAGTAAATTAAAATATACAACACTCACACCAAAATTACATGCGGTAAAGAGACATACTTAAGGCAGACAAACATTTGTACAGTACAGACGGAAGAAGTTGCAGTCACAGCTCTGGCATGCTTTGCAAAATTTGTTTCAAAGCCTCTGTTAAATGCGTGGTGCTACATTATAGTAAAAAGCGGAGTAAAGATAACTTACAGGAGGTCCAGTTTCCCCCTTTGGACCTCTGACACTTCCCATTTCAAACATTTTGTCAAGATCTTCATAGTCATAATCATAATTATCAACACCAAGTTCATAACTGTGTTCCATGTGATAAGTCTCATCAGCATTAGAGGCACCTTTCTGCCCTGGACTGAGCTGATTATGCAGAGGGAGGTCCACTGGCAAACAGTACAGGCTTGCGTTGAAGATTTGCTGATTTCTGCTTGGTTCATCTAAATGTTTTGCTTTGTCCATTCCACTGCTTTCAGTCTTACTCTGTGTTACAGGGGAGATCAGAGAAGGCTCACATTGTCTGCCTGCATCTTCTGTGGTATTATTTGAAGTATTTGGATATGATCCTTTGGGGTTTTTAGTGATGTTTCTCTTTGTGCCAGTCTCCTGCTGATGAAGAGGCAGACTGATGTATTCCTGGAGCTCTGTTTCACGTGAAGCTTCCAGCAACAGAGGTTTGGCCTCTGCAAACTCCAATGCAGAGACATCTCTTGACTCAAAGTCTTCTGGCAGAAAGTGACTCTGAGCAACACTGGTGACAGGAATGTTTGACACTTGTTTCCTTCTATAAGCTGATATGCCTTCTGACTGCTTTTCCTCATCAATCATCATCTTTGAAGAAACATCCAGCCCATCCAATGCATGTGGAGCTCCCGACAGAGATCGATATGTTTCAGCTTGGCGACACTGTTGCTTCACATATTTACAATAGTTTGCAGATGCTTCTGCAGAGGGAATAATATCTAGCTGACATACAACTCCTTCAAAGCTGACAGAGTGAGAGTTCATCCTTCCCAGGGTAAATAAAGCATCCAAATCAAATGTCTCCACTTCAGAAAGTACTTCCCTGCTATAGTGCTTCTTTCCACACTCAGCAAATATCGAGACAGTCTTGCCTCTAATGTCAATGGCAAATGAGTGCCATTTTTCATTATGAACACTATAATCAAAGTGTACAGAGCGCTTCCCACCAGTGAACACCACTACCTTTCTTGGTAGCAGCTGGACACCAAACTGCAGCCTACTTTTGTTCCTAATACTGAAAAGGAAAGCATTATTTATTTTGTATGAGTATAACCCAACCAATATGGTAAACTGATGCCCTAGACTTGATGGTAGGACTTGAATGATGGGGAACTCAATATGCGCATCACTAGTTAGTACAACTCCTGATACAGTTAGACGAACACCCTGAGGTAACAGAGATGATGTTGAGGGCACTGCCGTCTTCGAGGGCTGTTGATCGTCTTTCACAAGGCCTAGTTGGTGAAGAACATCTATTGCTGCAAAAAGAAATAAAGGCATACTGTTGACTTCTCTTACAAGCTCACAAATTCAGATCCGCATAAACAAATGTATGCGCATCTTAAAAAAAAAATCTGTACTTCCCAGAGTGTGTATACGGCACACAGCGAGGCCACCAAATCCCTAGCGTAAGGCACACCGATATTTTGCATAAATCAAAGAAATATTTAAAGCCAGAACAAAATTTCCATCTTAAAACAAAAACACGCAGAAAAGCACAAAAAATGCCCATTGTAGGTTAATTCATTTATGAAACTGAAAAATCCTCATTTGCTCTTCAACCTTCCCACAGCAGTCAATGAACACCCTGTGCTGGTTCCTCATTTATTTGGCTAATCCTGCTTACTCTTTGAGGTTGGGTTTTGTCTGTTGGTTTTTTTTTTTTTACTTAAACTTTTTCTTCTGCAAAACATTCTGCAATAAAACCGTATTTTTCCTTTTTCTCTGAAAAGTTCAAATGAATTTGAGGGAACGGTTGCTTTGTTTTCAATAAGGCACGAGCTATTTATAACATAGTAACACCTCGGTAGAGCCCCAAAAGATAGTCACTGGCTCAAAGTAAAACACAAAGGTAAGCCTTGCCACGCAGCTATTACGTGCTGCAGAGATAATTCGACTGGTACCTGGGAAGAATTGCTGTGCTTCCACAAGGGAGTTCTCCTCCCACCAAGCAAGGCCCTCTGCCATTACAGCCCTGGCTTCAAAGAGAACTGTTTTCCCAGCGGGATCACCGTTGATTGTATGTATCTGTGCCAAAGCTAGTCAGCCTAAAAGAAAACAAAGATCTTTCCAAGGGGGGGGGGGGGGGGGGTGTGTGCAACAGAGCATGCCACCGCCTCCTTTCCCTCCACACAGTTTATTTGCTAGGACTGGGGAGGAAGTGAACTCCACAAAACCAGAAGTGGTGAGGAACAAGGAAAGAGGAAGAACATTGGGACCCAAGGGGCAGTGCTCCCATCTTCTGGCTCATTTGTCCTTTCAGAAGATGTAAGGCTGCAGCTACACAGATGAGATACTGAACTAAAAGTGCACTACTCCACAGCAGAAGACAGCAATGGTCATCAGGGAGACAGAAAAAACCAGCTGTCCTACTGATTTATGTCCTGTGGATTTGACTTTGGCTTATACAATTCTGGGTAGGAGATCTTCCTACAGGGTGGAATGGGAAGTGGCATTTTCACTGCTGGATTCTCTAGTGCCTTACATAATGTGAACTCTGTGCTTTAACCCTTTCCTTAGCTTGGATCATTTCAGTATCGCCATCTCACACCTGGCTAAATATCATCACCTAATGGGCAGAAACACAGTTACCTACCATCCTGATAAACTAAAATCATACCTGACCTGGGGAAAAAAAAAAAATCAGAGCCAGGGTAAATCAATGGTCAAAGATGACCAAATTCATTTGGTATTGCCTAAATCAGACTAAGGCATGGTGGAGTTGGCAGGCATAAGCACCTTCTTCCTTCAGGATGAATATAAAGACACTGTAAGATCCCATATGATGCAGCTGAAACAGAAACACTACAAAGGCTTGACAGGAGCTAAACATCACGTCCCCAGCAGCTGTCTGCAGGGTCACAAAATAAGACAGCACTTATGGCACTGATTAGTAAAACTGCTGTTCTGGGTGTTTGTGGAAGTGCTACAGAAATACAGCAGAAACTGAGATAAAATGCAATCATGAGACAAGAAGGTTGAGGGCTAAACTATATGACATGAGAAAAGGCTTAAGAACCTATGCTTGCTTGGCCTGGAGATAGGAAGGTTTGGGGAAGACCAGTGACAATTGTCCGTTATCTGAATTGGATAAACAGGAAAACTGAGGAGTAACAGGCACAGGCTGCAACACAAGACATTCCATCCTCTTACAAGGAACAAGCATTCTCACCGCAAAAGTGGTTAAGTGCTGGACCTGGGGGCCAGAGATGTTGTGTAATCCCCATTCTTGGAGATCCTCAAAGCCCAACCGGACAGGACCCAAAAGGTTGAACTAACTTTAGCACTGACCCTGATCTCAGCAGGAGGCAGGAACAGATGACTTCAAGGTCCCTGTAGCCTCAATTTTCCGATTTTCTGCACAACGGGAAATTGAGTGTTGTATTTCTCATACACAGCACCGCACAGCAGCACATGGTATCATCTTTTTTGCCCCCTAACGGGCTGGACTTCAGCTACAGCGGACTGCTTATATTAAAAATGCCTAGTAGTATCTAACAGTTGCACTGACCTAATAAGCCAAAAAAAAAGTTAAGGATTCTCTGCTCTATTAAGAGAAAAAAGAAACTGAAACAAATGGATGTTCACTTTTAGTGGAAAAAAGGTCTCCTTTCCCAGTCTCCCCTCTTTCTCTGTTCACTGAATGTATTCATAGCAAACTTTAAGATTAGACAGATGTTGGCTTAGTTTCAGTGGTAAGTTATGAAAAGAACCTGAGATTTCCTTGAGAGCGATTTATAAATTGGAACCAAAAGCATCAACCTGAATGCACCGTACATCTCGAAAATTAATTACACACCTTGTAGTGTTTCCAGTCATGTTTGAGATTCACAGATGTGCCAAGATTATCCTGGCAGGTAGCCAGCAGAGACAGAGGTATGGAGAAAGCGTATCTTTGCAGAACATCATGTGTCCGCCAATTTCTCAAGATATTTTGCCTCAGAGCAATTAATTTAGTATGGCTGTATTTTTATCTGTCAAACTGACAACGGAGGTCAGGTTAAGCAGACCTTCAGAGCACAATGTATCTGCTGATGAACCACCACACTTTCCCAGGGCCCTGGTCCTGCATGGTCTACATGTAGTTGTGGAGAAGAAAGCTGCATTTGTATTGCCTGTGTGAAAATTAGGAAGAAACACAGGTCGTGAGCTCTGGGAAATGCAGAGGACTTATACACGCAAGTAATACCCCATGGCTGGAGACACCATTGCAACACTTCCGTGTGCCCCCTGGGCTACCTAACTGCACATCTGATAGTCTAACCTAAAGTGCTTAAATATCATAACCTAACTTTAAATATTTGGCAAGTGCTTCTATTTTAAAATATTTTCAATTATATATTAGCATTTTAAAAAAATAATGCATGTGATCTGTCCAAACTATTACAAATTGAAGTACAAAATAAAAAGCTTACACCTAAACTGGCTTAAACCAGTCAATTTAAAAATGACATTCAAAAGTATCGCTACTAAGTCTCAAACTGCAAGCAAAATCGCCAAGATTTTGGCAGTTCTGATTTGAAAACAGCGCATTGTTTAAAAGTTATTAATAAAAGGAGAGTCCTCTGAGAGCACAAGAAGAAGTAAGACAGATTCTCCACATCCCACAAAGAGACTTCTGCAAACAATGACAGGTCCTGAGAAAGCTAATCACAGATAAATGCGTGAAAAATTGCAGCAAAAGATTAAGCATAAACTAATTATTCCTTGCTGATTTGCTGCCTGTTAACCCACCCTCAAGCCAAAAGGCTGTTCCAAGCTTTTTTGGCCAGTCGCTTCACTTCTGGTCCAACATGTATATTAATTCTATCTCAAGGCTTTCAGCAGCTCTTGGCAGCACACATGGTTTTGGGAGCAGGCAATCCTCTCAAGTCTTCCTCCCAGCATGAATACCACAATTTTCTTCACCTATCAGGAGTCAGTTTTCTTTGTTTACCCATGTCTGCATGGCATCTGACTTCACTTACTGTTTACTCAACCCAGTAGTCCCAAAAACTGTAACAGCTCATCTTCCTGAAGGAACAACTGTTTTGCGCTTTAGGTGTCAAGTGCTTTCCTTCCCACTTTCTAGGAGGACTTGAAAAATTCACAACCTTACTGCGCCAAGAGGGAGGGGGAACCTAACATGGACTTCGGCAAACAAACAAAAAACCAACAAAAAACCCCAAAACCCAAACTTCTGACCCTCTTGTGTCACAGAAAAAAAAAAATCCCAAAAAGGAACGGGGGAGGGATGAGGGGGATTTGGATACTGGATCATTCCAAACCCCTACTCTGTTCAGTCTCTCTTGTTCATTTCCTCCATTCCTCCATACTCTGAAGGCAGAATATTTGGGGTACTCTCTCTATTTCAGCAATCCTAGTACACACATTACTCACTTTCCCTTTACTAGTATGCGCCAAGGAAAGACAAGGGGCATCCCTCAGTCAGCCCCACCAGAACCAAGAGTAAGTACTCAGCAGGTGGCCCATTTCCTAGGTGATGTTGCATCTGCAGCTGGGTAAATCAAGATACCTGGCTGCAGCCAATGCTCTTGCAGACACCAAGATGAGTGACTAGCCTTGGAAATCCAGCCACATACATTGATTCTCTATGTCCTTGAGCCACACTCAAAGCACTGTCCCTAAAGGCTAAGGCTGTATCTTTGTGTTTCACTGAACACAATATACAGCTGCCTACCAAAATGAACACGGCATAGCTTCTCAGATGAAGCACACACAGGCTGTCACATAAGCTCAGGGGAAAAGGGATGTTAATTACTCTAGTAGCCTCTTCATATTTGGCAGAATACTCTTTTTTCCAAAATACAGGTGCCAAGAAAGTTTTAATAACAATGTGAGTTTTAACATACCCTAATGGGCAGACAGTCCTGTTCCTCTTCAGAGATCAAATTCTAAACGTTGCAAATGGCATTAGCGCTAGCTCTGCAGGCTGTACACTTAGACCGTTCTTTTTTTGAGGAGGTTTCCTCAGTCTGCTGTTCTCTGAACTGCCTTTTGCAACCTTGTTTGCACAGCATGCAAATAAAGTGCACCAGGGACCAGATTCACCCATGGGCAGAAAGATGCATCAAGGTTCCACACATCATTTTGATCCCAAGCAAGTACCTAAAGAAAACCAAGTTGCGTATGGCATCTGGGCACAGGGGGTGGGGGAGAGTTTCCACTCAGTAAGGCTTCTCACATGGCTATCTAGAAATGCTGCTTTATCTGCTGATGACCAAATAAAAACTAATCATATATAGGCACATCAAGACTGGAGGCTGCACTCCATTTCTGCAAAGGTCTGTGCACAGAGGTACTCTGAGCTGAGTGGCAAATAAGCCTCTGACTGTACCCACTACCCCCATGTCGCTGCCAACCCCTAGCCCTGCAGCTTTCACAGTCCTCACCTGAAGTTTTGTTAGAAAAGCACTTCTGAGGCTGAGGCACATAAGAAGTGAGAGAAACTGGTTATTTCTTTGCAAAGAGGAGGCTGGTTTGCAGGGATGAAGACAACTCAGACCACCACTTCACACCTGCCTCTGGCTTCCTTCACCTCTTCCTGCTACACTGGGAAAGTGCAAACAGCCTCTTCTCTTTCTATCCCTGCAGGCCTGGAGCAGGGCAGGCCACACACATCTATGGGTGCTGCCCCTCCTCTGACGAGAGCTTGACTCAGCTATAAGAAAAATCCATGTTCATTGAGCTGAACATGAAAAAAATCTAAAACCAATCTTAATAGGCAAACAATGAGCAACTCATGGAAAGCAAAACTACAAAGAGAGCAGGGAGGTGAGGGGGAAACACGACTGAAGGAAAAAAAACAAGCTTTGCCAGTTGCAGGAAATTATTCGAAGGTAAAAGACGTTGGTGAGAATAACGGTGGAAGGCTGCCAAGATATCCCATGGGGCTCTAGCAAAACATTATCAGGAATAAGCCTTGTCTTAACCATACAACCCAGCTGTTTGTATTCAGCTGAGTATTTGCAGTTAACACACTTACCAGCTAAGGTTGACCTATCTCTTGCTTCACCTGTAGGGTGAAGGACCATGGCAGAGAGCTGGTGCTGCCGCTCTCCTGGCAGATAAGAAATGACTATATGGCATGTTAGCCTCCACCACTGTGGGATGCTAATATTATCACAGGGGTCACTTGTGCAAGCTGCACATCTGGTACAGTTATAACAGCTGGCGCATTAAAAAAGAAACTGAAAACAAGACAACCCTATTTCCTCACTAACATCTGCATCTGAATGTAAAACCAAATGAATACACAATTTCACTTTTTGCTTTAAGGATGCCAGCCTAGACTAAGCCCTTATTATATACAGTGGTTTGCTTGCACAGCCCTAAGTGCAAAGGTAACTCAGTCATAGCTTGCCACCCCCAAGGACACCCACTTACAGTGAAGACACAATCAAAGCCTTTTCACTGTACAAGGCTTCCCTTTTATGAAGAGCTTGCTTAAATACGTAAGCAATTCCACAGACAGAAAATCTGAGTAATTTTAAAAAGGTCATCTTTTCCAAACTGGTTTCTTTAAACTTTACTCTCATTATGCTGTAGCTGGTATTTTCTTTAAGACACCATTAAGGAAACAAACCTAAGGTCAGTAGCAACAACAGACATTCTCTCTTTTCATCTATTAACAGATTATACAATTGTCCTGTTATTAAAAAACAAAAAAAGCATTCTCACCTTGTTTGGGTACTTGTGCAACACCCACAGCAATACATATTGCAATAAAAATGAGAGTTCTCCTGAAAGGGAAAGAAAGAAAAGAAGATGTAAGAAAACTTCCATAGTTTCAGAACTCCAAGGATTCAAAAGACTGCTTCAACATCCAAAGTCAATGGCAGGATACCACTGACTTCAGCAAGTCCTGGATAAAAGCCATCACATCGTACAACTTTCCACTAATGCTGAGAAGGCGTTTTATGCAAAGATCAAGGATTATGTATGCCCTCATATATACCACATATATTTTACCCTGGCTTTTATTAATAAAGCGCATCTGGTTTATATTTCTTGCAGCAGCCTTCAAATATGTATGTTACTATGCAGTAAATCTCCTTCTGGAAAGAAAAAAAACCCCTAAAAACCAAACAAACCGCACAACTTCATTGTAAAGAAACTATAAAATAAATGGCAAGTTCATGCCTGTAGAGATCATTGGATATTTTTGACCTGCTATCAGTCTTGATACTGTACTGCATCATTTTACTATAAATGAAAATGCTTCACAATTTTGTTCCTGTATTATAAATTTTAGCCATGTTACAAATGTTCTTCACAAAGAAAATCCCATCAGATTTTTACCTAAAACTTCATGCTCAGATAGAAGAGTGCAATGCCAATAGGTAGCACAGATCGACTGCAACGAACGTAGATAAGGTTGGTACAGATTATGTGCTCAAAATTTGCTTTACATGAAAAATATTGGAAGTTGGGCAAACAAAACATTTTTCTGATTATTAAAAAGAGACTGCTGGTTTTTTTCTCAGTTATTAGACCAGCCAAATTAGCACCCTATTGCACTCTTATGAGTGACTGAATCTTTTATTAAATGAGAAATATATTTTCTGTTAATGTTTGACATCCAGGCACAGAAGCAGATGTACATAATGATTATAGTAACCTGTATCTATTTAGTTCTAAAACCAACTATTTCAAAATATGAGAAATATAGTTCCAATACTAGCTACTCAACTCACGCTTAAGGGTAAGCTCAACCCTCTTGCTCATTAACATATGTAACCGCATTGATTTTTCATAATATTAATTGCTAGATCGACTAAAAGTGTTGGCTCGACCATGCCAGAGAGCCCTTGAGTATCTGGAATAAACAGTATTTGAAAGCAACACAGCTGCAACTAAACACCTTCAATATCACAGGACAAGGGGTAACGGGTTCAAACTTAAACAGGGGAAGTTTAGATTGGATATAAGGAGGAAATTCTTCACTGTAAGGGTGGTGAGGCACTGGAATGGATTGCCCAGGGAAGCTGTGAATGCTCCATCCCTGGCGGTGTTCAAGGCCAGGTTGGATGGAGTCTTGGGTGACATGGTTTAGTGGGAGGTGTCCCTGCCCATGGCAGGGGGATTGGAACTAGATGATCTTAAGGTCCTTTCCAACCCTAACTATTCTATGGTTCTATAAGATCATGTGGTGTGACTTTACCAGCTAATTAGTTACATTTGCACAGCAAATGAAGTGCAGGAAGAAAACCCTTCTACTTTAGACAGGAATGCATGGTTCAAATAGCAATGACAGGCAAGTTCTTTCCACCGACTGTTCACTGTCAGGTTGCCTTCAGCTCAGAGGACAAGTATTGGTAATGCTACAGTGACAAGAAATCATGCTAAATTTTAAATATTTTTTTATATATGTATACATACACACACAGCAGCATCTGCTGAAAAATTTCAACATCCCTTTTGAGGGCTGTACAATTCAAACCTTTCAGAAACATCCAAATGCATGAAAACCACAGAGAAAAAACCTGGTTTATCAATTTGCTCAGTGAAACAAGGAAAAAAAATTAAACCCAAAAATCAAAAAGCACTGGTCTATCAAAGGATGGATTTCATTATTTACTCACCTTCCTTGGGCAGTTTTACTGTGGGGTTTCACCCCAGTTTCCAAACCAAGTCCCCCTTTGGGGAATGGAGTACTTCAGAGACGGTGCCACTTCTTCTTGTGGGCCCCCTCCTCAAGTCCAGCCCTTGAGAAACACTTGCCAGCTAAAGCTGAGCCCTCCCCCAACTCCTGTTATAAGGAAAACCAGCTGTGGCAAATGTTGGGAGAAAAAAGGAAGCATTATAGACCCAAGTCCCATTCCCCACAGGTATGTTGGTTCAAATGATAATTGAAGAATTGCACTATCCACCACCCCTGCTTTCCTGCTGGCAAACCTGCTCTACCTGATCAGCAGCCTGGGCTGTAGTGACAATTTGCCACACTGATTTTCAGGCAAAGCACTTACTTAAAAAGGATTTCAAATTAAAGGGGCAGGGAAGAAAACTTCATAAAATTAGACAAAGAATATTTACCCTGCTATCATAAATCTTAAAGAGTCTCCTGCACTGTTCTTCAAAACATTTGCTCAGTTTTCAAAGCAAACAAGTGGGCTGAATCTTGGACAAAATGAAGCCCACTGGTTATACACCAATGTGTGGATTTGCATATTGGGACACCTTAACTTTTGGCAGTCAGAACGAACAAATAATTTAAGGAATAGTACAGCATGATAATGCTAATGTGTTGTTATTGGTATTGCCACTGTGAAACTGTAGATACACGTTTTCTAGAAAAAAATGCACAGAACATACAAGATACTAGAAAACACGCATCACTGCTCCACGGCTGATCAAAGAAGGAGACTGGGGTGGAAATTACACCTTGCAAATTCCAACGTCCTTGTAATCATGTGTTTTAATTAACCACTGCAGTCTTTCTTATTTATCTCTTAATACCTTCTCCTGCTACAGCCATGAAATGTCTACTGGAACAGTTCTGCCACCCCTGCAAAAGACCTAACATTGACTGTAGTCCAAACAGCACATCAGCTATGGGACACTGTCCTGGGTTCAGCAGTAGCAGTCATTTTTCTCCTTCTTGGTAGCTGGTGCAGTGCTGTGGTTTTGACTTTTGGGCCTGAGAACAGTGCTGATAACACCAGTGTTTTCAGTTACTGCTTGGTAATGTTTTGGTCTGACCAAGGACTTTCTGAGTCTCATGCTGTGCCAGGGAGGAGGGGAAGCCGGGAGGAAGCAGAGACAGGACACCTGACCTAAACTGAACAAAGAGGTATTCCATGCCACAGCACATCATGGCCAGGATGTAAAACAGAGAGCAGAGACCCTGGAAGGGTGGGAGTGCACTGCTTGGTCGGGCTTGGTATCGGGTGGTGAGCGATTGTATTCTTTCCTTGTATTTCCCTTATCATTATTATTATTGGTGGTAGCAGTAGTGATTTGTGTTATGCTTTAGTTACTAAACTGTTCTTATCTCAACCTGTGGGAGTTTCATTCTTTCGATTCTCCTTCCCATCCCTCCAGGAGCGGGGGGAAGAAAGAGGGGGGAGTGAGTAAGAGAGCAACTGCGTGAGTTATAGAGGCTTAAACCACGACAGACACTCAATTCAGCTTTTTCAGCGCTGAAGACCAGAGTTGGACCTCATCCTCACCAAAGACTGGTTGGAAATGTGACGCTCCAGGGTAGCCTTGATTGCAGCGATCATGAGATGGTTGAATTCGAGATCCTCAGGACAGTGAGAAGAGCGTGCAGCAAGCTCACTGCCCTGGACTTCAAGAGAGCAGACTTTGGCCTCTTCATGAACCTCCTCAGTAAGGTTCCATGGGATACAGCCCTAGAGGGCAGGGGGGCCCAAGACTCTTGGTTGATGTTCAAGGATCACCTGCTGGAAGCTCAGGAGTGTTGCATCCCAACCAGAAGGAAGTGCTGCAGGAGGGCCAGGAGACCTCCTTGGATGGATAAGGAGCTGCTGAGGAAAATTCAAAGGAAAAAAGAGGCTTATAAAAGGTGGAAGCAAGGACAGGCAGCCTAGGAAGAATACAGGGATGTTGTCCGGGAAGCTAGGGACCAGGTTAGGAAAGCTAAGGCCCACTTAGAATTCAACTTGGCTAGGGATGTTAAAGATAACAGGAAGGGATTCTATAGGTACATGGCAAATAAAAGACAGACTAGGGACACCATAGGCCCCCACCAGAAGCTATCGGGAGGAACTGGCTACCCTGGATTTGGAGAAGGCTGAGGTTCTTAACGACTTCATTGCCTCAGTCTTCACTGGCAAATGCTCTGACCACACCACCCAAGTCCTGGAAGGCAGATGCAGGGACAGTGAGAATGAAGACCTTGGGCCACTGTAGGAGAGGATCTGGTTCAAGACCATCTTAAGAACCTGAACGCACACAAATCCATGGGACCTGATGAAATCCATCCACGGGTCCTGAAGGAGCTGGTGAATGAAGTTGCTAAGCCACTGTCCATCATATTTGAAAAATCATGGCAGTCAGGTGAAGTTCCCGATGACTGGAAAAAGGGAAATATAACCCCCATTTTCAAGAAGGTGAAAAGGGATGAGCCAGGGAACTACAGAGCAGTCAGCCTCACCTCTGTGCCAGGCAAAATCTTGGAGCAAATTCTCCTGGAAGGCATCCTGAGGCACATGAAAAACAACAAGGTGCTTGGTGACAGCCAACATGGCTTCACTAAGGGGAAATCCTGCCAGACCAATCTGGTGGCCTTCTAAGATGGGGCTACAGAACTGATGGACAGGGGTAGAGCAGTTGATGTCATCTACCTGGACTTGTGCAAAGTGTTTGACACTGTCTCACATGACATCCTTGTCTCTAAGTTGGAGAGACATCAATTTGATAGGTGGACCACTCGGTGGATAAAGAACTGGCTGGATGGCTGCACGCAAAGAGTTGTGGTCAATGGCTCCATGTCCAGCTGGAGACCAGAAAGGAGTGGTGTCCTTCAGGGATCAGTGTTGGGTCTGGTCTTGTTCAATATCTTTGTCGGTGACATGGACAGTGGGATTGTGAGCACCCTCAGCAAGTTTGCTGATGACACCAAGCTATGTGGTTTGGTTGATACGCTGGAGGGAAGGAATGCCATCCAGAGGGACCTTGACACACTTGTGAGGTGGGCTGATACCAACCTGATGAAGTTTAACCATGCCAAGTGCAAGGTCCTCCACCTGGGTCAGAGCAATCCCAGGCACAGCTACAGGTTGGGCAGGGAAGAGATTCAGAGCAGCCCTGTGGAGAAGGACTTGAGGGTGTTGGTTGATGAGAAAATTAACATGAGCCAGCACTGTGCGCTTGCAGCCCAGAAAGCCAACTGTATGCTGGGCTGCATCAAAAGGAGCGTGACCAGCAGGTCGAGGGAGGTGATCCTGCCCCTCTACTCTGCTCTCCTGAGACCTCACTTGGAGTATTGTGTGCAGTTCTGGTGTCCTCAACATAAAAAGGACATAGAAGTGTTGGAACAAGTCAAGAGGAGGGCCACGAGGATGATCAGGGCACAGGAACACCTCCCATATGAAGACAGGATGAGAAAGTTGGTGCTGTTCAGCCTGGAGAAGAGAAGGCTGTGTGGAGACCTCATAGCAGCCTTCCAGTACCTGAAGGGGGCCTATAGGGAGGCTGGGGAGGGACTCTTCAGTAGGGACTGCAGTGAGAGGACAAGGGGTAATGGGTTCAAACTTAAACAGGGGAAGTTTAGATCGGATACGAGGAAGAAATTCTTTACTGTAAGGGTGGTGAGGCACTGGAATGGGTTGCCCACGGAAGTTGTGAATGCTCCATTGCTGGCGGTGTTCAAGGCCAGGCTGTACATAGCCTTGGGTGGCATGGTTTAGTGGGAGGTGTCCCTGCCCCTGGCCGTAGGGTTGGAACTAGATGATCTTAGGGTCCTTTCCAACCCTAACTCTATGATTCTATGAATTTAAGTTCATAGATTGTGTCACACAACCATGACCTTTTGCTCCAGTGAGAAGCTCAGTGACAGGAGACAGCTGTGTAGGGAACAAAGTCAATGCATTGCACTGTATCAGCTAAGACTCATGACAACTCCTTATTTATTTGACTTCCATCAGCACAAAATTGATTTGCAAGTAAAAATAACATAACACATTTTAGTTAACTCCAGCGTCAGCATGCTTGAAGAACCCCAGAACCCAAAATGCAAAGACGACTCCTCATTACAATAGCCTCTTCCATAACATCAGCCAGAGACAACCTACGTGTCAGGTTCTGACAATGTCACCTCCCAGCAAGTGCTGTAGGAAGGCAAGAAATTCCAAATTCTCCCAGAGCTGTAAATTACACAGACACAAGTGGATATACAGAACATTTAGTGAGAGGTAAAGACAAATGTCTGGCTTACGCAGTGCTCTCCAGCTAATGTCAAGAACAGACAAGCGATCAGCTAAGAGAAAACACAGGGACCAGAAACAACCATATGGCTAGAGGTCCTTTAATGCATGGGAAAGTTAAGTCTTCCTTATACCTATTTTTTTCATGGTAAGTAAACCTTTCTGTAAATGAAACCATGTGCAACCTAAAGTGAAGTTGTACAAGGGAGCCCTCCGTGGCCAAAGATGAAAAAGGAAATTCTGTCTTTCTCAGAGAAGCTATTCATGCAAACCCTCCCTTCTTGGTCAAGATCACTACTCTTTGCATTTGCAGCTTTTAAGCTGCAGAGCACCACTTCCACCTCCATCCTCTCATCAGAACTGCCCTAAGCCACAAGGCTCCCTGCTGTGTTATGCATACATGGCTTGATCCATTGGCTGCCATAGCTGCAAAGAACAAAGGAAGCAGTATCCAGAAACCCTGGACAGCATGTCCCAGCTGAGCCCACAGCTCCTGGGGAGGCTTGCCCCTCTGGGACGTGACAACAGAAAAATGCAAAAGCACGTGGCAGGGAGGACTCCAAGCAACATACATGTTGGCTGTTTTCCCCCGTGTAACATCACACACCACTTGGCTATGTCCTATCCTAGAGTCTAGGTATCTCTTGAGCTTCCTCCCCTCCACACACCTCTTCATCCTTTCTCCTATTTTACACCCAAACACTACCTGAGGGCAACTATATAACTGGTTGGAGGAAGGCACTATCAAATGTGGTTGATATCTTTTAAAATAGAGCTTATCATTCTGATAATCTTTGACATCTTGTGGCTGTCTGCCTCTCCCTTATGAGTGGACAGTGACCAGTCATGCTTATGTTTTTCCATTATGGGTGATGGAAGAAGCAGCAGGTTGTGGCAAGCAATTATGAAAAACTGCAGCCTTGGAAGATGATTCAGCAATGGACAGAGCTCAGGTTTGGTCAGTGCACAGCAGTATCCTCTTCATTCCAGGCTAGTTTCCTAAAGCTTAAGTTTAAAGGAAGAAATGCCACTAGCAGGCTGCTAGAGAAGGCAGGAAAACCTGTTCCTAGATTAACTGGCACAGATGCTTTCAACCCTGTGCTCATCAGTGAGGATGGTTTAATTACCAGCACCTGCCCTGCGTGCACTGATTCACTGGATCTCCTCAGAACTGCTGAGGAGAATAGCCCAGTTTGTGTCCATCCAGCCTGAGGAGGACTTTGGGAAAGGTGATAGCACCTTGTGGACAGAGATGCCCTGGGCTTCTCAAAGATCCCAAGCTGCTAAAAACTTTCCAAGATCTAAAACTAAAGGTATCTTCCTCCTTTGCTACTATAATGAGATTAGCCAGCAGCTCCAGTGCTGCTTATCAAATTAAGAGACCTACTATCAAGGTGGCTCAGGAGACACAACACCCCCCAAAGCCTCTTGGGCAAGTTGCATGCCTTTTGGGTATGGATTCCACTCTGCAGCTAACCAGTGAGGGGGAAGCACCTGAATCCTTTGCCACAAGTTCACAAGATGGGAGAAAGGGAGAGACTCAAGGCAAGAAGTAGAGAATCAAAACATGTACTGCTCTGAAAAGCAGCAGCCTAAGAGGAGTCCTACAACAGTGCTGTGCATCAACAAAAGAAACTCCCTGTCTGGTAGACCAGATGCTCTCTGGACAACATTTGGCTTAAGATGAGAAGCTACCACATCCAGAGCAGTCAACTCTGTTCTTATTTATAGAAGGAGAAAAATCAATCAAAAATAAGTGACTGTAGAGCCATTTTATGAGTACCTCCCTAATTTCCTACACTAGTTCTCATCCAGTTAGTGTACACCATCTTCCTCTGTATTAAGGGAAAAGCAAAAGCTCAAATTCCCACTACTGTGAAATACCCTCTTCCCTTGTCTCTGTATATTTGTCTCTACACATTTTGCAGATGGCTCTTCTGTAACGTTTTACAACTCAGCTCTTGTAATTCATGTTTCAAAATTAACTATTCCATCAACAAACGTGGTGAGAGGTTTAGGAGTCATGATGCTGTTTCATTTATCTAGACACCCCTACACAGGGAGCAGGTCTGACACAACATCATTTCCACAAGAAGATGGTCTAGGTTGCAAGTGACTAACTAGTTTGATACATGCAAAGGGAACCAGATCCTTCTGTGAGGAATTCTGGTTTCTTAACCCATGCAAGCAAGAACATTGCTTTCCCTTTAGTCAAGTAAATTAGGGAAACAAGATAGAAGCATAGAAACACATACTCCAGAGCTATCTCCAATTTTCAGCTTGGGTAAACTACACCTCTGCTACTAATACTACTTCACTGTAGTTCAGTTTATATTTCTCTATTAGCAATATCCATTTACAGACATCATATAAACTCCTTTTGTAAATTGCAGAGACAATTCCTGAAGAGTCCCACAGACACAGCCACGAAACACGCATATGGGAAGGCCACCTTCAGGCAGCCATGTAACTGCCCACAAGCATTCAAACGCACCCAGATTATACACCAGGTAAATTTTAGCTGCATAATCCTCACTACAACATATGACAAATCCTTCCCTGTCCAGCTCAGAGCTCTCAGTAAACTTTATTCAAGCCACAGCCAGAATAAGCACTTTAAAAAAAGGAGACGTACACTGGTAACCTCTACAATATCATTACAACTATCAAAAGCTCACAATCATCTCGCCCCTGCTGTTTTGAGGCAAACGGTAGAGGAGAGCAAGCTCTGCTTTTTCAACACAAATGATGATGCGTTAGGAATACCCCAGCCTATAGCAGAAGCACGTAAATACAGGGTACCTCACCTGTAATTAAGAAAGTGTCCTCAGCTCTTAGATGTGAACTGTGCAATTTTTCCTTGTTTGCTGTGCTTTAGTAGCCTGGTACCAAAAGGGAAGCAGCCGGGCTCCCCGCGGGTGCGGAGGCTCACTCTCCACCAGGATCCCTCTTCCCCCGGGACGCGCTAGCTCTCGGGTCATGCTGCCCCCACGCCGCGGGCTACGCACCCGTGTTACCTCCCCGGCCGGGCTCGTACGGGAGAAGGATAACGCGAGGAATACGGGACAAGACCGGGGACACCCCGAAAGCAAGAGGGAGAGGAGAAAGAAGGGAGTGTGGAGGGGAGAGACGCACAGTCACGGGCAAGGCGAGAAGCCGGCATCCTGTAGCCCCCATCGGTCCTCCGGGAGTACCCGGGACCTCGCAGGGTTACGGCAGAGGAAGGTGGGGTTTGAGGACAGCTCACCGGGGACATCGTCCCTTGCCCTCGGAGCAGCCCCATCCCTTCCCGGCCCCGGTAGCGAGGCGGTGCGGTGCGCCCCGTCGCCGCCGCTTACGTTTGCGCCGCGGGAGAGATGCGTCCTCGCCTTGTCCTCTCGGCTCCCAAATGCATTTGTATGCATTTGCCCGGGCAGCGGAGATCCGAGGGAAAGCCGGAGCCGAGCGCCGCGCCGCCGCCGGGTCAGGTCCGGCCCATCAATCCCCGCCGCCCCCGAGGTCTCCCCGCAGAGCTCCGCGCAAGCCCGAGGGCGGCCCCAGGGCGGCCCGGGAGGGCGGGCGCGACAGGGGGCGGGGTGGGCAGCGCCGGAGGAGCCCCGTGGAGCGTGGCGGTGCAGCCGCCTCCCCGGCACCGGCACCGGCGGCCTCCCTGCCCGCCTCGGTGTTGAATTTCAGCGCTGGCCGCCGGCGATTACATCAGCGAACGCGGGGCGGGGCGGGACGGACCGGCCGCGCTGCCTCGCGCAGCGACACCCGCGGGGCGCGCAGTGCCGCGCCGGGCCGATACGGGCTGAGCGCCGCCCGCTCCAGCCCCGCGGAAGAGCCCGGGCAGGCAGAGCCGTGCGGCCGACCCAGGTGCGCCCGGTCCAGCGGGCAGCGCCGGACTGTGAGGGGCGGACAGGTGATGCCGGTCAGCGCATCTGATGGGCGAGGAGAGCCTTAGGTTCCCACTGGGCTTCAGCTGGGAAGGGCTGGCAGGAAGCTGCAAGTTAAAAGTTAAAATGTGGGGATGGATGGATGGATGGGGGGGAGATGATGAAATGGTATAAGGAGAAAAAGCTGAGTGCGCTGGAGGGTTTACATCTCGAGTATAAGTGGAGTGGGGTCCAGCAAGCCTCCCTCTGGAAAATGTCTGAAGAACAGATGTAATTTGGTAGCATTACAATGCCAAAAGAAATATGACACCCTTCACTGTCTTCTTCCTAAAGAGACAAAGGACTTTTTAGCTTTAATTTCCAGTTTTCTTACCTTATCCCAGTAACATTCTATTGCAACATTATCCCGTAATACATCTTTAGGCAAGCTATCCCTCAGAACAAACAAGGCAGGGTTAAACAATACCAGACCTGGCAATACACACGTGGCCAAATCCTGCAACCTTACTTAGGCAAAACTTCCATTGACCTAAGCACGAATTTCATTGCAGTATTTGGCTCTTGCTGGGTGTTACAAGAACAGAAAATTCATGAGACCTGCAGCAATGACCTAAGGCTGTAGGTGACATGAAATAAAACCAAACATATTCCCTAACAGCAGAAAACAGAAGAGGTGATAAGGCACAAAGAAGGACTGTAGAAGACAAGGATTTTATATTCTCATATCTGAGGATGCTCCACTCAGCTGAGACTTTTCTGAGCGATCCAGGTAGCTGGGAACAGGCAGAAAAAACAGGGCAAAAATTGTCAGGGGAAAAATTATTCTCAGGCAACACACCAGAGTGGTTTTGAGTTAAATTTCACACTCATTTTCAATACCTTGAATCATTCAGAGTCTATATAATAGTCTCACTGGCTACCATGGGATTTGCTGTGTACTTCATTATTTCAGAACAAGGTAAAAGCTGTCAACATTTATCCTTCCTGCCTCTGTACCCTGCCTTAAACAAAGTGACAGCAAAATGTGAAAACGTGCTTGTTCACTGAAGAGAACAGGGTGCCTGCCCAGGGAGGTATTGGACACTGTTGCAGTGAAGTCTTTCTCAGCATTTCTGTTTTAAACCACACTTGAATGGCTTCCAACAACTGCAGTGTTATATTTCATTTAGGTTTTATTAGCATTAAGATGAACTAAGATGTACATTATAGATTGGGTTTGGAATGGTTTGGTGCCATTCCATGAAATCTGTCAAGCTCTTAAATAAGATGTCATGTGTGGAGTAGGCTTGGCTTTGCTTCATAGCAAAAATCACTATCAGGTTTATTCTTACATTTGCTTCTTCCATGTGTTCTTACAGCCTAATAAGTGAAACCTACTATGTTTAAAGCTATCAGATTACGAGTGTTTATTTCCAGAGCTATATATAGCAGTCTGTATACTTACAAGTATGACACCAAGCTCCAGATGCATTAACACTCATTGCAACATAGTGATGCTGGAGTTTCATTTCCTATGGTAAATGTCCTGAGATCCCATTTTTCCATGTCCGCTATCTCCAGCTTGACCACAGCCTATCCACTATTTCTTTTATCTCTCCAAGTAAACCAAGGGATTACTGGAATGCAAAATTAATTCTTTTGAGATATCACTTCTTGCCTTTCTGACATGATTACAAGCTCTTCTTCTGTTTACTTGCTCCTTTTCCAGCAGGTTCTTTTTTCCTCCTTTCGTGATCAGACTTGCTCATCTGTCACTCCAGATTACAGCCACACTTTGGGGCACAGAACAGGAGCTACTCTTAAGCAGCATAACAGGAGAGGAAAATGGTTCCTATCTGTGATTTTCCTTCCAGAAAATGTACAGGAGAAAGCAATGGTTAGTATATTGCCAGAGCCCAAAATTAAAGAAAAAAAATAAATAAGAATTTTAAGGAAAATGTGCAACATGGGAATCTGAGGACTGAGTGTTGCAGCCTGAGCCTCATCCCGCTGCAGTCAGTAGGAACTTTACCTTTGACTCGAGTAGGAGCAGAATGGGATCCACACAAGTTTCCTGGTACAGTCCCAGAATTAGGAATTTTTGGCAGAAGATCCACACTGCTATTGAGTTCCCTTTGGAGAACTGATTTTCCCTGCACACAATATATGGTGTTAGGCTATGTACCAAAACTGCTGGAACCTAGTTCAGCAAAATTATTTAGAATTCTGACTGTGGCAGCCAAAAAAATGCTTAACGTACTGCTCCGGTTAAAGAAAGTTACCCAGCTATCAAATATGATTCACAAGTACAAGAAATGGAAAGGACTACGGCATGTCTTTTACAACAACCGGCTAAAATTGAAGAAAGGGGGACTCCAGGTCTGAAGCCATTAGGCATGTCTATTTCTTTGTAGAAAGTGAAAGACATTGTAATGACCAGTGTTTGCCTTCTCTCTCCAGATACGCCTGTTACCTTCTGATAGAAGGCATTTTTGAGAATCAGCATTCTCCAGTTTTGGGTAGGCCTAAAATCTTGAAATGCCTTTAAAAAGCACAGTTGAATACTTTTAGATTAATCCTATCCGTTCTAATTTTGTACTAGCAAACTAAGGAGACAATTAACATAAATTTATATTCTGGAGAATTCAGAGTGGAGAGGATTTTTCTGCCTTACAAGACCAACACACAAAAACTTTTGAGCAGATGGGGCTGAAGGAGAAAAGGAGAGATGCTGTGGGTACAGGGGACCAAACTTAAGAGGTCCAGGCTATAGATCAAAAAGTGGCATGACAGTCAGGACTGACGAAAAAGCCAAGCCACAAATGACTGTACAGACTACTGAGATTCTTTAAGATGCTTAGCTAGAGCCAACAAGGGAATACATTCAGCCAGGAGCAAGAAGCAGAAGAGAGCCTTAGTGAACCACAAGCCAGAGTAGAGGCTCCAGACCACAGAGCTCCAGTGGCTCCAGCTGAGAAAGGTGTCTTGCTGTAGCCAAGATACTAACAATTGTTTACCAGACCAGGTATCTTCCATTCCAAAATGTTGCTGCTATAGCAGAGACCCACCATAAACCAGAGCTAAAGCTCTCGTGGAGAGAGCTGAAACAGGCAACTGAAGCAAAGCCTTCTGGAAGAGCAACCGCACGCCCAGCAGCTGAAAAGCTGTGACATCTTGTTCTAGCGATGGCACATGATACGGCATTCCAAGAATGCAGAGAAGCCCAGCCAAACACACAAGAAAATATTAAAGGAAGAGAGGAGCCTGAGAAGCAGTTATTAGGAAAGCAATAAGGGAATGGAAAATAGGAGAACAAGAATGAGTGCAACGTGAGAACCCTGAGAATGGTTTGCCAAATGAGAAGAATCCAGTTACCAAATAGACCAAACTGCCAAGAGAGAAGCACAGTAACTATTTCCATCTCAAAAGAGGGGCTCTGGAGCCTAAGAGGAACTTGTGAAAGAAAAAACAGAGAAGGAGCTACAGAAAACCCAGTTACTTCCATTTTTAGTTTATCTTTATCCCATCATTGATAGAGTGTTTTGCCATCCAGGCAGGAAGTGGAGACACCTACTCTTACAGACAGGAAGTCTTATTTGACATGAGGTATTTTCTGGGATACTCGCTGAACTGAAAATCCCCTTATAGGTGAAGTCCATACATATGAGCAAGAGTCTGTATTCCCACAGCCAAATTACCACCTCTACTGACATGTCCTGAGAAAGACATAAAGATCAAGACAGGCCTCAGCAGGTGTGTTCCTCCACCAGAGTGAGGGCAGAAACCTTCTGCCACAGGCATTCAGCAACCTCAGTGGGGTCCACTGCAGGAGCCCTCCCCAAAGTGAGGGCACATTTTATATAATGACAGAGAACCTATCTCCACCAGTAAAAGGAAGCAAAAACCTGGTTTTGAGAAATAAATAAAAAGTTGTGGTTGTCCTATGTGAAAAAACACTAGCTCATAGTAGCCACGGGCACTCAAGTTGCCCTCTTTGGTAGTGCTCCATAGTGCCTTTTCACATTGGAAGGATGAGTCAAAAATCCCTTAGTGACACCTTAAAGAGCATCTTTCTCCGGGTTAAAATCTGCAGGTATTACTTGAAAATTACTATCTATGAAAGAATTTGGAATTAAATTATTCATACTCATATGGTGCTCTTGTCCTGCTAGCAAAATCTCATCAGCACTAAAAATTGCTTGCACATCTGGAAGAACCAGCACAGTCATCTGAGAAGCATTTCATTGCCAAGCCGCAGAGAGCTCTGCATTAGGCTAGTCCTTTTAAAGACATTCCCCATTCTTTTCTCAGCAACTGTGGGAGATGCTTAATTCTGCTTTAGTCTAGAAAGGTCTTTCTTGACCATCTCCACTTCCAGACTTGGGACTGTGCAGGTTTTCACAGTGCTGCCCTACAGCCAAAAATGTGTTCCCAGGTGTTCTTTCTGCACTAAAATACACCATTTGTGTATTGTCAATACAAATTGACCTGCTTGTTCAAAATTAGCTCTGGCAACTTCAAGGGGAGTTTGCAGAAGCCTCAGTCCTCCACTTTCTCACCTGATGAGAGGTGAGATACTGGTGCTCAGTGGCTAACACCACGTTAAATCTCTGCCTTGGAGTAAGAAGACTTCTCACATTAAAAGTCTTATCAGAATTTTCTCCCCAATTATAGAAGCAGAAAATTTAATGAGATCAGTTTATGACCTTCAGAACGGTGCAAAAATAGTTGTCTGAGGCAGCCACAAGAACTCCATTGCTTCTGCCCAAACTTTGAAAGACAGAAAGAAATAATATCATAATACTATGGATACTTATGAACTCCATCTTTGGGAAGAGAGAAATGTAATCAGGAAAACATACATAATTTTACCAACTTTACATGGTTATCTCAACAGTAAGTGATTGCTCTGATATGCCTGAAAGTCTCCTCCAACTTCCCACCAATTCTCTCTACTGTTTTTTAAATATCCTGAGTCTCCAGGCACAGAGCATACCAAATTAATGCAAAATAATGGAATAATTTAAACCTCACAACATTTGTTGATGACATTCATCAAAACAGGAGTTTCCAGACTCAGCAGGTATTAGTAGTGATGAACACAGAAGTTGCACTATATCCCTTCCTCCCCCTGCCTCCCCCCTGGCCCCCCAAGTAAGTCATGAGACTTCTTCAGTAGTCTTTAGCTCCCAGTAAAGGAAACAAATGGGGCTTATTGTTGTTTGCTTTCTTGGAATCTCTGGATTTAAGAAGAAAGCCAAGAGTACTCTCAAGTTCAACCTGGTATTTTTGGATGATGAACATTTAATTTCCAAATTAAGAATTCTAGACCAGGCGTGTATAATGGCAGGAAAAGTCTTCTATAGAGAGACTTGAAGTAGATTGCTTTTTCTGAAAATACCAGACAGATGAATATGTGGAATCCAAGACCAAAATACACTGGCACTAACTTTGATGCTGATATTTTTACAATAGTAATTTAATTAATTTTTGTAAATCCCTTACAGCTGTGCCACCAATATAGCATAGTATTTTTAATAGGCTGTTTTCATCACCTTATTTTTAGAGATGAAATTTTGTGCTTCAGTTATTTGAAATTGATGAGCTATGTGGGTGAGAACTACTGTTGTAGGGAAGTAAAGGACTAGGATTTTAACCAGGCACAGAGCAACCCTTCCCCCCTCCCACTTATATAAAAAAGTAAAACTGAGTAAATTCCTCCTATAAACACCGATAAAGAGAAAATTATGAAGACATCTGAAATGTGAGACTTTTTCTGCTTGGATCAAGCAAGTTCATTAAGCCAGATGTGCCTAGATTGTTCTTATTAGAGAGAGCTAT
This sequence comes from Ara ararauna, assembly GCA_028858755.1. Classification (NCBI taxonomy): domain Eukaryota; kingdom Metazoa; phylum Chordata; class Aves; order Psittaciformes; family Psittacidae; genus Ara; species Ara ararauna. The sequence goes on along the minus strand of CM054382.1, from coordinate 13,299,510 downwards.
AGAAACCTCATGGTTGTTTAGTTATCCAGTGTTGGCTTAGCCATAGTCAAAAGTTGAACAACAGATGACATGAGTAACTGCAACACATTGACCTAAACCCACACGCAACAGTTCAGTGAATGAACATCATTAAGGTTGAGAGGTCCAGAACTTGTCGAAGTACCAGCATTAACTTACCTTTGCAACCTCGCTGTCCACACTAGAATCCTTACGGGATTGTGCATCATTTTTCACAGGGTCCAACCTTCTTCTGGTAATCCAGATCCTCCACAGGCTGATGGGCATTGCACTATGGGACCTCCAGGAAATACAGGGGTGAAACCTGCAGTGTCTCTCCTGGACACAAGTGAACCGCTGCTTTTTGAAAGACTTACAACCTGCATGAATTGTAAGGGCAAGGCAAGAGATATCAGGCTGGCACAATAGCCTTGTGCACTGCCAGATTTTAGCCATTTTCTTTGAAGCAGGCAATGCCAAACCTTACCTCAGTCTCCATTTTCAAACATAGGCACAACAATATACTTTTTACCTCCCTTCAGAAACTACTGGAGCTATTTAACCTTCTCTGAAACCATCCAGCTGAGACGGATGTTCACACAAGACAAAAATGTAGACATCTCTGAAACAAATGAGGAAAAATATTCCATTAAACTTCTATACTTTGTTCTTTTTCCATTTTATAGAGTTTGGGATCACTTTTTTGTCTTAAATACTTATGGTATTAGAACATACATACAGAAAAGCATTTATGGTTATCAGATGTTTAGTTTTGCCTTAGATTGGTCGACCAACACATGTAAGCTAGCTGCTCTTTTCCAAAGCAAAGTATTCTCTCTTAATAGCTAACTTGCTATGATTTCAAAGTTACATATGTAAGTATACCAGCATCCTTATTTGCCTGTTAGAAAAAATGGATTTTAATAAAAAATTACACCAAAATTAACATTTTATTCCTTTACAAAGAATTGCAGCTATAACCTTTCTTATCTCAAAAAGTATTTTTATGGTTTAATCACACATTAAGAAGTTGGATAAATTCGCAGAGGTTTCCAGAAGATTTGTGTTATTCTTGAAGTGACATTGTTGATTAGAAAATTATTGCCCTATGCTTAATATTCTTTACAAGTTAGTGTTGAGGTTTTTCTGGAGGGGAGGAGGGTGTTTTGTGGCAGGGTTTTTGATTTTGTTTTGGGGTTTTTTTTTGTCATTCATTAGGGTAATTCATTTGGAGTATTCACACATCCTAAACCACCATATTTATCAAAGCAGACACCTGAGGAAACAGTGGCAATCAAGAGGTTTTAAATTTGCCAAGACATAAAAACCTCTCTCCAAATCCATCTGGATGTTTCAGTAACACAATCCTTTTTATGAACATAGCCTTAATTTTTGGAAATACCATCTCTACCAGGTCCAGTTTACCTTTGCAAAATCCCAGTAACCATCAAATACACAGGTTTTGTGGAACCCCAGATTTCAGGAACTGGGTCCCAGGGAAGGGGAGCATTTCACACATACCTCTGACAGCCAACAGCAACTCTCTGCCTTCACTCAACACTATTTACTGTACCTCGGAAGATGGAAGAGATGTTGAAGGCCTTTGGTTTAACAAATTAGGGATAGGAAGCTGGGCTTCATACCAGTTGCTGGAAGAAATAACACGTACTCGGAACAGTCAAGTAAGGGTGCCCTTGTCCTACATGTGTATAGAAACAATGCATTACTTCAGAAATGAAGACATTCACCTGTTTTAACAAAAAGATAATTTCATTACCTTAATGATATTTTTTATGAAATGCTGGTGCCCACAACAGCACTAAAAACCTGATCACTACCATCAGAGCATCATCAAGTAGCAGGAAGAATCCCAATGGCACCAAAGCTGCTTGTTCTGCGCTATCAGATTTTATGCATTCAAATTACTACACTTGGCAGTCTGACAGTAAAAAAATCAAATCTTCATTTTGCATAGCAGCAGTTAACATATTACTCCAAATTCATAAATAATTTAACAGAATAGCTATGAGAGAAACATTTGCTAACACTGACAATCGCTGCCTTGTTGATGTTAGGGGATTTATTTTCCATGCTTTCCTATGCCTCTCCAGTTCAGCTGCTTCCTTCATTTGACAATCTTCCACGAAGACACCGAAGATACCGCAAAGCATTTGGAAGAGGGAGTGTTTACGAAGCTTATAAACAGACTGTGCTGTATCCAGAGTAGTTAGTTGTAAGCAAAGAAAAAATGTGAATAACTTACAAGTATGCCAGATGACTGAAAATCCAAGATTCATTCAGATGTTAGGCATAGGTTGCATGCTATATGCATGTAGAGTAAGTGCCACTGTGTAATCCGAGGGAAAAAAAATAAGGGATGGGCTACATGCAGACAAAATGTATGTAATACAGCTGAGATATCAATTGAGCCAGATGTTAATTTAGCTCATGACCCTGAAAATACATTCCTGCAACCTTATGCACCATGTGCAAGGCAGAATGTGTTTTTCCAGACTATTTACTGAAAAAGGAATTATTCTGAAATAAAAGCCTTAAACCCCTTAGAATTCATCAGAGATTTGCCATTGCAAATACAGCTTCTGGGAGAATTTTAGAAAAAGAACAGTGAGCACTGAAAATACACCTTGTTCTTACCGTGTAAGCAGCTAGTTTGCAGTGAAAAACCTTGGCCCTCCTTGCCCCCTGCTGTTATGTTTTAAAAATCAATGCAGGGCCCCATCAAACCCATGTTTATTTCAGACAGGGAGGTTTTGGCTGAGCTGTAACTCATATCCTTGGCGTGATTTAAGTAGCATATCAGAATGAATCATCTACTTTAGTAATACTGAGTCTTATTTCTGTCTCTTGTTTAGAGAAATAGTGCACAGCGCAGGAAGCTTCAAGGATTTAGTCTCCAGTTTGGGAAACAATTACATGTACATATGCTGTGATATGTGACTGCAGTCCGTTAAACAGCAGCAACTCTGAACTTCCACACTCCATACGCATATCTTGATTTGACTCCTGTAGTCTAAAATATTAACTAATTCTTCCACCTTGTGTCTCCCAGAGGAATATAATACAGAAAAACCTTCATTATTATATCATTCAAGCCATTTGTTTTTTCTAGGGGGTCTAAATGCATGATACTAACAGGAGCCTGCAGGGCTTTCTAGACAGACACAGGAGCTGGTTGCAGCGGGGAGGACGCACAGCACAACTTGTTACCCTCTAGCTCTCAGCACCAGGCAGTTACTTCTAAGCAGAGTATCAAATGCATGCTGTGTAAAAATTACTGATAGTTGCCATAAGATATTGGTGAGCGCCTCAAAAACAAAATGGCTTTTTGGGCCATTGAGATCCCTTCTTTACTCTCAGCAATGCACTTTTTGCAGAGGCGCATTCAGAGTTGGCCCCCAGAGATAGATGTTGGCTGTGCTCAGTCTCTCACCTGAATTGCTGAGTTCAGTAAGGTACTACCAGTTACACTGTGGTTCTCCATGGGATGTAAGGCTAGGGGTCTTGTTGCATCTTTTTGAGTGGCTTCCTTATCTCCCCCGAGAACTGCTCTCCATAGTGATAATAACAAATAATACCGTAGTAGAATCTGGCCCTCTGCAACCTTGCATCTGCATTCTCTCTACCATAGCGCCGCAGCTTGGAGTTTCTTGACACAAAATTGCTTCCTTCCCAGACTGTTGTTGTGTACTTCCAAGTACTGTAAACACAAAAAGCTTGATAGATGGTGGCACTTCAAATTGCATTGGGCTTTTTTGTCCTGTATTGCCTAAGTCTGAAGAGGTTATCCTCCCAAACAATACCAGCTGTGTTATGATAACTTCATTAGGTCTCAGTTATTTGGATTGACATTTCTACCATCACAGTAGGCTCTGCAGCATAGGCTTGCTATTGTCTGACTGAGCTCCCACATCTGAAAAGTGTAAACAGCAGTATACTACACTGCTGACATTCCTGCTCAATTTTAAAACAAAACCAGGAATACTCTACTAATAGGGAGCCATTTAGTTTTCCTGTTTAACTCGGATGCACCTCTTGACAGTGTCCCAAGAATCACTGGGAACCTCATTCTTTTGCATTTTGCTGCTTCTGGATGGAGTTTGGACCCTCTGCCTCTTTCTACTCTTGGCCCCTCCATTTGTGGTATGGGAAGATGTAAAGCCAGATTGTTTGCCATCTTTTTTGGTATTCACCTTTCATCAACAGCTGAGCTTTCCTGTTTTCCCTATAAGGGGAAGAACACACACAGAGGCAATTATGGGAGCCAAACGATACTATACATCTGAGCAGCAGTTCATATAGCTGCATCTTATATGTGGCTTTGTTTTTAAGCTATGTGGTCCTTATGCAATAGGCTTATTGGAATACTTCGATAACCCCTCATGAAAGACTTCAGCATAATCAGAAAAGGTTTCTTTAGCAAACCAACTCAGTGTTTTATCTCCTGGTTGTATGCAAGCACAGACTTCGTCTCTTTCATACTCTAATGATCTGGATTTTTTTTTCTCCTCTCACTGGCAATTCTTAAATTATGTTGCACACCCATCTAGAAGTTTCTTAAATATATACCAGGCTATAGCACTACATGTAGAGATTTAAAATATAAGGGCAACAATTTTTAGAAAATTAATTAAATCATTAATTTTAATAAAAATGACTGAACTTGCATTGCATTGCAGCTCCACAGTGTCATTCAGAGGCTGAAACATGCCATGGCTAACTCAAAAGGAACTATGACATAATTCTTAAAACAATTCTCCCCCATCATACTATGAGGTGAAATAATTATGCTTCCCCTTCCACAAACCAGTATATTTAAGTCAATTTAGGCAGGTGGGTGACAGCTACCCTAAATGCTTTCAAAGTGTTAGAAACAGCTCTCTCCATTTACTGGTTCTCATGACAGATCATGCCAGGCTTGCAGGACCACCAGAAAGAGGCAGTAGACGACCAAGCCTCGCTGCAGCTGCCCCATGCCGCCGCCGCTGCTGCTACCACCGCAGCTGCCGACACTGCTGCCGCTAACGCGGCAGAGCTGCTACCGGCACTGCTGCTGCTACCGCCGCTGCTGTCGCTCAAGCTGCTTCTGCCACTGCCGCCGCTAACGCTGCTACCGCTGCTAAAGCCGCTGCTGCTTGCAGTGCTGCTGCTAACGAACACAGCTGCTGGCACTGCTGCAATGGTGCCTGCGGGACCGCACATCACCCCGCGGTGTTCAGTGGCCTTCTGTGACATCACACACCAGGTCCCCAGCAGGGCCCCAGCCCTGGGAGGGAAGGGAGTCTGAGACAGCCCCGTGCTGACACCCCAGTAGGTCCGTGTGCAGCCGAGTCCCCTCCCCGAGGTACCTGTAGCGTGGACACTGACGTTAATTTAACGAATGTGCCCCCTCTCTCTCCAAATTTTTCCCTATGAAATATTTTAAAACTAATATTAAAAATAAAATAACGTCTGCTGTGGAGCACATGACACCCAGGCAAAACTTCCCCCTGTGGTCTTCTCCTGTTACTGAAATATCCAGGCATATTTTAGGCTTGCAGAGGGAATTGCCGGACAGAGGATACAGCAATCAAATTAAAGCAAGCAAAACGGCAGGAGATTGGACTGGCTTCTCTGACACCAGTGACAGTACTTTGAAGATGCCGTAGCACCAGTGAATGCTGCTCATGTGTGGCTGCTTTGCTCACCTCTACTTTTGCATCTTGAGAAATGACCAAAAAAGACGGTACTCCAGGGAGCAAAGAGCTGGTGTGGAAGGAGCTCGGTGACTCCTTTACAGGCCAGAAACATCACGCCCAGACCTGGGGACTGCACTCTTACCTCCTTGTAATGCCAGATAAAATCAGGGTGGCATGTGCAAACCATGGCTGCTGCCAAACAGCAGCGGGAAAAAACGTTCATCCACATTTTCAAATGACACTGAAGCCCCATAGAGCATGTCCCGACAGTAGCCCATGGCCGCAGAGGCACTCGGGCAACATAAAACTATTGCCTTGCGTTTGCTGCGAGATGGAAAGAAACTTAGCAGCAGGAGAGGGGGAGTCGGGGCATGGCTGCCTGGTCCTCAATTGCCAGCTGGGGTTAAACCACAAGGTGTGTTTTCTGTTTCTCACCCAGAACAGAGCAGTCCTTGCACCACGCAAGCAGTGTTCAGCTGTAGCTAAAGAATGGGTGCAGTACCAACACTAGTTTAGTTCCTAAACTCAGCACCATCTGGGCTACTAGGAAGAAAATTAACTCCATTCCAGCCTAAACCAGAGCAGAGTGTCTCCGTTCTGGCCTGATAGCAGCTTTGTGCTGCTCCAAGTTTTATTTATGGCTTGGCTTTATGGGGTGTTTTTGGAGAACCCCAAATCTGTAGCCTCATGGAGCTGCCTCAGACCCATGATCCGTCCGGTGGCTTTGGGGACTGGGGGGCTGGTTCCTCAGTCTTCGGAAGGTCAAGGCTGCTGTGCTGGCCCTGCAGCACCCGATTCACCGAGTGGGAGAGCCATGAGGCCTGTGGTGGAGGCGGGCGGGGCGGGCACCTCAGTGGCCGGCCAGGTGGTTTTTCAGGTAGCCACCGTGGTTGTTGGGTCCCGTGCTCAGAGGGCTTGGAGTGGGGCATCCGGCTCTCCACGTTCCAGGTGCATCTGTCGATGTTGGCCTGAGACGCTGAAGCTTCGGCGATGCGCCTGTGGAGAGAGGAGGCTACTGAGGCCCTGCTGTGGCTGCAGTGCCAGGCAGGCTCTAGAGTGCAGAATGGCGCTGGGTGGCCCATGGGGTGCACGTCCCCGGCTGCACACAGTAGCTGTGGGCAGAAAATGGGAAGCCCTGCACTCCTCACCTCTAGGGCTCTGCTCGCCTGCCCATGGCTCATCTCCTCAGGGCCCTGAGCATCCTGACCTGCCTGCTCTGCGGGGGCGTGGAAGGAGACCTGACCTCGGTAGCTAAAGGGCACAAAGCTGGACATGGCACTGCAGGGCCAGGAGAGCCTCCTGTCGTCCTTTCTCAATGTGCCTGGCAAAACCAGCACTCGGCTCCCCTGCCCATCCCTGCCCACACAAGGGGATAGCCTTGGCTCTCTGTCTGGCATCACCTAAAGGGTGATTTCTGCTGGCAGGTTCACTGCTAGGGAGATGTCACTCTTGCGCTTCTCACTTTCTACGGCAGTGTCGCCCCTTCTTTCATTACAGTAAAATACTCTTTTCACCTATTTAACTAAATGATACCATGAGACAACCAAATCATCAAGGTGCCCTTTAGCAACTGTGGAGAGTGGTTAGATTAAGTAATGTCAGTTTGCCAAAAGGCACAGTGAGAAAGGATGCTTAGAGGGCTTGTGAAAAATTGGGTGCTTGGGCACTTGAAGTTTTCGTACTTTGCTTGACTGTTCTAAATGAAGTACCTTCACAAAAGACACCTTCACAGAAAGAGCCACTATTTCATCCCTTATGTGATACTGAAAAGTTCTCCAAAGGGGAAAGAATTGGTTGGCTGGAGGAAAGTTCCTCTTTTAACACAGAATTTTAATTCATTAAATACAGTGAGAAGACAGAAGGAATGGGAAATTCTTGATATTCACCATTCAAAGACACAGATACTGTCACTGAAAGAAAAATTAGCAAGACTACCACTTCTGAATGCTTTTGTCTGGGGAAATCTCTCATGAACTGCAAGTATGCAAAGAAAGGACAGAAATCTGTTGCTAGACATTAAACTTCTCTGGGCAAGCTCTGTAAAAGACCTACCAACACTGGGGATCTGCGCTTGCTTACATACCTGAAGTTCCCTTGAGCTCAAGACACTCTGGAAGTGGTGGATTCCCCACCATTGGACAATTTTAAGGTTTGTGTTGGGCCATCTGGTTTAGACTGTGCTTTTGCCAAGAAAGGTTGGACTGGACAATCCTTGCGGTCCCTTCCAAGCTGGTATTCTATGATTCATTTTGTTACAACCATTAGGGATGACCATCCTTGCTAATAAAGACTCCCTTGGCAGGAACCAAACAAAACCTCTCAGGAGAAGTAAGCTTTAACTTGACTGACCTTCCCCACCTTTATGGAGCTGAGTCAGAGCCCCCTCAGGAATTCCTCTGGAGTTAAGCAACAGTCACACCATCTTCCTAGTGTTGACTCATTTTTTTGCCTTTTTCTGGCAATTCTCAGTAAACATGGAGAAAGACTCTCAAAACTGTGACCTCTTTACCCAAGTCAAAATGACTTGAGATTCCTCCTCCATGGCCTACTTGTGCTAGCCAGACACTTAAGAAACCAGTTCTCAGGAAAAAAACAAACCAACCAAACAACAAGCAACAACAACAACAACCCCGAACCAAAAAAACAAAGGTCGTGGTTTAAGCCCAGCTGGTGCCCCAGAACCATGCAGTCACTTGCTCACAACCCCCCTTCTTTCCTCCCCAGCTCCTGGAGGGATGGGGAGGAGAATCAAAAGAATGTAACTCCCACGGGTTGAGATAAGAGCAATCCAGTAACTAAAGTATAACACAAAACTACTACTGCTACCACCGATAATAATGATAGGGGAAATAACAAGGGAAGAGAATGCAACCTCTCACCACCCCCCGACCGATACCCAGCCCGCCCAAGCAGTGATCTAGCCCTTCTGGGTAACTCCCCCCAGTTTATACACTGGGCATGACGTGCTGTGGTATGGAACACCTCTTTGGTTAGTTTGGATCAGGTGTCCTGTCTCTGCTTCCTCCCAGCTTCTTCTGCCCCTCCTCACTGGCAGAGCACGAGAGACTGAAAAGTCCTTGATGAGGGTAAGCAATACTTAACAACAACTCAAAACATCGGTGTGTTCTCAGTGTTGTTCTCAGGCTAAAGTTGAAAACACAGCACTGCAGCAGCTACTAAGGAGAAAAATAACTGCTACTGCTGAACCCAGGACACCAAACCAAACCAACAAAAAAAACCCCAAACACCAAACCAACCAAACCACTCCCCAAAAAAACCCCAAACCAAAACCACACCCCCCTCCAAAAAATCAACCCCCCCAACTCCCTCCAAAAAAACCCCAAACACACCAAACCAAAAAACAGACAAAACCCCACAAACAAAAAGCCCCAAACCAAAACCAAACCCAACCCAACAAAACCCAACAGCATAAATCAAAACTGGATTTTGCTCCTGAAGTGCTTTGTAACACAGTTTGTGAGCCTGGTTGTGCTGTACACCTCAGAACAGAGCTGGCACAGGGCGCAGAAGTGGAGGCAATGACCTGTGAACAGGTGCCTTTGATTGCATGGACTGCCATGTCAATATTCTGAAATTAAGAGTTGACACCTAAAGCTGCCCATCGGGTCTGCTATTATAACCCCAAACCTGTAGCCTGGCGGGACTGCCTCAGCCCTCAATCGGGGCAGTGGCTTAGGGAGCAAGGGGGCTGTTCCAGTGTCTCAGGACACTGTGCTGGTCCGGCAGCACCAGCCTGGCTGAGCTGTACAGCCGCGGGACCCGTGGTGGAGGGGGGCAGGACAAGCGGCTCTGTGGCTGTCGAGCCGGTTTTGCAGCAGAGGCAGTGGCTGCTGATGCTGGGTCCAGCTCTCAGAGGCGCTGGAGCGGGCGGTCCCTCTGTCCAGAAGTAAGGGGCTGGTGATGGCTTTGCCCAAAGCTGCGCACGGCACTGCAGGACCAAGAGAGCCTCCTGTTGTCCTTTCTCAGCGTCCAGGCAGAGACCAGCACTCTGCTCCCCTGACCAGGCAAGAGGACAGCCTCGGCTCCCTGTTCGTCATCAGTTCAGCAGCATATCGACAGGCTTTCCCTGACCTGGCTCCGTAAGACATACAAACGCTTCCCACGTGCTGCTTTGGTGCCACTAAAAAGCTTCCCCTGGCTACCTCGTGTCCTCACAGCAGCAATTCCCCGTCGCTGCCTCGTTACTTCACAGAAATGGCTCCCTCTGGCTGCCTCAGGGAGGCACAGAAATAATTCTCTCTGGCTTGTTTCCTCACAGAAACGGTTCTCCCTCACTGCCTCAAGGAAGCACAGAAATAGTCACAACTTCTGAAGCGAAAAAAGGCATGGACCTGTCCCCAACATACACAAGGTCCTTAGAAGATTCTGTGGCTGCTACCTGGGAATTCACCTGTCTCCACAGGAAACCAAAACACTCGGGAAATTCCTGGCAGGAGTTCCAGAGAGGTACTGGACATGGACCTGCCTCCAACGTACGCCAAACTCTTTGGCTTTCTACCATAGTGGAGTTGGGGGCTGCTATGCAGGACTTCAGCTCCCTCCAGAACAGGACAAAACAATTGGTAGACTCCTGGGGAGCTACAGGGTGTGGGCTTGCTTCCTGTTTCTACCAGCAAGCAAAGATGTAGTAGTGTCTGTCAGTAGCACAGTAGCAGCCAATAATAGCAGCAATCAGTTCAGGCTCAAGACCTGAGGGTCCTGAACATATAAGACTATGGGGCCTGTCACAATGTGTTCCAGGGTCACGCACTGCCTATCCCCATACCACACAAAGCACTGTAGTGTCTTGTAGTGATGCCTGGTGCCAAAACACTTTGATTACTCACTCTACATTTGTTCCAAGATACCAAATAAATCACAACATGCTTAATCACTTCTATGACACTATTAACAGAAACGCGTGCCCTTTCTTACAGGCAAATTATTTCTCTCTTAGAGCTGAGGTGTTGCCCTTATTTCTGCTGTGTCCAGTAATCTTGTGCATATATATTGTGGAAATTAAGGCCCTCATAACTCACTCTCAGGAGCCAGGCTATATCCCAGTACTAATCCTTAACAAGCTATATTGCTAGAAGGCTTAATAAAACAAGAAATACCAGAAGATGTTTGCAGAGTGCTACAGAGGAGAGCTTTCCAAATCTGGTTTACTCTTCTGAGAAACCAAAAATGCTGCTGGTACCTGTGTGAGCACTGCAGTTTTACACTGCACTGGATGGAGTGTGTAATGTAGGCATCATGGGTAAACATGCCGAGACAGCAGACATGACCAAAGGTCACTGTTAAAAACAGCATAAACTTCTGTTACAAGGGCAGTGTAACTCCTCAGGTTCTGGGGATGACGGTAGTTCTGTAAAGTGACAAAGAAAACCTCCGTCCTGAAAGCAGAGACTCTCCTCACCCATCTCTGCAGACATGGATTACCTTTCACTCAGGAAGGATAAACTCCTGCCCTTCAAGGTGAGTTGCTATGAGAGGAGGAGAAACATGGGCTCGGCTCCTGAGCCTCCCCCTTCTCTCACAGAGATTACATCTGTGTGCTGTGTCTCATTTTCCCCACTTGTAAAATGGAGACCAGGATGTTGTGCTTTGCTCCTACAGAACTGTCAGAGAAAAAACAGGGCCTGAAAGCTCCTATTGCTGTAAATTCCTGCTTGTGGAGCTGGAGACCTGGAGAGGCACAAAGCCATTAGAAGGAAATGCAGGCATAGTGTGCTGCTAATCCTGAAGGACTTCCTGTGAAAAATGGGGACATTTGCCAGTTTTTGTTTGCCTATTTGGCTTCCTGCACCTGAGATCAAAATGCTGGAAACAGCACTGACCTACCCATTATTCTCCTGAAAAGATCCAGGCATATTTTAGGCTTGCAGAGGGAACTACCGGACAGAGGATACAGCAATCAAATTAAAGCAAGCAAAACGGCAGGAGATTGGACTGGCTTCTCTGACACCAGTGACAGTACTTTAAAGATGCCGTAGCACCAGTGAATGCTGCTCATGTGTGGCTGCTTTGCTCACCTCTACTTTTGCATCTTGAGAAATGACCAAAAAAGACGGTACTCCAGGGAGCAAAGAGCTGGTGTGGAAGGAGCTCGGTGACTCCTTTACAGGCCAGAAACATCACGCCCAGACCTGGGGACTGCACTCTTACCTCCTTGTAATGCCAGATAAAATCAGGGTGGCGTGTGCAAACCATGGCTGCTGCCAAACAGCAGCGGGAAAAAACGTTCATCCACATTTTCAAATGACACTGAAGCCCCATAGAGCATGTCCCGACAGTAGCCCATGGCCGCAGAGGCACTCGGGCAACATAAAACTATTGCCTTGCGTTTGCTGCGAGATGGAAAGAAACTTAGCAGCAGGAGAGGGGGAGTCGGGGCATGGCTGCCTGGTCCTCAATTGCCAGCTGGGGTTAAACCACAAGGTGTGTTTTCTGTTTCTCACCCAGAACAGAGCAGTCCTTGCACCATGCAAGCAGTGTTCAGCTGTAGCTAAAGAATGGGTGCAGTACCAACACTAGTTTAGTTCCTAAACTCAGCACCATCTGGGCTACTAGGAAGAAAATTAACTCCATTCCAGCCTAAACCAGAGCAGAGTGTCTCCATTCTGGCCTGACAGCAGCTTTGTGCTCCTCCAAGTTTTATTTATGGCTTGGCTTTATGGGGTGTTTTTGGAGTACCCCAAATCTGTAGCCTCATGGAGCTGCCTCAGACCCATGATCCGTCCGGTGGCTTTGGGGGCTGGGGGGCTGGTTCCTCGGTCTTCGGAAGGTCAAGGCTGCTGTGCTGGCCCTGCAGCACCCGATTCACCGAGTGGGAGAGCCATGAGGCCTGTGGTGGAGGCGGGCGGGGCGGGCACCTCAGTGCCCGGCCAGGTGGTTTTTCAGGTAGCCACCGTGGTTGTTGGGTCCCGTGCTCAGAGGGCTTGGAGTGGGGCATCCGGCTCTCAACGTTCGAGGTGTGTCTGTTGATGTTGGCCTGAGACGCTGAAGCTTCGGCGATGCGCCTATGGAGAGAGGAGGCTATTGAGGCCCTGCTGTGGCTGCAGTGCCAGGCAGGCTCTAGAGCGCAGAACGGCGCTGGGTGGCCCATGGGGTGCACGTCCCCGGCTGCACACAGTAGCTGTGGGCAGAAAATGGGAAGCCCTGCACTCCTCACCTAGGGCTCTGCTCGCCTGCCCATGGCTCATCTCCTCAGGGCCCTGAGCATCCTGACCTGCCTGCTCTGCGGGGGCATGGAAGGAGACCTGACCTCGGTAGCCAAAGGGCACAAAGCTGGACATGGCACTGCAGGGCCAGGAGAGCCTCCTGTCATCCTTTCTCAATGTGCCTGGCAAAACCAGCACTCGGCTCCCCTGCCCATCCCTGCCCACACAAGGGGATAGCCTTGGCTCTCTGTCTGGCATCACCTAAAGGGTGATTTCTGCTGGCAGGTTCACTGCTAGGGAGATGTCACTCTTGTGCTTCTCACTTTGTACAGCAGTGTCACCCCTTCTTTCTCTTCCTGAGTTTGCTCTGCCTGCGTCTGCTGCTGGGTCTGCTCTTGTCAAGGCAGGGTCGTTTTTAAGTCGTATTTGGAACAGTAAGAGCAGGTTTCAGAAATGAGTGCCAGTGAATTGAGAGGCCAGTTGATTCCAGAATACCCTATCTCTGAACGCTTCGTGGTCAGTAGCAGCCATCTCATACTGAATGTTCATACCCCTTCCCCCCTCCTCAAAAGCTCACCGTCTTCTCTTCCTCCACAGATGGATCACACAGCAAAATACCATCCCAAGCAGCATGGAGCCCAAGACTGCCGTGATGCCTTCTGTGCAGGGCTTCCAGAATTCATTCTGATCTGCAGCATTTGGGTTTTTCTTCTCATCCACACCTGCGGGCAGAATTCTGTATGCTGCACACGAATGATAATTTTTCACAAGAGATCAGACACCACCAGCAAATGTTCTTTCTCGCTCTCTCAGTGAACTTTGTGGGACTGAGACATTTCCTTGGTTCCAGCAGAAGCAAAGGAAACTCCCAAAGCCGCTGCAAATGAATGCATCCTGGAGCCTCTCCCCAGGGTACAACCTCTGCTCCTCTCAGCTTTGCTTACACTCTGGGGTAACCATAACCCAGTTTTCCCAGGGTCCTAGGTTTGCTCCCCCTTCCTGGTGATCCTTCCCATTTGCACACTATTTCTTAGGCGTTCACCCACCATCTCCTTGCAAGGCTTGCTAGCACAGCTGCCTGGAGGCACTCTCCGACCCTCTGGGGGACAAGTTGGTCCACTGAGCATAACTCATGAGGCCAGATGGGGAGCACATGGGGGAGAGCAGCAGGGTGACCGACTGCCCCTCTAAGCGAGACAGACAAAACCCACCCCTGCGTCAGGGAGTGCCAGCCCCAGCTCTCCCTCCCCTGGTGAGGCACGCCCCAAAGGGACAGAGTCAGATCCCCTCGAGAGACACCCGAGCCTCGCTCTCCCTCTCCCTCTCCCTCTTTGCCTTTTCTCCAGCCTGGGCACTGCTTGCATGCCCCCAGGTGTCAGGACTTGCCTCCCACTTACGGGGCCCTGCAAGACTTTGTGGGTTCTTTTGAAAAAAATCGTGTGTCCTGGCATGGATATTCCCCAGGCTCGGGCAGCACTGACAAGAATCAGAGAAAGGTAAAGCCTCAGCATGGCTCGGGCAGAAAGGACGCAGGAGAGTGCCGGTTCCCCCTGAGCCATGCACAATCCATCAGGGCTTCCCTCTGGACCTCAGTCCACAGGAGGGATCCCCCTCTCTTGTGCCTAAGGGGACTCACAGCAGGCTCTGGGATGCAGGTGTTGGGGGAGGTACATTCGGAAGAGTCATGTCTCCCATCACCTGCTGAAAGTAGTTCAGGTAGGTGGTTTCCCCACATGGCTAAATTCTAACTCTCCCATGAACTGGTGCAGGCATCAGGGGATGTAGTAGCCTGCAGACACACAGTGACTTTGACTTATGACACTGGATGACTGAAGGACAGCAATTACCTGGCTCGTCTACGGACAAATATGCCCCCCTTTTTCCACTAGAGGCTGGTGCTCCCCGCCTGTCGCCTTCCTGAAGCGCCTCCACAGTCTCAGGGTTCAGCTCTTTCGAAAGAAGATGGGTCAGTTGGATTACAAGGAACTGTTCCTCATAAGAACACGATATCTTCAGATGGCAATACTTCTCAAAATACATTCATAGCACTTAGAAACCTCCTGGGCATTTGGGGGTGCACAGAGTCACTAGTGCAAACAGCATGCCTTCATGGAGAAAAACTGAAGCACCAGACATTTTTCAGTTTGCCAGTAGACAGTGCATCCCGGCCCGCTGAGAGACTAAGAGATTGCCCGCGATCTTCTTGTTCGCATTCCACTCTGCATTTTTGGCAAACTGCAAGCCTATGGCAAACTCCTTACTTCAGAGTGGACAGAAAGATGCCGTAGCCAATTCAGCTGGGGAGAGCCCTTCTGAGAAGCACTTTCCATCGTGCCAACTCAATCGTGCGGAACGACTAACAGACACACACGATGGACTAAGGTGCAAGCTCTTGCAAACACACTCTGGAAAGCTCTCAAGTAGCAGCAAAGAGCCAAGAGTCCTCCAAAACCAGACCTCACAACAGCCTTCAAGTATCTGAAGGGGGCCTACAAGGATGCTGGGGAGAGAGGGACTCTTCATTAGGAACTGTAGTGACAGGACGAGGGGTGATGGGTTCAAACTTAAACAAGGGAAGTTTAGATTAGATATAAGAAGTTCTTCAGGGTGAGGGTGGGGAGGCACTGAAATGGGTTGCCCAAGGAAGTTGTGAATGCTCCATCCCTGGTAGGGTTTGGTTCCAGGCTGTATGGAGTCTTGGGTGACATGGTTTAGTGGGAGGTGTCCCTGCCCATGGCAGGGGGGTTGGAACTAGATGATCTTAAGGTCCCTTCCAACCTTAAGTATTCTATGAGTCTATGAAAACCACAGCCAAGTTACCTAAAACACAACTAGAAAGAGACAGCTAATCCACCCGACACTAAATTCTCAGCCCTGCAGTTTAGCTGCCTTCAAACTGAGTGTCCATCGGTTGCCATCTGTCCCGGACCCCAAAGTGTCACCAGGAGTCTGCAGACATCAAGGAGAGCAATAGGGCTGGGTCAGGCTCTGAAGGCAGAGTGCTCCGACCCTGGCCATAGCATGCCTGCAGCCCCAGCCAAGTCTGCTGGTCTCAGCGACCCCAAGCTGCCAAGGCACTCTCCTCTGTGGCAACTGCCAGGATGCTGGCCTTCTCATGGCTTATCGGGAATCAGCTCCTCGGCAAGCCTCTCCCGTTCCTGCTGTGTAGGCTACCGCTTGTCCGTACGTGCATCTAAAACCTCAGCTTCCCAAGCCTTGCGGTCAAGAGTGATATATACCCACCCTGTGCTGCTTCATCCAAGTCTGTGAGAATTCTCCTTAGGGCTTCTGATGACCCCTGTGAAGATTCTCCTATTTTGTCTTCAGACGTTGCTCCTTGAGGACCCAAATGGAAAGTATGAAGTTAAATTTCATGCAAAGAAAGTACTGAATAGCAGTGTGTAGTCTGTGAAGTGAGTCAAAGCTGACTCCTCAGCCCTGCAGTCCCAAGGCAAGCTCCAGCACAGGATCCAGCTGAGAAGGTGGAGGAGTCCTCCCTGTACCCACATCTGCAACCAGAGACCCATGAGAAGTTTCCTTCATACATTGTGATAGGACACTGTCATAAGCGAACAGCAGAACATATGAGGGAATCACCTAATGGCATGACACACACATGCAGGTCTGTATTATCACACCTGCACCTGCAAGAGATGCCTTGCTCACATTTAGGCTTTGAGTGGGCAGCTCTGAAAGGAAGTAAAAAGCCATGACATACCCATGCTGTCTCCCTGAGTGGCAGCCATGGAATCCAGCCAGGAAGCTGGATAGCCCTCACCTCCAGCCACATCTGCAAACAAACAGTACAGAGAAGCTCCCTTGAAATATTTCAACGTATTGCCTCACATCCAAACAGCAGTGAATGCAGCTCAAGCACAGGATTGCTCCGTGGCACTTGTCTCTCCCTTCCACTCAGGAGGGCTGTGGAGTTACTGCATGCCTGGACCATGCTGGTCTAAAACAAGCCGTGCACGGAGCTGTCAGGAGAAAGGACTCCCTGGAGCTCACACCAGCTCTAAAAAGCCTCACAAACCCGCGGGCTTTGTACTGGAAGTAGTGCGGGGACGGGGAGGCTGGGAAGGAATGCTTTGCAAGGCAGAATGCTCCAAGGCACGTCCCTGAGCCTGACCCGTTCTCTCTCTGCTCTTTGGCATGTCTTAAGCACCAGACAAGAAAATATCAAGTAGATTTTGAACGATTAAAACCTAAATGCTCACGCATTGAAACGACCTACCGATGGGATTGCCCTGAGGCTCCGGGACAAGATTCGGCTCAGGATCTGGCCAGACCTGGTGGCCAGCCATTATAGGCACAGCTGCAATCAAGCACATTTCCATCAGATGTTGTGATCTACCTCGTTTAACCTAGGAAGATTTTTCTGTGGCAAGGCTGCACAAGGCCAGCTCGAGGTGCAGCCTGGGGCCCCAGCACTCCTCGGCAAACGTCCCCGCAGTGGCTGCAGCCCCATGCCTCTGGCTGCCAGCGGAGCTGGCTGCGCCTTACGCAGCCCATTCCCTCCACGAGCAGTGCAGCGTGTACTGCCGGGGCTGGATGCTGGCCCTTGCCAGCCTGCCCACCTACCTAAACCCCGTGCTTCCCAGGGACGAGCCCGGACATGCCGGGCTCGCAGGACCAGCAGAAAGAGAAAGAGGCAGGAGTAGACCAAGCCTCGCTGCAGCTGCCCCATGCCGCCGCCGCTGCTGCTACCACCGCAGCTGCCGACACTGCTGCCGCTAACGCGGCAGAGCTGCTACCGGCACTGCTGCTGCTACCACCGCAGCTGCCGACACTGCTGCCGCTAACGCGGCAGAGCTGCTACCGGCACTGCCGCCGCCAACACCGCTGCTGTCGCTTAAGCTGCTGCTTCCGCCAAAGCCGCTGCTGCCGCTAACGAACACAGCTGCTGGCACTGCTGCAATGGTGCCTGCGGGACCGCACATCACCCCGCGGTGTTCAGTGGCCTTCTGTGACATCACACACCAGGTCCCCAGCAGGGCCCCAGCCCTGGGAGGGAAGGGAGTCTGAGACAGCCCCGTGCTGACACCCCAGTAGGTCCGTGTGCAGCCGAGTCCCCTCCCCGAGGTACCTGTAGCGTGGACACTGACGTTAATTTAACGAATGTGCCCCCTCTCTCTCCAAATTTTTCCCTATGAAATATTTTAAAACTAATATTAAAAATAAAATAACGTCTGCTGTGGAGCACATGACACCCAGGCAAAACTTCCCCCTGTGGTCTTCTCCTGTTACTGAAATATCCAGGCATATTTTAGGCTTGCAGAGGGAACTGCCGGACAGAGGATACAGCAATCAAATTAAAGCAAGCAAAACGGCAGGAGATTGGACTGGCTTCTCTGACACCAGTGACAGTACTTTAAAGATGCCGTAGCACCAGTGAATGCTGCTCATGTGTGGCTGCTTTGCTCACCTCTACTTTTGCATCTTGAGAAATGACCAAAAAAGACGGTACTCCAGGGAGCAAAGAGCTGGTGTGGGAGGAGCTCGGTGACTCCTTTACAGGCCAGAAGCATCACGCCCAGACCTGGGGACTGCACTCTTACCTCCTTGTAATGCCAGATAAAATCAGGGTGGCGTGTGCAAACCATGGCTGCTGCCAAAGAGCAGTGGGAAAAAACGTTCATCCACATTTTCAAATGACACTGAAGCCCCATAGAGCATGTCCCGACAGTAGCCCATGGCTGCAGAGGCACTCGGGCAACATAAAACTATTGCCTTGCGTTTGCTGCGAGATGGAAAGAAACTTAGCAGCAGGAGAGGGGGAGTCGGGGCGTGGCTGCCTGGTCCTCAGTTGCCAGCTGGGGTTAAACCACAAGGTGTGTTTTCTGTTTCTCACCCAGAACAGAGTAGTCCTTGCACCATGCAAGCAGTGTTCAGCTGTAGCTAAAGAATGGGTGCAGTACCAACACCAGTTTAGTTCCTAAACTCAGCACCATCTGGGCTACTAGGAAGAAAATTAACTCCATTCCAGCCTAAACCAGAGCAGAGTGTCTCCGTTCTGGCCTGATAGCAGCTTTGTGCTGCTCCAAGTTTTATTTATGGCTTGGCTTTATGGGGTGTTTTTGGAGTACCCCAAATCTGTAGCCTCATGGAGCTGCCTCAGACCCATGATCCGGGCAGTGGCTTTGGGGGCTGGGGGGCTGGTTCCTCAGTCTCCAGAAGGTCAAGGCTGCTGTGCTGGCCCTGCAGCACCGGATTCGCTGAGTGGGAGAGCCATGAAGCCTGTGGTGGAGGCGGGTGGGGCGGGCGCCTCAGTGGCTGGCATTTTGCTTCTTCTGGATGGAGTTTGGACCCTCTGCCTCTTTCTACTCTTGGCCCCTCCATTTCTTTCATACTCTAATGATCTGGATTTTTTTTTTCTCCTCTCACTGGCAATTCTTAAATTATGTTGCACACCCATCTAGAAGTTTCTTAAATATATACCAGGCTATAGCACTACATGTAGAGATTTAAAATATAAGGGCAACAATTTTTAGAAAATTAATTAAATCATTAATTTTAATAAAAATGACTGAACTTGCATTGCAGCTCCACAGTGTCATTCAGAGGCTGAAACATGCCATGGCTAACTCAAAAGGAACTATGACATAATTCTTAAAACAATTCTCCCCCATCATACTATGGGGTGAAATAATTATGCTTCCCCTTCCACAAACCAGTATATTTAAGTCAATTTAGGCAGGTGGGTGACAGCTACCCTAAATGCTTTCAAAGTGTTAGAAACAGCTCTCTCCATTTACTGGTTCTCATGACACATCATACAATGGCTTTATGCTATACTTGCACTTACATTTTGAGGGGGGAAGGAGAGGGGTACTGGGTTTTTTTTTCTCCCAACATGTTCTGACATTTGTTAAATTATTTTTACGTGGTTTGTTAACAGCATACTTTAGCTCAGGAAATGTTACAGCCAATTGTACGAAAATATTGAATTGCTTTCGCAATGACAGGTAATGCGATCTCACACCAGGGGTTTATTTTGGTTTGCTTCTCTTTATCATATTTTCAGTTTTAGTTTAATTTACAGTTGTGCAATCCCTAATGTGCTACACTAGGAATTCATTGTGAAAGAAGAGTAGCAACTCACTTACCAATATTCCACCATTCAACTTGTGCTGTCTGCATATTGTTTTGTATGTAAAGGAGTAAAATAAGTACTTACAAATAAGTTGTAGGAGGTCATTTTTAGTCTCTTTGTAGAGCAAGTCAAGCCATGCTTGGAAATGATACAACGAAATATAGCTCATATACTGCAAGTGTTCTCTTCAAGGAAAGCAGTTTGGAAACCTTTTTTTTTATTATTATTATTTTGCCTAAACATGATATATTCATGAGTTCCTTGTTTCAATGATGACAATCAATTGAGACTTCAATTTGTTTTCTGCAGAGGCATCTCACAGGCACCTCTCTGAGCTCTTTTGCAATTCCATGTACAAATATTTACAATAAACAGCTGATGCGTTAAAGGGCAGAAAATAACCCCCCTGCCTTATTAGAGGGACAGGGAATGGCTCCAATATGCAACTACCAGTCTGACCGCGTTCGCTTATATCGAACCTCTACTGGTCCTGATACCAATCGGACCACATTTGCTTATATCGAACCTCTACTGGTCCAGATTTATCGATAGTGGCGATTTGCTATTTAAACAGTGCGGTTTATTGATTGAGTTTATTGAGGCAACAGATACAGGTCCTTATGGATTGCCGGTGATAAATACTGTCTGCAAAAGCACGTGCAAATAATAGTTACACGGATACAAGCGCTCGGTAAAGTTAACACAGCATAGCTCTAAAATATGCAGGTGACAGTAAAAGTAACTCTATAGAGATCCTGAGTTTTCCCAGAGAAGCACTGGATACAGTGCAAGTCTTACCCACAGGCATCCCTATGGGGGGGAAGAGAGGTCCAGCCCATCTACAGGTCCCAGGAGCCTGTTGATGTTATCTTCCTTGACTTGTCCATGATGGTATCTTCTCTGCTATCCCCCTCTCTCTTGGGTCATTTTATATTATTTTCACCTTCAAGGTGGAGCTTGAGTGACTCTAGTCATACATACCTTTATTATTATTGGTGCAAATCTGTCTCGCTTCGCTTTAAAGGTATATGAAACCAAAAATTCAGAGCGCATGCTCAGAGGGGGGGTGGTGTCATTTTGGAGGCGGGTTGCATTGGAGATGGGAGTGTATTTCAGCATGTAAATGCATTAGAATGACATTATAATGAAGCGAAGTTCACACAGAGGATGGCATTTTGTCAAAAGATGACAGGCTGCTGGCTCAGGGTAGGATGCATGCAGCTTATCATTTTCTGGTACCACCTAGTTCCCATCTCTTTGCTGAAGTTAGGACAAAGCGTAACCCCGAGATCTCCATCTCACTCTACCCTCTGTCTGTGTTGCCACGGGAACCACTGTGGAGTGCATATTCCTGGCATACCAGGTGGGGCTGCATCTTGCCCTGAGAGGCCCTCAAAGTCCGTTTTTCCCTTATGTGTGGGCAATGCTGCATTTCAAATATAAGTTTAATTCCTAATTTTCCCACATTTCCTAATTATTCCACAACAGCAAATGCCCACAAGGGGAGTGAGGAGTCCTGGTTGTGCTGTGCATTTAACCTCTAAAACCGAGAAGACTTTGCTACTTCATTTCTTTGGGCCATCGTAACTGAAGCAATAGCTGCTAATGTTATCAACAACCACACACCACCATCTAAAACTGAACAAATTTCAAGGCAAATAGATCCACAGATAATTTCGATGAAATATTTGTGTGCTTGTGACAAGAATAGGAAAAAACTGTAAGAAACTATGGAGGAAGAACACTGGCATGGAAATGCCAGCTGTGGAAACAGCTTCTTTAGGAAGATCTCAGAGATTCTTTAAGTATGAATATTTACCGAAAAGATACTTCTCCTTTGATTTTTCAGGAACTAAGACAAGATCTTATAAATTTTAATTAAATGTGACTGCTTTAGAGAACACTTAATTCCACTGTTAGGTGTTACTCTGTACTGGAATAACTTTTCAGGCCTTTTTTGAAGACCTGTCATGCAAGTGAATAAAGACTGTAAAGGAATGTTTGCCCCAAACCTTTGAAAAGTTAGTTTATAGACTCCACAGTTTTCTACAAACAACTTCAAACCCTTTTAAATCTGGAAGAAGATGCATACCTAACTTGAAAGTTAGCAATGTCACATGTATTTAGGAGGACGTACATCTCTTTATGAAGAAAGAGAGCTGCTCACCCGCTTTTTCAGGGAGAATGAAGTATGGGCAGTTTACTTCCGCAACCCTGCAGTCAGGGCTGCTTTACAGCTTCCTTATGTGAAGATCCAAAGACAGATGGACTGCATTCTCAGGAGCCTCTGGACTGAGCTGTGTTTCATCACAGAACTTTGCCTGCTCCTCACCTAGAAACTCTGAACCAGGACCTTCGCTTTGCTGAAAGTTACATGTGGGAAACAGCATGGAGAAAACTTCATTAGTAACCAAAATTCCTCAGCCTTTAAAGATTCAGAACCGTATTAGGCTGACATAAAAGTGGAAATGGGAAAACTTGTGGCACTAGCCTGTCACACCTTGCTGCGTCATGGGCTGCTTTGAGTGGAACAGATCTGATGGGTTGTTTCTGATGTCAGGAAGCCGTGCTGACATGAACAGAGCAGAGGAGGCAGGCTAGTTAGTTGGACAGGGAACTTCAGTTCATGCCTTGCTCTACAGGACAGGTCAATCAGCTGCATTACAGGTGAACACACTGCCAGCGTAGTTGCACTAGGATTCATACCACTGCTTAGAATTTTAGAGGATTAGACAATATTAGTGTCATACAGAAATAATCTCCCTCTAGGAAAGTGAGAAATCCCAGTGCTGGAAAAGGACAAAACTTCTTTATAGTTTCAGGTCACCAACACACCTTCCTCATTCTGGGTGCTAAGGGATCCCATGTGCAGCAGGGATGACAACTCACTTGGGCTGCCCACCAGCTTCAAAGTAGCCTGGACTCTTGTGCAGCATGGCTTTTCCCTCAGCAGTCCTTTCAGAAATATGCAGCACTTGCTCTGGGGCCTCAGGGACCACCCTTGAAAAGAGGCTCCAGCAGTGCTTCAGCAGCATAGGACAGCAGCCTCCCAGTCCTGCAGGTCACTCAAGGCAGCGCAGTTACCTGGTATGAGTATCTCTCCTCTGATCTGCAGGGGACAGCGGCTACAGAAGAGTGACCATGGATGAGACCAAATCCTGTGGCACCTCAAGTACTGCAGCCAGGCGTGCAGGGCTGGTTCAGTGACATCCCTTTGTATCCCAGAGTCAGTGGCAAGTGTAGTTGAGAATACAGTCAATATTGAACTCAGCTGCATACATTTCTCACGTACGTTCAATCATTCTGTCCTCGCTTAAATTTGTTCTCTGCTAACTGCACTGATTTTCAGGATGACATCCTAGATTTACGCTAGTGAGAAGAATAGAATCAGACCTGTTGAATTCCCTGGTAGTTGTCTTTTTTCCCGGCACTAATCTACTAAAAAGGTATGGGACAGACTTACTCAGGAACACTTCTTCAGCCAACAAGTGATATTAACAAGAAAAATCGAAGGAAGTATTGTCATTCTTTTCAAGACATTTGTAAACGAACAAAATTCTTTGCATTTGGTATTTTCATTTAGCCAGCAGGTACTTTTCATCATTTGCTAGGATATTATGTCCATAATAGAAGGGCAATAAATGATCCAACAAAACCAGTTGACATCTATAAAGCATATTAAGTATTGATGTCTGGCTTGGGACTTGGACAGAACTGAACTGGTGACAAAGCAAACGAACCATATCCCAGAATGTTATATAGTAAAAAGCACCAGAAAGCATAAATTACATGTCCATTTCACTTCCTGATTCAACAACATATTTTAAATGAATGACTGCATCTTCTTGATGAATTTTCCAGCCTTGTTTTAGAAGAGGAAATGGAAGAGACTGTGCTTGATGCATCAAAAGTAAAAAGAAAGCTGTGTAATCTTTGTCATGCTTTCTCTTCATACCAGATAAGGTAGAACTTCCTTGTTGGAATGGGCAAATATTACAGATAATGTGAGAAGAAAAACCAGCAACAGTTTGTGGCTGGTGACCTTTGCATGAATTATTTATGGGAAAAAAAAAAAAGAAAAAGAAAAAAGTATTTGTGCAGGTACTATAAGCAAGCCCAGGAAACATGGCATGGTTAGGAAGAACATGGAGAGATGGTGTTTGACTAAGAGCAGACAAGGCTCTACACCATATCTTATTGCAATACTTTCCGCATGGTCAGACTGCTCAAAGGGTCAGGTACAACAGTAAGCTTGTAACGAACAATGAGGGAACACTTTACACTTCACAGCAAAGAATTCCTACTGGTTTGTGGGTTTCTCTTTTTTTTTTTGGTGGGGCAAGTGTGAGAGGTTCTTCCCTTTTACCCCTCTCTGAAAACCAGGATGAGCAGGATGTCTCCTTCACTATTAGAAACATGACTCCTGTGAGAAACACATCCGATCATCTCATACAGGAAGGGTGGAGGTGGTTCCAATGACCATATCTCAGAATAGGACCACTGCACTCAGCCATTGGGACTCTGATGAGTTTCTCATTTCTACCAGTCCCCCAGCATTGCTTCAGCAGAAAACACCATTATTCATGCTTCAAGCTTCCTTTTATATTCACATAAGGCAGCCTTACCATAAATGTGAATCAGCCCCAGATGTCTTTACATAGGAAAAAAATGCATAGCCCTATAAATATAGAAACCTTTCCTCTCTCCATGCATTTTCAAACCTGAAATTTTCCTCAAACATATAAAGACACATATAATTAAGGACGTTGAGCTGGCTGTAGGGATACAACTTTGCAGCCCAGCTCTAAGTTAGGCCATTGAAACAGAAGCGGTACAGCAAACCACTAAGCAAGGAGAAAACCATTTATAGAAGTAAGGAAAAAGGGGACCCAGCACATCTGACCAAATATCAAGCGGCGGCTTTGTACCTGCAACAGGCCCCACTACAAAAGCAAGACATTTTCCCCTTTCCAGGGTCCCCATATTTTTGCCTGAAGCCTGACTTCACCCAGGTGTCCTTGGGAGGGTTGGACAACGGGAAGAAACACCTTTTGCATTTATACAGCATTATGGGGGCTACTTTTAAGTGAAATTCCACTGCATAGTTGTTGCTATATACAGCCACAAAGAAATCATGTGTGCAGCCATTCCAACACATATCCGGCAAGTCACATGCAGTGTGAAGGTAGAAATTGCAGGTATTTGCCATTTTCCTCCTTTACACAGGTGCCAATGTGTAAAGGCTGACAGGGCCAGTGGAAAGCATCAAAGCTGAGAGAGCTTTCAGCAATTTCTTTTACATAAAGCCCTGTATTATGCAGCTGCACCAAGTTTCACAACATCTGAAGGAAATTGGTTTGGATGAAGGAATTGCTCTGTGGAAGTTAACTGTTTGTTGTGAGTCCTGCTTTTGCTCCTGTTCCAGGAGTAAATCAAACAGCTGTAGCCAACATTAAGTGACACACCAGGCAGCCCCAGCTGGCCAGTTTCAGTACACTGGAGCTTCTGGAAGAACCAGTCTGCTCCTACCAATCATAGAATCATTGAACAGTTAGGGTTGGAAAGGACCTTAAGATCATCCAGCTCCAACCCCCCTGCCAGGGGCAGGGACACCTCCCACTAAATCATGTCACCCAAGACTCCATCCAACCTGGCCTTGAACACCGCCAGCGATGGAGCATTCACAACTTCCCTGGGCAACCCATTCCAGTGCCTCACCACCCTTACAGTAAAGAACTTCTTCCTTATATCCAATCTAAACTTCCCCATATCCAATCTAAACTTCCCCTGTTTAAGTTTGAACCCATTACCCCTTGTCCTCTCACTACAGTCCCTGTGATGCGGGGATATTTGTCTCCCAAAGCATTTTTCAACAGGTTAGATGTGAAAAAGCAGACAATATCCCTGGGTAAACAGGGGCAGAGGCACACGGTTAAATTGCACTTAAAATCTTTTCCTCTCTTTCAGAAGCACTTTGCTTCTTCCTGAAGCCCTTGCTTTTTCAAAACACTCCCTTTATTTGAGGGCAGTTCTGATTAAAACAAAAGCAAATAAATGTTGTGTTTCTCCCCTGCCTGAAGCCTGACAGGCTTCACCACCCAAAAGGGGTTCATGCCTGCTCCTGTGCTGTGAGGGCATCTCCTGCCTGCCATAACCTCCCCACTCATGGGGCTGCCCCAGCACATGCTCACACCTCTGCACCTCTCACTGCATTACCCAAGTCTGCAAGGTCACAGCTGCCCCATCACCTGGACATGGTGGTGTTTCAGCTCTGCTCTGTGCCACCTACCATTTAGCTCATTTTTTCCCACAGCCAGGACAGGTAACACTGGGTCAGTCCTACACAGTCCCCAGCACTGCAGGGAAGAATTAAATAGTGTGCTTGGACAACTTCATGGGAAGTCAACAGAAGGCATGCATTACTTACCAGGAAAGGCTACCTTTAAGTAAACGTTTTATGATGCGAGTTCTCCTTCAGGACAAAGCCTCCCTTCATGAAAACACAACATTACGACAGCTCCCTTTTCCTTAAAGTTCCTCTTTCTCCAAAGATTGCACTCTTCCTTTCTTATGTTACCAAAATGATATTCCCAGAACAAGCAAGTAAAAAAAATAGCAGCTATGCCAAAACAGTAGGAATGCTTTTCTTCAATATATTTCTTGCAGAGTGATGAATTTAGAGAAGGACAAGGGAAATTCACCCTTGCATTCTTCTCCCTCTGCAGGGAATAAAATGATGTTGCTATGCCAGAGGCAGCAGATTAGTTATTTTGAAGTTTTGTTTCCCTGCCTTTTCAAGGCTATGGGAGATACTTTTATTACCAGCTCACTGAATGGAAATATGCCTATGGTGAGCAGGGATGAAAGATAACACTATTTCATGAGCAGTCCTAAGATTACCTTAATGCATCTACATGCCAGTGTTTCATCTCATTGAATGCTGCCTATTTTGTTGCAATAGCATGGAAGAAAACTATAGATGTGCCTCACAAGACTACAGTATTGGTCTGTCTTTCCTTCTGCAGTGGGCATGGTGAGAGACAAGAATAGTCTGCAACATGCCATACTCACGAGCTGCTCTCAGAGAAGTTCCTGGTCTAAAATCTAGACATAACCCTTAGAGTTTTTTGTTGAAAGCTGTAAAAGATCATTAATATTTATTAGCAACTTGTAGGATAAAGTTTGTGATCTTACTAGTGAATAAAATTGCATTAAATAAACCAGTAATTCCTGTGTCTGTCTCAGCAGCCCATTTGGACCCACAGGTGTATCAGCTTCCTGAAACAAACCAAGAACACCTTCCTTTAAAGGTAAAAAAATGGGATTTTCTTTTTTCCCTCTAATACTGTATTCACTCAAATATATTCCATACTTTTAACATGGTAAAGAAAGTCCTTAACACATTAGAATGCTTTCAGCTCCCAACAAGCTGAGCTGTTAAAAAAACATACCTGAGGTAACAAAACATACCTGGAGAAAGATTTAAACTATTTTAACTAATTCTCATAATGATACAGGTTGAGGAAAAGGCACTTTGGATGTGAAAAATGAAAACTTATTTCAAGCAGGCAGAAATCTAAATGCTTTGCCTGTTTGCACAAGCTAAATCACTCGGATACAAAAGGATGTGGGGGAACTGCTCTGACCCCACGTGTCCCCCTCAGAGCATGGGATCTGTGCTGGAGACACAGGCACACCTTGATCTCTCCCATCTGGGATGAGTTTCAAGACAGATTGCTGGTGTTTCCTTATAATGCAAACCTTAAACTCTGTGTGGTGTAGTGTAACTGATTTCAGTGGTGGAAACTCAGGGTACGAAGCAGCCCACTGCCAAACAGGCAGAAAAAATTCTTCCCTTTTATCAGTCATTTGCTATGTGCCAAGGCAGTTAGTGGGAAGGGTCTGGAAACAACACTCTACACAGTGTATTTTAGCCATTGCACCTTTTTTTGTGTGTTTAACCAAAGTTTATATTTGGATTTCCCTTCACAAATACCCTGTAATTGACAGAGGGGAATAAGCAGTGCATCACACAAGCAGTGACAACACACACAATATAAGGATTCCACTCTTTCAAATGTTTTCCAGTTTTACAACAAAATAATACCTGTTTTTCTTCCCTTATTCTACACCAAAAGAGGCCAAGCACACATCTGCAATCACAAGTCTGTGTATAAAACATTTTGCATGCAATATACATACATATCACTACAGCTACAGCCACACACAGAGGCAGAACAGTGAGATAGCAAACCAAGTCATTTAACTGCACAGAATGGGTTTCTAGACATTCACATATGAGTATCATAGCAGAGAAAGGAAGTAGCAGAGGGGATCCAAATAAGGACTACAAGCCCCCATCCACTTGCAAAGATGTGCATTAACAGCTGCATTCAACCGACCACTGGAAAATGCAGGATGAAGCACAACCATTTCTCCCCCCCCCCCCAAAAAAAAAACAACAATGACATTCTACAAACAACCAACTTTGTTAGAACCCACTGACCCTACTAAGCATAACACTCCAGCCACAACATATAATAACAGCTTTACTTACACATTGCTGCTTATAGAAACACCCAAAATAGCTGCACAGGGCCAACATCCACACAGCTGAAGAATAGTAGGTCTGCAGAGAAACATCTCAGCAGCCTTCCTGCAACAGCAGAAGACTGCTTCAGGCCTGGGGTATATAGGGAAACCAGCTGATTGTTTGGGACTGATCATTGTAATTAGAGACAATACATCTGAGCTGGAGCTTTACCCACAGCTTCTGTTGAGGCTGTTTCTCATAGAGGGTCATAATGTATTTAATCATCAGTCTATATTTTATGTTTTAATCTTATCTGTCTTATTTACATTCTTCTGGCTTATTGAACACAGCAACCCACATACAAGGGGTGGGGGGAAGACAGCCCTATCTCATCAAAGCCATAGCACCTTCAAAAACTTCTAACATGGGGTTAAAACCTTAACCCAAACAGTCAACTTCCCTTGCCCCTTGCCCCAGCTTTTGGAGGAGGAGGGGAATATATATATATACATTTCTTTTCAACTTCTAAATCAAGCTGGAAGGCGTTCCAAGTGCCCAAGAGCAATTTATTGTAGCTGCTGGGAGATATGCATTTGCATACACATTCCTGTTAATATGAGTAAGCAAGAAAAGAAGGCACAAACTCCACTTCTGCATGAAGCACATCCATCTTTATGATAAAGTGATTTACCAGGTAAAACCATCTGTGTATAAGTACCTTTTAAAGTAGACTCAACAATTCCTAATAAAGCAGCTATACAGAGAGATAAATAAATACATTAGTGTAAGCAGGTGCAGCTCTGTTTCAGCTCACAGCGTGAATAATACGCCCTGTACTAACAGTGAACATGGGTCACTGTAAATGGAATGTTTCAAAGTGAGTTCAGAATTACATCCAATGTTGCGCTTCTGTGACAGATGCACTTGACCTGTTAATCAAACTAGCAATAGTTTGGTACAGGCCTCAATAGAGGTAAAGGCCTGAGCCACATCCAGGTTAAGAACTCTTTCAAGAAACCCACAAAGGA